>OU343161.1:7553014-8753014 GCA_910595825.1 Philhelius pedissequus | reverse complement strand
ATATCGTATCATTTTCTCTTATGATGTAGAAGTGAGACAGGCAGCTTCAACTGTGTCAACCGAAGAGAAAAATTCACTTTCCCGATGAATGTGTTCATTTCGATATAGAAATGGGGTAGTTCGATTGTAGATTTAAATGAGATTTATTTTAAATCTTTATCTGAGAAGATTAAAATTTGTATAGTAAATCCTGAAGATTTGTAGGAGATTTAGCTAAATCTATCTAAATCTCGGTTTAGTGGTTGGTGGAAACGTAGTATAAGGTTATATTTTCCTGCATCTTTCCAATTAAATATATTCAACAAATTTTGGTATGATATACCTACCCGATTATGTAAATTTTTTGTAGCTTATCGACCAATATTCATAACTATAAAAAACATTATAGATACAAGTGTATGTACTAACATAATAGAAAATGAATACATGGTAGGTAGGTATATTGGTATCAAATCTAAGAAATTTGAGTTAAACCATTAATAAATCAAGTTGGCGCGTGAAAAATTCAAAAACAATAAACATAAAACCATTAACTTATCAATGACTTGCAAAAATACCTATAGTCTGAAAGTCAAAGATTAAAGTTCTTTTAAGATAAGTGAACTTCGATTGTGATTAAAATAGAAATTGTTAGCCGAATTGGAAATAAACAAATGAACCAGACAACTCGCACGCCACCGCGCCGCCCAGAACGCTCCATTATTTGCAGGTCTTGTTTGTGACTGGCTGAGTTTGTTTTTGAATATTTGGAGTAAACAACGATAGAATCGTCAAAAATGGATTTGATTAATTTTAGCTAAAAAATAAAGTCATGATCCCATCAATTTAATTTTTATGTTTTTATAGCAAAACTTCTTAGGAAATATTTATTTATGAATTATAACAACCAAGCGCTTATACCTACATATATGTTATTACACACAGCAGTGGCGTAACTATAAGGTGGCAGGGCTGACAAAATGCTTCGGGCCCCCCAAGAGGCCACGAGCTCAGAAATAACGTAACATTTTTAACAAAATTTTGTACCTAAGTACTTAAAAATTATAATATTTTTAATTACTTAAAATCAATTAAAGTGGGACACAACTAAAGACCATATACAAATTCAAACTAAACTTAAAAATTTCAACACATTCAAAACAAAAAGATGTTGATTTTCAGAACGCATCCATTGGTTGCTTCATTTTTTGTCGCGCTACATTGGTAACGCGCGTGAGCGAATGCCGGTCGGGGAATTTCCTAATTTTGTTAACCAAATAGGCTAGAAGCCGGCGACACTGAAAGTCCCGCCATCGCGCATTTGAAAAATGTATATGTAAATGAATAGTTAACAATTATACGAATAAAATCAACTTGGTATGCATTAGTAAGCCGACAATATGTTAAATAAAATTTATTATTATAAAAAATCAGAAATGTTTCTTATTATTATCGCGGATTTTGATGAATTAGTTCATTCGATAGGAAATTTCTGGATTTAACCGAACATTTTGTTGATTTACATATACATTTTTCAAATCCACGTGATGGTATTTTCAGTGTCCTTTCAATGAACGAAATTGTTTCCAATTTCAGTGTTTTGCAACCTTATACTTTCCAAATTTTGAAAGACACTGACTTATAAAAAAAGCTCTAGAATTTGTTAATATAAATATATATATAAAAAATATCTAAATCATTTGCCATGGAAATTCACAGTTTTCGGTCCAGTTTCAGAGATGAAATAAAATAGTCTTCGTATATTAGATAACTTGGTGATTTATTAATAATAAAGGGTCATTTGATGTACATAAGTACTGCATTAATGTTATTTGTTGCAATTCCTGTGACTACAGCTAGTGCCGAACGATCATTTTCGAAACTAAAATTAATAAACACCTATTTAAGAAACTCTATGGCAAAAGACAGGCTACGTAGATCAATTGCGAAAAATTTCCCTGTGTAAAAAGGAACTTTAGCCATAGTCAATGGGTACGTTCACTCAGTTATAGATAAGTTATCTTGGATACAATACTATCCGAATATGACTGTGGACGAATCAAATAGGTTAGCTGAGAGCTGTCAAAAATCAAAACAGCTGAAAGAGTAGTACTATATACAAATTAATTTGCTTCTCGGCAGAATTTGTTTTTGATTCGGTTGTGTATTTATTTTATAAATAAAGGAAAACATGGAAAATGTGATTAAGGCTTTAGAAGAATATGAAGAACAATTGTTAGGTAATATTTGTTAATTTCATATCGGATTAACTATTAATAATTTATTATGGAAATAGAAGAAATTGACATGTTCATTTGTTACGACCTGTTTGCCAATTTCAACGCCCAGAACTTATTTCCTGATCTTTTAAGTGGAACTCTAACCCGAAATACAAATTATTTTGAGGTAACAATTCCAGGATATACGTTGGACGAATTTAGAGACCATTTTCGTATGAGTCGAGGTAGTTTCTCGGTAAGCTTCTATTCAAATCATCAATATGTATAAATGTCAATGTAGATCTAATTTTTAAAGGATCTTATGGAAAAGGTGGGAAACAAAAAAAGAATCATTGGCCTAGAATTAAAGCTCTTGTTTACTTTGTGGACACTTAGTAAGCAAGAGAGCTTTCTGTCAGCAGGAGACCGCTTTAATCTAGCAAAAAGTTCGGCCCATAAAGCATTTTGTGAGATACTGGATGTACTTTGTTCACTTATAATGGAATACATCACATGGCCTTCAATTAGCCATTATAATGGAATATCGCAAGTAAGTTCATACTTGTTCAAATAACATAAATATAAGTTCCTACATTATCTAAAGATGAAAATTACGTAGGCTTTTCGCGAAAAATCTGGTGGGTACATCCCAGGTATAATCGGTGCCATAGATGGTTGTCACATTCAAATAAAACAGCCCTTAAGAAATCCAATTGACTATTACAACAGAAAAAATACCCATTATTTGATTCTACAAGGCAAGACCTAAGCATATGCAATTTTACTTTTACCATCAGATTTTCTCTTTTAGCTGTTTGTGACCATAGAACTATTTTCACCGATATATACGTAGGAGCGCCAGGTCGATTGCATGATGCGAGGGTCTACCGAAACAGTCCACTTTTTGGTGAAATAGACAGGATTATTTCAGGCGAATACCACCTCGTTGGTGACACGGCGTATCCATTGAGTCAGACCCTTGTGACTCCTTTTCGAGACAACGGACATTTGCTGGAGAGGCAAGCTCACTTCAACACTCGTCTTAGCAGTGCCAGGGTTACGATAGAGCGTGCATTCGGATTTTTGAAAGGACGATTTCGCAGACTGAAATATTTGGATGTAGCGGAGCCTATGATGGCAACTAAAATAGTTACAGCATGTTGTGTACTCCACAATCATATTCAAATCCGCGGAAATGAAGATTTTGAGGACATCAATATTGAAGTAGATTACGGCGAAGTAATCGACCCAGCTAATGTCGATTCTGAAGTGAACGCTAGAGTTACCCAATCTCAGAAGAGAGATTATTTACTAACATTGTTTTAAAAAAATCGCTTTTCTCAAATTTGTTTGAATCCGTTACAAATAAAATTTCGAAAATAATAATTAATCCTTTTTTTTTCGGTAAATTTGTGTGTACCTACACCATCATTTCAACTAAATGAAGATTCTTCATAGGAGAATTTATATAGGTCGACTGACTCAATCATGAGACTGGAAGGTACGTACTTGCTGTTTAAGCTTAAAACTTTATTCTTGATACAATTTAGGGAGGTAGTCTGTATAATTGCCTTTAGGTTGGTTTAAATCTAACAGGTAAATTTACCTTGTTTCTTAGTATATTGAAGTATCGGATGGATGATTTAAGAAATAGTTAGATACATACCTATATTTCAAGTTGTTTGAAACTAATTTCAAAAACATTTTAAAAAAATTGGTTCGGCAATTTGAAGTAATTATTTATATGTACATAAAGCTTTAAATCTGCAAATAATTACTGTTTTTCTTCTTTTATTTTTATTTTTTTAATTCTAATTCTAAAAGAATAATAATAATAACATAGTATTGAAAGAAAACTGAAATAAATAAAATGCACGATTGGATCGTACGAACTTGCTCTTGGAGCTAACAACTTTAATGTAGCTAAACATTGACACTGTTTAGTAGGTATCCTATGCAGGTTTAAAGCCGATGTAAGGAAGATTAACTTGATTCTTAGTATAATGAATTGTCGAATGGATGCTTAAGATATAGTTACATACAAATGCATATTTAGATTATGGATTTTAATTATGTAAGTTAGAGAAGAAATGTGTATCTACATACATGGATGGAACCTATTTATATAAATACATATGTACTTATGGTAATAAAAATGAAGGATGTAAGTTGTAATTAGCTAAATTAATTTAACTTTATAGTTTAGGTGCAATATGCATACATAAGATTCATGTGATTTTTAAACATACATATGTATATTTGCTATATACATATGCATTTTTTTTATTTATAATAAAAGTACAAATATAAGAACACAAGCAATTTTTTTATAACAATTCTTGGAGCCGTTTTGAGAAATAATTTTTTTTAACGGTTTCTTAAAATTTGTATGGGAGGTACCATTGTTTTTTTATTTTAGAAAAATATTGTCGCATCATTTCAAAATAATAAAAAGATAAATTCTCATTAAAAAATATTCATTTGGTTTTATTTTTGTTTTTAAAGGTTATTCTAACATAATAAATTAATAATAATAACAAAGTAATTAAAGAAAACTAAAATACTGGGTTTTAAACACCACGCATTATTTCAAAATCAACAAAAAAAACATAAATTCTAATTAAAAAACATTAAGGAACGCATTAGGTATTTATAAATCAGAAAAAAAATTCTTTTTCATTAAGGAACAAAAATTATTAGTCTTGTTGGTTTCCTGAAATTAAAAAAAAAATTAGTATAGACAAAGTGTTATCTTACAGTTACTTACTTTGGGCATTTTCTCGTATAAGAGCCTCCAACCTCATCATCCTTAGTTGACGAACTTCATGTATATACTCCTCAAAAAGGTCCAGTCTTCTATTCTCCATATCCAGATACTTTTCCCTAAAGGCTTTTAATTTCCGAGACCTAGGTGCCTCGGAATAAAGAGCATTTTTTGACGTTGATGGTGTTGAAGTGGAAGCAGACGAAGCATTTAAGGAACTTATTGTATAAGCATCCTTTACTTTCACCTCGTCCGCAAGGATTTCGGACATCAAATCAAAATATGGCCACGGCAAACGCCCCCGTCCTGTGGTAGTTTTTTTATTATTGTCCAGTATGACGTGGTAGCGTTGCTTCAAATTTTTGAATTTGATGTCCAGAGATTGAACCTTAAAGGACACGCCTTTTTCTTTCATGGATTCAGAAACCTTTACAAAAATATTTCGGCGGCGTATTTTAGGGTTTCTCAGTTGTACTTTCCATTTAACACATTCGTCCAAAAATAGAAGAACGTGATTATGGATCCACGGTGGATCTGTAAATATAAAAATCGAAGTAATTTTTGAATACAAAGAATACAATAATTAATACAAAGAAATCATTTGTACTTATAAATTGTAATTTTAATTTTTAATTTGCTTAGTATGAGTTTTGTGGCAAATCGCCGATGCACAATCCATAACTACTTAAGGGTTCCTTTTTCTACTTCTATTAATTGAATTTAATTGAAGGATTTTAGTTACAATTTGAAAAAATAATAACGCGAATCCAAAACAAAGGACATGCTTTCGTATGAAGAAAGGTCATTAGTGATATCCGAACGGAAACGTAATCATTATATCGCCGGGCTCTTGAGTGATTTTGTTAAAAAGTATTTCATGCTAGTGCAACACCTGTGGACTTACCAATGTCATCTTATGCCTAAGATGAGCATTGCAATTCTGGTAGTTATGATGGAAGGTGCGATTTAAGAGTTTCTCCAGCCGCTTGCCGTAAGCAGCTGAAATCGCATACCATGTTTTAGGTGCACCAAAGTGTAAATAATTTATTGAATATAAATCCATGTCTTCGGTGTGCCAGGCAAATGTATGCTCTTCCACATTCCAAAGTACAAGTAGGCAGTTTATTCACATAATCAAATATTCTTTCTAGTTTATCTATGTTCCATTCTTTGACCTCCGAATCGGTAAGAGTACCTTTCACGTCGGCTGCATAGAGTGGTGCAACGTACGTGACATTCTTCCAATACTTTCTCTCCACGTCATCATAGTCAAAATGTTTGGGAGTTTGGTATCGTTCCGACTTGGGAAGTTCTTTAAATTGCCGAAGTGTCATTGTTCGCTTTTGGACATTTATTTGCTGGTACTCCTTGTTTTCCTATAACATAGCCATACATTTGTATGTACATACATATCGCCGCCTGCGTGCTTAAATGCCGAATTAATGGGCACTCAGGCGGCGATATGTTAAAAATAATAATAATAATATGTTCTTACCTTCTTGCTCATTGCCTCTAATTTGAAGGGGATCTGGTCGTGCAACATCAATCCTTTCGGCGTCTGGCATCAAGGAATCTTTTTGTACAATTAGACAAATTATATAGGTATAGTAGAGAAAACTAAATCCATTTATTACCTCGAACTAAAGCTATATTCCCTGTTGGATCAGTTGTATCTGGGATTTTTTCTTCTTTCAGGATTTCAGTAGAAATTTCCGAATCTATAATATTGTATGTATGTAGGTAGGTATTTTAAACAGAACTTAATATTAAATGGGACTTACTTGTTGCAGGTTGATCCTTACTACTTAGTATATATAAACGTGCAAAATGTTGATCTATGTATACATAAACAAAAATTAGTTATTTTTTCTTAAAAAAGAACAAAATTTACTTACCGCTCAAAATTTTATTGCAAACTTCTATAGAATCCTCAATTTCATATTGGGTTCCGGCAAAATCAATTGAGATTTGCATTGTTTTTTATTTAACAAAAATTTTAATAAATTTATGGAAAAAACCAACCAAACTAACCCCAAGCCAAGCTAACCAACAAAATGGGCACAGACGGTAAAAAGAGAGACAGCAATAAAAAAAAATCAAATTCTCAGTCGGCTGTTGTTGACATTTGTCGGTGGATAGCTAGTTATTCGAAAATGTTTGGGATAACCCAAGATAACTTTCACGAGAACAGTTGTTTTTTCATCAGCTGCGTCTTTGCACGCTTTACAACAACAGAAAGTTATTCTAGATTGCTGAGAATAACTGAGTGAACGTCCCCAATGAACAAGACTTATTCATGCCGATTAGTGAATTTGCAATTTTCTACCCCATGGAAGCCGAAGAGATTCGCGGTAGAGTCGCTTTCGCGTTTACTTCAATTAGTGAACTCTTCGAATGAACTGTACTATCGATTTATAAACTACCTTCCCCTTTTCAGAACTATATTGTCGCTGCTGTCATCTGTTGACATCTTAAACGTCACACGCAATCTTAAATTGTAATAAAAGAAAAGAAAACAAATTAATCTGTTGAATGAACAAATTCGTGGTCGATTTTTATTTAGTTGAATATGTTTTCAAATTTAAAATTTGTATTGCCCGCAAAAGATTATAAAAAATAAAGTCGAAGTAAATAAAATAAAATAAAGACGTTCAGTTTTAAAAATAATTATTCACAAATAAGAGAAATTAAACAAATAGTAATACAAATACAGAATAAAAAGAGAGAGCATAACATATTTAATTTGTTAACATAAGAATAAAATAAAAATAAAAAACAATGAATCCACTCTGTTCTCCTAAAATATAAATATTCTAATTTTTACTTGAATTTTTATTATGATTTTTGGACAAAAAGCACATCAATACAAAGATTCGCGACACAATTGGCGCGGAAATAAAATGAGAAAGTTTGTATGGAGTGCGAAGGGTTTGCGGGTTCAGTAATAACAAATTAGTTGAACAAAATGTCGGTGGTGTAGGTAATGTGTTACCGACATCATTTCAATTTGGTTTCGATGAATTCACTAATAGCATCAATTGCGAAAATTTGTTGAATTGTGGCTATATCTCATTCGCCGAATTCACTTTTAGCCGTGATTATTTCCTTTCTATTGATGCAAAATGAATGTTCGAATTTAAAATTGAAAATAGAGAAAAAAGGCAAACGAAAAATGGGTTTCAAACATTAATTAATATTAGTACGTCTTTCTACTAGACCAGGAGCCCACAGCAAATTTTGTGCGTGAAGATATAACCAAAAGTGATTTATATGAGTATGAAGCCCTCAAATAACTAACGACAAATATGGAAGTCTGGCACCATTTTCTTGCAGCTAAGATTAATAATAGTATGCCAAAGGTACATATTTTTCCAAAATGTGGATCATAAGTATAACCACTTGAAACTGGCATTAAATTAAAGGGCAGAATGCACTGAATACAAATAGATAGGTGCCAGACGTTTTAGGTGCAGCTTTCCCCTTGCCAGACATACTAATAGTACGCAAAAAATCATTTTTTTAAACAATTGGTATAACCATATGTGTGATACATCAAAAAATTTGTAAAATTGTCCTTATCACAAATAAATAGGTGCCAGACGTTTTAGATGCAGCTTTCCCCTTGCCAGACGTACTAATAGAGTACTAAAAATTTTATTATTTTATAGATATAATAAATTGATTTTTATTTTATAATAGGTACGAGTAGGTAATAGTAAGCAATATTCCTGTCAAATGAATTAATAAGTACTTTTTCCACGTGTATTATAATAATATATAATATAAGCTACCTGACCATGGATTTTAAATTTAGTGTTGCAAGCTTATCGGTTAGCAAACTTTCTTCGTATTCGTTCATATCAGCATTCAAAATAACTAATTGTTTTTGAATCACGACGATTCTTTCCTTGTATATAGTTAGCAGCTTCCTTTTTAAGTATAGTTTGGAATAGGTGATTGAAGGATTAATTTCACACAATTTTTGTTGGCACAAATTAGCAATATCATCAAATGGATGCATTTCTTTTAATTTCAAAATGCGTTCTTCAACAAAGGTGCAGACAGTAGAAAGAGCGCATTTGTGTGAATGTCTGCATCCCGAATTGCTGTTCACAACTCTTTTTTCTAAATTATTAGCTTCCTGAAGAAATCTAGCAAGACATATTTTATGATACTTCAGTTCATCGTCTCAGACACTATTTATCAATACTTGGTACACTGCATCATTCCCAAGAAGTATTGCTTCGCACACAATGTGTTCTAAAGTAGATCTTCGGACACATATAACCTTTTCTTTTTTTCATATGAGTATTTCGAAATGCAATTACAAAAAAAACATTTGTTATTCGGATCCACCGTGATATTGGATATAGTCCGAGTATTTTTAATTGCAACACTTGGACTGCATCTATTATTTTTGGTAGTTTCAGGCACTATATAACATACATATACGCGATTATGAGTAATATGGGATTATATAAGCTACAAAAAATAAGGATATAACTTACATTCCACGTGAATTGTATCTATCGGAGATGTTATCAATTTTTTGGAAATTGCAGTAAAGAGCCGGTAGCACGCACTATGGTGCCCAGTTAAAGTATCAACCTTAACTGGAGGCTTTATATCAGAAAACTAAAACTTGCGATTTGTCGTAATTTTCAAAACTTCAGAGCATTTCTGCAATGTTTTTTCAGTAAACAAAATTATTTTTCCGCATTGTTTTGGGCTATCACTTGAATGGAGAACACATTTCTTATTTACTTCGTCAGACATATTCACTTTGCGGTCAACAAAACTACTACTGCAACTAAGTTCTCTTATCAGCAAGGTTGTTTATTGTGTCATGCATTTTTTTTGTCAAAGTATAGCGGTACAAAACAGATTGCTGTTTCGCATAATCAAAGTAGAGAAATCAGAATATCATTTGGTGTAATAACGACTTTTGATTATACCAATTGTGTAAAAAAACGATTTTTTCCGTACTATTAGTACGTCTGGCAAGGGGAAAGCTGCATATAAAACGTCTGGCACCTATTTATTTGTGATAAGGACAATTTTACAAATTGTTTGATGTATCACACATATGGTTATACCAATTGTTTAAAAAAATGATTTTTTGCGTACTATTAGTACGTCTGGCAAGGGGAAAGCTGCACCTAAAACGTCTGGCACCTATCTATTTGTATTCAGTGCATTCTGCCCTTTAATTTAATGCCATTTTCAAGTGGTTATACTTATGATCCACATTTTAGGAAAATATGTACCTTTGGCATACTATTATTAATCTTAGCTGCAAAAAAATGCTGCCAGACTTCCATATTTGTCGTTAGTTATTTGAGGGCTTCATACTCATATAAACCACTTTTGGTTATATCTTCACGCACAAAATTTGCTGTGGGCTCTTAGACTATACTTTTTATTTTATATATTTAAAAGTAATAGAATAGAAGAAAACGCAAATATTAATATAGTTTTGTTTTTGTGGACTGTGTGGAATAAAGCCAAATTGAAGATTTTTATGACCTGGGGCCCAATTCCTCAAGCGTGAATGCTTTTCCGTGGAAAAAAATTATTCAACCTCAAAATATGCGTGAATAAATTTGCCTATCTTTGTACACGTTATCTGTCAAAAATATGCATCGCACCCTTGCGGAATCGGAAAATGTATGTGTACACAACTTTCTGTGTACACAGAGAAAACTCACGCTTGCGGAATTGGGCCCCTGTAGTCCAAAATGCATTTCGCCCAGGTACGATAGTTGGGCTCATAAGTTAGATGCTATCGTACCCTTCTAAGACGCAATGTTTTTCGGTCGATGGTTACCGACTATTATACAATTTGCAGCATTTACACACTGCAAATTATATTATTTAGGTTGAATTATTGGTCATAATTCTGATATTTTCTTTCTTTCTCTTTTATTGCTTATGATAACTGTGCTGGGGTACCATTCTTACAAAACTAAAAGAAATTCTACGGTCGATGCGTTTTTGTGGGAATTACTTACTGTACAATGGATATATTCCCAATAAAACACAGAAAATGTGATCGAAAATATGACCAAGTACGTGCATTTTATTTTTTATAAAAACCATTGAGCTGTTTTTGAGAAAAAATAAAATTTACCTTTTAGGTAAAAAAAAATGTATGACAGGTACCGTTATTTTTCGTCTTAAAAAAAAATGTGTACAAAGTTTGAAGCAAATCCATCCAAGATCCAATCGTTTAGACTCGAGGACAGACAGACACACGGAATTGAGGGAGCCACTTGTTTCGTCTCGCTATCACCGTTATGTCAAGTTTGATCAAAATCTCGTGTTCGATTTTTTATATAAATCCATAACTTGTCATATAGTAGGTACCTATACCTATCTATATATCGCATTTAAAAAATGCGCTTGCATAGAATTATTAATAATGAAGATTGATTTTTAAGTAGACACCTAGTTATTTAACACAAAGAATTTGCTTTCAACGAATTTAGATGTTCCATTCATGTCGTCAGCACACTGATCTAGTCTTAATGGACTCATTCCATAACCGAACTATAGCTATCCGGATAGGTTAGTGTTGTTGTATTCCCATGTAAAAATACAGCTGGTGACAAAACAACTGCTGCCGAAAAAAAATCTTAAGCTGTCCGAAAAACTTTGGTATACTTTTGTATCCCATGGGAAATGTCAAAAACATATGCACAAGCCCATACAAATTTAACCTATTCGATGTTGGTTGTTCAGGAACTTCAGTGGATACCAACATAAGTATTTTAGATAGGCTAGCGTACCGACATCTGAATGTACCCAACTAAACTTAATAAAATTAAAATTACATATGTACTCGTAGGTAGGAACCTACTTGATTTGTCATCAAGAGAAGTTATGTAATGAAAAATTTAAAAAATAGTCGAATCACCTTTTAGAGAAAAGAAAGCATAACAAAACAACTTTCTCCCAACTGAATCCTCATCCACAATCACTACATATATATGTATGTATGTAGGTGCTTACATAAATGTACAATGTAGGTAGGTACATAGAAGGAAGAAAAACAGAGCAACTCTTTTCACACAAAAGACAAAAGTAAACCAAATATAATAGTCTAGCTGATAGAGTTATACTCTGTCCAACAAAAATAGCTTGCCTCTCACTCAGACTGTAATAGATGCCAATAAGTTAGTACAGTTCTAAAGCTCTTACAGGGTTTCAGTATTTAACATATTAAATTATATATTTTAGAAGCACACATTGAGGGTTGAGTGCGTTGTGGATGTGAAGGAGCTAGGTTATGGTGGAATATACATTGGTTTTAACAAGATTACACAAATAATTTGTATGTTACTCAGTTTTTAGTTCACCAACAGGCATCAGTATTAGAGCTGAGTCAATCGTTCATTTTTAAAGATTCAATCGTTCAAATGTCGTTCATTTCAAAGATTCGGTCTTTTCAATCGTTCATTTTTTCAATCAATCATTTGTTACAGTTGCCAGTTGCGACCCATATGGAAACATTTTTGAATTGAAACAATCACATGGTTGTGTCGTATGTGAAGTCAATCAATCTTTTACTTTCATTCAACATATATACATATGTATGTACATATGTAATGTGGTTGAGGCGAATTGGTAAAAACATACCTACATTTTTTTATAGGTATTTCTTTAGTTTCGAGTAAGCAAACCATTAACCCATAAGCATTATGGGAAAATAAAGAGAATATCTAATACATATGTATATATTTCATTTCCATTCAGTTTCGTTCGTTCTTTAGAACGATAGAATGTAGTGAAAAGTGAAACAAATCAATGCAATTCATTTTGATTGTAAATAAGTGGAATGAACGAAATATGATTGCCTTACGTTCAATCATTTGATTGAACTTGTAGTATAGTGTAGAACGATTGGTATTGAGATAGATTGATTCGATTTACTTGCTCTGATTGCAATCAATCAATCTTTTTAATGAACGGGTCATAAAGATCGAATCAATCACGATTGACACAGCTCTAATCAGTATATTTCAAGAAGCTCTCCCATAAGGCCTGTTACTGGCTGTTTTTGTTGGACAGATTATTATAGTAATGATGGTGAGAACTACAATATTTTAGCTTAAATTGAACGAAATAAAAGAGCAGATAGAATGTTTGGCGTGCTTCAACTTCTACTAGTATAAGTCGCATTGAAGGACAAAAAGCATTCACTAAATTCATGGTAAGAAAACTTAAATTGAGAATTGATACTCCTTCATATTGCTCAAGACGTGCCTTAATTGGGCTTAACTCTTTACAGAAAAAAGACGTTCTGTTCAATGCTTGTTCATGATGTTTTTTCTTACCACCAATTGTCCAAAGCTTTGAAATATATAAACCAGAAAGAAGAATGCGCCAGCGTCTTTTTTTAAGTAACCTGAGCCAATATATATAATTTTGGTTTTAATGAATGATTTACCAGATGTATAAGACTTTATAATAATTTTTGTTGTGAAATTCATTATCAATGAATAGATTAGAATACAAAACTAAAATATTAAACATTGAATTAACTTAATTTAATTTTTCAATATTGTTAGTAGTCTGTAAGATTTAACAACTGTAGATGAATGAATAAAAAATAAATACATACATTTCGTGAAAAATGGAAAAATGGTTGATCAAATTCCTTGTTATCGAATAATTAATCAAGTTTTTTCTTTAATTCCATAATTATAACGTGAGAATTATCAAATTGTTTTCTTCTTAGTCGTATACAGAACGTTGTGCTGTATCTAATATAACGAGTAATTCAGCTGATTTGACAAAATAAATTTTGATTTAAACTTTACCATTTAAAAACTGGCTCTCTTACAAGAGTCTAACACTGTTGTAATTCGATTCAAAAGTTAAATCTTTTCTAAGGTTGTTTGTGATTCTTATTTCTGTAAGTTTATAACACAAGAACGTATTATTCGATTTTTACGATTTTGAGTTTCATGGATTCGTATTGTCCCAAGGAAGCACTCTTTGGAAAAAAAAATACATGAAATGTCCAGAAAAATTTAAGATGTGGAAAGATCCGGTACTTTAGTTTATATTTTTATAAATAATAACTGAATGCATTAATTCTTAATTTTTTTTGTTTTCTTTTTAGTAATGATCGTAGTCGTCATATGCACGCCATATTGTGGAATTCATGCACAATGTCGTAACTTCGTATCAGAAGAACAAACTGCGGTCGTCTAAACTAGGGACCGAGATAGACAACAACGCAATCGGTTTTTGTAAAGCGTTCAAATACGCATAAATGAAAAAAACGACGAAGAAGAGGAAACGACGTGAAGGTAGAATTGCAGCAAGTCGCATAATGTTGACCATGGTAGTAACTGATAAGCTCCGAAGATGGTTATTGACTGACTTGGTATTGATCAAACATAATATGACGGTTAAAAGTGCACTGGAAAAATACAGGTTCAACACTTATAACAGCTCATATGTATGATACAACTGTAGAACATTTAGTAGCTGTTCTGGGGATCTCATGCTACTTGCCAGAGAATTGGGTTTGCCTTGATTCTCACGGCAAATGATGAGGTTGTCATTACACCATAATTGGTTGAGTGTACGAGCTGGCTGCGAAAAACAAGGACACTATTTAAATTCCGTCATTCAAAATCAAACTGCTAGCACTGGTGTGTTATCTTATCCTCCGTAATGGAAAAAACGTATCCGCCAACTTTCCCACGAAATATTTCAATTCTTTCAATCAGAAGATTGAATAAAAAATGTTGCAATTTAGTGAAACTCAGAAACTTTAATCATTACGTTTTAATTGAAATAATCATATCACTATATTTCAGTTATTTCTATTGTACCTTTTTAATAGAACTTTTGAATTGACCGAATTAAACGAAGCATGTGAATGATCGAAATTATTATTTTAATTTCGAATTTAAGCGAAACGAAGTGCGCCAGACCAGTAGTTTGTTATAAAGTGGTGTCAATTTCAGTGTTTATACAATTTATGTACATATTTAGAGTTTATAATTCTTTTTTTTTTGGTCAAAAACAAATTTACATATTTCTTAGTTGGTAGCTGCATTTTATTTAATATTATTTAAGCAAGTATTTCAAATTAGCGGCATTTATTTACATGCATTTTTTTCGGTACAATTAAGTGGGCAATTCAATTCATAGAAGTGGAATTAAGCAGGGAATACTATGTATAACAGGAACGATCTGAGAGAAAACAAAAATTGCAATTTAATTACTCATTTGAAGTACCGAAATTTCTATGACGCAATAAATTCCTGCACGAGAGAAATTCCGAATTCAATTCAACAGAGTATCGATCTTTCGAATGGTTTAACAATCAAATCTACAGATTTAGACCCCAGCTATCTATTTCAATAAATAATGCCAATATTACATAAGAATTGTACATTATTATCGCTCAGACTATAACAGATGTCGTTCCTCTGAATTCCGCAGCACGAAACAACTGTTATTTGAGATCATAGCAATATCTGTTTACAAGCTTACTTCCTTCAACTTGAAAAACGGTGCATGTGCTAAAGCTAAAGGCAGAGGCAGCGACGAGGGTACACCGGCAAAACGCTGATATTATTATGGGGAAAATGACTTTATTTTTAGTGTTGGGAAACTGCGCTATTATTTCATTTCCAATAATCGTCACGTGTTATTGGCGCTTTGGGATGCTTGCTCGTTCGCTTGCCGTCATGTCATCCGATAAGATCTTATTAAAGCTTCTCAAGCACTTTATTTTATTAAGATGTTGATTGTGGATTATGCGATTGTGCTTAGGTATAATCATTTCATTGCTCTTGACATTATTAATAAGATTCAAGCAAGTTCATTGGGGCAATGACTGCAATGATCATAGAAAGAGTGGAAAATTTCTACTTTTATGTCATCATAATATTTTGGTGTCAATGTAATCACCATGCAAATGTGAATTTGTGCAAATTATTTAAGATAATTATTAAAATGCCTTCGAATTAAAAAAAATATGGTAGGTGCACCAGTACTCTACAACTCTACTTAAATCTAGTAGTAAAATAAACTACACATTATATAAAAATATAGTCCTATATTCATAATCATATTCTAAACTCGAGTCTAGTGGAACTGGGGGTCAATTCCCGATCATTGAAGTTTTGAAGTGAAAAAAAAACATTTCAGTTTTCACTGAGGTTTATCATTTTCCAACCTCACGCACACGCCTAATGCGATTCTAGAACTCATCAAAAATCACCCGGAGAATTTTCCTCTCAAAACAACCTAACGCGTTCTCATCCACCGTTAACATTGTCCATGGCTCTGCACCATACATCAAGACTGGGATGATGAGCGTTTTATATATGGACAGTTTAGTTGCTCGAGAGAGGGCTTTGCTTCTCAATTGCCTTCTTAGCCGAAAGAAACAGCGATTGGCAATAGTAATTCTGCGTTTGATCTCAGCACGCGTATCATTCGATGAGTTTATAGCGGATTCTAGGTATACAAAGTCTCTGACCACTTCAAAATTATAGCTGTCTATAGTGACGTTCTGTCCGAGACGCCGGTGCTGGGTGTCCTTTCTTGTTGACAGCATATATTTAGTTTTGCTCCCGTTCACTGTTAAACCCATCTTCTTGACAAAACTAGACATAGCTCTATATAGCTCGTCTCTGTAGATGCTGTCATACGCGGCCTTGAAATCGATAAGAAGGTGGTGAGTATCGATTTGGAATTCCTGTTGTTTTTCCAAGAACTGCCGCAGTGAGAATATTTGGTCGATAGTGGAATTCCCTGGCCTAAAGCCACACTGATAAGTACCTATCAGGTTGTTGACGAAAGACTTTAGGCGCTCACAAAGTACGGCAGAGAAGATCTTTTAGGCGGTATTAAAAAGAACGATGCCTCTGTAGTTGGTGCAGTCCAGAGGATCGCCTTTCTTGTGGATCGGGTAAACAATGCTGAGGTTCCATTCATCGGGCATGCTTTCGTCCGACCATATCTTGCAGATGAGCTGGTGCATACTCCTTACCTGTTCATCGCCAGCCGCTTTGAACAACTCGACCGCAAGACCATCAGCTCCAGCAGCTTTGTTGGACTTAAGTTTAGATATAGCTATCTTTACTTTGTCGAGATCGGGTGGACGGTATTGCTGGCCTACGCCGCGCCGTCCGGGTTGAATGGTACAGTCTGCACAATAGCGGGATTCGGTTCGTCATCGCCGTTATACAATTTGCAGGAATAATTTTTCCATATCCTCAGCACCGACTGCGATTCAACCATGATGTTCCCCTGATCATCCTTGCAGGTCTCAGTTCGGGACTTGTACCCCTGGGAGGTTCTTTTTACTTTTTGGTAAAACTTCCGAATTTCATTCCTGCAATGGCATCCCTCTATTTCCTCGATCGCGCGCTTCTCATGCTCTTTCTTTTTCCTTCTTAGAAGCTTGTGTTCCTCTCCCCTCTTCTGCTCGTAGAGCTCGCGTCATCTTTCTCCTTTGTGGGGGCATGCGCGCATATGAGGCTGATGTTGGCGAATTTAGCCTTGATGCGAATTGTAGTGAGGCGCTCGTTCACACAGTTGAAACTCAAGACTTCTTGTCTAAGACTGCCTCTAACGACGAATACTCATCCAAAAAGGCGTTGCCCTTATTGTCGATAGTGACTGCTATTATAGTTGATATCGCAGTCTTTCAATTTTCGTTTGCCCGGCCCATCCCATCGCACTTCTTGGATGGCGGTGATGTCTGCTTTGTAGCAGCCTAGGGCCTCCGCTGTTCGGCTGCACGTGGTCTATAAAGCGACAGAATATTCCACGTGCAAATCTGAAGTTCGTTGTCCTTATTTCGTTTGCAGGGTTCGTCAACAGTAAATCCGTACGTATTCGAGGCCTGTTGTTGCTTCGAAGCTAAAAGTTGCTTTACGTGGCTTTACGACAACGACGACCCCCAACCTGGAGGGCCAGACCCTTACAATATAACTCTAAGGGCGGGGAGGCGGATTCACCGCTCCTTATAGGCCTGAGCTCCGAATATGTCGTAGTAGCCCGTATAAGGTGTTTACTAAGTAGTTCATCCTTACTGAAACTGTAGACGCCACCGTTGATTCCATCTGGAGAATTCTTCCGCTGTCGTCTTGTAGAGGGAGAAGTGCCTTAGTGGGAACACTCCTCTCGGTTTCTGTCCTCAGTGCTGTTGATTGCACCGTTGATTCTCTGTGGTGAATTCATCAGCCGCACACCATCCTTCTGATAAGCTCGTCCAAGACTTCAGCCCAGTTATACAGCCAGTCATTTCCGACAGAAGATTTTAGTGTTGCTATTTTGTCTTTAGTTCAACACTCGCGCTTATTAGTTTAGCAAGTCAAGTTCGGATGAACGAGACCAGTATCCGATGGACCACTTGGAGGTAAAATAAGCACAATTGACGAGTAGTATTCGTTGTATCACTGGACGTCGCTATGTTGACGCCAATCAGTGACATCCCGCGTAATACAACGCCCAACCATCGAAGGCATCGAAGAAGAAAACACTTCCTACTCAAACATTTCTAAGAGAATTCGGGAGCAAATCAAAAATAGCTTACAAAAGCATTAAACACAAATTATAAAAGAACTCTTAAATTTATTATTTATTCTTAAATATGTATTTTATTCAAAAATATTAATAATAGTAACTTAAAAAACAATAATAGTTTATTTTATTTAGAACTATTCAGTCTATTTTTTAACTAAAAAAATGTAAAAGGAAAGAAATTCAGGTAACTCAAAAATCTTAGATCTAATTTTTATATTAATAAAAATATTAATAATTGGGGGTGGCCGTGGCGCCTGTCAACCTCGTAGTTGCAGGTTAGATTCCTGCCGTTGACTATGTCTTCTTATGTTCCATTAAAAAACAATTCTAAAAATTGTCAAAATAAGTTGCTGCTTTGCTCATTACATGCTGTTTAGGCATAACACTAACAACATGTGATTGAGTAAACTAGCATACCCATAAAATATGACAACGAAATAAATAAAATAATGTGAATTATAAGGGACATAAATAAATAAGACACGGTAATTCTCTCTGCATTAGTTCAGCCGCCATCCCTGGACATAAATCTGAGACATCAAGCAGCACTTCTCTCAGAACATCGCGCCACACATCTTTCCTATCCTTCTTTCTCTTCTCTTTTTTTTCTCTTTTAACCGGATGCCGCGCTGTGTTAAGAATAAAACACATAAAGGGTATTCATAATCCCTTGAGCGCGTGCAAAGTTATAAAAAAAAAAAAAAAAAAAAAAACATTATTATCACGATTTTTTGTATTACATTTCTTTGTAATTCTAACATTTCTTTTTTTAATTCAAGCTTGGAAAGTTTTAGATGTTTTTTTTTCGGAGTAATTATTTTTCGGTGCTCCAATTTTTCTTTAGCTAATTTGTGTTTTTTTTTCAAATCGTAATTCGTTTTTTGATATTTTGCGATAATTGTTAAATTTTCATTAATTTCTTTGAAAATGCGACACGATTTTTCTTGATATTCTATTTGATTTTCAACTTGTTTTTTTGTTGTTGTTTTTAAAGGTTTTCCTTGTCCCGGGGAGCAGACCGAGTTGCTGCTCTGCGTCCTTCAGGTGCTGAAATATCCCGCTCGTGCTCATAGATGTTGACTGGTTCGGTTGATTCAGCTACTGCTCGTTCAGTATTGTCTTTGTGTATGCCGAAAACATGAACTGACAATATTCCGCTTACGGACTCGTTCATTTTTAATTGAGTAATTACCACCTCCTCTGAAGGGGTGAAGGGGCAGTGGTTAGAAGGTCCACCACCTGCTCCTGAAATACTGGTTTTATTTTTTCTCAGCTTTGCTTTTATATAGGCTTATGATCTGCCCATACCTAAAAATATTTTTGATTTATTTATTTTTACTTTGTAACCATAGATTTGGCACTTAAGCTTACTTTTTTCCAGGCGACTGCATCCCACTACGGTGGTCCTTCCACATAGTCTCTGCCACAAATTGTTGGATGTTTGCTTGGCGTCCGGGGTTTTTAAATGGCCCGTGGCCAAATCGGGGTGACCACTCATGAACTCCACCAAAATATCAAATTGAGTGTGTTTTCTATGCACATTTGTTTCCCTGTAATTGAATTAATTTGCTTAAATTGTTATTATAACTATTAATAACTAAGATTTTCTAAAAAACGCTTACATTTTAAGACTTTTTTTCTCAATTCCGTTATCACATTAGCTGTAGAAACAAATTTTTCTTATTCGAACGTTTTTTACTAATGAAAATTTTTTGCCATAAATGGATTTGCCACCAGTGCCATTGTTATTGGTGAAGTCTCCTCCTTGACACATAAATTCAGTAATGATTCTATGGAAAGTGCTTCCTTTATATCCAAATCCTTGTTCATGAGTGGAAAGTGCTCGGAAATTCTCTGCTGTTTTGGGCACAACATCGGCTCGCAACAGCATTACAATTCGTCCAACATCATTTCCACCTACACGAATATCAAAGAACACTTGTGGATTTTGTTTTTCTACTTTCGAGATAACCACTGGCATAACAGTCTCAACCTTTTCTTCAGATGGTGCTTTTTCATTTAAATTAGTCTCTCCGACATAAGTCTAGAAAATAGGTTTAATCCACCAACAAATAGGAAGAGGAATCAATTTAAGTCGATATTAGCCCAGCTGAACGCAGAAAAATAGATACCCCAGACGAAGAATATCGTAAGCTGCACAGAGATATGATCGCTTCTTCGAAATCAGACCATATCTTCTACACCGATGAATTCCTTCAGAATAGCAACTCGCGTACGAAGAGTGATTGAATTAGAAAAGAATGGGCATACCAATCACAGAGGACTTTTACTCGAACGAGCTGGGAGTTGTACTTCAGAGTTAATAGCCATTGAAAAAGCAATAGCAACAGCTCAATGCCTCCAAAAAGAAACTTAACAGATAATTTAAGTATCTTCTATGGGCTGCGCAGTGGAGGAAACAAATGTCTATCATTGGAGTACATCAGAAGCAGCCGCAATTCCAACACAAAAATAACTCTGGCGTGGTACCCGCACATGTTGGGATAACAGGTAATGAATTTGCAGACAAATCGGCGAAGGAAACCATCAACTTCCCATTGATAATATCAACCCCTGTATCCGATATAATCACCTGGAAAATGTTTGTTTCAATTAAAAAAAAAAAAGGATAACGACAGAGTGGAATATTTCAACAACATTTCTTCGTAAACACCATATAACGACAAATCATATTTCTTATAATACCAACTTAACGCGAAATGAGTGTATCAAACTGCTTAGGGTTGAGTAGGAAAAACCCTTTTCACGAGCCGACATCTGTATAACAGAGAAACACCAGAAGAATATGAGAATTGTCAAACGGCCCTTACAATTTGGCAAATATTGTTAGAGTGTCCAATCTCTGAACAAATCAGTGAGCCAGAACTAGTAGAACAGCAACTAGCAGACATCCTGAATACAGCAAATGTTCAATCACTTGAAAAAAATCAAACAAGCGACTATTATGCATAGAAAATTTAATGACATTTAAGCTAGTATCTTTATCTATTTTATTAAATTAATACAAAAATAACAAATATTTAAATATATAAATAAATTTTCAAAAAAGAATTTTTCTTCGAAAAAACAAAACACTATTTCTTCGAACATTGTCGTACGGAGTATTTAAAATTTGTAGGGCCTCCTGTACAAAAATTTTGATCGAAATCCGTTATCCCCTTAATGGGAAATTAGAAGATCAAAAAAACCGTTAATATCATTTTATGAAAACATTTTTGTTATACCCTATCTATAGTAGTGCACTAGTTTTTGAAGTGATAACTTCTTATGGGAGGGTGAGCCACTTCGTTACGTAAGGCGTTACGGCACGAGTATGTCTGGCTTCCCTTTCTCTCATGCATACGGAGAACTTTCGAAATATATCAAATTAAAGAAGAACTTTTGAAGCTTTTTTAAAGTTAAACAATTTCAATATTAAATAGTTCAGCTTAGATTAGTTTAAATTATTACTTCTGTCGGCCCCGAGACGCACATGTTTTTTTTTCGAAACTGTTTTTCGAAAATGTTGGTAGGATCTCCTTTATAAAAATTTCTGTTAAGTCATTAGTGAGAAAGTCGAAAATTAAAAAAAAAAATGGTTCTATGACAGGGCAATAACAAAATATGTATGTAAGTCAAATTTAAGATAAAGAATAAAGATTTTCCATTTTTGGAATGTCTGAAATGCAGAAAAATTGATCTCAGTCTCCAATCTCTCTTTTCTAAGTTTTTGTCTATACAAAAATTACTCAAAAATGAAGCCAAAGCTTCCTGCCAATGTCAAGTCGAAGGAACCATCTACATAAGTAGAAAGTTTTTTTTTTGTAAATGGGATTTTTTCCGTGTTTATGACTGATCATTATAAGTGTCATGTGGCCAGACGTCAGAGATCCTAAAAGGCGACCTGTAACTGCAAGCAACCTAAAAGAGCGGTATAGTGGAACTTTAAATTTTTGCCATAAGAATATAAGAAAGAAAATTTACATACATATATGTATATATTTAGATACATTTATATAACACAACGCGACACGTAATTGTATGACAAGTAAAATACGACAAGTCCTAAAAAAATTGTAACACAAAACGACAAGTCTAAAAGCTCAGTGACAATTGTCATTTTAAAATGTGACAAGTGGGAAATTGTTGGATTTTCCTCCTTTTGTAACATAAAGTGACAAGTGTCACAGAAAATTTGCTTACGCATGGCTAGTTTGTGATAGGTAATTTAAAATTTGTCATTAGTTTATAAGTGTTTATTTTCTGAGTAAAAACATTTTGAAAACAAGGAATTTAAAATGTGGGAGAATATAATGCTTATACCATAAACTAATAACGTAAGGACCCGAAACCTCTGCTTTCATTTGACATTTGCCTACAAGCTGAAACACGCACACAAGTAACTTTTCTGTTCCTCTTCCAATAGACACATTGATAAAAACGCACCCAAGAATCTTTTCTGTTCCTCTTCCTATAGACACATAGACAACACATCCCTAGTAATTTGTTTTTGTTTTGTTTTTCGATTTCCGATCTATTCATGGATAGAGTTTTGAAGCTACAAATACAACAATGTAAACAAATGGGTTTTGGGGGGTGAAGCGTACAAATGTTTCCAATCTTAATATGGCTTATTTGTGGTATATACCTACCTAAATAATTTATAAATTTGTTTTCAATACATATTCAATTTAAAATGTATTTATTTGAGTACGATTTTGCCAATATCAACGGCACGGTATGTATCTTGCAGAAAAATGAGTCTTGTTTACTTTTTGCCAAAATAAATTAACATCTCTATTTACTTTTCGCTTTTTTTTCTTTTGATTAAATATTGCTAAAAGTTCCAAAAAGCGTATTTATTCTTCCCTTATTTTTTGTTAAACAGCAATTTGTTTCCTTCGGGAATTTTTGTCATGTTTTATGTTTGGCCACTTTGTCATACAGTGCAACAGTTTTTAGTTGTGTTACAGAATACACTTCTCCTTGACGTACAAGTATAGTTTGACAAGTGAATTTAGACTTGTCACTTTGTGTTATAGGCCCCAGAACGATCGTTTTAATATTTTGTTCACGAAGTTCAAGTTTGGATAGGGTATGCTGGCAATACCATTGTATATAAAATCTAGATTTTATATATACAATGACAATACCTATCTAATTACCAACTACCTACCCAAACTTGAACTTATTAATCATTAACAACAATGAGGTACAAAACCACAAGCTCGTAGGGTCAAGTCCAACACAAACATGGTCCAACCATAGTACGTAATAAATAACAAAAATAAGATAATGTATCTATTGTCTACTTTTTGTACATTGTATTATCTTTTTTAAAACTTGTAGAAGATTCAAGAAATCTTTTCTTGAAGCACTGCTTCTTATCATAAATTCATAATTAACGTAGTTTGGTTAAGAATAGGTATGTACTCACCTTTTCTTCAAATTATAAAAGAATGTGTCAATTTTATTTTTACAAATAATTATGGAGATAGATATGTACGCAGGTGGATGTTTCACTTGCACTATTTTTTTTGTTATTTTCCGTTGCACTGGTTCCTACGAATTCAAATTTGAGCATTACGCGAGGCTACGTTGGTTTTTCAAACGATCGTCCTAGTCCTACCTAATTGAATAAAAACTTGAACTGAACAAATTTTCCTACTTAATGCACTTGCTAATGATACCTACTTTTTTGTCATCCCATACCGATTAACTAAAGATTTCATAAGGTAGGTAAACAAAGGTTAGGCTTTAATAAGTACTAACTATGTCCTCGTTCCTTTAATTTCGTCCTTAAATAAAGGTAAACTATTGTTTAAATTAAAACAAAAGACAGGAATGTACTTATATTATTTGTATAACTCGTATCGTAAAGTCAAAATGAAAGTGTGCACTGAATTGTTTTGGAATTGGAGAATGAAATTCACCGATTCAGGTATTATTTTTATTTTGTATACATCATTTGTTCCAGTTCCAAGTTGAAAGATAGGTAAATTGCCAACAAAAAAAGAGCTTTCTAGGCCAGTGCTGTCGTTGTACACAATTAAGCTAACTACCTACCATAAATTGAGAAAATTAGCTCTTTGTACAAAAAAGGCGTTATACTTCTTAAGCCTGACGAGAAGAAGGAAAGAAATGGGGTATCGAAAGTTAGTCATAGTGACGGTCGATTTGCTATAAAAATAAGTTTTTCATTTTTTGTGGAAAAGACCTGAATAATGTTACTTTTAGAGAAAAAAAACAAAAATAAAAAAATGGTAAAACAACGTAAAAAACTTTAAGATATGTATTTATTTTGACATATTGGTTTTTTTCGGAGAACATTGGTCAGTATGGAAAAAATATATTAAAATTATTTATAAAGCTTCAAAGATGAAAAACTAATGTTGGATTCTGTATGTAAAATATTAAACTTCTATCAAAGTCGAACTGAATCTTTAGCAAACTGCTCAAAAATGGCTGAAATTGGAAATACCTGAAAAATTTCGAATATCGAATATCGTCAGAATATGCGGCATTGAATGACTATATATTATTTGCATCTTTTTTTTTAAATTAAATTCTATCAACTTCACAAATAGGGACCATTATAATCTTTCTTTAATCGATTTTATGCAGAAAAGCGCAGTTCTTTATAAAAAGAAATAAAGAAACCTGATGTATTTTGGGGCACTGCGGAAATAAAAGATGGACATCTTTCTATGATTGGCCTTTAATCTAATAAATATAATAATACTTCAAATGGCCAACGGAATAAGCGTTTTTTTTTAGTTCAGAGCAGAATCTGAAATGTTAAACAATTTGATTGTGTTTCTGTTTCAATCAGAGCTCCAAATATGTGTTTCTTTTTTCGTTCTGAACATATGTAGAGCGCGCTCGATGTGCTTCAACATAATCGTCTGAGCATTATGAGTAAATTGCAGAGCACACGAAATGTCATGTGTGTCAAGAAGCCACATGTGAAGAAAAATAATCAGATACAATTAAAATGGCGAAATAAGTTGGTCGCTTGTTGATTTTCTGTATCTGGTGTGGATCTGTGTACTAAATAATACTACGTAACCACCGAGCGTAAATCTGGATTTATAGTTACTTATCTCAAATAGTATTTCCATCGCTATAAAAGTAGATTAATTTTGACAACACTATTCAAAATGCAAATATTGTTTCATTTTCTCTTATTATGTAGAAGTGAGACAGGCAGATTCATTGTGTCAGACAACCAAAGCGAAAAATTCACTTTCCCGATGAATGTGTTCATTTCGATATGCGAAATTGTCTTCAATTTGTACAGATTTGTAAGAGATTTAGCCAAATCTACTTAAAACTCTTGATTCTGGTTCTGCCGGAAATACTGAGAAATTCTTAAAGCTTCGTATTCAACACATTCAATATGTAGTCTGTTTGTGGTTTTAATGTCTTCATGAAAGGTTCAAGTGGGCAGGTGATTTTATATGAAATCTGAGCAATTTTTCCACCATCTGGTATTTCTTTGCTCCCAAACTTGCGCAACATAAAACAGAACTGATTGGGATATTGATTCAAGCACTTTGTATTTGATGCTATGGGCTATGTAATTGTTGCTGAAACACTCTCCACTATACAATAATAGCGGTTTTTGTCATCGATAGTTTTTAAGTGAGAACAGTTAAACATTTTTCCGCATGCAAAATGGTCAGATATTAAGATGGGCTTAACGTGAATACCTTCCTTACGGATTAATTTTACGGTGGGCCTACCCACAATATCAGGGCCCCAAGACAGTACAAGACTGCCCTGGTACAATTTAGTAGACATGTTAAGGCATGAACTACCCCCTACGTTGAGGGCGAGGTCTATCTAACACCTGTTGCTAACTATGGGTCATAGGTGAAAAACAGATCCCTTAGCAGCCATTTGTTTCCGCGAATTTGGGCAACCACAGCCACCACGATGCTCCCACTAGGGGGCCTACCTCATAGACAGGCTGGCATCAAGACGACCGGTGTCTATTGACACAAGCCGAACTTGATCCAGGGGCTCCTGTCTCCCGTGGTACCAGAATATAGCTTCCGGTCGAGCTTCGCAACCGTGCAGGTTACTTCCAGATGGGCTCCTTAAGACCCGAGGCCTGGCAACTTCTTGTATGTACTGCCAGCCAAGCAGCCTGAGGTGATGCTAGCAGCCAGCAGAACAAGCTAGCCGTATAAAACAACAAATCCAACCAATAACCTACCGCATTTTGTTTGAGGAGCGGCCGGCGACTTCTAGTTGGCCAAGGTCACCTATCCGCCACCGGCCGCTCCCAAACAGTGACGCCATTAACTAACTACCCAAGCAGCCTCCGCCTTTGGAATGCCTCGTTGGCAAACGTGGCAAAGTTACTTGCTGTCTCTCTTCCAAGAAGGATAGCACTGAAATCCCACCCATTGCCTGCCCTCACCACTCCCATAGCAGAGATATCTCTGATATCAGCGTAGTTCAGACATTCAACAAGCACGTGCCTCCAATCCTCTCTTCTTGCTCCACATACGCATTCTGCCGAGTCCGCCAGCCCCAGCCCCCTATCATGCAAAAATGCATTCAGAGAGCCGTGACCGGTCAGTATGTACCCTCCAAATAGTGAGAAACCAAGCCCCTCACGTCCTACCGCTCTAGCTACGTCAGGAAGGACCTCAAAAGTAACTCTCCCTGCCTCATTCCTAACCACCTAGCTTGCCATCTGGTAAGGATACATCCTTCCATGGTGCCATATATTTCTTTTTTACTTAAACCCTCTGTACTAACTAATTCCTGCCAGTCCGAAGGTGAGAGCCCCAATCGCCTCTTCAATTTGTAGTCAATGCCTAGTCGTATTGCCTCCAGATCGAGAGGAGGAGCACCCGCCAGTACTTGCATCGCTTCTGTTGAAACGGTATGACATACCGGCAGTGACCCATGAAGCATCACCCTCTGGCAAGATAAAATCTTTTTTCTACCTACAACCAACCTAACTGTATCGTACCATACAGGAGCACCAAACGTTGCACATGCAACAAATAGTCCCCTGTAGACGATCCTAACTGCCCTCTTTGTTAGACCCCATTCCTTGGTAAGGATACGCCTCACCTTCGGAACAACAGCCGTCAATTTATCTCTAACCTTCCCAAAATGCGGTAGAGAGTTCATTCTTTCTCCCATAGTTATTCCGAGATAAGTGACTTCGGTCGCATATCTCAGTCCAACTGCACCGATGCTGACATTCGGTGGACGAGTCAGCGATAATCTGCCTTTCAGCAACATCATCGATGCCTTTTCCACCGCCACTTCTTCTCTCACAGTATTACTCCAAGTGCATACCCTGTCCATGATCTCCGTGCCTCTTCTCTCCAGTTCAGCACGTGACTGACCTTCGATTAGAACCAGCAGATCGTCAGCAAAAGCACAACACTTGGCGAATTGTCCTGCTGTGTTGATGGCTACCAACAAAGGGTCCATCATCAAGTTCCAAATAAATGGACCCGCAATAGACCACTGAGGGCAACCCCGCTCAACACTTACCGTAACACTTTTTACCGCACCTACTACTCGAGCGGTTCTGTCCGAGAAGTAACTCTTCCAAAGAGAAAACTCTCGGCAGCCCACTTCCACCAACCTGGATTCAACGCTAGCCCAATCCAAATAGTCAAAAGCGCCCTTAAAATCTACAAATATCCCTAGGACGTATTTTGCCGCAGACCCACTGACACACTCTTTAACGTGCATCCATGCATCCACAAAACTACGCCCCGGCGTGAAGCCGAACTGGACTGGACTTTGTTCCGGTGCGCAGTCCATCAGTCTGTTCACCATTACTCTTTCCAAAACTTTACCAAGTACCGGAAGGAGACTGATGCCGCGATAAGACCGAGGATTGGACCTGACCTTATCCGGAGACTTCAGCAGCACCATCACTTTCGCGCATTTCCATTCCAGTGGAAAATAACTTTCCCGCAAGGAACTAGCGAACAAAGAGACCAGGTAATCAGGAACCGTCCGCCAAATGGTTTTCACCATCTCGCCAGTAAGTCCATCATACCCCGGAGACTTTCTCGCTTTCAACTTCTCCACTGCTACCTCAACCTCATCCATCATCAGGCTAGGAGCATCGGCGAGCCCTACCACCGACGGTACACTCCTCGACTCCGACCTGGGGAAGAACGTATTCATCAAGGCACCAATAGAGTCCCTCCAAGTAGAGTGAACGACGTCGCCTTCCTTGATGCACCCTACCTCAATGGATTTCCTACCCTGAAAAATCCTATAGAGTTGGCCCCAAAGGGTCTTCCCTATGCTCGTCAATGAAGGATTTCCAATCCTCCTCTTTTGCCTTGGACAACATTCCCTTGTAGACGGTTAAGGCTTGCCTATATGCAAGTCTTAACCTTCCCTGCTCTGCACTATCAAAACCTTGTCTTACTAGCCTTTGGAAGTTTTTCGTCAAATCTCTAACCGACCTTCTTTTCGAGTTGAGCTCTGGTGTCCACCACCTCAGTCCTCTTCGATTAACCTTTCGGCTTCTCTGAAGGACGTCGGCGTTTACACCCCAAATCAACTCGTTTATCTTTTCGAGCCTACCATCTATACTTAGGTTCTCAAAAAAGCGCAGCGGTATTGTCGTGAAGACCCGCCTGATCTGCCTTTCATATTCTGACCAATCAACATTATTCAGTTTCCAGCGCCTTGTGCCCATGTCACCACGCACACCCTGCAGGTCAGAGTTTGTAACAAACTCGACCTGAATGATGCTGTGGTCACTGACACCTTCGCCTTCCCTAATGAACCAGTGGAACCTTTGGTTATCAAAAGCCGCCTCGTTGGCTATAGTAACGTCAATGTCACTAAAGCCATTCGGTCCGTGAAATGTATATGATTCACTTGGCAGAATCACAGCGTACGACCTGTTCTGGGTCATCCAGTCGCCAAGCAGCTCTCCCCTTTGGCGTTTCCTATTCTCGGACGTTTGTCCTCGCATCTTACTATGCCATCGAGACGAGACTGCATTCGCGTCTAGCCCATAAACAGCCGCATTGCTGCCAATCAGCCTTGCCAATCTATCCATATACTCGAGATAAGGCTCAATCTCGTTTTCGAACTTGCAGTATATACTACATAGAAAGATTCTACCAAAAACTCCCTCGACACTAACGCAAATACCGTACTCACTCTCATCCACCAGCAAACATTCAGTATTGATGTCATTCACTATCACGGCAGCCGAAGCGTTCCCGTTAGTAAAAGACCTCATATGAGCCGGCAAGCCGATTATGCTCTTATAAGGAGCATAAGGTTCTTGCAACAGCGCAAAACTACATCCTGTATCAGTCAATACGTAGCCTAAATCTAGAATCGCCCTATGCGCACCCTGACAATTGTGTTGGATAATACGAACTGTAATTTTTTGGAGCTAACTTCCCTCTACTAATTAATTAATGGTTTACCACCACTAGTGCCTAGCCCTATTCCACGCTACTTTTTCCCTGTAGATGGGACAGTCCATCGACAGCATATTATGCCCCGCTGGGTATCCCCTGAAATCGCAGTCACGACAGTGGATGGCATTTTCACACCTCCTCTGCATGTGAGCAGATTGTCCACAACGACGACACACTTCTGTCTGCACCCTACATTTCCTTATAGGATGATCCATGCTCAAGCATCTGTGACAACTCAAAACTTCATCCCTGACTGCAATTCTGACTGCGAAGTACTTAACATAGCACTTGTCACTCCTAAGCAATAACTTAGCAAGCTTCTCCGTACATTTAATATATACGTTCGTGAGTCCCGGTTCTTGATTCCAAGTTGAGGCAATCTTTACCTCCTTGTCAAAATCTTCCCTGGCCATATCTTTCCCCAGATTAAGAGCATAGAGCTCATCAGCGAAAACTTTAGCTGAAATTTTTTTTCCACCCTGAATGCAATCAATTTCATACCCAGTGAACTCCTTGATTGGACTTCTAGTCCTTCCTTTTCAAAATTTTCCTTGTTCATCAGTAGAAAATCCCTCTCCTTACTAGATGGGGTGCAAATAATCACACTACCATCCTTACCTGAATGCATGGCATGTACTCGAACATTTAACGGCGCTACATTTTCTAGGATTTTCCTTTTAACTTCCTTAGCCGTCTCGTTCTTGTTGCCTCTTACAACCGTTGACCATGTCTCCTCCGGTTTTTTCGGCTCCATCCTTTTCAAGGAGTGAACCTCCAACCCGGAGCAAACAGGGGCCGAGCTGATCATTTTGGCATAAGACGGTCGTTGAGCCACTTTAACACCTAATGGTATCCCCAGCGATCTAACATCGACTGCGCCACCATTAGTTAAACCTCAATTTTTCCCTACAGCGATCTTGGGAGCAACACTTTTATTTTTGGTGGATTCCTCCAATCTTCCCTTTAATTTTTCATTCTCCCCCACTAACCTGAGGATTAAAGCCTCATACCTCGCTGTCAGACTAACTACCTTCCCTTAATTCCCTGCTCTACCTCCTTGTTTCCCACTATTTCAATTATCATGTCTTGTTTGATCTCATTGACAATGGTAATTATGTTTTTGACCGAATCAACCTTATTATTTTTCTCGGTCTTCTTGGTTATTTCAATTTTATCATTATTTATTTCATTAATCGGCAATAATTCCTTACCATTTATGCCTGGCTTACCAACTTAATTGTCAGGCATTTCCTTACTCGGTAAATTACTACCTTCACATGCAGGTGTATATGCGGTTTCAACTATTTCAGCCATCTCTATTTGCTGTTCCATTTCCGTGTCCATATAGGACTCATCGCTTTCAATAGCTCTTTCGCGCTCTAGTTTCTTAGAAGCTTTCTTTTGCTTCCTTTTCCGCTTGGCGTCTTTCTCCCTCATTTCCGCACTTTTATTTAATCTAAGGTACTTAGCCGCCTTTTTTACTTTTTCGTCGCAGCCTAAGTCCTGGTACAAAAAACTTCCTTCATCGGTTTCGCAGTCCGATGATAGCGATACTCTTGCCTTGTCCCTTTTTTTCTCTGGCTTTTCAAAAAATTTGGAAGTATTTTCTTCACTACAATACACATACCACGTATCACTCCGGTCGGTAGCACCAATCGGCTTTCACACCCTTTCCTTCGCTAATTACCTAAATGTCACCACCTGCACTTAATTACCAGGCCAAGCCACAAGCTTTCCTTCGCTACACGCTAATTAACTTTCAGCAAAGTCACGTACACCAAAAGCACCAGCTGCACTTAATTACCTAACGGCAATAAAAATTTAGCACACACACTTTATCCAAACCCTTTTGACCTGCGTACGTGACTAGTAGCGCACACAGGATTTTTTTAAATTTTTATGTGACCCTTTTTTAATCACTTTTTAATTACCCTTGCAGGCAGAAAAAAGGGCAATAAAAAATTCTTCACGCCGCACACAAATTAATTTCCGCACTTTAATTACCCTTGACCTTTTTCCAAGAATTTAAAAAAAAAACTTTTAAAAAACAATTATCTTTTCACTTATTTTCAAAAATCAACTTTATATCAACTTTATATTTCTATTTACGGAGCAAACACGTCCGCACGCTTTGAACACCAAAAATCAACTCTGCAAAATGGTCAACAGGAATACAAATATTTTCGTAGAAAGCCAGGCGACAATCAAAACCATTTACTCAATTATCACAAAGTCAAAACTAGTGATCCGCTAGCGAATCGAACTTAGTCACCGTAATCTTGGTCCAAGGACATAGTGATATACAAGGAAATGAAATCGCAGACGAACTGGCCAAATCCGGATCATCACTTGAACCGAGCCAAATCATTTCCGGGATATTTGTGCCACTGGCACAAGAAAATTTAATAATTCAACAAACTTTCCTCAAAACTGCAAACGCCAGGAATTGACAGCTGTCGGGTTTCGAGAAATCTTTGGACAGAAATCTCTAAGGAAAAAACAGATTATTTACTAGGGCTTAACAGAACTCAACTGTCCCTCATAATGGGCGTCCTAACGGGTCACAACTCAATTCGAACCAACATGACCAGAATGGGCATCTGCACATCTGACTTATGTAGGGGTTGTGTGGATGAAGAGGCGGAAGAGGGCTCATATTATTTCCTTTGTGAATGCCCCAGCCAGAATAAGGAAAGAAGCCCTAGGAGATTACTTCTTCGACGAACTGGGCGATGTCACGAATAAGCCACTTAAGCATATCGTGAAATTTATTCAAAGGTTCGGATGGTTTAAAGAGGCCTCTCAAACTCAAACTCAAATGTTCCAATTTACTCCCCCCTTAAATTCCTTTCTTCCTACCCTGGGGGGACCGCAATTAATCCATTCAGATCCGAGTGAGGTGCGGCGGCTTGCCGTTTCACCACCCCTTCTAACCTAACCTAACCTAAGCTATAAGAAACAATCGGGGTGGGTTAAAGAGTGAATCAATCTAGCACAAGAAGCCAACCACTATACTAGATAATAATGCGTTTGGATGACAACTTTAGACAGGCGTACATAAAAGAGGCTTCAAGCTCACTGCAACGGATGGCTTATAGTAGGCTGAATCATAATCTCAATGAGAGAAACTACTTTCGAGATAATTATTCCATTGATTGAATTCCCAACATACTGAATATCAACTTCATACCCCATGCGGAATACAAACCGCTGCTTTGCGAAATGTGCCATTAGACCAAAAACATAAATGTTAAAAAGAAGTTCTTCTATGCAAAAACACAATGACAATAAGCAGACACTTCGAATTAATCTATTTTTCGCTTTGTTACATATCAAGCTCTACCGTTCTATCAAATGTCATCATTATACGATCAGAAGTACTCCTCATAATTTATATTAATTCTATTCAAATGTGGGGGTGCTACGGCCCTGAACGTAAAATCTCAAATTGTAAAATTCTGCATTTGCCTGAACTTAAAGCCCTACCGCTGTACCAAATTTCATCAATCGACGACAATCATAGAAGTGCTCCAAGTAATTTATATCAATTCTGAATTTCTGAATAGAAAATCTTAAATTTTCGATTTTTTCCTTTGCATACACACCACAAGACCTACAGTTGTGCGTAATTACAAGATCCTACGATGTCGGAATGCGCCCCATAATTTTGATGATCAGCCAGTCAGCCAGTTAAGGTTTTTTTGCAGTCTTATATCTTGGCAAGCTAATGATAAAGAATTGAAGTTCGGTGAGTTTACATTGATGAGCTTATAGCAAATGCCGCGAGTTTGAAGCTTCTGACCTAATTGGTACTGAAGATGGAAGGTGGTCGAAAATCGCCTAAGTTTAATCCTTTAAAAAGGGTGTAGTGCCAGAACTTGACGTGCCCTTTGATATGCCTGAACGTGAAGACGTTTTTCATTTTGTCGTAAGGTGCCCTGTTCATTAGGCAAACATAAAGATGCTTATTGGGCAATAACTTTATATTCCTTACGAAGTAGCTATTTTTTTTTTGAAAAATAAAAATAAATCCAAATTTTTAAATCTAAATCTAATTCCATTTCGCTCACAGTATCGGGTTTCGAAGAACTAATTTAGTTTTGTTCCTGTTTCTATCGATATTTGGTGTTTTTTTTTTGTTAAAGAAGAAATATCGGCCAGGAGTTTGAATCTAAGATTTGCAAAATTTCGTATTTGATTTTAATTTTTACTATCACAATGATCGAAGAAATATACAATTTCGTCTCGGTCTCGGTTGTTAGGGAAATCAAAGTAGTATCGTTTCGGTTTTCCTTAACTTTATCTCTCGCAACCCCTCGTCAATAAACTTGATATTCACTTCACTGCTTGACATATTATAACCCATAATATAAAGCTTACAACCAAACGCCATATAATTTAAACGGTGTGGTGACCGATAACTTCTTCTAATTGTTGTCAATGTCTTAAGTCAATTTATTAAAATGTAATTTTTTCCTCATCCAGGGTATAATTTTTATGAATAAGTATCAACTAATATTTACCCTCTCAAATTTATTACCAATAATCGCCCTTAAATTGTAAGCAACAAAATGTTTTACTCATCCCATCTCAACCTATCCTTTATTTTATGTTTTCAAAATTTAATTTGATTCAAGACAAGCGGAAACCCTAACCATTTTGGGGGTTAGTGGTATCATTACGAAATGCACGAGTATCCCAGTTAGTATCAGCTCATTTCTAGCTGACTTATTCGTGAGAGTAAAAATGATGGGATGTTTTTTTATTTTTGTTTATTTAATAAGTTTGAACATCGAATCTGAGTCACCAATAGGAAAATCACACGGATTGATCATCCCATAGTGTTGTTATCTTTTCTAAAAAAAAAACACAAACAATAAAAACAACCTCTGACAAAATTTAACAGCCAGCCGGGCAGGCGTTATCAAAATAAAAACATAAATTATAGTCGCGCGATCATTTTAAAATTGCTGATAGTAAAAGCAAGTTTGACATTCATTAGTTATTGCTTTTTTAATTGCGTTTTGATTGCTGGGAATTTACCTATCGCTGTTTAACATGTTGCAGCCAGTTTTTCATTGCTGACGACAAGCTGAGATAAATCAGGAAATTAGGTAATTCCTGAAAAAGCCCCTAGGGCATTGGAAACAGATTTCTTTATTGAGTAAATTTAGGCAGTGTTTTATGATAGCAATTCTATATACTGCTGAAATAATCATAATGTTAATCGGACTTGTTGAATTATTTATGATTAAGAGTTTTAATACAGTATGATAGATATGTATATTTATTGACAAAAAATCCATGTTAGAACTTTACGAAAATTGGAAAATGACAAGGCCCTCACTTTTCCGGTCTATTCTTCAAACAAAATTTTTCCAGTTAGGCGCCAGTTATAGCTTTCATTGAAACTCATCAGTGAGAACTTTAACTATCAATTCTGAGGCACTTAAACAAATAAAACTGATCGTTTTGGTACCGTCTGTGAACCTTTGAAGTGGCAAGACGTGCGCACAATTAAGTGTTTGTAAAAATAAAAAAAAAAAAATAATTAAAAAAAAAAAAATTTAAGTTTAAATTAGTTGTTCCCATAGACCTTAATATTATTAAGAAGGGAAAAAGAATTTACATCGACTATATCGATTTTCTTGACTAAAAACACCTAACAAAGAAAATTGAAAAAAAAAAGTAACGCCAATGGACGGCAACGAACAGCGGAGTTTACCGTTACAACGTCAACAAGTAACGGACCTTGTAGAGACCCAGCAACAGTTGCATCAGCAGACGCAGTTAACAACACAAAACTACGCAATACAAAACCCGGACTTTAACCTATTGGAGAATATATCTGACGAGGGAATGGATGTAGAGCACAACATGGACGTTCAAACCGGTAATTACCAATCAATTCCGAGTAGCCCTAGAGCTAATATATCAATTACCGACAATACAACCCCGTTAAGACTGGATGTTGCTAAAATTTTATTGGATTTGGGAGCAAGTACTTCCAAGCAAAATGCAAACATCGTAAATCCGGAGGTACATACTAACGATAACCCTAAAGATGACCATAACTGGACAATAGTGACATCAAAAAGGAGAAGAAAGAATTCAAATTTATCAATCATAGGAAGCAGAAGACATTCTCAACTAAGGAGTGATGAAAACCAGTTCTAGCTTCTGGACAACATGATTATTTTAAGTAGTGGTGAGTGTTATAATAACATAAATAAACGTAATATTGAAATAGAAACTAAAAATAGTAATTGTAATGTACCTAATAGGCATATTGAAAGAAAAAGTAAGCCAACATTTTGCCCACTAAAGAGCTGCATGAATGCATTCATTTGCATTCATTCAACAAGTACAGTAGTTCACTATATTCTATTCATTGTTATTTTACTAACTAGAGTACAGTGAAAATGAGTACCACTCCATAAGCCACAAACACTGTACAGCATTCGAAATGAATATACCGTTTGAATTCTCTTCTATACGTGAGTGCTTGATTCAAACAAAACATGTGCAAATCTAACTGTCTTTAACACACTGTGTACACCGAGTACACCAAAAGCACTGACCTAAACGAGTGCAGTTTGTAGTTTATCTTTGGGCTTGTATCGAGTGAAGGCGAAAAAAAATATTGTGTAAATAAATTAATTTTGATAAAATGGAATTCAATGACGTAAGTCATATGACATGGTTTTGCATATTTGTACGTATTTATTAATGAAATTCAAATATTTATTAGGACTCCACAAATGATTCTGACATTTCAATGGTGAGCGTAACTGGCTTGTTAAATAATTCAGCCATTAAAGCCAAAATAATGAGCGGTGAATTTAAAATTAATAATAAAAGAGGCCGAAGTAAAGTTTGGGATGTTTTTGGTTTGATCGAAGACAAAGATTGTCATCCAATTGATAATTTGGTAGCATGCAGAAGTTGTTTTTGCGTTTACAAAAACAATCAAAAAAGCACCTCTAATTTGGTAAAGCATAAATGCTACATACTAAGAAATTACAAAACTGATAGCACAGTTGTTAAACTAAATGTCTGCAATGAGGACAAGAAAAAAAGTGTACGTGTAATAACACATTGGGCAATAGAAAATTGCCGACCATTCAAACTTGTAGAAGATTCGGGTTTAAAAAATTTTGCAATATCTATCGGTGCTAAATATGGACGAAATGTTGATATAGATGAATTATTACCGCACCCTACAACAGTTTCGCGAAATATAAAAAATGTTAACAAAAAATATTTCGAACTTATAAAGGCTGAAATAAAAAGTATAAGAAAAAATGGATATGGGCTAACTTCTGATATTTGGACCGATAACTACTTGAGAACGTCATACATATCGCTTACAATACATTTCGTTAAGGAAGGAAATTTAAATTCTAGACTATTAGGCTTAAAATTAGGGTTGGCAACGAGACGAGACCAGGCGAGACTTTTGTTAATCTCGTCTCGGTCTCGTCAAAATCGAAAAATTTCAGTCTCGTCTCGGTTTCGGTCCAGGTCTCGCCTAACCAAGTATCGTCTCGGCCTTGGTCCCGCCTTTTTATCGAGAAAATTTTGATGTGCGGTCTCGCCTCGGTCTTGGTATCATCCATAGTCTTGGTTTCTTTCGTGTTTTTTTGGTAGTAAAAAGATGTAAGATAAAGATTAGACGCATTGTTCAGATTGCAAATATAGAGTATGGTTGAGGTATCTCAGCAGTTCGTCGGTAAAAAAATGCGGGAAAATGTATAAAACAAACTCGTGAGTCTGTTTTGTCTTTTGAGTTAAGTGGAAATAACATTAACAAATAAAATATTTAAAAAAAAGAGTACCTACATACAACGCTCGATTTTTTAAAAAATAAGTTAACCGGTTTTGTCAAGCCACGACCTGTCAAAAACCATTTAAGGATGTCTCGGATTTAAATGAATTTAAAAAAAACCTCTACAAAACTCAAATTTTACCTAAAAAAATCGAAATTTTTCGATTTAATTTATTGCTCCCTAAAAAGTTAATTTCACCTTTTAGGTGAAATTTCGAAAACAAAATATTGGTCAAAATCCATTGAAGCATCGCTTCAGATTAAGAAACTTCTACAAAATTCAAATATTACCTAAAAAAATCGAATTTTTTCGATTTAATTTATTGCTCCCTAAAAATGTGATCTTAAACCTTTTGGGTGACATTTGGAAAAAAATACTATTCAAATGTCAAGATATAGTAAGTTGCCTACCTGTCAATTCATGAACTGTCAAAATCAATTGAAGGATTGTTACGATTTTAGTGTTTGGTAGCGTGAAAAATCGTACGAATTGGTACACATATTTACATTTAACTGTCAAAATCAATAGAAAAAAAACAAGTTTGGGAAACTTACAATATGGATCTCAAGAATTCGGTAAAACTTGGCATCTGCACGTCTTTTCTAACTTTATTGTGCTGGTCAATTATGCATGAATCTAATAATGATATATCCTTGTACGTTGCTTATGCTAAACAAAACTAGAAATTTTGTTCTGCTGTACGTAGGTCCATGGAGCTAAGGCCATAGACTTCACTTGAAACGAGTACGTTTTACTTGTGTAAATCGAAAACTATGATTTTAAGTTGAATTTTATTAGTTGCGTATGAAAGCGCTCCGAATGGCTTACATTTTGTGCGAATTTAGTTTTAAAAGTGTATGATAACGTAAAAAAAATAGGCTGTGAAGTGACGTTATCAGACACCTTTGAAGGGCCGTATTTCCAAAATAAAACTTGATATTTGTACAGTTTTTTTATTCCATTTTAATCGGAGCACTCCTTCAATGAATTTGACAGTTCATGGCTGGGCAGGTAGGCAATAAACTATCAGCCCTATTCTGCTATCTTCCGATTCACGTGAATATTTCACTCAATTTTTTACTATTTAGATATTTTCAAATGTCTTCTATCTTTTGAGTCCAAAGCTTTACTAATATTTTTTTTGTTTAATTCTTAAGAGAATCTAATTGTTAAAATTTATTTTTGATCGAAATTTATGTACATTTTGAAACAATTCGTTTTTTTCGTCGGATAGCAGAATACAAATATTCACGTGAACGTTTAACAAAATAGGACTGTATATTTTAACGTTTTTAAATTTTTTTTTTTCAAACCTCACCCAAAAGGCCTCAAATCACCTTTTTCCGAAGCCAAAAATAAAATTCGAAAAACTTCGAATTATCAGAGGTAAAATTTTAATGTTGTAGAGGTTTTTTAATCTATTTAAAGCGGAGCCATCCTTTAATGGATTTTGACATCTCATGGCTTGACAGGTAGGCAACGAACTATATTTTCACGTTTTCATAATATTTTTTTTTCAAATGCCATAAAAGAGGCTTAAAATCAACTTCTTCCGGAGCAAATATTTTTTTGAGGCAAAATTTCAATTTTATAGAGCGTGAGGTTCTTTTAATACGCTTAAATCGGAGCGATCGTTCGATGGATTTTGACAGTTCATGACTTGACAGGTATGTAACTTACTATACCTTGACATTTGGATGCTATTTTTTTCCCAAATGTCACCCAAAAAGTCTAAAATCAACTTTTCCAGAGCAATTTATTAAATCGAAAAATTTCTAATTTTCTGAGTTAAAATTTGACTTTTGTAGAGGTTTTTTAATCCATTTAAATCGGAGCCATCCTTCATTGGATTTTGAATGCCCACGGCCTGACAGTTAGGCAACGAACTATATTTTGACGTGTTGACAATATTTTTTACCAAATGTCACCCAAAAGGAAGCAACGCTATGCATACATAAATCTTACGTATTCTTCTCTGGATTTTCGCAATGCGCCTATCTATGTAAGGGGTTTTCCAATCAGAGGTGTTATTTTGAATAGCCCGCTAATTCGGTAGCTGTCACTTTTGAAGCTGTCATTTTTTGACATTTGACAAGTAGAAACTACGCTATTAATAAAAATGGAACGATACACGCTTCAACAACGCATTTCTTTTTTTTGAATATCAAAATAACACCTCTTATTGGAAAACCCAAGGGCTTTCCATGGGTTTTCAAATAAGGAGGTGTTATTTTGAATAGCCCGCTATTTCGGTAGCTGTCACTTTTGAAGCTGTCATTTTTTGACATTTGACAAGTAGAAACTACGCTATTAATAAAAATGGAACGATACACGCTTCAACAACGCATTTCTTTTTTTTGAATATCAAAATAACACCTCTTATTGGAAAACCCAAGGGTTTTCCATGGGTTTTCAAATAAGGAGGTGTTATTTTGAATAGCCCGCTATTTCGGTAGCGGTCACTTTTGAAGCTGTCATTTTTTGACATTTGACAAGTAGAAACTACGCTATTAATAAAAATGGAACGATACACGCTTCAACAACGCATTTCTTTTTTTTGAATATCAAAATAACACCTCTTATTGGAAAACCCTATATAACTATGTACATACATATGTGATATGTTAACGCGCATATAATATTTCGCAAAAAAAACTTGTGAATATTATAAAAATTGAACATGATTAAAAACTAAAAAATAATGAAATAAAAACAAAATTTTCTTATAGCGAAAACGGAAACCAAACCACCGAGACCAGCGAGACTCTCGTCGAATTTCGGTACCAAAAATACGGTCTCGGCGCGCTCTCGTCTCGGTCTCGTCTTCGGTACTTTTAAAGGAGTCTCGTCTCGTTGACGAGACCGAGACCGAGACGAGACCGAGACTAGTCTCGGTCTCGTTGCCAGCCCTACTTAAAATCAATGAAAGGTGAATCATGTACAGGTAAGTGGTTTTCAATTTTTTTTTGAAGTTAAACTTCATGAGCAGCCATTCGATAGATATTCCATAATTGGATGAGAATTAAGAGTGACAGTTCAAGAAACCGTCATCCGTCATGTTTTTACGCACAATTCTTAAAATGAGAGACAAAAAAGGTGTAGCATAGAGAGAAGGAGAAAGATAGCTATAAATTCCGAAGCCCCGGGAACGCCGGAACAAAACAGATCGACGTAACCATGTAACCAAAATTTGTATTGTTGTGTTTCTTTTAATATGCTGCTCTCTTTATCTCTCTCTCTCTTGCTTGTACTAAATCACTCTTATTCTTTATTTTTCTTAAAAATTTCACTTCTTTACTTTTGCGGTGCTGCACGCTTATCTCAAGTATTATCAAGTATCTACTACTAAATATTTTTGTTTAACTTTTAGGCCTAAACATCAAGTCCAAGATCAGTCATCTGTTAAGTGAGTTTGAATGCCACATTAATGACATGTTTATTTTAGTAACGGACCGAGGTGCTAACATGATTTCCGCTTTCCGTTCACTTAATAATATATTTTGCATCAACCATTTGATACATATCGCCATAGAAAAAACTATTAAAGAAAATTCTGAAATTGCTGATTTAAATAATATGTGCACCAAACTCGTTAAATATTTCAAAAAATCCGGTCTAAATTCTTCCTTAAAAACATCTCTAAAGAGTAGTCTGTGTACACGATGGAACACAATGTTTTATTTATTGGACTCAATCGAAAAAAACTGGTCGAAATCTCAAATATATTACAGGAAAAAAAACGAATTGCAAAGAATTATTAATATAAATTTAAGTCACATAAGTGCCTTGACTAAAATTTTAAGACCTTTTGAAGAAACCTCAAAACATTTAGAGGGTGAGAATTATGCAACTCTTCATTTAACTATTATTCACGTTCATCGCTTAAAAAAAATGTGTTGTCGATTCTGAAGATGCGGATGCTATTTCATATTTTAAAACTAAATTAAATTCTTTTTTGGACTCCATTGTATTACAAAATTTAACAATAATTCATAAAATCGCCCTTTTTTTGTTTCCTCCAGCAAATAAATTAATTCAATTTAACGAAGCCGAAAAAAAAATTATTAAAGACGAATGCAAGTGTATTATGCAAAGTTATTTAAATGAAGAACCTGAACAGGCAGCACAAGGTTGACAACAATTAATAAATATAGAGTTTCAGAATTTGGTATCGGATAATATAGAACTATTAAGAGACTTTATTCAACCTATAGAATCTGTAAATTCTACTGATAAAGTGAACAATGAACTCCGCAACTATGAAAACACTAATGCAACTTATCACGATGATTTTAACGTTTTATAGTGGTGGCACTTGCACCAAATGGAATTTCCGCTTTTATTCAAAGCAAGCTGTAAGATATTAGCGACACCAGCAAGTAGTGCTTCTTTAGAACGAGTTTTTTCTTCGGCTAGACAGTTAATTTCTGAAAAACGTTGTTCCGACCCTGTTCTGGTTAATCAAATAATGTTTTTAAATTGCAATGTAAAAAAAAACTGAAATATGTACGGAATTAGAAAACGAATAAAAAAATTAACAAATAAAAAATATAAGTAAAAATCTAATTCATTTATCATTTGTCCTTTCTTTGATATAAATTTATTGATATCAACGATTTTTCTTCATTAGCACACTTCTACACTACACAGCCTGCGATCGCCTCCGAGTCCTACTATTATGTTAAAGGATATATGAGAAATCGATGTTAAAATAATAAATTTAAATAGGTCCAAAACAAAATTATTTGTAAGTGATGTTAGGGCACACTCCAAAATATTGGAGAAGATAAGGGAGTCCAGGAGGTTGAGGCCCACTCATTTACTCCTCATAAATTAAAAAGGGTAAACTTAGTTCTGAGGGGGTTAAACTTTCATTATAGCGAGGATGAAATCAAAGAAGAAATCGAAAATCAGGTACCTAACGTAGTGGAAAGTGTTTCCAAATTTGAGACTATTCGCTCAAAGGAGGAAAATTTGCAATTCAATCTATTGCTTGTAAAACTGTTGCCGGATATAGAGGCTAAAGAGATGTTTAGGATAAAATACATTTGCCATTCAAGGATCACCTGGGAGAAACCCAGGGGAAACGCAGGATAGGATTGCAGTGCAGGAAATGTCAATGTTTCGGCCATCTTGCAAAAAATTGCGCGCGAAAATACAACTGTGTGAAATGCACGGAAAGTCATGAACCTGGGCATTGTAAACTAAGCTGATGACTCGACTCGATACTGTGTAAACTGCAAAAAATTTAAACTCATGCAAATTACAGGGGTTGTCCTTCCTACGTAAAGTATATGAACAGCCGAAGAGTACAAGTTCGAAATGCAATCGAAAAACGTGAGAATAACAGAAACTTTGTTCAGAATATTGTAAGCAAATCAAACTTTGTTACAGCAAAATCTTCCTACGCTAAACAGTTTCCAACCATATCGAAAAATGATCACCCTAAGGCTAGTGTACCATTACAGTCAGTTGAGATAAACCCCCTTACAGAATTTTTTGATCTCTCCAAGGAGTTGTTTGGGGCAAGCGTATCGGATCTTATGACCAAGATCAGTTATTTTATTAAAAACATCAAAAAGGTAGGCTCAATAGAGCAAACAAGAATTGCTTATTTGGAACTTCTTAATGAGGTTCTGATTTCCGAATCGAAATAAGTCTTTAAAAATATTAAACCACAACGTTGGGTCCATGATTGAACATTCGAGAACAATTGAATGAATCAAAATTCTTCTTAATAGCAATATAACGATAGCCTTTCTTCAAGAAACTCATTTGAATACTAGGCATAAAACATTTTTAGATTCCTACGTTACAAGGAGTTACCAGGTAGAATTACATTACTCAAAAAAATCATAAAAGAAAAAGTCAGTTACCAGTTAAAAAAACGACTTAGTAATATTAAACCAGGACCTCAAGCTTATAAAAACATCAATAGACTTGTAGGTAAAATGAAAAACTCCAATTGGCAGAAACTAATCATTAATAATAATCCCATAATTGAAGAGGAAGATAAGGTTTAAACATTTAGTAATTACTTTAAAAAAATATACAATATCCATCCTTCGTGTGTTGATACAGAACTATCTGACAGAATAAATAGCAAAATTGAAGAGGCAAAAAAGTCATTCCCAAATAAATTTTTCGTGTTTGATAATGTCCATTCCTCTTTTTCTCCTATAGCTCCACATATTTTTACAACAGTCCAGGAAATATCTTTAATTATCAAAAACCTCAACGGTAAACGATCTGCAGGCCCAGATAATATATCAAACTTCATACTAAAAATTTCAGGATTGGCGATAAAGTACCTAACTATTGTAATGAATAAGTGTATTAACACTCTAGTGGAAAGTCGCCAGATTGTTCCCAGTTAAAAAGAAAGAAAACAATTGTGAAATAAACAATTTAAGACCCATATCCCTGCTATCTAATATCAGCAAAATTTTTGAAAAAATTATTTGTGGCAAAATTGACGATCACGTGGAAAATTCCTTTGAATTTATCTCTGACTATCAATTCGGTTTCAAAAGAGGTAACTCTACAACCCATGCGTTAATAAAAATTCATTATGATGTTACAATAAACCTAAGAGAAAAGAAATGTACTGTTGCCTGCTCTTTGGATGTTGAAAAGGCATTCGACAGTGTGTGGCTGGAAGGACTTATGTACAAATTGCTTGAACTCGATTTCCCAACTGAAATAATTAAAATTCTTTTGAGAACATTCTTCGTTATGCTACAGACAATTAAATCAGAAGCTATCAGAACTCACCGTAGAGTTCCCCAGGGGTCGGTTCTGGGTCCGCGATTGTATAATATCTTCATGTACGACTTTCCTTATGTGATGTCACACGCTAACATATTACCTACAAAAGGTATTTTATTTGCGGATGATACAATTATCCTGGCACACGCCGATTACCCTCACATTGCACTGGGTGCACTTAAAAAACACATGGAGGCTATCGTAAGCTTTTACAGTAAATGGGGAATCAAACTTAACTTCGCAAAATCGGAAGCAATCTGTTTTCGAAATTCCTATAGTAAAGGTTTAGTAGGTGTTGTAGCAGAAAGTAAAAACCTTACGCTAAAAATAGATAACATCCAAATCCCATTTTGTAAGGAAATAAAATATCTAGGAGTTTAGTTCTCAAATCTTTTCAAATTTAACATCCACGCAAGAAGGGTTAAGGAGAAAAGCATTAAAGGTTTCAAATATGTTAACCCCATATCTATAACATAGTCATCTGAGAAGGAACACCAAACTCCTATTTTATAAAACTTTTATTCGACCTATTATAGTATATGAATTTCCATGTTGGTTTCCCATCTCGCCAACTGTAGCGAAAGATTTGGAAATTCTAGAAAGGAGAATCTTGAGGCATTGTATAAATAAAAACTTTAGGATAAGAACAAAAAAATTCTGCAACTTACATGTTTATTCAGAAGCTAAGTTTACTCCCCTTATGAACTATGCTTTTGGTCTTATGAAAAAATGTATAAAGAGAATGAGCGAGTCTGAAAACAGCTTAATTGAGGATATTTACAATATGCAAAAGGATATCCCTTGGGAGAACTCTTTTTAACTGTCTTCAATGGGGATTGAATTGGAAGGACTGGCGACTAACTTGGAGTGTGCCCTACTATCACTCTATCAACGAACAGTCGTTGGACAACATCGTGGATACATTTTTTTTCTAGAGAACTTGTTTTCTTAGAATATCGCTATGTCCTTGTAATATAAAAAAAAGACAGAGAAAAAAACTAGAACCATTCGGATAATAATTGTTATAAAATATGTAAATATGGAAAAGAACTGATAAAAAAGCAATACACTATGTCAAATTCAAAATACTTTGCTTAACAATGAGAAAATACCCCGGCAAAAAAAAAATCAAACTCAATAAGTATAAAAGTATAAATCTTCTCTGTTTATTTTCTTTGAATTGGCTGACAAAGTTTTATAAAAATAAAGATATAAATTCGTGCTACAATCAATTAAAAGATCAAAATGTAAATAATAAACTAAATGTAAATATAATGGGGAAAAAAAGAACAAAATAGATTTTTATACACCACCACTACCATCTACCAAATCAATTAGTAAATAAGCATTCTGTATTCGTATGAATATTTCAGCCATATGAGTCCATAGAGTTTCACTATATAGTGTTGCTCCTTTATCGTAGGTTATTTTTAAGTTAGTTTTAAGATTCTACGGCTTAAACGTCAAAAATAAAAGGAAAATAGCTACATAAGCAATAGCTTAATAGACGCGTTTTATTATCGCTCATAACCCATATGGTTCACCCCGTAAAAATAAAACGATCTGGGTTAAGAAAAAATTGTACTTTATATGGTTGGTAGTTCTGATTACCTTTTGACGTTTCTTTTGTTGACACAGAAAAAAAATGATTTCAGGCGTAGTGGATGTAAGTATAAATTGATAACATTTAATAAATAAAATAAATTAATTAAAGCTTTTACACAGTTTTTATACTACAGCTCTGGTAGTGATTGGGAATTTAGTTCATCCAGTTACTCAACCAGCAGTAGTGATTCCTCCTCCGTTGACGTGGGAACCCAGAGTCACCAAGGAATTGAAGACTTTGAAAGTATTATAGCTGCATACTCGGACCAGGATTTTAAAACGCTTTTTCGGCTAAACCGCTGCATAGTTTTGCCTCTAATAGGTACACACTTAAAAACCACATATTTAAATATTATTAATGAATATTTATTCTTATTTCCTAAGATCGCTACAAGTCCTCAGAGCGTTTTCAAAACTCAATTAAAAGGGGTCTGCCAAAGATATCAGCAGAAAAGGAAATATATATGTTTATTTGGTACATGGCCAACACCAATACCTTTCGGGAGCTGGCAAACTTATTTGGAGTTTCCAAATCAACAGCATGGAACACCATACGGAGGGCTTGCTTATGGCTAATTTCCATAGGCCATGAATTTGTGAAATGGCCAAACGAAACGCAGATTTTACAAAATAACTCTTTGTTCAGAGAACGGTGTAAAATTCCAGGGATAATTGGATGTATTGATGGTTCTCACATCAAAATTAAAGCTCCTTCAGAAAATAAGGAGAGTTATTTCAACCGAAAAAAATACTATAGTATTTGTTTGCAAGGCGTGGTTGACGCAAATAAAAAGCTTATAAATATATTTGCTGGGGAGCCAGGAAGCCTTCATGATAGCAGACTTCTTCGAAGATCAGACCTGTACAAAGATGTGTTGGAAAACAGGCAAAATCTCTTCCCAAACAACACATTTTTGTTGGGAGACTCGGCATATCCCTCCCTGGATTGGTTGATCCCACCATTCAGAGACAATGGAATGCTAAGTGACGCAGAAAAACAATTTAATCAACTGCATTCCATTGGACGAGTTGTAGTCGAACATGCTTTCGGACTACTTAAGACCCGGTTCAGAAGGCTACTCCATTTCACTGAGCAAACAAATATAAACTTGGTGGTTAATTTGGTTGTGTGTGGCTGTATTTTACACAACATGTGTACGGAAGGGGATATCGAAATTGAAAATAATGAAGTCCCTGTACCGGCTTCTGAAAGCATCAGTCAGGAAAGTTCAGAAAGCACTAGGAGGCAACAGCTATTAAACGAGTTAATAAGCGCAAATGAAATTCAATAAAAAAAAGCATTTTAATAATTTGTATAAATCCTTAGTAATCTGAAAGAAAAATGAAATGAATGAAAAAATAGATTATGATTCCTTTCCTAATTTTCAATCCGAAAACCTGTTTTATTTCTTTCCTAAATTGTATATGGATTATCAAGAGGATATGTCCATCCCACTATCATATATTTTTTGTCACCGTTTATCAAAATACATAATTTTACCCGCTTGAATGGTATATATAGTTGGGTTTAAAAAAGCAGCCTTTTAATAAATTCTCACATAGTGTCATGCTAATGACTTGATAAGTATGTAAACTTGTTCATATAATAATGCAATTGAAGGATATAGTAATGTAATCATGTTTGATTGTTAGAATTTTTTTTGCACGAATCCATAACTTGCTTATAGTACCTATAATCGCAAGTAAAAATTGTCCGTATATATTTGTTTTTTTTTTACCACTGTTGATATTCCGCAAAATAAATTATAAATAAATACAAATATCAAAAATCTGTTTCAAAAATACTTTTATTCCAACAAATAAGTGAATAAAAAACAAAATAAGGAACAAAGCAAAAAATACTGGCGCAAAATTTTAAACGATTTAGTAAAATGTTAAAGCCACTTTTAGCATTTTACTAAGCTAAAAAGATGATTGAGCTAATTTTGAACGATTTTAACATTTTACTAAAGTTAAAAACACGGAATGACTACTTTAACTTTTAGCAATTTGATATATCCATTTAGAAATCTGATAGTATATCAGCCTGTCACGCGGGGTGCCCAGGTTCGAGTCCTGCTGGTGAACAATTTTTTTTGTTTTTTTTTTTGTAAATAATGAAGATAAAATGATGAAAATAGAAATAACTAATACTTTTTTAGAGCACATGTTGGGTTTTCATCAACATATAATTAATTTACAACGCATAACCACAATAATTGTGTTCATCAAAATTCAAGCCCTACAAATGCTCAGCTTTCTGCATAATTAGCAATTTGCTAGTTTAGAAAAGGTTTAAAAATTTTGAAATAGTTATTCAATCAATAAGCACTTAGGAAATTGCTAACTAGTAAAATGTTAAGCCCTTAACAATGGGTTGTTTAAAATTTTGCGCCACTTTAATTAAAAAACCATAAGAATGAACAAAATAAGTATGTACTTCATTTTCAAAAAAAAGGAACAAATTAAGAAAATACTTTAAATAAAAAAAAAAAAAACAAAAAAACAAAACAATCTTAAGAATAACTTAAAGAAATAATATTTCTGTAAGGTATAAGGCACTTTTCTTATCACAGAATATTTTAAATTTCAAATATTTCTTTTAATATTTTTCTTTTTTCTTCAAGGCGATTGTATCTGCCTTGCTCAGCTTCTTCCATCTTCTTAATTTTGTTATCGCAATGCTCCTTTAGGATTGCTAATTTTTGCTTCTTTATTTTTAATTTTTCTTCGAAATATTTTTCCTTCAGACTCTTCACACTTCTTTTTGCTGTACATCTTGTAGTTGATTCTGAAGAGCGAGGTATTACAGCTTGGGTTTGAAGGGCCTGCGATGCTATTTCTTCTCCAGATGGTGATGGTGTATTTTGTAATAAATACGTCGATGTTTCTGGTTGTGGAGATGGTAATACCAATTGATTTTGATCGATATTGCGTAGAGTATCTTAATAAAGTGAATATTACACATTCAAAGTAAATTATCAACTCATTGAATTTCTAACGCAACCCAAAGATTCGTTAAAACTCTTAAATTGCCTTATGTCACAAAATTTTCCAACGACATTTTATCGAAAGGGTAAGAGGGTTCAATGACGATTCTAGAAATGTATAAAACACCTCTTTAGTTTGAGCGGTTTCTTATATATTTTCTTATATATTGCGTTTTACTTACCATTATAGGATTTAGCTATCGGTAGGCCTTGAATAGCCTTCCCAGCTAAGTTTAATGTATTGCTATTTCTAATTTCTGGCCGCTTCCCGAAAAGCTCACTACTGCACTCTCCAGTCCTGTTGTTATTATCCTCTGACGCTTTAAATGCTTTCATTAAATTTTTTAATTTATTTGTCAGCATATCAGGTGTTGTTGGCTGAGTCTGGAAATATATTTGCAATCATCTATTTAGAATTTTCCACTTTTTGTTTGCAAATGTCATAACTTAAGCTTACCAGAATTCCATCGGCTATTAAGTCCTCTAGGACATTGCTTATGGCGTACTTTTTTTTTCTTGGATGAGCAAATTCCGCCTGCCTCTTAGAATATGCGTGTAGGAATCCAATAGTTTCCTCCTTTGTCCAGATTCTTCGTTTTCTATAATAAAATACTATTTGAAAAACATTTAATTAAAAACAAATTACAAAGTACTTACGATTTATTTTCATTTGCATCCATATTGTCTGGCGCCTGAGACTGTTTTATTTTTTGTTGACATTTGACTATTTTTTGTTTCTTTTTTTCTCAGTAGTGACAACATTTGAGAAGAAAATTAACCCTCTGTTCGTTCAACTTAATACTAATATTTGGAAACCCAGATAGAAACCCCGATAGAAACCTGGATCTCGTGTTGTTTTTGTAATACGTGCTAAAAAATAACCCAGACCTAGACCCGTAGATAATAAAACGCAGCTAATAACATATGATTGATCATAAACTAATAATGTAAAGACCGGAAACCTCTGCTTTCATTTGACATTTGCCTACAAGCTGAAACACGCATACAAGTAACTTTTCTGTTCCTCTTCCTATAGACACATTGATAAAAACGCACACAAGAATCTTTTCTGTCCCTCTTCCTATAGGCACATAGACAACACAGCCCTAGTAATTTGTTTTTGTTTTGTTTTTCGATTTCCCATCTATTCATGGATAGAGTTTCAAAGCTACAAATACTACAATGTAAACAAATGGGTTTTGGGGGGTAAAACGTACGAAAGTTTCCAATCTTATTTAGCTTATTTGTGTGATTGATAGATATTGAGTAAAAAAAAATTTAATTAAAACAAGAGAGCCATAGTTTACAGTTCTCTATATATCTAGTGTAAGAAAGACAAATGTACAACATGTAAAAGAAAAGAAAAGACTTAATAATTTGAATTCCTATTCGTGTTGGTAACAAAATGAAGGTAATAAGATATAGGTTATGTTATGTTTCGTTTTTTTTCATCTCATTTTCGTTTATTTCCACATAAAATTCAGGTAAAAAATTTACAAGATAACCCTAAGAAACTATAAAATAAATCAGAAAATTTATGTATAGTTAAATGAAAAACATTATGAAATTCGACGGAATAATTTAAATGGATTGATACATAAGATATAATAATAATGAAAGTACAAAAACGTAGATGCGAAAATAACATTAAATTAATTTTTTAATATTAAATATTAAATCAAAGTGCCAGATAGAAGACATTCTAAAATCACATAATCTAAATCAAAAAGCCATAACCTTACAAATTTGAAGAACATTCCAGGAATTGTTAATCTCCTAATTGATAGTGGAAGTTAATTAAACAAACGACAAGAAGATAAAGAATAAAAATTACGATAAGCTGTAGTACGAAAGTGAGGTACAGATGCGAAATTCATTTCATTATTACACAGGTTGTAATTAGATATTATACGGAAATTAGATTACCAGACCGCATAAAAAAAGTTCTTAACACTTTAAAACAATACAAATGACGAACAGTAAGAAGTTTTTGATTACAAAACATAGGATAACTATGTTGACGTCGATTTTTACGACATATTATCCTTAAAATAGATTTTTGTAGGACCAGAAGCGGTTGAATTTTGTTCTGACTTACACCTCCCAACAAGCGATACCATATTGTAACTTAGAGTGAAAAATTCCATAGTAAATTTCCAAGTAAAAGAAGTGTCTTACAGCGCAACGGAAATATTTTCTCAAAATTTCTGTGTGGTAAAAAAAACTCATTCTAGAATCTATACAAAGTCCCAAATATTTAAACTCATCAACATTCCCAACAAAAAAACAATTAGTACTACAACTGATACTCTTAGAAAAAGAATCAGAACAACAACTTAAAGGACAAATGCAATTAATCAGCTTAAAACGTTGACAATCAGGTGTGTGGTAAGAGAGCTCAGTATCGAAAGCGTTTTTGAAAGCAAAGTTAAAAAAACATAATTTTCGTTTTGGTGCTTATGGCCAAATTATGCTCAGCAAACCAGAAACGTAATAAATTGAGGTCCCAATTTATATTACAGATTAGGTCCAAAGGACTACTTGAGCCATAAGAAAAACCAACGTCGTCAGCAAAGGCTGTGGTTTTACCCTTAAAATTTAAACAAAAAAGTGAGTTAATGTAAACCGGAAAGAGAATAGGACCCAATACAGAACCTGGCGGTATGCCCAAATTTGTTAACTTGATTTCGCTTCTAGTTTCTTCAATTTTAACACTTTGAGCTCTGTTTTTAAGATAAGTTCTAAACCATTCAAGTATCAAACCACGAAAACCAGCATTTTGTAATTTAACTAACAAAATATTGTGATCCACCATATCGGAGGCCTTCGTTATGTCAATATATAAACCCGCTGTTAATTTTTGCCATCGAGATTAGAAAATATTCTAGAGCAAAAAATGAATAAGGCATCCTCAGTTGATTTTCCCTCTAGAAATCCGAATTGAGATGAGCTAAAAAAAAACTATGTGTTCTTAAGAAACAAACAAGTCTTTTTTTTAACTAATTTTTCAAAGACTTTGCTAAAAACAGGAAGAAGAGATATGGGTCTGTAGTTACATATATCACTAACTGCTCCCTTCTTGAACAATGGAATGACGTCTGCACATTTCAGACCTTCAGGAAAAAGGCCCGCAGTAACGCTAAGATTGAATATGTGTGTTAAAATATCAACCACGAAACAACCGATTTTTTTAACCCAGACATTAGAAATAGCATCGAATCCACAAGAATTAGAGTTCTTCAAGGAACCAATGCATTTTAACAACTCAAACGCAGTAATTGGATCGAACGCAAAACTATCACTCGGCGCATGTGTTCCATAACTATGTAGGGAAGAGCATTGGGTAATATTGGTTTGATTAAAGGAAGGCCGCAAACAACTTACTACAGAAGTAAAATACTTGTTGAACTCTTCCGCGATTTCCTTTTTATCACAAACGATTTTATCCCCTATTCGTATAGTATTAGGGCTTTGGGATCAACATGGTTTATTAAGAATCTTGTTAACTACTAACCATTCACTTTTAATATTTCCTTTAGCCAAGTTGAACTGACCACGATAATAATTATCACGACACATTGGTATTTCTCTTTTTAGTTGCAAATAAAGACTTTGCAATTTTAAATGAATGTTGTTAGGACACCTGGCAAATAGAAGCGTTGATTTCACGATAAACACCTTCCCAAAATTCATAAAAAAGAGCATTCTTAAGCTTAGTTATATCGACTTTCGTTATTTTTCTTGATAAACTTGAACAGTTTCTGCTTTTACTACTTAGCGTATTAGTTAAAACTCCTGTCATCAAATGATCGGTGATTTTGAAATCGAAAACACACTTCTGACAAGACTTAACATAGTCAATATTGAAACGTCCATATATGTGGTCTAAACAACTTCTCGATGAACTCCTAGTTACTTCATTTATAAAGCAAGTTAGGCCATGTGAATACAAAAGGGCTAAGTAAGCTGATTCAATACCAGTGTTTTCTAATATATTTATATTAAAATCACCTCAAACAATTAAATTTTTTGACTTTTCGCTCTCTTAAAGATCAGAAAATTCTTCCATATTATTTGGTTTTAGTCGTTTGGCATTTCGTTTATTCAGTTTTTAATCAAAAAATCAATTACTTTGTTTACATTTGTTTTGAAAAAAAAAAAATCATTAGGTATTTTACTTAGTTAGTTTTAAGTTCATTCCGCATTTTATTATTTAGTTTTGCGATTAGAACGCGTTTTTCGTCTTTATTTTTTTTATGTAAGGATAAAAATTCACGCGTTCACTGCGTACCCCCTGCTAAATAGGATTTGGAGTAGGGTAGAGTTTGGGTGCATGCAAAGTTTCTTGTGTAATATTTATTAAAATAAGAATCGGGCTAAGGGGGATTAACAGGGATTTTAAAAAGTGAGATTATAATAAACCGGGATTTTGAATATTTTATTTAAATAAAATAATTCCTTCATTATAAGAAAACACTTAACAAAACATAACCAAAAAATAAATTTATATAAATTCTAATAAAGTTTTTAGACCAAGATCCTATGGCCGGCAGACCTACATCATTTTATCATAGCTGAATTTTTTTCTGTGAATAGATATCTTAAAGGTGTTTGCCAGACGAAACACCCAACTGTAGGTGTTTGACAAGTGTCAAACAAAGTTTGAGACACTATCCCCTTAAACATATCAAAAAATCTTTGATAAAATAACGTAGTTGGGTATGCACTGTTAAAATTGCATAACTCCGAAAAGCCCCAGCCTTGAAAATTCGGAATGTCCATTCTTTTTTATCTACTTTGGTATCTATTCACAGAAAACAAAATCAGTTATGAAAAAATGACATATATCTGTCGGCCATGGGATCTTGGTGTATTATATTAGACGCCAATGCCGAATAAATTCTAATAACAAACTAAATGCGAAATAAACCTTTGGCGAAATAACCTTGAGCTAAATAAGTCGTTGCATTCTTAACCTAAATGCAAAACGGTTAAAAAGGGAACGAAAGAAATGCGAAGTGATCTTAGGGAGAAATGATTAAAAAACAAAGTGATACAAAAACGAAGTAAATATAAACGAAGTAAACAGAAATCGTTGTAACAAAGGGGGAAACAACAAAATGCGAAGTGAAAAAAAAACGAAACAACAGTCATTCTAAGATATATGTAAAGGGTTATATATTTTGCGGTTTCAAAAGAATAGGGCTGGAATTCGTAATCTGTCAAACTAAGTTGTTAAACCAATTTTTTTTTTCAGTTGGAAGACTGACATTTACGAAAATGGATCGCTTAACTATCGCACAATGCATAACAAAAATGGTGATTCTACAAAAGCCACATATCGTGCTTTAAGTGGAGATTAAGGTTTATATAATCGTCTAACTACGCAAGCAATTGGCAAAATTGTGAACAAATCTTAAGAGACTGGATTGGTTACAGATATTGTAAGGCCTGTTCAACATCGTTTCGCTCGTACCACTGAAAATATCGCTGCTGTAAGTGAAGGTGTTGCCGAATACCCGAATGTGTCGATTCCTCGTCGTTCTCAGGAATTAGGACTGTCGTACGGCACATTATGGCGTATTTTGCATTTGAATCTACACCTACATCCATATAAAGTCCAGCTCACACAACAACTGAAGCCAGCCGAACATTCACAACGTCGTAGATACGTGGAATGGGTGCTTGAACAACAGGCGGTGGACGGCGATTTTCTCACTCGATGGGTATGTTATACTAAACAAAATTGTCGTTTTTGGGGTTCTTTATAATAAAAAAGAAATATCATGAAAAAAAATATTTTATATGTGTTTTATTTACGCTTACTTTTGAAAGCGCAAAATGGATAACCTTATATAATATTTTTTGTCAAATGCTCTTACCGCTTCTTGTAAATTCACTTTTGATTTTTCAATGATGGAAAGCATTTTCAATGAACAGCTGACCAAAATGGTACCAAAACGACACCAGTTCGTTGATGAGTGTCAATGAGAGCTATAACTGCCTTATAGCGATCAGGAAAACGAATCAGGAAAAAAGTTCTAATTGGTAATTTTTAATATTTTCACGCGTTTTAAAATACAAATGCTACACTAATTGATGTCATATAACCCAGAAATTTTGTTTAAAATTAAAAATATATATATATATATATATATATATTAGAACACAATAATAAAAATGGAACAAATCATTCGAATGACTTGAGTTGCAATTTCTCTCGTTCCACTGACAGAATTTTGGACGAAAACTTGATGGCAGACTGGGAGTGAGGCTTACCAACTGGCATAATTTTCTTGTTTGCCATAAACAACCATTGGGGAAAAAATATTAATTTTCCTACTTTTTCAACTGATGCGTTTTCCTGATCGCTATAACTGGCCACTTACCCCATATAAATAACTTGTGGCCACGGGAAAAATCTTAATAATTAATTTAAAGATATTTTAAGCCAATAAAATTGATTTTTTTAGTTTTCTTACACTTACGTTATACATATGACTATTTATTTATAAATACAAAAATCTTAAAACTAAACCTAAATACAATTTGTGTTTGTGGAGAAATATGGCAACAAAGCATGTTTTGTGTGGGGGTTTTTATTGGTTAGGGTGATTTGTTTTTGATCAAAATAGCTTCCGCTTCAGATTTTGAAATATCCTTGTCGCCATAACCCCATGTAGGATGTGAGCCATCTCCGGTTCTTTTTACACGCCTCTCAATAACGTCTGGCGATACAGTCTTTAGATCATAGGCCCAACCAATTTTTGCGAATAAATGAATGACGCCAGTGGTTATATTCATGGACCAGTTGCCCCATTCAGATGATCTGTAATCCCATGGAAAGACATGGTGATAATTGTGCCATCCTTCGCCCAAAAGAAAGAAAGCAACTCCTGCATTTTGAGAAGCATTGATAGCTCTGAAATATATGAAAATTGTATATTAAAGTTCTTCGAGAGAAAAAATTGACTTTGAGCTTACTTGTCGTAAGACCTGTAGCCGAAGGCATGTGCAGCACTGTTAACGCTCCATGTAGCATTCATCACAATGGACCAACGTAACATAGTGGCTACATACCAAGAATTGTTGAAGCTTTCATTCCAGAAGTACATTGGAATCAAGGTTGGAAGGATGAAGCATGCAAGTGGCATGAGTTTCATGTAATGGCTAACATAAAAAGTAATTTTTTATGCATTAGAGATTCTATTTCCAAGTTGTCTGTGTGTACTTACTTGGCTTGGAACATTAGAATAGGATCAGCTTTGAGGTCAGAGATATCGATTTTATTTCCCTTGGATATGACGTCAGGATGTTTTTTGCATAACAACCAGCCGACATGAGAAAAGAACAATCCTCTTGAGGAGTTGTGTGGATCAGCATCGGTGTCTTGGAATTTGTGGTGCACTCTATGGTCACGAGCCCAATTAATAGCTGAATTTTGGTAGGCAATTGTATTAAAGACAATAAGAATCAAACTAAGAGGCCATTTAGCTTTGTATGAGCGATGCGACCACAATCGATGTGCGCCAGCTGTGATTCCAAGTATTGAAATGAAGTATAGTACAACAGCTTTTGGAAGAAAAAAATGTTGATTTAGGTACTATATTTAATAAATATATGTATGTATTTAGGTATTGTTTTGTTATTGAAATCTTTTACAGCTAATTGCTTTATCTTAAATTATTGAGTCAAAAATGCTTTAAATGCCCATTAGTCCACAATCAATAAATCAACAAGTCCGATTAAATAATGCTAAATCGTCTACTTGGTTGATTAATTTCAGTAATATTAAATAACTTTGCTAAAATCTCCCTAATTTTAAACACTTTTTAAATAATTATATACTAAACGTATTTTCTTGATAAGCTTTAGCTGAACACTCCTAAAAGAGTGCAAGGGAACATAACTCGTTGGTATTTGTAAATGTCAAACTGTCATAATAGATTTAGTATAAGTTAAGTGATACATACATGCTTAGGTTGGCAGCACTGTTTTCATGCCAGCCGTTTTGTCGTCTGCCTTTCTTAATGCGCTGGTGGAATCATTGGTGCTCATTTAATTAAAAACATTCCAGGCCAGATCTTTATAACCTGAATTGAAGCGCCTTGAAGTGCGATTCAAACAAGACGGCGCACAGTGGGGCCGTTTGTATGGGAGAGCGGAAAATACTCCATAAAAACTAAACCACTGACTGTACCGATTTAGTTGAAACTTTTGGGAATGATAATCAATGCAAAAGAAATAATTCCTTCGTTCAATTTCCGCCCACTGGCACTTCTACATTTTCCTCGTTTTAATAAAAACTAAATCACTAAACCAATTTTAATGAATTTTTTAGGAATGATAGTCAATGATAAGACAAATTTACACGTTAAGTTTCAGCCCACTGCCCCTCCTAGTTTTTCCTCGTTTTAAAACAAAGCTTTTTTTTATTTTTTCTTGTATAGATTTGTTTTCAGTAGAATAAAATTTGAACTGCTTGAACGATTTTTATGAAATTTTCAGGCATGTGGAGGATAGTATAAAAAACAAGCAGTGAAAATTTCAACCTAATTCTAAAAAAAAGGTTTTAATGACTCTATTTCATTTTATTTTTATGCTTTATATAAATCATATTATTCTATAGCAATTGTGGGTGGCAATGGCGCACTGGATAAGGTGCTTGATTGCTAACTTAGACGTATGGTTCGATCCCCACGCTAGGCGCATTCTTTTCTATACCTCCAATTTTAATTGGATGCCGCCCATGGGTTAAAATGAGACAATCAATACAAGGTTCTCAAATCCAATGTGCCAAACTAATGCCGTGCATTTCGGGCTGAATTTAAAAGAACTTAGGTCTTACAGGTATATATTTAAATAAAAAAAAAAAAAAATATTTTCAACTTAAGTACTGATATTTTTTATTACTTCTTTGAAATTAAGTTTCACTTAATCTCAAATCAATTTAACTCTATCTTATTTCAATTTCACACGCAGATCAGCATATTTTATTTGAATTGTCTTCATAATAATTAATGTTCATATTCTTTAAGAACAAGTCTGAATCATTATATAAATTAACAGATATTTTTACCTGGAGTATACCAATCACCGGTGTAAATAATTTTGTTTGTTGTTGTTGAAGATGTTGAATATAACAACAACCAGATATACTCTTTTCCGCATTGCATTCGGACTGTTATAGTAATATTGAAACTTTTTAATGTAACAACAACAACTTAGTGGTCTACTACAAATGCATACTTTCTTTGTAACAGACCATTCAATGGTTGTTGTGACATTAAACACTTTCAATGTCAATATAACGGTGAGAAAGCAATGCAGCCTGCAATTTATTTTTTATAAATTGTTAAGTGAGTTTGCAAAAGAGAATTTAAATACTTATAGTCATTTCTCAGAAAATTGAAAAAAAACAAAAGCAAAATTGTGATTTTCCATATAATTTGTTTTCAAAGTCCGATTTACAGGGTTCAGTTTTGTTTTAAACTAACTTTAACCACCTTAATTGAGCATTAGAATGTAGAGAAAATGATTTTATAGCCTTTTGAAAAGTAGCTCCTCAGTCTTATTTTTATTACTTTGTTCCGCAGTTGTCAATAAAATTTATAGGAATATTAGGCAATAGTATAAGCTTTAAGATTATTACAATTTTAGACCGGAGCTCACCGGAGCTTTTTTTGTAGGCTTACTAAAGTTCACATTATTCGCTTACTCTTTCCTCCTCGCTCTATTATTTTACTTAAAGTCATATTTTAAAAATTTGTGCTATTTTATATTTTTTTATTTTTCTTTTATAAATGAACTACAAATATGGAAAGTTTCATAATTGTATCTTTATAAATAAAACCACAGTAACGAGTTAATACTGTTTTCTCTGATTATTAATGAAAACAATAGGCTATCAAACATAACAAAACATAAATTAAAATAATTGGAATTATTTCCCTGTTTGCCCCACTGTGCAGCGCGCTTGGTGCAACATCATAGTCAAATAATATAAGGACCCGAAACCTCTGACGGAAAGACGCACACAAGTAACTTGTCCGTTCAACTTCCAAAAGACACATTGATAAAAACGCACACAAGAATATTTTACGTTCATCTTCCTATATACAAATTACACAGAAAACACAGCTTTAGTAATTTGTTTTTGTTTTGTTTTTCGATTTCACATCTATGGGGTGGCGCGATAGTTGTGTGCTCGCCTGTCAACTCGTGGTTGCAGATTCGATTCCTGCCGTTGTCTATGGCTTCTTATATTCCATCAAAAACCAATTCTAAAATTGTCATAAAATAAGTTGGTGCTTTGGTCGTTACATGCTGTTAAGGCATATAACTAGCAACATGTGATTGAGTAAACTAGCATACGCATAAAATATGACAAAAAAATAAATAAAATAATGCGAATTATAAGGGACATAAATAAATAAGACACGGTAATTCTCTCCGCATTAGTTCAGCCGCTATCCCTGGAGATAAATCAGAGACCACAACCAGCTCTAGTCTCAGAACATCGCGCCACACATCTTTCCTATCCTTCTTTCTCTTCTTCCACCGGATGCCCGCGCTGTGTTAAGAAAAACATATAAAGGGTATTCATAATACCTTGAGCGCGTGCAAAAGTTATAAAAAAAAGAAAAAAAAATCTATATTGGCCTCATTCAATAACAGAAGTATTAGCTACCCGGATAGGCTGGCGTTGTTGTATTCCCAGTTGCTTTGTCATCAGCTGTTTTCGTACATGCGAATATCAACACCAACCTATCTCGATATCTATAGTTCGGTTATCGAATGAGGCCATTCAGAGTGTCAAAGGTATAAATACTACAATGTAAACATGGGATGAAACGTTATTATGGCTTATATTATGTGCGCAATATATCACAGCGCATTTAAAAATAGATTTGTCGAAAGAATCGTTTGGCGAGCGAGTAATTTTGTTTTTTGTTGTTACTTTATGTTTAAATTTTCACTTTTTTGTTTCTTTATTAACTTCACTTATCTATCAGTGTATTTAAACGCTTACTGAAGAAATACATCCGATAAATAATAAAGAACATTAAAACTAATAAAGATCTACTGTTTTAGTATTTTTATCGATATTTTGCAGTCAATAAGAATATTAATATATAATTTCTAACTCTTTTATTAGTTAATAAAATCATATTTCTGAACACGACCAATTCTAAAACACACACTGGCGCGGAGCGTGAATATGCTCAAAATAAATTTCTATAAGTTTCCGCAGCAAATTCCTGTTAGCTAAATCTCCTACAAATCTTGAAGAGTTACCATACAAATTTTAATCTTCTGAGATGTAGATTTAAAATAAATCTCATTTAAATATTCACAGGGCCAACAGGGGGTCAATTCCCGATCTGTGAAGATGTGAAGTGATAAATTTTATCACGCTTTCACGTCTTATTCGATTCTCGATTTGTGAAAAAGTGAAGTTAAATGCCAAACATTTTTCATATGATAATTTTTTTATCACAGTCAATTGTTTTGTGAAGAAAATGTTTCTAATCGAATATTAAGAAGAAAAACAGGATTTGGCACATGACAAGTAACAATTATACAACAATTATATTTATACACAAAATTATTTTGGTTATAAAGTTATATTTGTGTTTATTCGAGTAAATAACGAAATTGTTAAATCAACAGATTGACAACAGCCGACGCGACGGTGCTCATTCTCGCGACAGATCGTTGGAAACTACCCATTGCAAAAAAATGCAGAGCACTTTACCATATTTAAAAGGCTTTGAAACGCACTTATAAGTTGAGTGTTTTTCAAGAATGCTCTCAATTCACGTATTAAATCCATGCATAAATGTTTTGGGAATCTATAAAGTTCAATAAAGTGCTCCTAGTTGTAACTTCGAATAGATTCTGCCCAGCTCGAAGGGAAAGCCTCAATGTCCTCACATGAAATAATAATAAATCTTACTCAAAACAGAGATACTATTATTATTCTTAAGCAAATTTAGAAACAGAAATGAAATATTTAACTTTCCCAACAAAAAATCTAATCAGAAATGAGAGAATTTATCATTTAGTACTTTTTAGTACAAACTTTATCACAATGAGTTCTAGAATCGCATTAGGCGTGTGCGTAAAGTTGGAAAATGATAAACCTCTGTGAAAACTGAAATGATATTTTTTTTATCACTTCATAATTTCACAGATCGGGAATTGAACCCCAGATGTACAAATAAAACTCACCAATTCCCATATTAAAATGAACTCATTCAAAGTGAATTTTTCACTTCAGCTGACACATAAGAAGCTACCTGTCTTACTTCTACATCATAAGAGAAAATGAAACACAATTTGCATTTTGAATAGTGCTATTTGAGATTAGTAAATCTACAAGAAATTGACGTTCGGTGGAAACGTATAGTATTAGATAATTGTATCCAATTTGCGTATATCACCCACCAAAAGATAAACTAATACCCCAAAGATAAACTTTTGTAGTGTTTTACGACGTTGCATGAATATTTCTATACTCTGTCAAAGAAAAATAGTCAGTACAGGGAATATATGACGCTTTCATATCACTCTGACTGTAATAGATGCCAATATGTTCGTACTGTTTTAAAGCTCTTACAGGGTTGCAGCCAATGTTGCCGTTTAAGCAACTTTGTCAATATATTTAGCGGAATTTTCAAAAGTTTAAAAATTTATATTTTGTCGCTATATAATTTTTTATGTTCTCCTTTTCTAATGACTTTTTGCAAAACATATTTCTTGTGAATATTACACCTATGGCGATGTTACATCCCTGGCATTCGAGTTTGGCCCTTATGAAATGATATTCGATTTACTCTTTTTTTCCACGACTACTGAACTGAATTCAAAACTTCACCACACCAATGAAAGAAGACTGAAATGTGATAGCGAGTGAGCGGAGCAGGTATATGTTTTAGGAATTCGACTAAACTGGATTTCGAAATCTAAATTATCAAGCGATACAATTATAATCGTACATGAACTAACTGTATTTATTTTATTGCCAAATTAGTAAACGAGGATCTGAAAAGGGTTCCAAGTAATTAGATACAATAATTTAAAAATAAAATGCACGACTGGATGATACGAACTTGCTCTTATGTTCGATCACATCGTATGCAAAAGATTTCTATTAAAAATCTAAATATATTCTTAAAGTCGTTTTTTACTTAACTTTTTTTATACAAAATTTCTTTAATTTTTTTAAATTGGTAATACAATCTTAAATATTTAATAATATAAACTTAAAAACAAAAGATTAAATCGCATTAATCAAAGAACAAATAATTCAAAATTCTGAAATAAATACTTAAACTAATTTGAGCTAAAAAAAGTACGCCATTTTATTTCTTGGATAAATTTGAATTTGTGAGAAAAATTAAAAATCTGTGGAGAGCCCATTCATAGGTATTCGGCAAATACATATAACTATAATTTTGAAAAAAAATATAATGAGCAGTTTTCAAAATATAAATTAAACATTTTTTATTGGTTTTAAAAATACAAAAAAAAAAATATTAAATGAAAATATTGGTATGCAGTATAAATTGGGTAACCTAAACCTATATATGTATGAATTTTCGAAAGAATCGGTAAGCCATTTATGAGATAGTCGAAAGCAAAAAAAAAAACGGTCCTATGGAAAGTACCGTTTTTAGACATTTAAAAAAAATTCAACCATATCATCGGTCGTACCTAAAAAGCTGCACTGATTTTTTTTAAATCAAAATCGTTAGAGCCGTTTCCGAGAAAAATAGATTTTTACGTAACGGTTATATGGCAGGTACCGTTATTTTCTCAGCTAAAAAAAAAGTTTCAATTTGCCCTCTGTACAATACCTTAAAACTTTATATACCAAGTTTGAAGCAATTCGCCCCATCCGTTGGGGCTGAAGGTGTCTATACATACATACAGACAGACACACTGACAGAATTCTTAGACCATCTTTTTTCGTCTTCGCTATCATCGTAATGTCTTGTTTGATTGTTATCTCAAAACTTTTTGAAGTGATAACTTTTTATGGTAGGGTAAACTGATTCCTTACGTAACGCATAACGCACTATCAGCTAAAAGAATTTTATCTTTTTAAGGAGTTGACCTAGAAATCTGAAATTTTCAGGAATGATAGAGTATATTACTATGAATGTTTGGTAAAAAATTTGAACTCCTAGAATGTCAATAACCGTAAGAAAACTGTAATATTGAGAAAATTGCATATATACGTCAATTAATTTTGACTGGTTCCATTAATAGATTTGGTTTTCCTTCAGTTAGTAAGTAGACAATATGACAATTATTTTGGTGCACCAAACATTACTCTATGGGCTATACAAGCTTGGTAATCTTAATTTGAAAATAGGAGAAAAACATTTAAAATTGCCTGCTTAGTTCGACTCCTATCATCGATGTTCTGCGTTGAAGAACACTTATGTTTGAAAATTTATTAAAAACTAGCGGACCAGGCGAACTTCGTCTCGCCCCAATTTAACGTCCTCAAATGAACTGCAGAGCTATAAAATTAAGGACGGATTGATATGATAAACAATGGCGCAAAATTTTAAACAACCCATTGTTAAGGGCTTAACATTTTACTAATTAGCAATTTCCTAAGTGCTTATTGATTGAATAACTATTTCAAAATTTGTAAACCTTTTCTAAACTAGCAAATTGCTAATTATGCAGAAAGCTGAGCATTTATAGGGTTTGAATTTTGATTAACACAATTATTGTTGTTATGCGTTGTAAATTAATTATATGTTGATGAAAACCCAACATGTGCTCTAAAAAGGTATTAGTTATTTCTATTTTCATCATTTTAACTTCATTATTTACAAAAAAAAAAAAAAAACAAAATTGTGCACCAGCAGGACGCGAACCAGGGCACCCCGCGTGCAAGACTGATATAAATACTATCAGATTCCATAATGGATTTAGCAAATTGCTAAGAGTTACAAGTAAAGTAGCCATTCCGTGATTTTAACTTTAGTAAAATGTTAAAATCGTTTAAAATTAGCTCAATCATCTCTTTAGCTTAGTAAATTGCTAAAAGTGGCGTTAACATTTTACTTAATCGTTTAAAATTTTGCGCCGATATGTTTATTTTAAAAGCACACAACAAGGGTTAAGTTTTGAGTGCATGGTGAAGGCAGACAAGCAGCAATGTGCAGTTGCGGTACCCAGTGTGCATTTGGATGTACAGTAGGTAGGTCATGGTGGAGTATACGATGGATTTAACAAGAAACCAATTTGTACATAACTCATTGGTTATTTTCAGTGGGAATTTCAGTGTATTTCAAAAAGCGGAAATCAAAGCGTATATCAGAAAGTCGGACAGAGGATTTAAACAGTTCATTTAAATATTTTTTCAATAAATTCATTTTAAGATATATCAAAAACTTCGAAATCATTTTTAAATCTCTTTTTAATCAACAATATAAAAGCTTACCAAATCCAATAGTTGCCCATTTAGCAGATGTCAACATCAACCAAAATCCGTAGACTGCAGCCAAATGCATGTACCAAAAGACCAGGATATTCCTCCACACAAGTTTCAACTTGCGCCTCTCAGCCTTCTTCAAATTTAAAATATCCTTTGCGAGTCCACCATCAATGGTTTCGGCATCGCATTCGAATAACACTCCAGTTATTTGTGAAGTTCCATCAGCCTTAAAGCTCTCGGTAGTGTCCCCATGCTTAGATGTGTTTGGTGGCATATTGATGCTGCAAGTTAATTTACGATAAATTTATATAATTTTTGATGTGTTTGAATCTGTATACTTAATTTTATTTTTAAGGTATATAATGTGCAGAAATCAATATTAATACTAAAACTGTTCTTCTCTAAATTTGGATTATGCACAAAAGCATCGGATAATTTTAATTTTTCTTACAAACAAAATTCACTTTTTTATTGCTGAAAGTGTTACCAATGTTAGTCACGAGTCGATCTTTCCCCTCAAATCTAATGATTTCGCGTTTAAAGAAAATATCTCAGAAAAAAACAACTCCAATTTTAAATTTCAAAAATACTATTTTAAATTACAAAAACAGCAAGAATTTCAATTTCACTAATTGTAGTATAATTTTTCCGAATTTTTATTTAAATCGAATGATTTGTAAACGGTAATGCCAAATAGTTACATTAACCAATGTCTTATATTTTGTCTTAAAAATGCGTTTCCGAATAATTTTGTTCAAATTATTGTATGAATTTTAATAATAAAGTATTTATTATACGAATTTGGGCAGAGCTTCGCCGTTCACTTAAAATTTAATAATTTTATGACAAATTATTACCAAAATCAATTATATTTATACCTTACCTAGTTCGTTTTTCATATAGTTAGCGGATAATCACGAAAGATAGCGAGAAATAAAAATGAAAATGGACATGTGGCAATGAACACAATAATTAATTGGAAAATCAATCAAGTTGAGTTGAGTATGCTGATGATAAATAATATACAATCTTTAGCGTTAGTCAATAGCATCCAAGGCAAAAGCGTTTCAAAATAAATTTGTATCGCTAAAAAAATGTAAACAAAACAATTGAAATAATTTGCCCATTTTTTTTTGTTTTGTAATTGAACTATATGAATGTAAGACCTAGGGTATTTTTTTTAATGCAACCAGAATTGCACGGCACTCATTTTAACCCATGGGCGGCATCCAATTAAAATTGGAGGTATAGAAAAGAATGCGCCTAGCGTGGGGATCGAACCCACACGTCCTAGTTCGCAATCAAGCACTTTATCCACTGCGCCATTGCAACCCAAATGAAAAAATCGCTCAAAAATTTTGTATTTAAAATGTTTTTGTACAATTTGGACGCTTTTTCTTTATTTTCTTGTGATGTTTTCTAAGTTTTTTTTTGTTTGATTATGGCGACTTGCTCTATCATAAGGAGTATACTATGGTCGCTATCCTGGACATAGAAGGCACTTTTACCAATGTCAACGTATCTCCAATTGTATCTGCACTGTTAAGTCTAAAAGTAGATGGATCACTTGGTGAATTTGTTAATCAAATGGACTTACAGGGTTATCAATTTAAAACTGGGTGGTTTCTCTGCAATAAGATTTGTCAGTAGAGAGGTACGGCGCAAGGCGGTGATCTATCTCCTCTTCTCTGGAAGCTGGTAGGAAATAAGCTGCTGATGGATCAGAAAGCGGAGATCTAAAGAGTGATTGCTTATGCGGACCATGTTGCCATTGCCGTATCGGGAAAGTACCCCAACATCCTAAAAGAACTCCTACAATATGCTTTAAATAAGCTAACAAATTGGGCAGAAAGGTGTGGCTTAGGAGCCAACTCACAGAAGACGGAACTTGGCCTATATTCAAGGCAATACAAAATTTCTCACGTAGATCCTCCTACTATCAAATGTACTCTAATAGCTTTCTCAGATGCATCAAAATACTTGGTCTTATTTTAGATAAAAAATTAAGTTGGAAACATAATATAGAAGAAAAAGTTCAAAAAGCCACAGTGACACTCTTCTCGTGCAAAAAGGATATAGTGATAGGGGGCCTTCAAGCCACCGTATTACTAACTGGCTATATAAATAATTCGGTAATCAAACTGATTCTCAAACCTATGATGTAACAGTATGCTAGACCGCTCTAGAAAAATCTGCAAATCGTGACAAGCTGAGCAAAGTCCAATTATCAGCTTCAACATTACACACATTAAGAATAACACCCTCTGCCGTGCTAGACGTTCTACTCAATCTACTACTACTGCCCCTCGATATTTTCAGCAAACAGAAAGCCTAAAAGCTTCTTCACATCATATTAATAATGATTTTTGCCATTCTATTATTCTAAACTCATCTATACATCTACTACCTAAGCCTACTATACCTAAGCCAGGATTCGGCAGCAAATTTTAAGTCTCCATTCCTCCAAGATGTGTCTGGGAGGACTTAAGCTTTAAGCTTCTTGGAAGATGATGCTATCCATTTTTATACTGATGGATCAAAAACTGATGACGGGATTGGTGGGGTGTATACTCAAACAGACTAAAATTAAGTCTCTCTTTCTGTATTCCTAATCAATGTAGCGTGAAATTATGGCAATTAGAGAAGTGCTCTCCTAGCTTAATGAAAACGTGATATCAACTACTGATATGCGTATTTTGTCAGATAGTCAGGCAGTTTTTAAGTCTTCATCTACAAACTCCATAACTGACCTCAACTGCCGTTCATCTCTCATGGAGATGGCGCAGAAGTTCAATATTCACCTATCTTGGGTGACAGGGCAGGTCACAGGGACATTCCAGGGATTTTTTAGGCTGTTGAAGTTGCCAAAAATGGAACGACACTACATTTATTACCTGAAAAGGCAAATATAGATATATCCATCACTACATGTAAATTAATGCTGAAACAAGAAAGGACAAACCGGAGATGGAGAAATACAACAACCAATCTGACGACAAAACAGTTATGGTCAAATTTTGTTGTTAAAAGATCCAAATGTTTGATACCCTTAGGCAATTTTATTCAAATGATTTTTGCAGAAGCTACATGGACGAAGAAGAGTAGGAATCTATTTCTCATCTTCTATGCACATTCGCCGCTCTATCTCAGTGACGTAAGCTCCATCTTGGAGACTTTTTCTTCGATGATCTCAGCGATCTAAACAAAATAGATATCTACAGCCCCTTACGCTTCTTTAGGAGCTCTAAAAGGTTCAACGAATAGGAAGATTATCTCAGGATCCATTTGGTGTTGGTATCACAAGTGACCAACTCTAGTCTAAGTGTATGAGCTGCAACGCTGTAAGCCACTTCAACCTTACCTAATTTAACCATGGTGCTTTGTTGTCTGGTGATTGAATATACCATGAATATCGTGGGATTAGCAATGCGATCTTCTAATCTATTTTACTTCCATCGTGGCTTGAATGAGATTGCTCTTCTGATCGGTTTTTCTCGAGATTACAGTTAAGATATTGCGGTTCGTTAAGGTTCGCCCATAATATAGAATATAATGGGTTATCCATTTTGCGGTTTCAAAATTAAACGTAATTAAAACACACATACAAAATTTTTTTCATGATATTTCTTTTTATTATAAAGCTTGAACGTTGACATTATGTGTGAAACACTACATCATTTAAATGACCACAACGCGAATTGTTGCAAGCATCGATTGTTTTGAGGTAATTTTCGACCACTTTTTGACACATATTGGGCGGTATCTAAGCTATAACTTGACGAATGTTGGTTTTCAAGTACTCAAGAGTTAAAGGTTTATCTGTATAAACACGGTCTTTCGCCAAGCCCCACAAAAAAATGTCCAGCGGTGTCAAATCGCATGATCTTGGTGGCCAGTTGATATCGCCACGACGAGAAATTACGCGGCCAAGAAATGTCTCTTGCAATAAAGCTATATTCGCTCGAGTTGTGTGGCATGTGGCACCGTCTTGTTGAAACCACATATTCTCCAAGTCGTATTCTTCAATAGCAGGTAAAAATAGTCTGTTATCATATGACCATAACGCTCCGAATTGACGGTGACAGTCGTTCCATCGTCGTTTTCGAAGAAGTAAGGACCAATCACACCTCCGGACCACAGATCCCCCCAAACAGTGACTTTTTGTGGATGTAATGGCCTCTCTTCAATTACTTGAGGATTCTCAGAACCCCAAATACGACAATTTTGCTTATTAACATACCCACCAAGTGAGAAATGTGCTTCGTCGCTGAAGAAAATTTTGTTCGAAAAATCACCGTCCACCGCCTGTTGTTCAAGCACCCATTCGACGTATCTACGACGTTGTGAATGGTCAGCTGGCTTCAGTTGTTGTGTGATCTGGACTTTTTATGGATGTAGGTGTAAATCCAAATGGAAAATACGCCATAATGTGCCGTTAGACAGTCCTAATTCCTGAGAACGACGAGGAATCGTCACATTCGGGTCTTCGGTAACACTTTCACTTACAGCAGCGATATTTGCAGTGGTACGAGCGAAACGACGATGAACAGGCCTTACAATATCTGAACCCAAACCAGTCTCCTCAAATTTCTTCACAATTTTGCCAATTGCTTGCGTAGTTGGACGATTATGTAAACCATAATCTCCTCTTAAAGCCTAGAGCGATAGTTAAGCGAATTATTTTCGTAAATGTCAGACTTTCAACTGAAAAAAAAATTGGTTTAACAACTTAGTTTGACAGATGTCGAATTCCAGCCCTATAATTTTAAAACCGCAAAATGGATAACACTTTATTTATATAAATTTTAAATTTTAAATTTTGGGAGCCGGTTAGAAGGTTGGCTATTGGCTTTCGCCACGCACGGTTGTGTGTCGCGTCACACCCCCAATTCAAAAAATAAGTAACAGTGTTTTAAAATAACTTGAAAACCAAAAAAAAGGTAATCCGTGGCCTATAAGTTGTGGAAATCCAAGTAACATTAAATAGTAATGAGCCGAAACTTATCAGTCGGAACAGTAACCGAATAGCCAAACAAATCTGTTCAATATCCAGTTCCAAGTTTCGCTCATCATACACATCTACACATCTTCTGCAATAGAAGATACTGTACAATTACTGAAGCATCCTCAGAATAGTATACATCAGGTCAGGCCCGTAAAATCACACGCACTCCGCTATTAACGTGCCGTAACATACAGTACTTGGAAACGGGTACTAACTCTACCACACCGCAAAGGGCAAAGCTAGAATCGGACCTGGATACAGTTCTTAAAGGGAACATTTCAAAAATGCAACAATTTCTTGAAGCAACAGCGAATTCATTATTCACAGTATATTTGTCCATAAATACTCGTATAAAAAGTTAATTAACCTTCATAACTAATTAATCGACATATAACCTAATCACATATCCTATTTAAAGTATATAGTGCGTATGCACTCTAGCTCATTTAAATGTTAAGTGTATATATGTATGTTCATGTATTAACGATTTAGAGCTCTCGCTCTATCTTAAAATATAATGTTAAGTATAAGTGTTTGTATATATGTAAATATTTATTTTAGGTTAGTTTTAAGAACTACATTACAGACAAAGCAGGCAATACTTAATAGCCGCAGTATAATATCCTAAAACAATCGAAAAACACACATTTGTAAAACTATTTTATAAAAGACTCAATAAAGAAAATCAATCAAAAAAAAATTCTGGAAGCGGATCAGTATGGCGGTATCTTTAAGTTCGTGTAGAGTTGCATACACTTGTGTTGTATACATCTATACATCTTTTATTACATTTTGCTATAGTACGGGATGTATTTCCCGCTTGCTGGAGACTGGTACTCTGGTCTGGGAGTTATTATCCCATTATTAGGACTAAACATTCGGCAAATTATTTTCAATACAAATGACACTCTCATTTGATTTTCCATAATATTATGTCGACCATGTTGATCGACAATGTAAATAAACAATGTTGATATCGTAACATACCTACTCGTACCTAGAGATTGCAATCCCGGAATTTTCTTTTCAATTCCGGGATTACCAAATTTCTATCCCGGGATTTAAAAATATCTTAAATAAGTTATTTAGAATAGATTTTTTGGTTAAATTGCTTTGTTTTCTTACCTTGCTTGCAGAGAGTAAACATTTCTAAAAGCAAAATATTTTATTATTACAAATATAAAACGTCCAGTCATTTTTTTTAATTCTCCTGTCTGGACGAACAACCTCTCACGAACTGTACTGAGAAAAATCAAAATAAACCAAAATAACGAAGAAGGAAAGGCAACGGATATCAAAATATAAGGATAAGGTTAAAACTTGAGAATAATTACCTCAGCAAAATGAAAGCAAAATCCAAATTCAGTTAAAAACAATATGCGGTAACTATGTTAAGTAGGAAGAGAAGCCTGCTATATAGGTGAAATCATGTCAAGTTTCTCATAAAAGACTCAACGGATTTCGGTTAAAATGTTTATGTAGGAAGTCCTTTGAACTCCAAATAATACTGTAGGTGTAAAATATTTATTAGAATTTTTGAAAATTCAATTATTTCGAAAATTGGTGGACGATTTTTTGCATTTCCGTTTTTATAAATTGTATTATTATAAACATAAAATTGTCATACTTAAATAAATTTTTGGAAAATAATTACGAAATTTTGTATATAAATAAAATGCACGATTCGATCGTACGAACTTACTCTTGTAGCTAACAACTTTAATGTAGCTAACCATTTAGGTTTAGTTAGTTAGGTGTAGTTATCCTATGCAGGTTTAAATCCTATGTAGGTAAGATTAATTTGATTCTTAGTATAATGAGTTGTGGAATAGATGATTCAAGAAACCTACAAATGTATATTTAAATCATGTACATATAATAATGAAAATGAAGGATGTTTGTAGGTGGGTAGGTAGCTATATACATACAACTTCATAATTTAGGTGAAATACGCATACCTACATAAGATTCATGTGGCCTACATTGTATTTAGTATTCAGTGACGTACGCAAAAATACGTAAAAATGGAATAATAATAAGGTAGAAATAAATGGATAATACACATAATTAAATGTTCTTATATTGCTTATTCGTTATAGTTGGAGGGAAAACAAAGATGCAATTTGAATTCCTGGATAAATAAGAATGTATGAAAAAAAAATTTCAAAAATCGTTGGAGCGGTTTTTAATAAATTAATTTTTTATATATAAAATTTTTAAAACAATTTTAGAAAAAATTTTGAAACGCAATTTTGAAGATATTTTTAATATACATATAAAATTCAAATTAAAAAAAAATTCTGTGACTGTTTTTATTGTTAAATTTTTATTTATTTTTTATAAATCGAAAAACTTTTTTTTTTGAAAATTTGAGTATAATACAGTTTTATTAACAATTTTAGGGAACATTTGCATACAAAAAATTATTTTAATCGGCCTATCCAATAGCGAGAAAGTTGAAAGTCTGAAAAGTGCTTCTAAGGGAATGGGAAGTACTGTTAATAAGTACGCAAAATAATTTTTTTTATATTTGAATACTATACTAATAAAAGAACACATACATTTTTTTCTATAAATATTCTTTGGGCGGTTTTTGAGAAATAAATTTTTTTCTTAACGGTTTTTTTAACATTTGTATGGGAGGTACCGTTGTTTTTTATTTTAGAAAAATAGTTTTTTAACTATTCAAGATTACGTCAAAAAACCACTAAATACGAAGTTTCGAAAAAATCTATTGAGTCGTTTGCGAAATTATGAGTATTAAAAAAAATTAATTTCCAAAAACAAACTTTTAACTCACTTTAATAACAAAAACCTGAAGATGGAATAAGTTTCCGACTCGCGTCATTTTTTTAAAATAAAAAATTAATGTTTGTAAATTTTAAGAAAATCTGATAATAATAAAAAATTTTAATTTGTTAACCATAATTTAAAAAAAAAATTATTTACATTTCATTACATGATACAAACATGGAGGCAATAAACTATTCATTTAATTGAAAAATGTACCGGGATCCCGGGATTGCATTCTCTACTCGTAACGTACTGTTCGAAACAGCGAAGTATACTTGGTCTGTGGACGCCAGAGCGCTTGTGTCTTCAAAGAAAGGTATTATCAGACTTTCTATAGATGTATAGTTTTATTGTGGATTAATTTGCTCGACATTGTCCTAATGACACAAACTCTACAAAGCTTACGATTATAAATAAAATAAAATGCACGACTGGATCGCACGTACTTGCTCCTTTGTTCGAACACGCTAAATGTATTTTTAAAGTCATTTTTAATATATACAATTTTTTTAATTTTTTCTAAGAAAAATTGTTAGAAAATATTAAATATTTAATAATATAAATTTGAAACAAAATTTCAGAAAAAATCGCCCTCCCGTTTCAAAATAATGAATTTTCAAAAAATTTTTTTTTTTTTGAAACGAAGTATTATTTAGAATTTGAAGGAGATCCAAATTTATATATTTAATTAATTGTATACAAATTTTAATCAAATCTGTGGAGCCGTTTATGAAAAAGTCGAAAATCAATAAAATGGTTGTATGGCAGGTAGCGTTAATAACAAAATATTTTAAATTTATTTTCGGCCAAAATATAGACCATACTCAAGGCAGTACTCACACCAAATTTTATCAAAATCGTTAGAGGCGTTTTTTTTGAGAAAATTAAGATGGTAAACAAATTTGTATGGCAAGTACCGTTATTTTTGGGACTAAAACAACGATTCAAAAATATATTTTGGACAATTACTTAAAACGCTTAACCACTAAGTTAAGCAAAATCTGTTTAGTCACTTAGGCTGTAGATCATTCTACAGATAGACAGACAGACGGAATTACTGGACCCACTTTTTTGGTGTTCTCTATCATCGTAATGTCAACTTTGATTAAAATTCGAGTTCGATTTATTTCCAAATCAAAACTTGCCCTATAGTACCTATATCACAAGTAAAAATGACTTCTCCCAAAAGGAACTCTATTACATGTGCTGCTATATGGTAGGAATTTTGTGATTTGCCAAAAAAGAACGAACTTGGGTTGTGCAAAAGCTCTAGAGTAAGATATGGCTACACGACATTATATCTGGTCTTGACATTCCAAGAGATGCCATGTCAAAAAATATAATTCCGACATAAACTTCACAACGGAGTTAAGTTGCAAGAAATAAATGAACTATTCTCAAAGCAAATGCTATCAAAAGGTAACTGGCTTATAAATCCCTGGCCCTGAGAACAAAATTGGATTAGGATTTGAAGTTTCCAAGCGGAAGTAAGTGACATGGAAATTTGCAAAAAGAAATCTGGATTAAAATTACGGAAAAGTCCGGAATGTTAAAAATTCCAATCATTTATAGTAAAGTCTTGTCTAATAATTATTAAACAAATGGTGCAGTATTCGTAATTTACTTTGTTATATAAATATAAACACCCATTAAAGAAAAATTAATTAATTGCATTATTTTAATATTCGTACTATACCTTTTGTGTAAAAAAAAACAATATTAAAAAAATAACAAAGTTCAATTGTCAATTACGCACTAATATAAAATGGTTTATGATGGTTTCGAGCTCGATGAGCTTCAGGCAAATTTAGTCACTGATTGGTGCAGGCAAAAAACTGGTCTGAATGAAATTAGCTTCTTGTTTTATACCTTGCAAGAAGGCTATCCAAAAATTGATCACAATATCCTATCGTTATCGTAATTTTATGATATATTTTAATACATGTATCGAGTATTACTTTTATATGTTACATATGTATCGAATTTGTTCCTTGAAAAGGTGTGCTATAAAGTAGATTAGTTTATCTTGTTTTCTGCATTGTCGTTTAACCTATGATTGAAAATTTCTGAGAATAGCGTCTTAAAAAGTGTGTGTTATAAATAAATAAATTTTATGTGGTTTAAGATCAATTTTATTTTAAAAGTACTCGTATTATTGTAAAAATAAATTCCATTTTGTACCACTTGCCGGTTTTGCCCATGTATCGTAAAATCTATTTTTACTGATTGTATTTTTATTGTATTTATTTAAAGCAAACAAGCGTACAAATTTAAATATACGCAATATTAATTACCAAGATAGAAATCTTTGAAACGAATACAGTAAGATCTCGGTAATTCGAATTATTAGAACTGATCTTAATTCGAACCACGGAGGTGTCCGAATTACTGGATACTTTCTGCGTAAACAATACGTTGAATGAGAAAGCAGTCTTCAGTGGTTTTAAGTATTTATAACAAAATAATTTTGCTTAGTCGAAACATGAAAATATTTATTGGAAGTTCAATAAAATATAAAATAAGTTTCAAAGTTGTTGAAAGAAATTTGACATTTTTGCTTGCTTCATTTTTTGTAACAATTTTTGTAATTAATTAATTTTTTAATATGGTGAGTCCTTCAATATGAATTGTTGGAAATTCTTGTTCCACAAGATAGATACAATTCATTCAAATTTCGAAGAGCGTCGCCGTCGCAGCTACTGGCAGTTTTTTGGTTTCAGGAATTTCTTCTATATCGTATCAGAATCAGTTGGGACATTTTCATGGCAAAGGTTTTCAGCAGGTGTATCCTTCACATAGTCTCGTATTTCTTCATTGCCAATAAATTCATTTCCTGGCGTGAGAGATTTGCTGTTCACGAAGCTGTCGACTAAAAGTTGAAACAGGTATAACATCCTCTTCCCATTCAGACACTCGTAGTATTATGTTTGTACAAAATATTTTATAATACTCCTCGATGCGATTTGATCCCAAGCAGAAGAAAGTAAGTGCATAGTATCTCTTAGGGTGAAAGACTTGATACATTTTGCAATGTCGGTTTCTTCCGAACCAATCATAGCTTCAAGTAGAGAATTTTTGTAAGAAATTTTGAGCAAATTAATTACATTTTGGTCCATCGGCTGAATAAGTGCTGTTACATTTGTGGGGAAATATATGCAGGCAAATGCATTGTCCAGTAACAACAGTGCTTTCTGGTGACTTCCCAATGACAAGTGGTCGAATTTTGTGCTTTCCTGATCCATTGTAACCAGCTTAAATGTTACCCATTCCTTGCTAACTTTCTTCCAGGAACATTTTTTGAAATGAACACACTAGGGTCTTATCAGGAAGTAAGCGCCAGTATAAGCCAGATTCAGCTGCATTGTGGATCTGGTCTTTCGTTAAATCCATATCTTTAATTTTTTGGTGGAATTTCAGGATAAAAGAATCGACTTGATTAAAAGCACTGGATAGTTTTTCCCCAGTTATTTTTAAAATCCTCACTCCGTGTCGTTTCCTAAATTTTTGGATCCGTCCTCTGCTGGCATTGAAATGTTCACACTCTTTATAAATTCTGTTCAGTTGTATAGCCTTTTGTTTTAAGATCGCAGACGATATCGGTGCATGTCTCTCACATTGCTTACATAACCACTTGAACCAGGCTTTTTCTATTTTTGGCGTTTCTGGCATTTTAATAGTCTTGCGTTTTCCAGTTCCCGATTCAGTTTGAACAGAATATGCTGAAATGTTCTTTGAATTTTGTTTTATGTACGAAACGGTTGATTTTCCAACTCCAAACTGACATGCTCCATAGGTGGCACTCTTTACTTTTAACAATTCGCCCAAAATTCATATTATGTAAGCGAAAAATATATTGCTTTAAAAGTCACTTAAATTGGGAATTTATTAAAATAACAATCCACTCACATAGACAGTTGACACAAAAATAACAACTTTACGCAAATATTCAATGTAGTTGGATCTAAAAAAAATTACTACTGCACTAAAAACAACGCATAAAATAGTTTTTTCCTTTATATTTCTAGGAATAAATTTTAAACTTTAACTGTAAGAGATACAAAATAAAAAAAAATCCAAACCTTTCTAAGAAAAATAAACTCGTAGCCTACTGAACTGGAATCTTTTTTTTTTCAAGTGGCTGACACGCCTAAAGATAGACTAAGGAAGGTCTAGGAGATATTCCGTGGACTAAGTGCACAATGCTATTAATAAAGCAGAATTTCTGCTTTTTAACATTTACAAATTTAGTCCTTCGCTAGATGGACTAAGAATTGACATTAAAACAAAATTTACAGGGGCTTAGAATAAATAGAGTTAATATTTATTGTAGTAGATTTTGATCGTGGATTTTCGATTTTTTATTAATTGAACATTTTAGTCTGCAGACTAACTTTTAATCTATGGTTTAGTGAAACCGTGGAATAGCGGTGGACTAAGTATTTTTTTATTAATAGGGCTGTCTGAGTTTATTATCCATGGAGGACAACGTGGGGCCCCAGCAGGTAATACTGATACAATAGAGTTGTCGATACAATCGAGAAGAGAATTGTTTTGGTTCAATCGAGGGTCTTCGATTGTGTCGTTAGAGCAACCTCGATTGAACCAAAATAGGTGCTTCCAAGTCTCAATTATATCGACAAAACTGGGGGCCCAGCATGTAATTTGATACAATCGAGTTTTGTCGATAAAATCGAGAATTGGAAGCACCTGTTTTGGTTCAATCGAGTTTTCTCTAACGATACAACCGAATATACTCGATTGAACCAAAAGAACTCTCGATTATATCGACAAAACTCGATTGTATCAAGTTACGTGCTGGGGCCCCTGGATTATATCAAGTTACGTGCTGGGGCCCCGCTTTAGTGGAAGATTCATTTGAGTTGATTTTTCAAGTATAATAGTGATCGCGGACGGTACTTTCTTTACAATTTCATTGCTTTTGTATGTCATTATCGATTATTGATTTTCTGGAAAACATACCATTTTGTAAAAGGCTTGAATAGATAGTGACCCTTCGTTCCTCACTGCTTGGTAGTCCTGCTTCAGCTGGGTTATTTTTAATGGATGTAGTAGGAAAAACGTTTATACTTTTTCTAGCAGTTTGGTGGTACAGTGGTACCATTATCGAGTGGATCTGGAGCTGGTTCCAATCCAACTGCTGCAAGCAGTATAAGTAACCAGAGACACATATTTTTGGTAGAGATGTTTGTCCTTAAAATATTTCTAGGAAAATACTTTTGACCAAAAACACTCAGCAGAAAAACAAGGAACAAATTCGAATTAGAGAGTACTATTTTAGCACGTGTTCGAATTACAAGATACTTAATGTATAAAAATAGGTGTTCGAAATAGTGGAGCGTTTGAATTACCGAGTGTTCGAATTACCGAGGTCTTACTGCAATAATATTGTTTGAAATAAGAGATGCCATTTGAATTCTTGGACAAAAATGAATATAGTTAGAGTGGTGCTTAAGAAAATAATTTCTTATGTTTAAAATTTTAAAAATATGTGTACAAAATTTTAAATTTAAAAAATTCAATAACTTGTTTTTGAAAAATCGCTTTTTTTTTAAATTTGAATACTATGAGATATTAATACTTTCCAGAAACGTATAGAAAGTCAAAAAATACAAAAGTTGTTCTATGAGATTTTCCGTTAATATGAAGGAAAAATAAAACATTTTGTTATTTAAAAGTGGACTATACTTTGATTTCTACATATTTCCCGCTTAAATAGCAACTAGTAGTTACCCGTGCGATGCTACGGACTTTCTATTTCAATGGAATCTAATCACATCATCTATCCAAATTTTCATCCAAATCCGTTAAGTCGTTGAATAGTATCTATTTGTGCATCAAACAACCAAACATTCATTCACATTTATGATAACATTGACATGACAAACAATGATAAAAACAATGGCGCAAAATTTTAAGCAACCTATTAATAAGGCCTTAAAAGATAAATACTAGTTAACAATATATTATATACATATTAGTCTACTAACTTTTTATAAATTTTAAATCCTTTGTCAACTAGTAAAATACTAATTAAGCAGGTAGCAAAGTATTTATAGGGTTTAAATTGTGATGAACACAATTATTGTGTTTATGCGTTGTAAATTAATTATATGTTGATGGAAACCCATCTTGTGCTCTAAATAAGTATTTCATGTTTATATTTTAACCATTTAACTTCATTATTTACAACAAAAAAAATGTACACCTGCAGGATTCGAATTTTCGAAAGGATTTGAATAATATTTTTTATATACCAACTGGACATTTCAATCGAACTGATATAGGATTGCCTAATATATTTTTGCCAGTTTATTTTTGATAGCCAGTGGCGGCTATTTGGATGTGGCCTTAGAAGGCCAATTTAGTAGTACCTGAAAATAAACCAAAGTTAGATTAGTAGTTTACCTTTGATAGGAGCTATTCGCTACGGTCGATCGAAATAAAAGACTTAATACTTTTTGTTTTTTAGATCAACTGGTCGCTTTATTGCTATTTTTCTACTCTATTTATACGAAAAATATTCTTAAGCTATCATCCCTATCAATTTTCTTAGGCTTACAATTTTGTTAAATTGACATTAAAATGTATCGCAATTAATTGCCCTACTATGAACATACTGAATAAGCATTCCTCAAGTAAATATTATTTAAATACAATACTTATTAATTGCATTACTCAATTATTAGGCGTGTTTTTTTCTAAGCCCCGGGGAAATTGGACGAAAAAAACGATGAGTAGGATTAACAATTTGCATACTAAATCCAACAACAACTAATCCCCGGGGGTGCTTAGCTTAAACCCAGAGAATTCTCGGGGCTTAGCTATTGGAGAGGACTGTGCTACCAAAAACTTTTTCACAAAGTTATCGATAAAATGTATAGAAACTTCAAAACTGACATTTTGATTTTTCAGATAATTATCAATTTTGTTTGGTTTGGTTGAGCATTTGGTCTAAGTGTGTCAGTTGTTTTCCTGACGGCCATGTCAACCTAACCTAATCTACCTTTTAATATAAATTCCGCAACACAACAACAAATCAATTTGAACATTTTTCGCTTTTGTATTGCCTCTATGGTTTTTTCCACCTCGCCATGAGCACAACCTTCTACAGCGATTTTTATTTTTGCGTATATTTTTATAATAGGTATATTAAAACTTGACTGTAAAATTATTATTAAATAAAAAAACATTTCCTGAAGTTGATATTCATTCAATTAACAATAATTGAATGAGCAACAAAACAAAGGTTTCTCTGAGAAGATTGTTTTCGGCTGCGTTTTGTTTAACACGGGAGCAACCCAATACAGATTCTCTGCTACATCCTTGGCATACTTCAATCTTCTGGATCGTCGTCTGCTCTTGCTCAGACCTATATTCCTAATGACATAGGGACTGAGCGTCCCGCCCGAATAAGCAACTCGTCCACTAATATCATGTCAACAGTGACCGACGAATGGGGTAGTTTTCAAGTATTTGTGAAAATTAAATTAAAAGAAAATCACATCGGCTAAAAACAATTTCCAAAATACTTGATTTCAATTTTCAAATTACTTGATTCACATTTCTTTGTATAAATAATAATTAATTTGGTTCTTTTTATGTTATTTTAATAGAAAAGTAGTTTTAATTCAATAAATATATCGAAATTACACAAAACAAATCTACCCGATGATTTTTAGAAGAATGAGGATGAGGCAAACAGTAATGTTTATTTTTTTCTTGCATTACAGCTGTTCTTCAAATGTCATTTTGCAAATTAATAAATAGTGCTACCAAGTTTTTCAATAAGCGCCTTGGTCGTTTTTTTCAACCAATTCCCCCGGGGATTGCAAAAAAACGCACCTATTATTATCGTTAATACATTTCCTACAAATACGTTTAGCGTCATCAATTTAATTGCTTGACCCAGTTATGCTTGTTTTCAGAAAAGTGCATTCATAATTTATTTGTTGTTCATTGACCAGTGCATTTTTTTCGTCATACCAAACGATCGCTTATGGTTTCAGTGCATCGTTTGTACACATCACCCGATCGCGTATCGTTTAGCTGATTTACACAATTCTGTTGTTGGTGTCGACCTTGATGTTAATTTGATATTTTTTAATGTTTGTTAGGGAAGGTCGTGGTCATATTATTATTTTAATGATTGTTTAGGATGGTGCTGGTTATGTGAGAGCTTAACACTTTGTTTATTATATGTTATGCGTCTCACACAACAGCCTCCCGCGTGCAAGGCTGATATATTATCAGACAACACTATGGATTTAGTACGATACTAAAAAATTAAAGTAACCATTTGGCGATTTTAACTTTAGCAAAATGTTAAGAAGATAATACGATACTAAGCTCGTTTAGAATTAGCAAAATCCTCTTTTTAACCTAGTATCATACTAAGGATGATTTAACATATTACTAAATCGTTTAAAATCTTGCGCCAATTTATTTACAGTATGATCCTGAACTAAAATAAAACAGCTCTGTATTCTATACAACTGATTTTTGGTGTAGAGCTTTGTGGATTCCTGGATTGGATACTGGAACGCAAGCTGTGTGTGGGTTTGTGTGTTATTTGGCTTCTTGTGAATAAAACCTATTTTGGCTTTCTAGTTATATGTGCTTTATGTAAAATTAAAACAATTCTATCACATGGGAACCATACATTTTATCGGGATAAAAAGTAGCCTATGTGCTATTCCAAACTAGTATAGTATAAAACTAAATAGTATATCCCTGTGCCAAATTGTATCTAGATCCGTTTGGGGGTGGCCATGGCGCGATAGTTGTGTGTTCGCCTGTCAACCTCATGGTCACAGGCTCGATCCCTGCCGTAGTCTATGCCTTCATATTTTTCTATTAAAAACCAATCCTAAAAATAAATGTCATACAATGAGTTGCTGGTTTATTCATTACATTCTGTTTAGGCATAGAACTAACAATATGTGATTGAGTAAAACTAGTATACCGATAAAATATGACAAGGAATAAAAAAATTAATGCGAATTATAAGGGACATCGATAAATAAGACACGGAAATTTCTCCGCATTAGTTCAGCTGCCATCCCTGGAGATAAAATCTGAGACAACAACCACCTACAGTCTCCGAATATCGCGCGACACATCTTTCCTATCATTCTTTCTCTTCCTTAACCTCACCCTTACGCCCGCGCTGTGTTGAAACATTTAAAGGGTATTCATAATGCCTTGAGCGCGTGTAGATTATAAAAAAAAAAAAAGCTTTCTAACGTGATTGAGCAACAAACATCCATACATCAGGTGGCGAACCTGGCTGAAGGCAAAATAGGCAATTGTCTAGGGCGGCAAAATTGGCGCAACAAATTTAAAACTCCATCATTATTATAATTAAGCTCCATCATAATTCTAAAAAATTCGAATTGAATTTATCCAAGTTAATTCTTATTTATCAAAATTTAAATACATGTATTGTTCCTAATTAACAAAATCAGAAAATAGTTTTCGTAACGCTTCATAAAATAAAGGGTCTGCAATCTAACGTTTTTTTTTTCAACTAGTACTTATTTCGTGAATGGTAACACTTAGCTCATGTCTGATTTGACAGATAATTAGTTTTATCCTTCCGCTGAACGAATATGGTTGTGTGTACGCTTGAACAACGCTAAGAAATATTGCGACATTACTTTGAAAATCATGGTAATTTTGCAGAATGTGTGCGAAAATTGCGTACGGATTTTGGAAGAAGAGAAGCACCGTCAGCTCCGTATGTTCGTTATCTTGTGAAAAAGTGAAAGAAACTCGCATCCTCATCGATAAACCAAAGCGTGAAAAGCCAAAAACAGTTCGTTCACCCGAGAATATTGCTGCTGTGGCAGAAAGTGTTCGTGAAGCGCCATCAACATCAATTCACCGTCGTTCTCAACAATTGAACATTTCGGAGACATTATTGAGACGAATTTTGCATAAATACCTTGGTATGACGCCATACAAAGTCCTATTGGTTCAGGAGTTGAAGCCAACTGACCATCCAATGCGTTTTCGCTTCGCTAAGTGGGCCTGCGATCGACTTAGAGAAGATGCCGATTTTGCCAAAAAAATCATCTTTTCAGATGAAGCTCATTTTGATCTTGGTGGGTATGTAAACAAGCAAAATTGTCGCATTTGGGGCACAGAAAACCCGCACGCATACATTGAAAAGCCGATACACCCAAAATGAGTCACTGTTTGGTGCGGATTTTGGTCCAGAGGCATAATTGGCCATTTTTCTTCGAAAATGAGCAAGGAGTGGCCGTTACAGTCAATGGCGATCGTTATCGGGCCATGTTGAACGAATTTTTGTTCCCAAAAATTGAAGAGGAGGATATTGGCAATATTTGGCTTCAACAGGACGGCGATACGTGCCACACAGCCGAAGCTACACTCGATGTTTTGCGCCCTGTTTTTGAAGATCGCATTATCAGCCGCAGAGCTGATGTCGTTTAGCCACCTAGGAGCTGCGATTTGACACCGTTGGACTATTATTTGTGGGGTGCCGTTAAAGATAAGTGTTACGCCTACAAGCCAGAGACAATTGACGCTTTACAGGACAATATTCGTGAAGCCATTGGTGAAATACAGCTGCACACAATCGATAATGTGCTTAAAAATTGGACCGATCGTGTAGGCTACTGCATGGCCAGCCGAGGCAGCCATTTGAATGAAATTATTTTCCATTATTGACCGGTAGGATTGTACTTTCAAATAAAAAAAGAAATTTGAGAAAATATTCAGCAGTTTTTTTTATAGCATTTTCAAAAAAAAAAGTTACTTGGGGTACCCTTTATTTAATAGCAAGTACATTGAGTATAATTCTTAGCTGGTCAAAACAAAGCTATCTCTTTTTTTCCTTATAAATGTAAGTAAACCGCTACTTAGAAATATATTGTTCATTTTCACATCACAAGTGCTTGCCATAAAGCGAGCAATCGGATCTATTCGAAAGGTATTGTTCACTTCAGTGGTAAGCAAATGACTTGTTTTAATTAATTTTTATAAAATGACCAGAAACCAGAGTTGCAAACGTTTAATTCACTTCCTAGCTTAAGCTTGGCTTTAATTCACAAGCTAGTAGTGACTTATGAATTAAAAAAAAATTAATTCACAATCTACAAAGTGTCTTATCAATTAAAATAATTTAATTCAGAATTTAGAAAAATTATGAATTGAAAAATTTATAAGCTAGCATGATCATTTTATGATTTACTAACGAGGCTTGAAAGCTAAAAATAGATTCAAAATCGAATTATACTTACTAAGCAGGTACCTAGTTTCGAAGTATTTACTTAAGAAAACGGAAGTTTTTTTTTCAATTTAATTGAAAATGCATATTAAATTATTTTTAGGTACTTAACAAAATTTTACAAAAAAAAGCTATAAAAAAATCAATTGATTTAAAATATGATAACGCAAAAAAAAATCTAATGTTTATACATATGTTAGTTCCAAAATTTATAATTTACAAAAAAGAAATAAAAATAAAATAAACTTAAAATAAAATTACCTATTTATATTTGTTGTTTGAATTTGCTTTACAAATTACTCGCATTTCAAAATGTTGGTCAAAAGTTCTTCTTAAGCTTAAAAACTACTTTCGTTAATAATTAAATATATATGTAGTGAAAACAAGCTTAAGAATTTACAATCTACCAACTAGCTTATCAATTTTTTTTTTTTTAAATTCATAAGTCACTGACTTGCTCATGACTTACATTCTTTTTAATTCATAAGTCCCTTAGTAAGTTGTGAATTATTTTTTTTAAATTCATAAATCACTTAGTAGATTATGATTTAATATTTTTTAAATTTACAAATCATCTACTTATGACCTAATGATTTTTTAATTCAAAAATTCGCAACCCTGCCAAAAACAAATATTCTAGTGAAGTGAAGGAAATTATTATAAAAGAATTCAAAAATGGAATAACACAAAAACAGTTATATGAAAAGTATTCTATTCCAGGGTCAGTAATTTGCCGATTAATAAATTTTTACAAAGCTACAAAGTCAGTTAAAACGGTTCATCGAGGTGGCATACTGAGGAAAACAATATGGCGTGAGGATATTGCGATAATAAAAGCAATTAAAAAAGGCCTCTTTATTTCATCTCGAGAAATTAAAGTCGAACTCGACCAGAGACGAGCTGTTGATGGTGGACTTAAATCTTTTAAAACCATTAAAAAGCCTTTTATTTAATCAAAAACAGATTAGCTAGATTAAAATTCGCTCTTGAGCATTTCAACTGGACCGTTAGGAAATGGATGAACGTGCTTTTTTCGGACGAGTCCAAACATAATCTTAAACGTTCGGATGGTTTCCATCGTGTTCGAAGGCCAGCCAAGAGGCGCTTAATCCACGATACACTAAAGTCACAGTAAAACACGGAGGAAGAAATGTAATGGTGTGGGGATCTTTTTCAGGACATGGACTTGGACCTATTCACATAATAGACTCGTTTGTTTATAGCGACATTTTGGAAAACGTAATGCTGCCACATTTCAGCAGTATAACGACCCGAAGCACACGTCTAATACGGTTAAGACGTGGTTTCAAGAAAACCGGGTTGATGTGTTACAATGGCCATCGCTGTCCCCAAATCTCAACCCAATAGAAAATCTATGGGAGACTGAAGATCGCCGAATTGTGAGTGCGAATTGCAAAACTGAACCTATTTAAACAAATTAAATTAGCGTGGGATCATATTACAAATAATATTATCAATAATTTAATAATTTAATATAAATGCTGAAGCCATTAAAAATAAAGGATTTGCTACCAAATATTAGCATAACTTTATATAGTTCACACAAGTTCTTAAAAAAGTTGCTTTTGTATTGACCAGCTAAATATTGAACATAATGTACTAATGTTCTTATACTGTATGATGAACCATTTTATTTAATTGTCTCTTAATTTTGAAAGCAAAAAATATACGATTTAATTAAATTATTAGTTTTTGAATTACATAATGATAGTGGTTATTTTAGTTGCTTATGTTTTGGCCAACACTGTACATATACCATGTCCCAACGCAACTCACAAAAACACATACATGACATTTGACTTTTAAATATAATTTGACATCAGCGGAAAAACTATTTTTGAATTTTGTTACTTCTCCAGATCTGATTTTCTTTCTTTTCCATTGCCCTTGCCCTACCTTTTTTTTTTACTTAGATAAGCTATTCTGCAAGAATATGCTAAGTAATCCAAACTAAATAAACAAAGAAATTGAATTTGTTTTTGAAAGAATTGAATTCTGTCGAATATCTCTTTGAAGACGAATTATTCGTAACAAAGATTCTCACACGCATTTTCACATACACCACAAACTTGACATTTCGGAGATTTCAATTCTTGTGATTATCTATTTGCAAAACGTTCTGATGCAAGTGCAATCGGTTAATAAATTAGGGGTTTTCACGATCCGATGTATCTGGTCTTGTATCATTGTCAAAGTGTAAAAGTGTAGCATTTTTTGCACTACAACAACAAATTACTGAATGTCAAAATCTTACACTTTTACACTTTTACAATACCCGAACCCCATTGTAACAGAAAAATACAAGAGTGTAAGATTTTTTTAACACAAATTTAAGCCTTCTTCAGAACAAATGTGAAACAGATTTTGACATTTGCTTCAGTGTTGATAAAGTTTAGTAAAGGTGTGTTCACAGTCTGTTGTAAAAAAATTAAATTTTACAATTTTACAAGACTTTTTACACCAGATCTTGAATACCCCTATTATAATTCTGGGAAAAATATATGTCTATTAATAACGCAACGAACTGAGTTTTATGGTAGTATTAACAAAAACATTTCGTGTTTTGAAAGTGCCCTGGAATTGTATCAAACACACACATTCAAAAAAGAGTTTGCTACGTTTTTTTTCAAACACCTGAATTTTAGTAGCGATCCGTCCTCATTAAAAGGAAAACCATATGAGTATAAACTCCTATACAAATCCAAATTTGTTTCATCAATGATAATTTGGAATGAGTTTCTCTGCAAAACAAATGTTCTTTCAAAAATGCAGAGAAGAAGGTCTAAATAATACTGCACAAAGCGATAAAGTACTACATAAAATCAATAAAATTCCCTTATTGACCTACTCTATCAGTTCTAAACTGGTATGGGAATGTGTAGGCAGGTTAAATGAACTCGGCAAAACTAATAATTTCACACTTCATTGGGTACCTGACCACGTAGGTGTCCAGGGTAATGGGAAGGCAGACTCCTTAGCAAAAATAGGTGCGTCGACTCCCTTAGTGGGGCCTGAACCATACTGCGGAATAGGAGACAATGTGATTAGAAATAAAATCAAAAAAGAAGAGGACGCCATAAGATCCAACAACTGGATAAGACTCCCCAAACTGAGACAGTCCAAACTACTACTTGGGATTTTAACCAACAACGTTTCACAGACTGTATAACCTTAAGCAGGAACAACCTCAGAATAATAACGGGTCTCCTTACAGGACACTGTAAATTAAAAAGACATCTACACATCCTTGGCTTAGTAAGTAGTGCCACATGCAGGTTCTGTGATATAAAAGTGGAAACGAATAGAAGAAAACGCAAATAATACCTACATATTATTTTTGTTTTTGGTTTAGTGGACTGTGTGGGTTTAAGTCAAATTGAAATTATTTATGACTTTTAGTCCAAAATGCGTTTCGCCCGGACACGATAGTTGGGCTCATCAGTTAGATGCTATCGTGTCGCTCTAAGACGCACTATTTTTTTGTCGATGACTACCGACTCTAATAAAATTTTCAGCACATACATACTGAAAATTATATTTTTCTAGGGGAATTTGGTCAAATTCATGCACCCAGAAATATATGAATGTTACGCCCGTGGTCTGGCTAGTGGTAAATAAATAGAAGAAGAAAACGCAAATAATACCTACATATTATTTTTGTTTTTAGTGCTGAAAATTTTATTAGTCGGTAGTCATCGACCAAAAAAATAGTGCGTCTTAGAGCGACACGATAGCATCTAACTGATGAGCCCAACTATCGTGTCCGGGCGAAACGCATTTTGGACTAAAAGTCATAAATAATTTCAATTTGACTTAAAAGTGGAAACGCCGGACCATATTCTGGGCAATTGTGATGCACTTGTTCATCAAAGGAAAAAATACCTTGGACGATACCAGGTGGAAGAGAGTGACTTACCATCTTTTATTTTTTTTTTTACAATTTTGCAAGCGCTCAAGGGATTATGAATACCCTCTATATGTTTTTAACACAGCGCGGCATCCGGTGAGAGAAGAGAAAGAAGGAAAGAAAGATGTGTGGTGCGACGTATTGAGACGGTGGTTGTTGTCTCAGATTTTATCTCCAGGGATGGCGGCTGAACTAATGCGGAGAAAATTACCGTGTCTTATTTATTTATGTCTCTTATAATTCGCATTATTTTATTTTATTTCGTTGTCATATTTATGAGTAGTTTACTCAATCACATGTTGTTAGTGTTATGCTTGAACAGCATGTAATGAGCAAACCAGCAACTCATATTATGACAATTCCTAGAATTGGTTTTTTAATGGAATATAAGAAGATATAGACAACGGCAGTTATCGAATCTGCGAAAGGCGATTGTGTGACAGGCGAGCACACGAGCACACAACCATCGCACAACGGCCACCCCCTAAAAATCTCTAAAAATACTTCAAATACTCAAATTCATGAGGGAAATAAATTTGGAGGAAGAGCTGTAAAATGAGCTATCCTCACCCAGCTCTTGACGAGGGCACAATAGATCTCACGGTCGCAGTGCAACAACCCCATAGTAATATCATAAACTAATCACTTAAAGACCAGAAACCTCTGCCTTCATTTGACATTTGCCTACAAGCTGAAACACGCACACAAGTAACATTTCTGTTCCTCTTCCAATAGACACATTGATAAAAACGCACACAAGAATCTTTTCTATTCATCTTCCTATAGACACATAGACAACACAGCCCTAGGAATTTGTTTTTGTTTTGCTTTTCGATTTCCCATCTATTCATGGATAGAGTTTCAAAGCTACAAATACAACAATGTAAACAATTGGGTTTTGGGGGGTGAAACGTACGAAGGTTTCCAATCTTTATTATGGCTTATTTGTGGTAATATTCATTCCTTCATTCATTATTGACCTACTTTAACAAGAAATCTTATTAAAAGCATTGAATATTATGATATTTTCATAGAGAAATCTTATTGATTTTGTGAGGAAAATCTTATTGAAGTCTTGAAAAGTTTTTTCTACTTTTTCTATATGGAAAAAATATTAAGTAATATAAATATTGTGAAAGCCTTATTACTTCACTCTTTTAACAAGAAAATCTAATTATTTTTGTTTTCTATAAATGCTAATAAGGAAATTTTCTTGAATCAAAATGGATTCCTTTTTATTTGTATACGTTTTTTCATAAATTCTAATCAATGTGTTTTGTTTTGAGCTTGGGTACTCACACAAAAAAAAGGATTATTTTTGCGCGTGTGTACCTATCGAAGCTCTGTACTTTAAGTTTGCACGCAATGGTGATTTCTATAGTAAAACGTAATTAATTGTGAACTTTTAAGAGATAAGGTTAGTCCGTGATCTGCTCGGGAAAAAAGTAATTATGGTGATAAGTGAGTGTTCGTTATTCTTATTAAAAAATGGAAAAAAATAAATTAAATGTTCAAATTAATGTTCACTTTTACAGGGCTTTATAAAAACACGTTCCTTTTTTTAATAAAAAAGTATTTATTTATGTTTATATAGTTATGCAAGTTTATTATAAAGTACATATTCATACACCATTTAAGGCTATAAGAAAAAACTGTTCTATTTTTATATCATGTTACTTTTATTTGTAAAAAAAAAAAGAATAAATAGTTTTAAAAAAATTATGTATATTTCATCTTTTCTTTAAATGAATAAAACATTAGAAGACATGAATTTGGGAAATATAATTTTAAATTTCTTCGAATCGCATTATTTCACACCGACTTAACCGAAAAAGTTCGTTTTATTGTTTCTGTAAGATTTTCATTCCTTTTCAATAAAACGTCAATAAGATCTTCTATTGTATCTGAAAGATTGCTATTTCATCAATAAGATATTCTTATGTAAAAGAATCTCACGTATTATCAATTAAATCTTTTTACTGTATCTAAAAGATTTTCACATGTAATCAATGAGATCGTCTTATTGTTTCAAATAGATTTGCTCATACTTTTTAATAAGTTTTTCTTATGGTTTTAAGAAGTCGTATTGAAACTTAATAAGATATCTCCTTAAAAAGATGTGGATATCCCATAAAACGATAATCAATATTTTGATAAGATTACCTCTATAGTTTTAATAAGAATTCCTTATTGGATGAAAACCATAGAGAAATCTTATTACTTTTCTTATATTTTATGTTGTAAAATTTTCTCTGTGTGCATAGCAAAATTTTCGAAAAAATATTTTTTTTTGTTTCCAATATTTCGAAAATGGGTGTACGATTTTTGTTGAAATTGTGTTTTTAAATTTATATTAATAAATATTTACATAAAATTGGCATACTAAATTTTTTTTAGAAAAAAATGTACCTACGATATTTTGTAATTAAAAAATTAAGTAAAAAATACTAAAAACATATATTGAGCTGTTTCTACTAAAAATCTTGTGTTTAAGATGTGATCGAACTTAAGTGCAAGTAAGTGCGATCCAGTCGTGCATTTTATTTTAAATCAAAGTAGTTAGAGCTGTTTTTGAGTTAATAAGGATTTACCATTTTTGGTACAGAAAATATAAGGCAGGTACCGTTATTATGTTATATTAAAAAATACGTCTGGTCTGGGGCATACTACCAAAAACAATATGTATCAAGTTTGAAGAAAATCCATCCACCCGTTTAGGCTGTAGACTCTTGGACAGACAGTGGGAAGTCTGAAACCTACAAAATTGTGCATGCAACTGTGCACCGCACAAAAACAAATTTTCATTAAAAAAAATGTCAAAACAACTCTAATCCGTAAAAAAAACTGCACTTATTTATGATTTATTTCTATATTACTAAAGTTTATGCGTATTTACATAGTTTTATTTTTTTAATACTTGCTTCTTCCTTAATTCACTTAAGACTATCCTTTAATAAATATCAGGGGTATTCACGATCCGATGTATCTGGTCTTGTACGAGTATCATTGTAAAAGTGTAAAAGTGTAGCATTTTTTTGCACTATAACAACAAAATATACTGAATGTAAAAATCTTATACTTTTCCATTAGCGGAACCCTATTGTAACAGAAAAATACAAGAGTATAAGATTATTTTAACAGAAACTAAGCCTTCTTCAGAACAAATGTGAAATAGATTTTGACATTTGCTTCAGTGTTCCTAAAGATTAGTAATGGTGTGTTCACAGTCTGTTGTGAAAAAATGAAATTTTACAATTTTACAAGACTTGTTACACCAGATCTTGAATACCCGTATCATTTTGTTTGTTTGTTTATTTTTTTAAAATATATTATAGGTAAACGACTAATTAGTTGGCGAACAAATATGGCAACTAAGCATTTTGTTGTTCGGGTTTTGCTGACAATGGCTAAGTTTACTGTTTCGAGTTTTTGATCAAAATCGCATCCTCTTCAGATTTTGAAATATCCTTGTCGCCATAGCCCCATGTGGGATGTGTGCCATCTCCGGTTCGTTTAACACGCCTCTTAATAAAATCCTTCGAGACAGTCTTCAGATCGTAAGCCCAACCGATTTTGGCGAAGAAATGAATGAAGCCAGTCGTTATATTCATAGAGCAGTTCCCCCATTCAGCTGTTTTGTAATCCCATGGGAAGACATGGTGATAGTTGTGCCATCCTTCGCCCAAAAGAAACAAAGAAACTCCTGCACTTTCGGAAGCACTGATAGTTCTGAAATATTTATATATATATGTACATTATCATCATCATCAATATAAGTTAACATCCTTTTGTGAGAGGAGATTGATTTTAAGCTTACTTGTCATAAGGCCTGTAGCCGAAAGCGTGTGCTGCACTGTTAGCGCACCATGTTGCATTCAGGAGTAAACACCAACGTAACATAGTGGCTACAAACCAAGAATTGATGAAGCTTTCATTCCAGAAGTACATTGGAATCAAGGTTGGCAGGATGAAGCAGGCAAGTGGCATAAGTTTCATGTAATGTCTGACATAAAAAGTAACTTTTTATGCTTTAGAGATTCTGTTTCCAAGTTGTCTGTGTGTACTTACTTGTCTTGGAACATAAGAATAGGATCAGCTTTGAGGTCAGAGATATCGATTTTATTGCCCTTGGATATGACGTCTGGATGTTTTTTGCATAACAACCAGCCGATATGAGAGAAAAAGAATCCTCTTGAAGAGTTGTGTGGATCAGCATCGGTTTCTTGGAATTTGTGGTGCACTCTATGGTCACGAGCCCAATTAAATGCTGAATTTTGGAAGGCAATTGTATTAAAGGTAATTAAAATCATCCTGAGAGGCCATTTAGCTTTGTATGACCGATGGGACCACAATCGATGTGCCCCGGCCACGACTCCTAGTATTGAAATGATGTATATTATTACACCTGTTGGGGGAAAAAAATATTACTTTAGGTATTATATTTAAGGTATATTTTATATTAAGATATTTAGATATTTGTGGGCCCTATCGTGAATCTCCCAGGGAATATCGTTTCCCATGGATTATTTTATTCCCTTGAAATTTTTCCAGCCGTCGTGTATCTCCAACGGAATAAATTTTCTCGTACAAAAAAATTGTATGAAATGACAGTTAAATTTCAGGGCAGTGGCAGATTAACCACTAGGCTTGTGACGCTCGAGCCTAGGGCGGCAACTTGTAGGGGGGCGGCAAATTTTCTATGTTATTATATTTTAATATTAAAAAATATTAAGCAAAAAAAAAGGAAAAGTTTAATGGATTTGACGCTAACGGTATGAAAACACGTGATGCCAAATCGCCCGATATGAAATTATTGGCTACTTGTTTCTTGTTATAACTTGCGAGTTGCATTATTACGCAATATGCGTAGGCCATGTCCAACAATAAGTGGCAATTCCTGAGCAGCTGAGCAGTTAGTTGGGAAAATGCCATTGCCCTAAAATTTTGAAAATTATTTTACGTTCAAAAAAATAAAATGCACTTGTAATTGTAAATGTACTTGCTCGTATGTCCGATCACAGCTTAAGCACAAGATTCTTAGTAGAAACAATATAGAAATACGATTTCGAAAAAAATTATATAATTCCAAAGAACGACGAGGAATGGACAAACCTGGGTTTTCTTCAACACTTTGGGCTACAACAGCAATATTCTCAGTTGTTCTTGAGCGACGTGCACGGGTTTTATTCTTCACATCACTAACTTGTCCCAACAGCTCGAATTTGTCCACCAATTTCTGTATTGCGGTCCGACAAGGTGCTTCACGACGACCCAAAAATGTTTTAGTTTTACGAACCGTCTCTGCCAAATTTTCACCATTTTTATAGTGAATTTTAATAATTTCAATGCGTTGTTAAAGCGTGTATCGTTCCATTTTTATTAATAGCGTAGTTTCTACTTGTCAAATGTCAAAAAATAACAGCTTCAAAAGTGACAGCAACCGAAATAGCGGGCTATTCAAAATAACACCTCTTATTGGAAAACCCGCTAGAAATACGATTTCGAAAAAAAAATCGTCATCCTTTTTCGAAATATTGAGTTTGAATTGTTTTTTTCAAAAATTAAAAAAAAAATATTTTTCAAACATTTTGGTATCCAATATTGTTTAGAATTCAATAAAAATTTTGATCGAAATCCGTGCAACCGTTAATGAGAAAGTTGAAAAAAAAACAAAAATTTTCAAAAAATTCTTAGACAAAAATGTAGATTTTGCTTATCAAAATCATTAGAGCCGTTTTCGAGATAAGAAAGTAGTTAGAAAAAATTGTATGGCAGGTACCTATAGTTTTGGGGCTAAACAAACGATTCAAAAATCTATTTGCCTTTCTATTATTTATTTATATATCTACTTATATTTTTCGTTTATTTATTTTTAATTTGCAATTTATTATTGGTTTTATTTATGTTTTTATTTTATGGTAATAACATACGCGTGCTTCTTAATTTACTAACACAGATTCCATTTATATTACTTATTTATTTATTTATTTACTTATTATTTATATATCTTGCTTTTTTATAATACATAGTTATTTATTTATTGATTTGTTTATTTATTTACTTATTATTTATTTATATATTTATTTATTATTCGAGAATTTAATTATTTAAATATTTATTTATTTGTTAACTTTTTACTAATTCATCGTACAATATTTAGTTATTAAATATTCCTTATTATATTAAATATATATATCAAAGCTGTTGATCTTATTTGTAACTATATTTATTATAAGCATTCCTAGTTGTCAAAACTTTTTATTAATGTCGTGTAATCTTAGTTGTTATTTTGCAAACAAAAAACATTATTTTTCGGTATAAAAAAATCTGTCGATTTTTGACAGAAAACGTATCGTGTCTTTTGCCAACGCCACAAAACAAATTTCACTCTCTTATTTTATGTACAAATATGCGCAAAAATATGTAGGTACCTAATTATCATACTGGTATTTCGATACCTTTTATAAATTGTATTTGAATATTACTATAGGAATGCAATTAATGGAAATAATATTGCAAGTATTTACGAGTCCTTGACAAACCTTAAATAAAATCTTACCAAATCCGATAGTTGCCCATTTTGCAGATGTCAACATCAGCCACAATCCGTATACTGCAGCCAAATGCAAGCAACCAAAAGCAAGGATATTCCTCCAAACAAGCTTCAACTTGCGCTTTTTAGCTTTCTTCAAATTTGTAATATCCTTGGCCAGCCCACCATCAGTCGTTTCGGCATCGCATTCGAATAACACTCCAGTTATCTCAGAAGTTCCGTCAGATTTCAAGCTCTCGGTAATTTCTCCATGTTTAGATGTGTTTGGTGGCATATTGACGCTGCAAGTTAATCTAGGATGAATTTATATATACTTTTTATTTGGTTGGCATCTATTTATGTTTATATAATTAATTTTATTGATGTATTTTGTGTCAATATTAATATTTACTTAAACACTGTTCTTCGGTATATTTTTATTATGCACAAAATCCCTTGGCAATTGTTTTCTTACAATGAATTCAAATATTAAATTTTTATTAAAATGAGTCGAATGATTTTGGCATTGAAAAAAAAAACAACTCTAGTTTCAAATATCAAAAATAAAAACTGTAAACATTTCAATTTTCCCAATTTTTGAAATTTAAAGCGAACGTCACCTAATGGCTAAACAGATATGAATAGTTCTGCCAAAATTATGTCTGCATTCAGGAATCGATAAATCGCTATCCGGCTAGGCTGGTGTAAAACAACCCGTCTAAAAATACAGCTGCCGACAAAACAGCGGCTAAAAAAAATAAATCCTAAGCTACCCGAAAAACTTTTGTATACTCTTGTATCCCATGAGAAATGGCATAAAATATACACGAAAATATACAAATTTTATCTATCCGGTTTTGGGTCTTTAGGAACTTAGATAGATACTAACCTATTTTAAATAGGCTATCGTACAACCATCTGAAAGCGCCCAATGAGAACAGTCGGTGTGCCGTAAGAAACTTTAAATTTACTGAAAATTGATCTTAATGAAATAACAAGAGAAACCCAAATTCATATACTCCTTTTATGCCTTATGAAAATTCTTATAGCAATAAGTTATCATACAAAAATTGATTTTCCTTAACCATTTCATTGATTTTCGTCCATTTTTAGAATCATAAAACAAAAAAAATGTTTCTTTTAAGTCAAAATGAGTAATGCCAAATTCGATTTATTTATGATTTCTTTTCTTTGCTGTAGTGGCTGCAATGAAACCTGGCAGCCAATTTAGAAATATAGACATCGTGCAGCGAGGGCTGCATGTAGCTTTTGGGATGTGTCAATCCTCATAAGAACCTGCGTAATTTATTTTCGCTGCATGCGAAAAAGCTGCACATCTGTTTAGGGCATTAGCGATTTGTCGAAAGACAGTCTTCCAGTATCATGGATGCCCGAACTGTCCGAAGGTCGAACATTTACTCAGACATTTAGCTCCATTCAACATTTAGCAACGCATAGCCCAAATTATACCAAATTATATCAAGAGGACAAAATACCGAAAGAAAGTTTGACGTTGCGTTGGTCGATCGAGTGTCTAATAACCTCATAAGAAGTTCTATTCCGTCAAGCTAAGCAATCCGGTGGCAACACTGCACAAATATCATAAGAGATAGATGCAGCCTCTAACGAGCTTGGCTATACACGACCACCACAAAGAAACCTCTAGGTTGACGATGAATGCTGGCCAGCATACAAGGATGCGACGCTATAAAGAAGGAAAACAGGAGCTCTGCAGAAGAAAGGAACATGAGAGATGTGCGATAGAGGAAAATGAAAGGTGTTACTGCAGGAATGGGGTTCGAAAATGTTACCAAAATTTAAAAAGGACATCACAAGTTCACAGCACGTAGCCAATCCTGAGGATGAAAGGATGAAAAAGGAAACATCGTGGTATAAATGCAGTTATTGTTAAGAATTTTCAAAGACCACTTCTGCCGACTGTATAACGACAACTAAAGTCAGACAGACCAAACTATTCAATATAGGCAAAGAACAACTATTTAGCTCACCCGACCTGAACCAAGGTAAGATAGTCATTTCGAAACTCAAGTCCAGTAAAGCTGCTGGAGCTGATGGCTTAGCCACAGAGCTCTTCAAATCAGCAGGAGATGATTTGGTTAGGAGTATATCCCAACTCATCTGCAATATATAGTCCAAGGAAAGCATCCCCGACGAATGGATTCTTTACCCGATCTTCAAGAAAGGAGACACTATAAACTGCGCCAACTACAGAGGCATCAGTCTTCTTACCAGTGCATACAAGATCTTATCTACTGTCTTATGTGAAAGCCGTTCTTCAACAAGCTGATAGGCCCATATCAGGTTGGCTTTCGGCCAGGAAAGTCCACCATTGACTGAATATCTACACTACGGCAGATCTGGGAAAAAACACAAGAGCTTCAAATTGATACCCACCACCTCTTCATCGATCTTAAGATCGCGTATGGCAGCGTCTATACAGACAAGCTAAATAGAGCAATATCTAGTTTTGGCATCCCTGAAAAACTCGCCCGTTTGTGCAGGATGACGATGAAAAATTCGCGCTCTTTTATCAAGGTCGGTAAAAACCTCACCGGTGCCTTTGATGTAAAAAAATGATTTAAACCATGCGACGCGCTGTCATGCCATATTTTAAACATCATACTTGAAAGAATAGTCCAGAAATAAGGAGCCAACACCAGAGGCACTATCTTTCAAAAGTCCGTTGAATTAACTTGCGTACGCTGACATTAACATAATGGGAAGAACACAGCGAAATTCAATGACGTCTTTGTCAATATTGAAACGGAACTGGCGAAAATGTTCTTAGCAGTAAATGAGAGCAGGACAAAGTATATGATGTCATCAAGAAACGACACACCGACGCACGTCATGAACAGGACGTGACCATAGAAAGCTATAACTTTGAGATATTTAAGGACTTTGTCTACCGCTATAAATAAAGCCAACGAGATCAGCTGAAATCAAACGTAGAAAAGCTCTTGCCAATCGCTGCTTCTTTGGGCTTAGGAGGCAAATGAGTAACACAGCCCTCTCTCGTCCAGCTAAAGTATCCCAATCATTATCCTGCTGTATGTTTCAGAGACATGTTCTTTATCTAATGTAGAAAAGAGTGTTCTAGGTTTCTTTGAAAGACAATTTTTTCAGATGATTTTTGGTCCCGTGTGCATAAACGGTGAGTGGTGGAGAAGATACGAAAATCAACTGTTTACATAGTGGCACAATGACTTAGTTGGCTAGGTCATGTAGAGCGGATGGACATCAATGCTCCAGCCCGGAAAAACTTCGAATCCAACCCGGAGGGACGATGCAGTAGAGAAACCGAAGTTCACGTTTGCGCCCAAGTGGAAAAGACCTCAACCAACTTTGCATGCGAAACTGGAGGCAGCGAGCTAAGTGCCGAACTGGCTGGAGAAGCTTGTCATAAGCAAGTAAGTTAGGAAAGACTGACTATCACACAGAAATGTATGGGACTAATTATCAACTCCACAAAGGCAACGATTAAAAAAATTACAAGGAAAAACTTCAAGAGTTCTAAGAAGGCCAGATTCCATTACATGTGCTGACAAGGGAAGAATAAGTTACTATAATCCTCAGGCACAAAATATTTCCAACAGATGTCATAAACAACAATTCGACAAAAACTTCACAAAGGAGTTAGGCTGCCAAAAAAATGTGGATATAGATATAATCTCAAAAAAAAGCACGAAAATTAAAGAATCCCGAATGAAAAAAAAATTTCATTAATGTATAAATACTATATAGCTAATTAATTCTTTTGCGTTAATTAAAAAATAGGTACAATAATTCAATTTCATTGTTTTAATACCATACCTTTTTGCTTAAAACAGTATTAAAAAATAATAAAAACTGTACTGATTCTTTCGAAACTCTAGAGATTCCGTCGTCGGCTGGGCACTGATATAATATCGTTTGCAATAGCTTCAAACTCTTTGCACTTTTGTATAAATTGAGGCAATGATTGGTACAGACAAAAAAACTGGTCTGAATGAAATAGCTCTTGTTTTATACTTTGCAAGGCTGCTCAATTAATGATCACAGTATCCTATCTTTATCGTTATTTTATGATATTTTTTGGCATGCGAATCGAGTAATTTATTAATATGCAACACGTGTATCGAATTTGTTCCTTTGTAAGGTGTGATATAAAGTAGATAAGCTTATCATTCAAATGATTGCTATCACTTGTTTTCTGCATTGCCATTGAATCTAAGGCTAAAAATTAAAAAAATAACATAACTTTAGGAATAACACATTTATAAACTAAATTATACAGGATGCCCACAGTCACTGGCGCAGAGGAAAACCATGCACCATGGGTTCCTGAGGTCATTAAATCAAGAATTTATTACTCTTATAATTTGGCATACAATTTGTTTTTCCTCCAAATTTCAATCAAACACAATTTTAATCGTTTTTTTAAGGGCCAACATTGGCAATAGTAAGTTAAGCAGTCAGTTAGTACTTATTCTCCAGATACAGCCAAAATCAGTTCTTCAGCAGTCAGATACAACTTAATCTAGAAATAAAATTATCTGCTCATTTTAGCAGATATCTGAGGAATAAAATAAATAGCTATTTTCGATGTCAAAAACATTTTGAAATATTATTGCTTTGAAATAAACGTTAAACAAAAATTAATTTCTATGGAAAGTTCGATACTCGAAATAAAAGGGACGTTAAATTATTCTATGGATTGTTTTTTCTTGATTGAAAAGTTCGATGTTGTTACCGGTTTTTTAAGAGACAAGTAAGTTTATTCCTCTGGGAACTAACTGGATGTTTATCTGGAGATTGAAAAATAGGCTCTAAGTAGTAATTTTTGTTTGCTTATTATGAAAGCTCAGTTTATTTTCTTAAAACAACTTAAATTTTATTGACCAAAAAGGACATTAAAAAATTGACAGAAATAAAAAAAAAATAAAAAGTTTTATTTATGTAAGTCAGGTGTTGATTTAAGAAAAAATACTTTAGTTTTAAATTCAATCTTTTATTTTACGTTTTACTTTTAGATTCTTCAAAGTTCGTGCGATTAAAAAAAATTCGTGTCATACTGCCGCTCTTTCTGGAAAATAATGACTTTTGTATATTTTATTTTTGACGACAGTGACAGCATATATTTTAAGGTTATATATCTATTTCAGTCTAATGGTTTACACTACAGCATTACCAGGTTTGGTAAAACCCCCCCCTGGTAAGCTGGTGGCGTCCTCCAGGTTACCATTTTCATCAAACCGTCTAAAATCAAGAATTGCCAGTTTTGCAACCGGTCGTGTGTATGAGCCGGTAGATGTCTTCACAACAGCTAACCTTGTCTGTCCGTCCTTGCTTCGGTTCGCCTGCACGATTATCCCCCTTGGCCAGGCGTTTCTGGGGTTGTTCTCATCCACTATCAGTACGACGTCTCCTTCAGATACTGGCTTTACCGGTTAGAACCATTTTGTTCGTCTAGTGAGAGAGGGAAGATATTCTTTCACCCAACGCTTCCAAAAAAAGGTTACTATATTGTTCGGATGCAAGCCTATGCTTGCGAAGTGCATGGCAATCGCTTAAAAGTTCTCCAGTCAGCATTATGCCGTTTGATGACCCCATCAAAAAATGGTTTGGGGTGAGCGCCTCGTCACTGTCGGTATCTATCGGAATATAAGTAAATTCTCTAGAATTTTTTTCTTTTTTATTATTATTTTTATTATTATATATATATTTCCAAAGTTAAATTAAATTACATTATGTAATATTATAATTCTTTGAAATCCTATCGATTTTTAAAAATATATTTTTTAACTTAACATTAAAAACAATAATTATAAAATCTAATTAAAATTGCAATTATTTTAATGATAAAGTTGATATTAAAATATATACATTACATATACTAATAATTTTTTTAGAAATATCTATCAGTCTGTAATACTTTCGTGACTGAATGAATGATCCGTCAATTAAAAAAACATTATTGTTTTTATTTTGTGTTTGTGGGGTGAGGTTTACAGATTTAAGAAAAGAAAATTTAAGTTTATAAATTACAAGCTGAGTTCAACAATATTTTTACCAAAGAACTATTCATAGTGAAAAGCCAATTCCTTACTTTATTAATGAACAAGGTGGATTGTGTTTCTGTTCTTATTTCAAAGGGTAGTTTATTAAAAAGCCTAGGTGCCGTTGCAGTATAAAATCTATAAAAATGTGTTTTTCTAGCTAAAGGAATGTTTACCATTGTCATACTATTCACTCTTAATCCGTAAGTGTTGGAACTTCTCAATGTAGCACTGTACCCGCTTCGCATCAAAAAAACCTTTAATACCTTAAAGATATAGAGATGAGTTACTGGAAGTACTCGGAGACAATGAAAAAGTGGCCAACTACTTGCAAGCCTGTTAACTCTACAGATAATTCGTACCAGATGTTTTTGGGCAACGTTTAGTATTTCGATTGTGCTGTTGTATATTCCACCCCAACTTGTAATGCCATACTGCAATTTCGATTGTGCTAACCCGTAGTATATCATCAAGAGAATTTTAGTTGAGCAGTGGGGTTTTAATATATACATTTTCCGCGTTACAGACAACATATATTTTTTTAATTCATCTACATGACTTTTCCAACTCAAGTTTTTATCGATTAAAACACCTAAGTACTTAAATTTTTCAACACTTTCAATTTTAAAACAATTTGTATTACCCACAAATTCATCGGAAAAGTTTTTTTCTCCACAAGTGTGAGCAGATAACGACATGTTTGGACTATTGGTGGAATGAAAAATAATCTCACAATCATCAGAGTAAGAACCTTTTAAATTACAATTCATCAATTTAGTTTTTTTCACTTATAAAAAATTGATGTTTAGCAAACCACTGTCGCAGAATTTGAATTTATTATTCGTATAAGTAGAAGCGATATCATCAGCAAAGGCAGTAATTTTACTTTTGAAATTTTGGTTAAATAATGAGTTAATTTATATTAAAAATAGAAGGGGTCCTAACACAGATCCTTGGGGTACACCAATGTTAGTATTTAATTCATCACTATAGGTGAGGTTAAGTTTCACACGTTGACTTCTCTCTGATATGTACGAAGAAAACCATGTATGTATAATACCTCTTAATCCACATTTGTACAATTTGTCTAAAAGTATATTGTGATTAACCATATCGAATGCCTTAGTCATATCTATGAAAAGAGCTAAAGAAGAATTTTTTTTATTAAAATCATCATTTATTTAACTAGATACTTTAAGAATGGCATCTTCAGTGGATTCCCTTCTCGAAAACCAAATTGCTCATCTCCAAAAAAGTTAGTTTTGTTCAAAAACAATACTATTCGCTTTTTCATTAGCTTCTCAAAAACTTTACTAAAAGTTGGAAGAATGGAAATATTTACATAGGTCTATATTGAGACATTAAGTTTCGATTTCCTTTTTTGAATAGTGGAATTACTTCAGCAGATTTTAAAGCAGCAGGAAAGATGCCAAAATTCACACTTGCATTAAATAAATGACTCAATGCATCCACAATATATAATGAAATTTTCTTTAAGAGGCAGTTGGTAACATTGTCCGAAGCACTTGAAGTTTTGTTATCAAGAGACAAGATTTCTTTATGGATATCTAAAGGAGAAATTTGATTAAAAACATGTTTTGCTTTGAATAGTCTCATCAACTAAATCTGAAAATAAATTACAAGAACAATTACTTTGTATTGGAAAAGGCTTCGATTGAATCGGAATAGTTGTAAAAAAATTACTAAAATTATTAGCAATGGCCGCAGGATCGGATATCAGTTTTCCTTCAATTTCTATATTAGATATATTGTCCTTTTGAGGTTGATTTTCAAGGATGTTGTTGACAACTTTCCACTCTTCTTTAACGTTCCCTCTACAGTTCTGAAGCTTATTTGCATAAAAATTATCTCTACTCATATTTAAATGTTTTTTAACTTCCTCGCTTATTTTTTCATAATATTTTTTTTTAAATTTGAATTAAGTGGATGTCGCAGACATTTTTTTCGAATTTAATTTTTTTTATTTATTTTTTTCAACAATCTGTGACTTATCCAAGGCCTGAAACGTTTCAATTTGGAATTATTCAGATTTATGACTTCAGTGCAACATTCAATATGATTTTTCAAAATACCAAGAAAAATGTTGTAAGCCATTGAAGGATTGTTTTCTGCATAGACATGCTCCCAGAACTCAAACTTTAAATGTCTCTTTAAATTTAATTAAAGAAACAAACTTAATTTTGTGGGTTATTTTAAAAGGTATAGGTTGATGAATACTAGGTGATTGACATTTATCTTTATTAAGATTTATCATGCAATGGTCGGAAATCTTATAGTCTAGTACCTGAGCAGACGGATTATGTAAAAATTTACTGTCTAATCTTACGAAAATATGGTCAATGCATATTTGTGAATAGTCTGTAATACGGGTAGGTTCCATTACAAGAGGTTTCAAACCATATGAAGCCATTAAAAGCATATAATTATCTGTATCTAAGTTAATTTTTAGTATGTTAATATTAATATCTCCTAATACCAGCAAGTTCTTCACCTTTGTTTCACTAAGTAACTCATTCAAATGTGTTATAAAAATGCTTTTATTTAAGTTGTTTTCATGCAGACGATAAACGCTCAAAATAGTAAACTTTTCTTTATGAATAATACAATTCATTTTAATTATATCGGCGCTAATCAGACTTATCGTAATAGCATCACATTGATAATCTTTTTTTATATACACAACAACACCACCTGAGCTATATGAATTATTGTTTCCAAGAATGTTATAATTAGATAGTTCATAATCATACAATCAAATCTCAGATAAAACAATTATATCAACATTAAGATGGAAAGCGTTTAAATGAGCCAAAAATAAATTGAAATTTGCTCTCATACTTCGTATATTTTGATGAATAATATTTAGTGTAGAAAAGATGGAATTAGCATATTTTTTTTTGATAAATTGAGTTATTTGAATTCATTATAAAAGAAAGTATTTTATAGTTTATAGTTTATTGAGGTCTTCAAAACACCTCACTTTAATAACACTATCACCCTCGATTTTACGCAAAAAAATTATGCTATTCCTCATCCATATATACTTAAATTTTTTTTCTACTTTTATTTTTTTGGTGGCATTAAAGAGTCCTCGCATATGGGACGTTAAGCTATCATTGATGTACATTTGAGATCCATCCTGATCATCACCCAGCAGTTTCGTTGTAAGCATTTTCCTTTTTTCATGTTTCAATTTCATAATTTTCTCTTTGATTAAATGATGAGTAAACTTAAGAGAAAGAATGTTTAAGCATGGTTTGGTTGGGTTATGTACTATTTCGATTTGAATTGCTCTCACAGTGAGACACATGAATAGAACGCCCCTTCTTTTTTCTGTGTGTCGTCCTACCGTGACCAGAATTGGGCCAAAATAGTCTACGCCTACATAAGTGAACGGCCGTGTAAATGCCTTGAGACGGGCATCAGGAAGATCGGACATCAGTGGAGCTATATACATACCTCTGTTGTTACGACACTTTTGGCAATCATTTTTGACCTTTTTTAGCACCATTCTTAGTGTTGGAATGAAGAAGAATTGACGAATCTCGTTCACTGTTGTTTCGGAAAAGATATGTTTGTATTTTCTATGGAAACTGTCAAAAATCAGGGTAGAGACATAATGCTGTTTTGGTAAAATAACTGGTCTTTTACAATCAAGGGAGACATGGTTAGATGCATCTATGCGCCCTTTCACTCGCATTACTCCCTTTTCATCTAGATAAGGACTTGATTTGTATAATGTGCTCGTCTTTTCTATTATTTGTTTATTTTGCAGGGCATTTGTTTCTTTAGGATAACCTTCATATTGACAGAATAAATATAGGAATGTTTCAGCTCCTTTGACGTAATCTAGATTACCATTCTCGTCTTGGCATAACCAAAGTAAGTGGCTCTTGGTACCTTTGCTTTTTTCTAGTGTGGGTATATCGTCTGGCTTGCGAACTTTCTTTAAAAATGTACAAAAGTATTGGAAGACGTATGAAATGGCAGAGACCGTTTCTTCCCATGAAGAGAAGTGCGTATAATTTGTTAATGGTGCCACAACAACATCCATGTGTGTATGAACTTCAAACCCATTTTGTGTACCTTCTTTAGGATTCGTTGGCCAACGATCTTTAGGATTGTAGAGAACTTTTGGTCCTCGATACCAACGGCTGTCTGAAGAAAAGTAAACTTTAAGATTACACTTGTTGGCATCATCGGCTGCGTTATGTTCACTTGGCACCCATCGCCATTCGTTTTCATTTGAATTCTCCAGTATTTCACCAACTCAAAATATTACAAATTGCTTAAGCTTTTGGTTATCATTTTTAATCCAGCATAGTACTGACTGAGAGTCCGACCAGAAGTAACGCCTGTTTATTCTAATCTAGTGTCAATTCAGTCTAACAGATAACACAGCTGCTTCTAACTCCATTCGCGGAACTGAAATTTGTTTTAACGAAGCTAATTTGGTTTTTGAATAGACTAGATGACACTCGATAAATGATCCCATTTGTGTTCTGAAGTAGCACACTAACCCTGACAGGCTAGCATCCAAAAACACGTGTAACTCTATTGAAGACTCAGCATCAAAGTTCAAGTTACTTAAATAAGGCCGTCTTATCTTGATTTCTCTGATCGTAGGCAGTAAGCTTAGCCACTCTTTCCAAAGTCGAAAATGCTCTTCGTGTATTGGCTCATCCCAACCAATACGCTCACGCCAAATGGATTGCAATAAAATTTTTAGAAACACCAAGAACATCATGAGAACACGTAGAAAAATTCTAAACGAATTGTTCTACGTGTGCTCATGAGCGGAGGAGTTAATCCTTCAAGTATCTCCTCATCAAATTTTTTGTTGCTAAATAAAAGTGCGAATTGGTAGGTTAACGGTGACCACCACATTCCCAAAACCTTTTCGAAATCGTAGGGACTTGAACGGGTATTAAAAGACTTACTGAAATCGGCTGCCTCTTTGTCTAGAGCTGTTAATACACTTTTCGAGTTACTCATGAAGTTTCTTATCTCAAAACCCGCTTGCTGGTGAATATGTATAACGTCACTTGTTACGCGTATCGCCTCTTCTGGTGTGTCGAAACTATCTAAGAAATCATCGACTTAATGGTTGCGTATGATGGCTTCAGCGGCTCGGGGAAACTTTTCAGAGTGTTCCATGGCGTTTTTGTTTTTCACATATTCCGCACAATATGGTGGGCAGGTTGAACCGAAAGTGAGTACCTTTATAATGTAGTCTTCTATTTTTCCAGTTTCTTTGTTTCTCCACAAGAATCTTTGGGCGTGTTGATCCGCGTCCTCAACAAGCACTTGGTGGAACATCTCCCTTATGTCTCCAAATATTGCTATTTTCCTTTTGCGAAGTCGAAATAGTATGTCTACAAGCGATACGAGATAGTCAGGCCCCGAGAGTAACATTGAGTTTAAGGAAACTCCATCGACTTGCCCTGCTGCATCCCATACTATTCGAACCTTTGATGGTTTGTTGAAATTCAAAACAGGGAAAATGGGAAGATACCATATTCCGTTGCCTTGATGATTTTGCATATCAGCACTTGTAAGTTTGCGCACATACCCTTGGTTTATATAATCTGAAATGAGTGATTCTAACTTTGCTGCTAGTTCGGATTCTTTATGTAATCGCTTCTCAAGGCTCAAAACTCTTCGTTGGCGGACGGTCTGCTATTTGGTAGTTCATTGCTTTCACTTTTACATAGGAGTGGAACACTGAACCTATTACCCAATCTCTTGACAGAGCTTTTTAACAGATTCTCGGCCCTAACATCTGGTCCTTTTGCAAGCTTTCTTATTTCCTTTGAACCGAAACTTTCTATTGAAAAGAATTCTCGAACGATTTAAAGACTCAACAGTTCGAATATTTGTAAATGCGTATCTTTTTGATGCATGTGTATGTGTACCTGCTAACACCAAGTTAACTTTCTTTAATTTTCTTCAGTGCGAGAAGTACCAGATGTCCATCTTAAACGAACTTCTTGGGGCTCACCCCTTAATTCTAGAACGTCTGCCAGCTGATTATCCATCATGGTGACCAAAGAGAGCCATCATCTAGGAAATCAAATGTTTCAACTTTGATTTCATTGTTGTAGAGAGACACAGGCAAAATTTTAAACAACAAACTTCCTTTAATTTTCAGATCGCTTCGCTAGTTGCTCATGTTTAAGCCTAGTACGCTGCTGATGCGAAACGAAAAATCCCATACAAAAATGACACGACGAAATCATGAACGAAAAATTTCGCTCTACTTTTCGCTTTCCAGTACGCTGCTGAACGACGAAATGTTTAATTTTAGTGGATAGCTGTACTAGATTTCTTAGTACAATTCTCCACTCTTTTCGTTCTCAATTTAATTGACCTGCACATTAATTGCTTGCGAAATTTTGACATTTCATTTTTTTTATAAAAACAAAATTCAAGCTCTTGTATTGTTTATTTGATTTTTCTTTGGGTTTTCTCTAGTGTCTGGTTTTTCTGTGGATATCCTGTATTAAATTATTCAAAATACATTCAATTCTAATTTTTGTATCAAAACCAATTTCAAAATCGACTAAGCTAAATCTGCAAAATGGAAATGGGAAGTTGGAAAGAAGCACACCCTTCACATATCTTATCGGCGAACAAGATATAGCGGATCTTTATTTGGACTGCTTATTATAACCAACTATCGACTTTTCTCATACCTAGTGCTAGTGCTTAGATTAAAAATAACCTATGTATGTCCTTTTAAAATTAATTTATTTTAAGTGACTACTAAATAAAAATATTATAATCAAGATTCAGTAGTTTGTTCTGCAATTAATTGTCCATGTCATGATTCTTAAAATACATTTGTTACTCCGACTTTTAAATTCTATGCGACCTTTGACACCATATAAATATAAAAAAAAACACTCATCATTTCTAACTACATACTTTCAACACATAACTTAACTCAATTGCCACAAAGAAAAAATCAAATCGACCGCCCGCTACTGGCAGTACGAATATGAATTTACCGACCTGGTCGGGACAAGGAAGCCAAAGGTAAGCGGACTTCCGCTGCATCAACGACAATTAAGGAAATCATCGTTATCACAATAATGTATGGTTGCAAAAAGGCCATCTTAAACGATACCCACCTCTATTTAGAAAGCCCGTTTCCGATCTCAATGATTGGCGATTTTATACCATACCCCAGAACTTATTTCTCAAGTTCAGACAATCTGTTTAATGTTTACTTCGTGAAAATCGGCACGGGATGGACATTGTTATTTAGTCTACAATTTCTGGTGATGACCTCGCTAGTCCTTTGTTGTGTTGATAGAAAGAAGATGATGACAAATCACTTACCTCGCATTGCCATCGCTACCTTCTTTTTCTTTTCTGGACGAAGTTTTTTTTTTTTTTTTAATGTAATTGGACCATCGTATGGCAGATGCCCTGCTCGTGAATTTGATAGCAAATCAAGCTGCTTGCAAGCTGGTCACTTGTCAATTGGATTTGAAATATAAGGCCATGCACGTTTTCTATTCATTCGATTTTAGTATTAATTGAGGAAGCAAGACCTGTAGTTAAAATGGGAATCGATCAAAGAGCATTCGCAGCGTAGCAGAGCGGTCAAGTACAAACCCACTAAGAAAACTCACTGATGAACAAGTGAAAATGCAACCCGTTCCAAAGATATTTTTTTTTAAATTCATTTTTATTTCATATTAACTTATAACTATCTTAAAGCTAGACAAAAATGTTTAAAACTAGCCTAATTATCAATAACTTACAACTAATTTACTGGCCCTTTACGGGCGCTCTAAATTAAACAATAACTCTTACAACTAATGTCTTTCGACCTAAAAACTATTTTAATTAAATCTAATTTTTTTTTATTTATTTTATATTTCAAGAAACTTTTATACAAAAAACTTGGTATCTGATCATTTTTTTTTTTTTTTTTTTTTTTTTTTTTTTTTTTTTGTACCTATAAACTAAACCTAAATATATATTAAAAATAATTAAAACTAAATAAAACTAACTTATACTAACTAAAAATAACTTAAACTACTTAAAATACCTAATAATACTTATAACTACTTAAAAAACTAGAACAGCCACAGCAGCATTTTTTTCGTTTTTTAATTTTTTTGTTTGTTTATTTTTTATATGCATGCAGACACACACCAGCATGCAACCCACCCACACATGTACATACGCACATACATATACGTACGCACATACGTGTACAGACACGCATGCCCCCGCATACATACATATTTTTAATTTTTTTTTTGGTGCCACCCTGACTGTTACCTATACCTAATGCCCTAAATCTATGTAAGTCGGCCAAGATATATCATCTTCATCGACTTTAAATATCACGATGCTGTTCAGAGAGCCACCAGAACTGGTTCTCCTGTTTCGCCCTATCCCTCCGGTCCCGATCGGACACAGTCCTACTGAACCGAAGGCGCTCTTCTCCACCTTGAGCGATGACGTCTCGACCATACAGGAGTCGCCTATACATGAGCGGAACCGCCCCTCCATCCTGTATCAGCCCTCGACTGTCTAAATAGAGGAATGCCTCGGGAGGGATGTAGCCACTTAACCGCGCACTCTCGAAATATTGGTTATTTGGGTAATACGCCCCAAAAATTAAGTTGTTAGTTGCGGACATCGCTCTTGCAACGTGACCCCGAATCAGCTTAAACAAAAAATTATCTATTCTGTTTATGTTGGCTCCGTTGTATAGAACCTGGTTGGAATAATATCGTTTGTACTCCGACTCTGGTGTTCTGTGTAATCCAAGGCAACGTCGAAGACACTGCCTCTCAAACACCCGAATCTTTTCCATTTGAGATGGGGCAACGTTGAACCACACCGGGCACCCATAGGCAATCATCGGCCTGATGAGGGCCATGTAGCAAATCACCTTCACCCTGCTGTCAAGACGACTGCTATAAAACAATCGTTTTGTCAGGGCAAAGGCTCCCCTAGCCCTGGCCAGAGCAGCACCTATATGTCTGTCGAAATACAAGTACTGATCCAACCAGATGCCAAGGTACTTTACTACACTTTTACTCGCCAGTGGATGTCCATGTGGTCCCACGATCACCAGCTTGCGCCAGTTCTTTCTCGTATCCCTTGAGGCGCTAGACAACGAAGTCCTAAACAGAATTGTTTCTGATTTCTGGAAATTGATTTTCAACTTCCAGTCATCACAATATCGCTGAATCTTGTCGAAGTCACGCTGCAAAAGAATTTTGATGACTTCAACTGTTGGAGCTGTTCTGTACGCAATTAGATCGTCGGCGTACGCAATTGCCTGAGTTAGACTACCTATCAGATCGCTGGTGTAAATGCTGAAGAGAATCGGCGAGTTAACCGCTCCCTGCTGAAGACCATTGTTAATATTAAAAACTGTGGTAGAAGTTACATTGCCACTCTTGACAACAAACTTTCTACCATTTAGCATGTCATAAAGCATGTACAATAGCGGTTTACTTATACCAAGTCTGGCGAGCTTTAGATAGAGACCCTCTAACCATACGGTGTCGAAGGCCTTCTCCAAATCAACCAGACAGGCACCCGTACACTGCTTTTTAGATTTGTTCCATTGGACATCAGAAACGAGCTTAGACGCGGCATGAATTGTGTCATGTCCCGTCTTAAAACCGAACTGATTATCCGGTATGATTTTGTTGTCCTCCGCCCACTTGAACAGAGCTCTATTAATAACCTTTTCAACTACTTTGCTGATACTCGGAAGAAGACTTATCGACCTAAGATTCGCCGGATTGGAATTGTCCTTTCCCTTTTTAGGGAGAGGATGCACCACTGCTGTCTTCCACCGCACTGGATAATATGCATTATTCAGCGCGTTGTTAAACAGTGTGGTATATATGTCAACTGCTTCTTGAGGCAAATGTCGTAGTACAACGTTGGATATACCATCGACTCCTGCTGATTTCTTTTTCTTTAGTGAATCAAAGATGAGCTGGAGCTCAATCTTCGAAATTAACAGGGAACTGCTGTCAAGACGACTGCTATAAAACAATCGTTTTGTCAGGGCAAAGGCTCCCCTAGCCCTGGCCAGAGCAGCACCTATATGTCTGTCGAAATACAAGTACTGATCCAACCAGATGCCAAGGTACTTTACTACACTTTTACTCGCCAGTGGATGTCCATGTGGTCCCACGATCACCAGCTTGCGCCAGTTCTTTCTCGTATCCCTTGAGGCGCTAGACAACGAAGTCCTAAACAGAATTGTTTCTGATTTCTGGAAATTGATTTTCAACTTCCAGTCATCACAATATCGCTGAATATTGTCGAAGTCACGCTGCAAAAGAATTTTGATGACTTCAACTGTTGGAGCTGTTCTGTACGCAATTAGATCGTCGGCGTACGCAATTGCCTGAGTTAGACTACCTATCAGATCGCTGGTGTAAATGCTGAAGAGAATCGGCGAGTTAACCGCTCCCTGCTGAAGACCATTGTTAATATTAAAAACTGTGGTAGAAGTTACATTGCCACTCTTGACAACAAACTTTCTACCATTTAGCATGTCATAAAGCATGTACAATAGCGGTTTACTTATACCAAGTCTGGCGAGCTTTAGATAGAGACCCTCTAACCATACGGTGTCGAATGCCTTCTCCAAATCAACCAGACAGGCACCCGTACACTGCTTTATAGATTTGTTCCATTGGACATCAGAAACGAGCTTAGACGCGGCATGAATTGTGTCATGTCCCGTCTTAAAACCGAACTGATTATCCGGTATGATTTTGTTGTCCTCCGCCCACTTGAACAGAGCTCTATTAATAACCTTTTCAAATACTTTGCTGATACTCGGAAGAAGACTTATCGACCTAAGATTCGCCGGATTGGAATTGTCCTTTCCCCTTTTAGGGAGAGGATGCACCACTGCTGTCTTCCACCGCACTGGATAATATGCATTATTCAGCGCGTTGTTAAACAGTGTGGTATATATGTCAACTGCTTCTTGAGGCAAATGTCGTAGTACAACGTTGGATATACCATCGACTCCTGCTGATTTCTTTTTCTTTAGTGAATCAAAGATGAGCTGGAGCTCAATCTTCGAAATTAACAGGGAACTGGTCCCATTTCGCTCGGCGATTATGGCGTTTGCCAAATGTTCATCATTAAACCCGGTAAAACCAAGGTTCTCAGATCGCCACTGCGTTATATCGTTCCGGAGGTAAAAGTGTTGAACCAGAGCTCTGCTCTCCAGGTCATGGTTCGGGCGAATTCACCTTGTACACTTGCTGAAAAGCAGCCCCCACCGCCTCCACCTTCTCCTGCGGATCTTCGATTATGAAGAGGTCATCGTCCAAGACGGCGTCATCCGGATCTATGCCCGCTGTCAGAAGTACGTCTCTGTTTTGTGTCGTCCTCTGGAGCTTAAGACACGGAAGGTCGTTTTGATCTTTTCTTCTGAATATCTTATTAATTTGTGGGAACATACTCGGGTCGGTAGCGTTCACGGCCCGAATTTTGTTGTCCCAAAACAAATTAATGGACAACCTATAATTTTCTTTGATCAATTGGTTGATGTTTTTTATGGACGACTTCAGTGTCCTTATCTCCAGATCTCGTGTGTCAGTAAACCGTCTGTACAAGCGTTTTAGTCTTGTCAGTAAGCCACTTTTTTGTCTGTGAAGTGCATCAATTGTCGCGTTACGGTACATGTAAGTTGCGTTACGTTCCTTGTATTTCGGTATTGTCCTGTTCATTGTTCGTTGAATTGTTTCGTCCATTTGTTCTAAGTATCTGTCAATTTCAGTATTTGTCAGGTTCCTGTCATTTGGTGGGGATATATCATTTGAACGTAATTCGCTCAATAAGAAGTTCGAGAAGCGTGGCCAGCGCACCTTACTGTAATTGTAAGTATGCACAGGTACATACTCCTCCAATTCCATAAGCTCGTTCGGAAGTTGTATTACGGCGGCGAGTCCGCAGTGGTCACTGTCGTACTCGATCGTTCTTTAACAATTTTTAGGCCGTTGGCCCACAGTGTCAGTAATTGTTAGTCTTGCGTCTTTCAACAATAGATCCAAATAGGCACCGCTTCTTGGAAACGATGGCCTGTCTGTAGCGAGAAGTTCAATGCGATACTCCAGGTTGTATCGACCCATCCAATTATACAGATGGTTACCACGAGGATTCTGTATTTGATTTCCCCAATCTATATGTTTGGCATTCAAATCACCAGCCAATATGTAGTAGTTTTCCTCCGAGTTCAATCTTAAGCATTCAAAAAGCTTTTCAAGTTCTGCTATAAATTCTGTTGGCTGAGGTTCTTCGGGTGCATAGGCAGCGATCACATACAATCGCCTCCCCTGATGGAGGCGAATGCATATGATGCATGCCTCTAGCATCCGAAATTTTCGCACATTACTATTGTATATTACCTTATGATTAATACCTTTACGTATGAAGATTGCAACGCCTCCTCCTCGAGTGGAATTGGGTCGGTCTCTTCTTACGATATTGTAATTGTTATTAGTCAATTTATGTTTCTGGGTAAGCTTAGTTTCGCTAGCCATAAACACATCTGGACTTATGTCTTTAAGCAATTGGAATAAATTCGCTCTACGTTCGGTCCTAATCAGTGAATTTACATTCACAGCTAGGATCTTAAAGGGCCTCTCCGGCAGCGCGCCCTTAACCTCTAAGTTGCGTTAAGCTCGGCAAAACAGAGTAGAGATAATCCACCCTAGTCGCCTGCTCCCTGATCTGGTTTTGGAGGCCGTTCAACTGGCCCTGGATGGCCAGTAGAACGCCCATAATATCCGCCTGTGCCGCCGGCGCCTTAGGCACGGGGGCCTGTTGGGCGACCTCTGGTGTAGGCTGTACCGTGCTTCCCCTTCCTGACGCCATTTGGGCGTAAGAAATTTGGGGGTTGACGGGCGTTGTTGTAGGAGGGCGCACTGTTGGACGCTTTTCTACCACTGTTTGCTTTGCTGCTTTATTGTTTTTTATAAGCTGAAACGTCGGGCATCCCCGATAATTAGCGGGGTGTCCGGCGCCTCGGCAGAGTACACATTTAAGCTGGGTCCTATCTTCGACCCGTTCCTTTCCTAACTTGCATTCATCTGCATTGTGGTTCTCTCCACACTTAACGCAGCGTGACTGCATTTCGCAGTTTGCTGCGGCATGGCCGAACCTTTGGCAGCGCATGCACAAGTCCAGAAACAACCGCAAGAAAAACAGCAGCAGCAGATTCAAAAGCATCAGAATCAACAGCCGCAGAAAAGTCAGTCTCAGCAGCAGCAGCCACAGCCGCCGATCATGAAAAAAGAAAAGGTGTCACCCATTAATACTTATAAAATGGAGTTACAGGATACCATAAATCTATGTAAGTTGACAATTGGTCAAAATTTTACTATTAAAAGATTAAATAACGATAGGCATGCTATCCAGTGCTTCACACTGGAACAGCACAAAAAAATTAAAGAGTTGCTAAAAGAAACTACTACCGAATTCTTTAGTTTCACCCCTAAAACCGAAAAATTTCAAACGGTCCTTTTGAAGGGCATAGATTCCTACACGGAACCACAGGTGCTCTTAAATGAACTCCGCCAAAAAGCGAATGACGATCTCGACTTTATCGGGGTCAAGCCGTTCGCTACAGTTAGAGCTAGGCGGGAGAAGCGGAGTCTTCCCTTCTTCCTTGTCCAACTTTCACCCAGCAGCAAACTGGATAGTTTGAGGAGTATATCCGTCCTCAACTGCCAGGTTGTAACTTGGGACAAATTAAAAAGGCGCGGCGACATGCTGCAATGCATGCGCTGCCAAAGGTTCGGCCACGCCGCAGCAAACTGCGAAATGCAGTCACGCTGCGTTAAGTGTGGAGAGAACCACAATGCAGATGAATGCAAGTTAGGAAAGGAACGGGTCGAAGATAGGACCCAGCTTAAATGTGTACTCTGCCGAGGCGCCGGACACCCCGCTAATTATCGGGGATGCCCGACGTTTCAGCTTATAAAAAACAATAAAGCAGCAAAGCAAACAGTGGTAGAAAAGCGTCCAACAGTGCGCCCTCCTACAACAACGCCCGTCAACCCCCAAATTTCTTACGCCCAAATGGCGTCAGGAAGGGGAAGCACGGTACAGCCTACACCAGAGGTCGCCCAACAGGCCCCCGTGCCTAAGGCGCCGGCGGCACAGGCGGATATTATGGGCGTTCTACTGGCCATCCAGGGCCAGTTGAACGGCCTCCAAAACCAGATCAGGGAGCAGGCGACTAGGGTGGATTATCTCTACTCTGTTTTGCCGAGCTTAACGCAACTTAGAGGTTAAGGGCGCGCTGCCGGAGAGGCCCTTTAAGATCCTAGCTGTGAATGTAAATTCACTGATTAGGACCGAACGTAGAGCGAATTTATTCCAATTGCTTAAAGACATAAGTCCAGATGTGTTTATGGCTAGCGAAACTAAGCTTACCCAGAAACATAAATTGACTAATAACAATTACAATATCGTAAGAAGAGACCGACCCAATTCCACTCGAGGAGGAGGCGTTGCAATCTTCATACGTAAAGGTATTAATCATAAGGTAATATACAATAGTAATGTGCGAAAATTTCGGATGCTAGAGGCATGCATCATATGCATTCGCCTCCATCAGGGGAGGCGATTGTATGTGATCGCTGCCTATGCACCCGAAGAACCTCAGCCAACAGAATTTATAGCAGAACTTGAAAAGCTTTTTGAATGCTTAAGATTGAACTCGGAGGAAAACTACTACATATTGGCTGGTGATTTGAATGCCAAACATATAGATTGGGGAAATCAAATACAGAATCCTCGTGGTAACCATCTGTATAATTGGATGGGTCGATACAACCTGGAGTATCGCATTGAACTTCTCGCTACAGACAGGCCATCGTTTCCAAGAAGCGGTGCCTATTTGGATCTATTGTTGAAAGACGCAAGACTAACAATTACTGACACTGTGGGCCAACGGCCTAAAAATTGTTAAATTAATTTTTTTTTTTTTTTTTTTTTTTTTTATTTATTCATCAAACAGAGCATATAAAAATCTCTTATAGACTACTAAAAATCATAACAATAATCAAATACTTAAGTTTAACCACCAATAGATATAAAAGATAACAATTTTATTTTTTTTTATTTTTCATCAATCACAGAATAAATTTCTCTTATAGACTAAAGAATAACAATTTTTAATATCGTTGAATTAACGTATACAAAATGAGGAGAGAAAAAAATATAATATACGAATAAACATCAATTAGATCTAAGTACTTCTAAAACATAAATTTTAAATGTATCTCTTGAGCAAATTTTAAAAAAATCTAATCTGGTACAAACTGAATTTGCTTCCCGGATACAACGAGAAACCGGTTCATTACGACCATAATTTGATCTGTGAAATTGCTCGTAAAAAAGAACACAATCTCTAGAGTTATAACTAGGAATACGAATAGGTATAAGTGCAAGAAGTTGTGTACATTTAATATGGTAAGTAAGTATATCTCTAATGAACATTATCGCAAAATAAGTACGCCGATTTACCAAGTTCTGCATACCAAATAAGATACATCTAGTTTCATAGGATGGAATATCATTACCCCAGTGGAGTTTATAATACATAAACCTGGTAATATTTTTTTGAATTTTTTCGATTCTTAGACGCGAATTATTGTAGTAAGGATTCCAAACAGTATTACAGTACTCTAGTGTGGATCGAACGAGAGAGATAAAAAGTGTTTTTATGGAATATGGATCAGTAAATTCCTTACTATTTCTTTTGATAAAACCTAACATTTGGTTGGATTTATTTATAATGTAGTCGATATGAGGAAGAAACGAAAGTTTACTGTCAAGGATAACACCAAGATCTTTTTTTTGATCTACACGATCCAAAGAATTTTTATCGATTTGATAATCATAATAGATTGGAGAAATCTTGCGAAAACAAGTCATGACTTGGCATTTTGAAATGTTAAGATGTAAGAAGTTTATACTACACCATTCTGCCAGTTTTTTTAAATCATCATTTAATAACGTACAATCATCAGAGCATTCTATAGTTCGATATAATTTAAGGTCGTCCGCAAACAGAAGACATTGAGATTTTTTAAATATTTTAGGAATATCGTTTACAAAAAACAAGAACAATAATGGGCCTAAATGGCTACCCTGTGGGACACCGGATGGAACCAGTATTTGATTCGAATGATGAGCATCAATCTTTACAATTTGGACTCTCTCTGTTAAATAAGATTTCAACCAATCAAGAAACTTAGAATGAAACCCTAGTTCCGAGAGCTTATGTACAAGAATATGATGATTAACGCGGTCAAACGCTTTGGCAAAATCTGTGAAAATTATGTCGGTTTGGCGATTAGATTCAAAATTGTTTATAATAAAATTAGTCATTAACGAAAAATTAGTGGATGTAGATCTTCCAGAAATAAAGCCATGTTGGAAATCTGATACAAAATTTTTTAATTGAAAAGTAAGATTATCACAAACAATTTTCTCAAATAGCTTAGGTAGAGCAGATAGCTTACAAATTGGTCTATAGTTAGTTATTTGTTGCTTAGATCCAGATTTAAAAATTGGTGTTATATAAGAGAGTTTCCATGAATCTAAAAATTTCCCCATCGAAAGCGATAGGTTGAAAATAACAGTCAATGGAATAGCTAAAGAATTGGCACATTTACGCAATAAAATTTGTGGAATTCCATCAGGACCTGACGTGTTATGTATATCTAAGCCTAATAAGGCCGATTCGACTTCAGAAGACGATAAAACCATAGACCCTATATTAACGATGGTTGGAACTTTGGATAAATTTGTAAAAGCTGCAGCGTTTGTGGAGTACACAGACTGAAAATAAACAGCAAAGAAGTTACAAATTTCTTGACCATCACTCGTTGATTGGTTAAGGTAATTCATACAGCTCGGATATCCATTACTTTTACGCTTAGAGTTAATATATTTCCAAAAACTGTCACTTTTACATTTAATTTTTGACTCAATAGAGAATAAATAAGCACGATGTAAAAACTTGTTAAGTGTATCGAATTCTTTTTGAATAGTCAGATGGTTAGACCGCAAATTAAGATCATCTCGGTTTGTTTTTAGTAATTTAAAAGATTTATTTTTTCTATTTTTAAGATTTATAAGACGCTTGTTAAACCATGCAGGATTGCTCCTAGATTTAGCTTTTTTATTTGGAACAAATCTACGTACAGCTTCTTTGATAATAGATATTAGAGTATCATTAGCATATTTTAATTCTGTTTTAGATATAAGCGATTCCCAAGGAATAGATAGAAAATATTCGTTCATTGCATCAAAGTCAGCCTTGTTGTAATTAGGTATAAACATATTATCATTTACAATATTTTTCATGTAAGTAAAAAAACATAAGTTTCCTTCTAATGCGATATGATGGACCGAGTTATTGATAATTGGAGTATCACATTTTTCCACATATATATTAAATTCTTTATCTACAAAAATAAGGTCAAGAATTCTACCTAAGTTATTAAAAATATGGTTGATTTGTATCAAATCAAACTGACTAAAGAAGTCAATTAAATTAATCTCAATATCAGAATTAACATCAAATGGCACTAAATACTTATCCTCCGAGTCATATAACCACTTAATATTTCCTAAATTAAAATCACCGATACAAATAATATGTTGCGAAGGATTTAAGTTTTCAAAAATAGATTTACAATTATGTAAAAATACGTTATAACAATCATAAGAACTCCTGGAGGTATGTAATTAATAATAATAAATAATTCAATAGTTGAATTTAAAGTTAATGAAACAATTATTTGATCAATATCATAATTAGTTTTAGATATAATATTTGAGTTTAATTGTACTTCTTTACATGATAGGGACGAACGAATGGCGATCAAAACACCACCCCCTCTGACCATACCAGTAGTTACACAAGATCTGTCTTTTCTAAACACAGTATAATCTGAATTGAATAATTCAGATGTTAATTGATTTTCTGTTAACCAAGTTTCAGTTAATAATATGATATCGTAAGAACAAGATGAAAATATTAGATAAAGTGATTTTAGCTTAGATCTTATACCACCTACATTTTGGTAATAAAACGATAAATTGTTTAATGAAGCAGCTACGTTAGGTTCATTTAAAGATGAAGTATGATCATTTGAAGGTCCGGCGTAGAGTTTACGGCTAGTTACGTCACATTCATAGATTGGCCTGCAGCGACGTTTTTTGGATGTGTTATGAACTTTTTCACCTTAACGAACATGGGCCATATAGAAGAGTCACTCATTAGTTTATTATAACAGTGAGAGGGGACACTCAGTTTAAAGTTCACATGAGATACATCAGATAAGGATAACCCTTTTTTAATTAGTTTGAAACATTTAAAATAGTTTTTTGGAATATTAGACTGAGCAGATAAATGATTAATTAAGTCTTCAGGTTGAGTGTCAACTTTGAATTTCGAAATGTGTAACCAAACAGAAGGTGTCAAAGTATTTAAATCACTTATTCCACTACCCATTATGCAATCATTTCGATGTTTATTAATTCTATTCCTTCTCTTGGCATTTTGGCTTTCATTGTTTTCTTGTATGTTGATGTTTACATTATTTTTATTATAACGATCATCCAGTGGTGGAGGAGGGAGAGAGTTGAGTGCAATAGAATTGCCAAAAACAACAGCATCACAATCATCAACAGCGATGGTAGCAGCTATAGGACAGTCTAAATTTCCATCTGTAGCGTCGGCCACGCTCCCATCGATTTTGTTGGTGTATGTATTGCTAGATTCGTCGTTAGCAGGTGCATTGATAACGAGACCTTCGACAGCCACATCATTTTTATTACCAACAACAACATCAACAACAGCAGCAATGCGAGGTGCATCTCCAGTGTTAGTCGTAGCGGCAACGAACGCCATTTCAGTGACCTCATCAACACCAACAACATCAGACTCTATAATTTTGTGCTTTCTTTCGCCATTCTTTCCTTCGGCACACAGTTTATGTTTGTTATTAAGTGCAGGAGACGAGACTTGAGCGGTTTGCTTTAAGTTGTTTACAATAATGTTCCTCCTCGTACTAGTGGACGGTAGACGAGAGTTTTGAGTCAGAGAAGGTGATTTAGGTATGGAAGAGAGAGATAGTTTACTATTGTAGAAGGAGGTAAGGGAGGGACACTTTTTATTTTTGGCATTGTCAACGGTAAGGTCAATAAACTTTTCTTTAGTCTTACTTCTTGTTGACACACCCACTTCACTATGAGATTCATTGATTTTATTGCACAAAAAGGGAAAATCATTTTTTAGACAATTTAAATTTGCGAGAACACCATGCACTAAGTTGTCAATATTAGATATATAGTTATTTAGCACATTAGCGAGACATTTATCGCATTTGATAAAAAAGTTTTTTTTAGATTTAATGAAGTTAAAATCGGTTTTTTTGATTTTTGCACAATTGAAATGTAATAAAGAATTACAGACACCGCACGAAAAATAATCGATGGGTTCCACTTTATTGCATAAAGCACAAATAGACATAATGAGAAAGACTTCTATGTTTGATGAATATAATGAAAACGGCGGCTTTCTGCCTGCAAGACGCGCTTACGAACGGGTTACGACTGAATGAATGAAAATTAAAGAACGATCGAGTACGACAGTGACCACTGCCGCCGTAATACAACTTCCGAACGAGCTTATGGAATTGGAGGAGTATGTACCTGTGCATACTTACAATTACAGTAAGGTGCGCTGGCCACGCTTCTCGAACTTCTTATTGAGCGAATTACGTTCAAATGATATATCCCCACCAAATGACAGGAACCTGACAAATACTGAAATTGACAGATACTTAGAACAAATGGACGAAACAATTCAACGAACAATGAACAGGACAATACCGAAATACAAGGAACGTAACGCAACTTACATGTACCGTAACGCGACAATTGATGCACTTCACAGACAAAAAAGTGGCTTACTGACAAGACTAAAACGCTTGTACAGACGGTTTACTGACACACGAGATCTGGAGATAAGGACACTGAAGTCGTCCATAAAAAACATCAACCAATTGATCAAAGAAAATTATAGGTTGTCCATTAATTTGTTTTGGGACAACAAAATTCGGGCCGTGAACGCTACCGACCCGAGTATGTTCCCACAAATTAATAAGATATTCAGAAGAAAAGATCAAAACGACCTTCCGTGTCTTAAGCTCCAGAGGACGACACAAAACAGAGACGTACTTCTGACAGCAGGCATAGACCCAGAGGATGACGTATTGGACGATGACCTCTATATAATCGAAGATCTGCGGGAGAAGGTGGAGGCGGTGGGGGCTGCTTTTCAGCAAGTGTACAAGGTGAATTCGCCCGAACCATGACCTGGAGAGCAGAGCTCTGGTTCAACACTTTTACCTCCGGAACGATATAACGCAGTGGCGATCTGAGAACCTTGGTTTTACCGGGTTTAATGATGAACATTTGGCAAACGCCATAATCGCCGAGCGAAATGGGACCAGTTCCCTGTTAATTTCGAAGATTGAGCTCCAGCTCATCTTTGATTCACTAAAGAAAAAGAAATCAGCAGGAGTCGATGGTATATCCAACGTTGTACTACGACATTTGCCTCAAGAAGCAGTTGACATATATACCACACTGTTTAACAACGCGCTGAATAATGCATATTATCCAGTGCGGTGGAAGACAGCAGTGGTGCATCCTCTCCCTAAAAGGGGAAAGGACAATTCCAATCCGGCGAATCTTAGGTCGATAAGTCTTCTTCCGAGTATCAGCAAAGTATTTGAAAAGGTTATTAATAGAGCTCTGTTCAAGTGGGCGGAGGACAACAAAATCATACCGGATAATCAGTTCGGTTTTAAGACGGGACATGACACAATTCATGCCGCGTCTAAGCTCGTTTCTGATGTCCAATGGAACAAATCTATAAAGCAGTGTACGGGTGCCTGTCTGGTTGATTTGGAGAAGGCCTTCGACACCGTATGGTTAGAGGGTCTCTATCTAAAGCTCGCCAGACTTGGTATAAGTAAACCGCTATTGTACATGCTTTATGACATGCTAAATGGTAGAAAGTTTGTTGTCAAGAGTGGCAATGTAACTTCTACCACAGTTTTTAATATTAACAATGGTCTTCAGCAGGGAGCGGTTAACTCGCCGATTCTCTTCAGCATTTACACCAGCGATCTGATAGGTAGTCTAACTCAGGCAATTGCGTACGCCGACGATCTAATTGCGTACAGAACAGCTCCAACAGTTGAAGTCATCAAAATTCTTTTGCAGCGTGACTTCGACAAGATTCAGCGATATTGTGATGACTGGAAGTTGAAAATCAATTTCCAGAAATCAGAAACAATTCTGTTTAGGACTTCGTTGTCTATCGCCTCAAGGGATACGAGAAAGAACTGGCGCAAGCTGGTGATCGTGGGACCACATGGACATCCACTGGCGAGTAAAAGTGTAGTAAAGTACCTTGGCATCTGGTTGGATCAGTACTTGTATTTCGACAGACATATAGGTGCTGCTCTGGCCAGGGCTAGGGGAGCCTTTGCCCTGACAAAACGATTGTTTTATAGCAGTCGTCTTGACAGCAGGGTGAAGGTGATTTGCTACATGGCCCTCATCAGGCCGATGATTGCCTATGGGTGCCCGGTGTGGTTCAACGTTGCCCCATCTCAAATGGAAAAGATTCGGGTGTTTGAGAGGCAGTGTCTTCGACGTTGCCTTGGATTACACAGAACACCAGAGTCGGAGTACAAACGATATTATTCCAACCAGGTTCTATACAACGGAGCCAACATAAACAGAATAGATAATTTTTTGTTTAAGCTGATTCGGGGTCACGTTGCAAGAGCGATGTCCGCAACTAACAACTTAATTTTTGGGGCGTATTACCCAAATAACCAATATTTCGAGAGTGCGCGGTTAAGTGGCTACATACCTCCCGAGGCATTCCTCTATTTAGACAGTCGAGGGCTGATACAGGATGGAGGGGCGGTTCCGCTCATGTATAGGCGACTCCTGTATGGTCGAGACGTCATCGCTCAAGGTGGAGAAGAGCGCCTTCGGTTCAGTAGGACTGTGTCCGATCGGGACCGGAGGGATAGGGCGAAACAGGAGAACCAGTTCTGGTGGCTCTCTGAACAGCATCGTGATATTTAAAGTCGATGAAGATGATATATCTTGGCCGACTTACATAGATTTAGGGCATTAGGTATAGGTAACAGTCAGGGTGGCACCAAAAAAAAAATTAAAAATATGTATGTATGCGGGGGCATGCGTGTCTGTACACGTATGTGCGTACGTATATGTATGTGCGTATGTACATGTGTGGGTGGGTTGCATGCTGGTGTGTGTCTGCATGCATATAAAAAATAAACAAACAAAAAAATTAAAAAACGAAAAAAATGCTGCTGTGGCTGTTCTAGTTTTTTAAGTAGTTATAAGTATTATTAGGTATTTTAAGTAGTTTAAGTTATTTTTAGTTAGTATAAGTTAGTTTTATTTAGTTTTAATTATTTTTAATATATATTTAGGTTTAGTTTATAGGTACAAAAAAAAAAAAAAAAAAAAAAAAAAAAAAAAAAGGATAAGAAACAAAGTTTTTTGTATAAAAGTTTCTTGAAATATAAAATAAATAAAAAAAAATTAGATTTAATTAAAATAGTTTTTAGGTCGAAAGACATTAGTTGTAAGAGTTATTGTTTAATTTAGAGCGCCCGTAAAGGGCCAGTAAATTAGTTGTAAGTTATTGATAATTAGGCTAGTTTTAAACATTTTTGTCTAGCTTTAAGATAGTTATAAGTTAATATGAAATAAAAATGAATTTAAAAAAAAAAAAAAAATATCTTTGGAACGGGTTGCATTTTCACTTGTTCATCAGTGAGTTTTCTTAGTGGGTTTGTACTTGACCGCTCTGCTACGCTGCGAATGCTCTTTGATCGATTCCCATTTTAACTACAGGTCTTGCTTCCTCAATTAATACTAAAATCGAATGAATAGAAAACGTGCATGGCCTTATATTTCAAATCCAATTGACAAGTGACCAGCTTGCAAGCAGCTTGATTTGCTATCAAATTCACGAGCAGGGCATCTGCCATACGATGGTCCAATTACATTAAAAAAAAAAAAAACTTCGTCCAGAAAAGAAAAAGAAGGTAGCGATGGCAATGCGAGGTAAGTGATTTGTCATCATCTTCTTTCTATCAACACAACAAAGGACTAGCGAGGTCATCACCAGAAATTGTAGACTAAATAACAATGTCCATCCCGTGCCTATTTTCACGAAGTAAACATTAAACAGATTATCTTAACTTGAGAAATAAGTTCTGGGGTATGGTATAAAATCGCCAATCTATGAGATCGGAAACAGGCTTTCTAAATAGAGGTGGATATCGTTTAAGATGGCCTTTTTGCAACCAAACATTATTGCATTTAACGATGATTTCCTTAATTGTCGTTGATGCAGCGGAAGTCCGCTTACCTTTGGCTTACTTGTCCCGACCAGGTCGGTAAATTCATATTCGTACTGCCAGTAGCGGGCGGTCGATTTGATTTTTTCTTTGTGGCAATTGAGTTAATTTATGTGTTGAAAGTATGTAGTTAGAAATGGTGAGTGTTTTTTTTATATTTATATGGTGTCAAAGGTCGCATAGAATTTAAAAGTCGGAGTAACAAATGTATTTTAAGAATCATGACATGGACAATTAATTGCAGAACAAACTACTGAATCTTGATTATAATATTTTTATTTAGTAGTCACTTAAAATAAATTAATTTTAAAAGGACATACATAGGTTATTTTTAATTTAAGCACTAGCACTAGGTATGAGAAAAGTCGATAGTTGGTTATAATAAGCAGTCCAAATAAAGATCCGCTATATCTTGTTCGCCGATAAGATATGTGAAGGGTGTGCTTCTTTCCAACTTCCCATTTCCATTTTGCAGATTTAGCTTAGTCGATTTTGAAATTGGTTTTGATACAAAAATTAGAATTGAATGTATTTTGAATAATTTAATACAGGAAATCCACAGAAAAACCAGACACTAGAGAAAACACAAAGCCAAAGAAAAATCAAATAAGCATTACAAGAGCTTGACTTTTTTTTTTTTTTTTAAATGAAATGTCAAAATTTCGCAAGCAATTAATATGCAGGTCAATTAAATTGAGAACGAAAAGAGTGGAGAATTGTACTAAGAAATCTACTACAGCTATCCACTAAAATTACACATTTCGTCGTTCAGCAGCGTACTGGAAAACGAAAAGTAGAACGAAATTTTTCGTTCATGATTTCGTCGTGTCATTTTTGTATTGGATTTTTCGTTTCGCATCAGCAGCGTACTAGGCTTAAGGTAGAACTGCACTGGTTTGAACTGCACTACAGTGGAACTATTCGACACTGCGCTAAAAAATATTTATACGTATGAAATTCTATGAGCTATAAGATAACGCACTAAGCGGCAACGGAACTTCACAAAATTTGCTCTTTGTTCACTGTTTAATGGACGTTGGCCATGAACGGACTTCGCTTCACTATATGGACTAGGCCTACATTTTTCTGAGCCAATTGGTTTTTTTTCTGGCCATTGAAATGGCAAAATGTTAACTATTTGTTCCTTACTCCACTTATGTTAAGTGAAGTCTGATGAGTGATTATTGAATGGAACGCAAAACCCACTCAGAAAATAAATTTGTAAATTGACTTCAAGAATAAAACTCTGCTCAGAAAATAAGTAAAAGCATGAAATATAAAGTCCAAATGTAAGGGGAGTGAACAATTTAAGCTACGTGTAGTGTGCGTTCAAACCAAGATGCATTAAAAGGAAAGAAACAATTCTCCAGCAATATTGTTTCCTCGTGTGAACGCCATAGACGATTTTTAAAGCAATACAAAAAATTTCCCTGTTTAAAAAGGGACTTGGCCATAGTCAATGAACAAAACTTATTATTTCCTTTCTATTGATGCAAAATGAATGTTCCAATTTGAAAATTGAAAATGGAGAAAAAAGGCAACCAAAAAATGGTTTTCAAACATTAATTAATCATGGCTATTAGTGAATTCGGTGGATGAGATATAGCCGCATTTCAACTAATTTTCGCAATTGATGCTATTAGTGAATCCATAGAAAACAAATTGAACGAATGTTGGTAAACTTACCTGCACCAACGACATTTTGTTCAACTTCTTTGGTATTACTGAATCCTCAAACCTTTCGCACTCCATACAAACTTTCTCATTTTATTTCCGCGCCAATTGTGTCACGAATCTTTGTATTGATGTACTTTATTTTGTCCAAAAATCATAATGGATAGCACAAAAAATGTAAGTTAAAATAAGAGTATGTATTTAATTCTGAATTAAAAACTATATGCCTACTAGGTACTTGAATTAATTCTTGGTTATAATGTTCTTTTTTTAGAAAACGAACCACTAACCAAGACCAGTTTACGGAAATGGTAGGATTACTGAAAACACAACCTGACATTGCCAAGAACTTAAGCAATATATTTCCAGAACATCAGTTTTGGTCAAACTTAAAAAACTAGGTAAACGGTTTGGATCTTCCTTTTGAGGACTACAAGTCCTTAATCAAACAAAAACTTTCCCAAACAAGATGTCCACGAATGCAACTAGTGATAAGAAAGAGGAAATCATTTCCTATCGTCAGTTGACGAAGATGTGTTTCAGCTGTTCTGCTTAAAAAGTCACATTTCAAAATCTTCTGAAATATGAAAATTTAAACTTTACAATGCATCGGAAATATCAAATATATAACTGGTTTGGTAGCATATACAAATCCGATTAGTCCTTGGCGAATGATCCCGAAAATTAAAAAAAATTTAAGTTTCCATTTCCTTATTTCGACCAACAAATATTACTTCAGTACTTTAGCTAAAATTTAACATTGCGTGTGACGTTTAAGATGTCAAAAAATGACGGCAGCGATAATATAGTTCGGAAAATGGTAAGGTAGTCCAAGAATCGATAGTACAGTTTATTCGACGAGTTTACTAATTGAAATAAACGCGAAAACGAATCTATTGCGAATCTCTTCAGCTTCCAGGGAGCAGAAAATTGCGAATTCACTAATCAGCATGAATATTAGTACATCTTTCTACTTTCTATTTTATATATTAAGAAGTAAATTATTGGTCATAATTCTGATATTTTCTTTTTTCTTTTTATTGCTTGTGATAGTTGTGCAGGGGTACCATTCTTACAAAACTAAAAGAAATGCTATGGTCGATGCGTTTTTTTGGGAATTTCTTACTGTACAATGGATATATTCCCAATAAAACACAGAAAATGTGATCGAAAATATGACCAAGTACGTGCTTTTTTTTATAAAAACTATTAAGCTGTTTTTTGAGAAAAAATAAGATTTACCTTTTAGGCAAAAACAAATGTATGGCAGGTACCGTTATTTTTCGTCTTAAAAAACAAAATGTGTACGAAGTTTGAAGCAAATCCCTCCAAGATCCAATCGTTTAGGCTGTAGACTCGAGGACAGACAGACAGACGGAATTGCGGGATCCACTTGTTTCGTCTCGCTATCATCGTTATGTCAAGTTTGATCAAAATCTCGTGTTCGATTTTTTATATAAATCCATAACTTGCCATATAGTATGTACCTATACCTATCTATATATCGCATTTAAAAAATGCGCTTGCATAGAATTATTAATAATGAAGATTGATTTTTAAGTAGGCACCTAGTTATTTAACACAAAGAATTTGCTTTCAACGAATTTAGATGTTCCATTCATGTCGTCAGCACACTGATCTAGTCTTAATGGACTATTCCCATGTAAAAATACAGCTGGTGACAAAACAACTTCTGCCGAAAAAAAAATATCTTAAGCTGTCCGAAAAACTTTGGTATACTTTTGTATCCCATGGGAAATGTCAAAAACATATGCACAAGCCCATACAAATTAAACCTATTCGATGTTGGTTGTTTAGGAACTTCAGTGGAAACCAACATAAGTATTTTAGATAGGCTAGCGTACCGACATCTGAATGTACCCAACTAAACTTAATAAAATTAAAATTACATATGTACTCGTAGGTAGGAACCTACTTGATGTGTCATCAAGAGAAGTTATGTAATGATAAATTTAAAAAATAGTCGAAACTCTTTTAGAGAAAAGAAAACATAACAAAACAACTTTCTCCCAACTGAATCCTCATCCTCAATTACTACATATATATGTATGAATGTAGGTACTTACATAAGTGTACAATGTAGGTAGGTACATAAAAGGAAGAAAAACTAGAGGCAACTCTTTGCACACACAATGCAAAAGTAAACCAAATATAATAGTCTAGCTGATAGAGTTATACTCTGTCCAACATAAATAGGTCCGTACAGGGAAGATAGGATGCTTGCCTCTCACTCTGACTGTAATAGATGCCAATAAGTTAGTACTGTTTTAAATCTCTTACAGGGTTTCAGTATTTAACATATTAAATTATATATTTTAGAAGCACACATTGGGGGTTGAGTGCGTAGTGGATGTGAAGGAGCTAGGTTATGGTGGAATATACATTGGTTTTAACAAGATTACACAAATAATTTGTATGTAACTCAGTTTTTAGTTCACATACTAAAAATCAGTATCAGTATATTTCAAAAAGCTCTCCCATAAGGCCTGTTACTGGCTGTTTTTGTTGGACAGATTATAGTAACAATGGTGAGAACTACAATATTTTTGCTTAAATTGAACGAAATAAAAGAGCAGATACAATGTTTGGCGTGCTTCAACTTCTACTAGTATAAGTCGCATTGAAGCAGGACAAAAGCATTCACTAAATTTATGGTAAGACAACTTAAATGGAGAATTGATAGTCGTTCATATCGCTCAAGATGTACCTTAATTGGCCTTGACTCTTTAGAGAAAAGACGTTCTGTTCAATGCTTGCTCATGATGTTTTTTCTTACAGAATTAAAAGTCCACCAATTCTCCAAACCTTTGAAATATATGAACCAGAAAGAAGAATGCGCCAGCGTCATTTTTTAAGTAACCCGAGCCATATGTATAATTTTGGTTTTAATGAATGATTTACCAGATGTATAAGACTTTAAAATAATTTTTGTTGTGAAACTCATTATCAATGAATAGATTAGAATGTAAAACTAAAATATTAAACTTATTGAATTAACTTAATTTAATTTTTCAATATTGTTACTAGTTTGTAAGATTTAACAACTGTAGATGAATGAATAAAAAATAAATACATACATTTCGTGATAAATTCTTTTTCGGCAGCAGGAAAATTGTTGATCTAATTCTTTGTTATCGAATAGTTAATCAAGTTTTTTCTTTTATTCCATAATCATAACGTGAGAATTATCATATTGTTTTCTTCTTAGCCGTATACAGAACGTTGTGGTGCTCTAATATAACGAGTAATCCAGCTGATTTGACAAAATAAATTTTGATTTAAATTTTACCATTTAAAAACTGGCTCTCTTACAAGAGTCTAAAACTGTTGTAATTCGATTCAAAAGTTAAATCTTTTCTAAGGTTGTTTGTGATTCTTATTTCTGTAAGCTCATAACAGAAGAACGTATTATTCGATTTTTACGATTTTGAATTTGATGGATTCGTATTGTCTCAAGGAAGCACTCTTTGAAAAAAAAAATACATAAAGTGTCCAGAAAAATTTAAGATGTGGAAAGATCTGGTACTTTAGTTTATATTTTTATAAATAATATTTGAATGCATTAATTCTTAAATTTATTTGGTTTCTTTTTAGTAATGATCGTAGTCGTCATATGCGCGCCATCGCTTATATCAGAATGTACAAAATTGAGGGAATAAGTCATAATTTCGTATCACAAGAACAAACTGCGGTCGTGTAAACTATGGACCGAAATGAAAAAAACGATGTAGAAGAGTAAACGAAGTGAAGGTAGAATTGCAGCAAGTCGCATAATGTTGACCATAGTAGTAACTGATAAGCTCCGAGGATGGTTATTGACTAACTGGGTATTGATCAAACATAATATGACGGTTAAAAGTGCACTGGAAAAATACAAGCTCAACACCTATAACAGCTCATATGTATGGTACAACTGGAGAACATTTAGTAGCTGATATGGGGATCTCATGTTTCTTGCCAGGGAATTGGGTTTGGCATTGATTCCCACGGCAAATGATAAGGTTGTCATTACACCATAATTGCTGGAGTGCACGAGCTGGCTGCGCAAAACAAGGACACTATTTAAATTTCGTCATTCAAAATCAAACTGCTAGCACTGGTGGATTATTTTATATTTATATAAATCCGTATTGGAAAAAAACGCATCCGCCAACTTTCCCACGAAATATTTGAATTCTTTCATTTAGAAGATAGAATAAAATCTGTTGCAATTTAGTGAAACACGGAAATGCTCTCAGAAACTTCAATCATTACGTTTTAATTGAAATAATGATATTGCTATATTTCAGTTATTTCTATTGTACCTTTTTAATAGAACTTTTGAATTGACCGAATTAAACGAAGCATGTGAATAGTGAATTATCGGAATTGTGATTTGAATTTCGAATTTGAGCGAAACAAAGTGCGCCATACCAGGTAGTTTGTTATAAAGTGGTGTAAATTTCAGTGATTCAAAGCTTATACAATTAATGTACATATTTAGAGTTTATAATTCTTTTTTTTTTTGGTCAAAAACAAATTCACATATTTCTTAGTTGGTAGCTGCATTTTGTTTAATATTATTTAAGCAAGTATTTCAAGTTAACGGCATTTAATTAAGCGAAAATGCATGCATATACATACATGCATACTTTTCGGTACAATTAAGTGGGCAATTCAATTCAACGAAGTGGAATTAAGCAAGAAATACAATGTATAGCAGTAACGATCTGAGAGAAAACAAAAATTGCAATTTAATTACTCATTTGAAGTACCGAAATTTCTATGACGCAATAAATTCCTGCACGAGAGAAATTCCGAATTCAATTCAACAGAGTATCGATCTTTCGAATGGTTTAACAATCAAATCTACAGATTTAGACCCCAGCTATCTATTTCAATAAATAATGCCAATATTACATAAGAATTGTACATTATTATCGCTCAGATTATAACAGATGTCGTTCCTCTGAATTCCGCAGCACGAAACAACTGTTATTTGAGATCATAGTAATCTCTGTTTACAAGCTTACTTCCTTCAACTTGAAAAACGGTGCATGTGCTAAAGCTAAAGGCAGAGGCAGCGACGAGGGTACACCGGCAAAACGCTGATATTATTATGGGGAAAATGACTTTATTTTTAGTGTTGGCAAACTGCGCTATTATTTCATTTCCAATAATCGTCATGTGTTATTGGCGCTTTGGGATGCTTGCTCGTTCGCTTGCCGTCATGTCATCCGATAAGATCTTATTAAAGCTTCTCAAGCACTTTATTTTATTAAGATGTTGATTGCGGATTATGCGATTGTGCTTAGGTATAATCATTTCATTGCTCTTGACATTATTAATAAGATTCAAGCAAGTTCATTGGGGCAATGACTGCAATGATCATAGAAAGTGTGGAAAATTTCTACTTTTATGTCATCATCATAATATTTTGGTGTCAATGTAATCACCATGCAAATGTGAATTTGTGCAAATTATTTAAGATAATTATTAAAATGCTTTCGAATTAAAAAAAAAATGGTAGGCGCACCTATACTCTACAATTCTACTTAAATCTAGTAGTAAAATAAACTACACATTATATAAAAATATAATCCTATATTCATAGTCATATTTTATTTATTCTACTTTCGAGTTATTAATTCCATTGACTGAATTCCCAACATACTGAATGTCAACTTCATACCCCATGCGGAATACAAACCGCTGCTTTGCGAAATGTGCAATTAGACCAAAAATATAAATGTTAAAAAAAGAGCCAAGTTCTTCTATGCAAAAACACATTGACAATAAGCAGACACTTCGAAGTAAAATCTTAGATTTTCTATTTTTCACTTTGTTACACATCAAGCTCTACCGTTCTATCAAATGTCATCATTATACGATCAGGGGGTCAATTCCCGATCTGTGAAATTATGAAGTGATAAAAAAAATATCATTTCAGTTTTCATAGAGGTTTATCATTTTCCAACTTCACGCACACGCCTAATGCGATTCTAGAACTCATTGTGATAAAGTTTGTACTAAAAAGTACTAAATGATAAATTCTGTCATTTCTGATTAGATTTTTTGTTGGGAAAGGTAAATATTTCATTGCAGTTTCTAAATTTGCTTAAGAATAATGTCCGGAATAATAATTCGTTTAATAAATTAATTAAAGGCGGCGTACTGAACAATTGTGGGTTTTATATTATATTCAATAGTATCTCTGTTTTGAGTAAGATTTATTATTTTTTCATGTTAGGATATTGAGGCTTTCCCTTCGAGATGGGCAGAATCTATTCGAAGTTACAACTAGGAGCACTTTATTGAACTTTATAGATTCCCAAAACATTTATGCATGGATTTAATATGTGAATTGAGAGCATTCTTGAAAAACACTCAACTAATAAGTGCCCTTCAAAGCCATTTAAATACGGTAAAGTGCTCCTGCATTGTTTTGCAACTTTCGCAACGCGCAACTTTCAAAAAAAAAAAAAAAAAAAAAAAAAAAAATGTTTTTAAACAAATTTGAGTTTGTTACAATTAATTTGTACGGTACTGTTAAAGAGTGCCCACCTACGAATACGAATACGAAATTATACACAAATACTTTAGCAATGCAAAGAGAGATATTGTTTGAACCAATTCAGTTGACCATTCTACTACGCAGCTCTCAGCAAAGTTCTTTGTTCCTCTCATTAATTTTGAAAGATACAAACAATCACCTTGCAGAGATGGACTTTATTTACAGGAGGTAGCTATGATCGTGGTTTATTGTATAGTATTTCATCTCTGTCATTGTACTCATTAAATCTATTGCGCACCATTTTCGTTCTCTTGAATCCTCTCAACCGCAGAATATAAAAAATGTTCTCATCATAAACTAATAACTTAAAGACCAGAAACCTCTGCCATTGTATATATATTAAATAGTACTATCATGAAGCGGAACGTCCGAGGCGCCCTCTTGTGATATCGCTGCAATTTACAACTCTGCTGGTTGGGCAGACTCCTCATTATGAGGGAAACTACTTTCGAGATAATTATTCCATTGACTGAATTCCCAACATACTGAATGTCAACTTCATACCCCATGCGGAATACAAACCGCTGCTTTGCGAAATGTGCAATTAGACCAAAAATATAAATGTTAAAAAAAGAGCCAAGTTCTTCTATGCAAAAACACATTGACAATAAGCAGACACTTCGAAGTAAAATCTTAGATTTTCTATTTTTCGCTTTGTTACACATCAAGCTCTACCGGTCTATCAAATGTCATCATTATACGATCAGAAGTACTCCTCATAATTTATATTAATTCTATTCAAATGTGGCGGTGCTACGCCCCTGAACGTAAAATCTCAAATTGTAAAATTCTGCATTTGCCTGAACTTAAAGCCCTACCGCTGTACCAAATTTCACCAATCGACGACAATCATAGGAGTGCTCCAAGTAATTTATATCAATTCTGAATGGAAAATCTTAAATTTTAGATTTTTTCCTTTGCATACACCACAAGGCCTACAGTTGTGCGTAATTACAAGATTCTAATAATCTATCAGTGAGTTAGTTTAGAGTGTTTACAATTTTTGCAGTCTTATATCTTGGCAACCGCTAATGCTAAAGAATTGAAGTTTGGTGAGTTTAGCTTGATGAGCTTAGCAAATGCTGCGAGTATGAAGCTTCTGACCTTATTGGTACTGAAGTTGGAAGTTTGATCCTGTAAAAAGGGTGTATAGTACCAGAACTTAGCTGGGCACTACCGTGCCCTTTGATATGCCTGACCGTGAAGATTTTTTCATTTTGTCGTATGGTGTCCTGTTCATTAGGCAAACATGAAGATGCTTATTGGGCAATAACTTTTTAACAGGTCTCCTTACGAAGTAGACATTTTTTTTTGTGAAAAATAAAAATCAATCCAAATTTTAAAATCTAAATCTAATTCCATTTGGCTCGCAGTATCGGGTTTCGAAGAAGTAATTTAGTTTTGTTCCTGTTTCTATCGATATTTGTTTTTTTTGTTAATGAAGAATCATCGGCCAAGATTTTGAATCTAAAATTTGCAAAATTTTGTATTTGATTTAAATTTTTACTATCACAATGATCGAGGAGAGTCTCGTCTAAAATATACAACTTCGTCTCGGTCTCGGTTGTTAGGGAAATCAAAGTAGTATCGTTTCGGTTTTCCTTAACTTTATCTCTGGCAACCCCTCGTCAATAGACTTGATATTCACTTCACTGCTTGACATATTATAAACCATAATTTAAACGGTGTGGTGACCGATAACTTCTTCTAATTGTTGTCATTGTCTTAAGTCAATTTATTAAAATGTAATTTTTTCCTCATCCAGGGTATATTTTTTATGAATAAGTATCTACTAATATTTGCCCTCTCAGATTTATTACTAATAATCGCCCTTAAATTGTAAGCAACAAAATGTTTTACTCATCCCATCTCAACCTATCCTTTATTTTATGTTTTCAAAATTTAATTTGATTCAAGACAAGCGGAAACCCTAACCATTTTGGGGGTTAGTGGTATCATTACGAAATGCACGAGTATCCCAGTTAGTATCAGCTCATTTTTAGCTGACGTATTCGTGAGAGTAGAATGATGAGATGTTTTTTTATTTTTGTTTATTTAATAATTTCGAACATCGAACCTGAGTCACCAATAGGAAAATCACACGGATTGATCATCTTTTCAAAAAAAAAAAATACAAACAATGAAAACAACCTCTGACAGAATTTAACAGCCAGCCGGGCAGGCGTTATCAAAATAAAAACATAAATTATAGTCGCGCGATCATTTTAAAACTGCTGATAGTAAAAGCAAATTTGACATTCATTAGTTATCGTTGTTTAACATGTTGCAGCCAGTTTTACATTGCTGACCACAAGCTGAGATAAATCAGGAAATTAGGTAACTCCTGAAAAAGCCCCTAGGGCATGGGAAACAGATTTCTTTGAGTAAATTTAAGAAGGTTTTTATGATAGCAATTCTATATACTACTGAAATAATCATATTGTTAATCGGACTTGTTGAATTATTTATGATTAAGAATTTTAATCCTGTATGATAGATATGTATATTTTATTGACAAGAAATCCATGTTAGAACTTTACGAAAATTGGGTAATGACAAGGCCCTCACTTTTCCGGTCTATTCTTCACGCAAAATTTTTCCAGTAAGGCGCCAGTTATAGCTATAGTATAAAAAAATAGTGTCAAATGCCACTTTAATTTGTTTACTTTTAGCATAATAATAAATGTAATAGAATTAGGTTGGGGTGAGCCTAAGAAACTATAAAATAAATCACAAAATTCATGCTTAGTTAAATGAAAAACATTATGAAAATCGATGGAATAATTGAAAGGGATTGATATAAAAGATATAATAATAATGAAAGTACAAAAACGTAGATGCAAAAATAACATCAAATTCATTTTTTAATATTAAATATTAAATCAAAGTGCCAGATAGAAGAGATTCTAAAATCACATAATCTAAATCAAAAAGCCATAACCTTACAAATTTGAAGAACATTCCAGGAATTGTTAAGCTCCTAATTGATAGTGGAAGTTTATTAAACAAACGACAAGAAGATTCAGAATAAAAATTACGATAAGCTGTAGTACGAAAGTGAGGTACAGATGCGAAATTCATTTCATTATTACACAGGTTGTAATTAGATATTATACGGAAATTAAGATTACCAGACCGCATAAAAAAAAAGTTTTTAACACTTTAAAACTATACAAATGACGAACAGGAAGAATTTTTTGATTACAAAACATAGGATAACTAAGTTGACATCGATTTTTACGACATATTATCCCTAAAATAGATTTTCGTAGAAACAGAAGCCGTTGAATTTTGTTCTGACTTACACTTCCCAACAAGCGATACCATATTGTAACTTAGAGTGAAAAATTCCATAGTAAATTTCCAAGTAAAAGAAGTGTCTTACAGCGCAACGGAAATATTTTCTCAAAATTTCTGTGTGGTAAAAAAAACTCATTCTAGAATCTATACAAAGTCCCAAATATTTAAACTCATCAACATTCCCAACAAAAAAACAATTAGTACTACAACTGATACTCTTAGAAAAAGAATCAGAACAACAACTTAAAGGACAAATGCAATTAATCAGCTTAAAACGTTGACAATCAGGTGTGTGGTAAGAGAGCTCAGTATCGAAAGCGTTTTTGAAAGCAAAGTTAAAAAAACATAATTTTCGTTTTGGTGCTCATGGCCAAATTATGCTCAGCAAACCAGAAACGTAATAAATTGAGGTCCTAATTTATATTACAGATTAGGTCCAAAGGACTACTTGAGCCATAAGAAAAACCAACGTCGTCAGCAAAGGCTGTGGTTTTACCCTTAAAATTTAAACAAAAAAGTGAGTTAATGTAAACCGGAAAGAGAATAGGACCCAATACAGAACCTGGCGGTATGCCCAAATTTGTTAACTTGATTTCGCTTCTAGTTTCTTCAATTTTAACACTTTGAGCTCTGTTTTTAAGATAAGTTCTAAACCATTCAAGTATCAAACCACGAAAACCAGCATTTGGTAATTTAACTAACAAAATATTGTGATCCACCATATCGGAGGCCTTCGTTATGTCAATATATAAACCCGCTGTTAATTTTTGCCATCGAGATTAGAAAATATTCTAGAGCAAAAAATGAATAAGGCATCCTCAGTTGATTTTCCCTCTAGAAATCCGAATTGAGATGAGCTAAAAAAAAACTATGTGTTCTTAAGAAACAAACAAGTCTTTTTTTTAACTAATTTTTCAAAGACTTTGCTAAAAACAGGAAGAAGAGATATGGGTCTGTAGTTACATATATCACTAACTGCTCCCTTCTTGAACAATGGTATGACTGCACATTTCAGACCTTCAGAAAAAAGGCCCGCAGTAACGCTAAGATTGAATATGTATGTTAAAACATCAACCACGAAACAACCGATTTTTTTAACCAAGACAATAGAAATAGCATCGAATCCACAAGAATTAGAGTTCTTCAAGGAACCAATGCATTGTGGCAACTCAAACGCAGTAATTGTTGCAAACGCAAAACTATCACTCGGCGCATGTGTTCCATAACTATGAAGGGAAGAGCATTGGGGGGTAATATTGGTTTGATTAAAGGAAGGCCGCAAACAACTTACTACAGAAGTAAAATACTTGTTGAACTCTTCCGCGATTTCCTTTTTATCACAAACGATTTTATCCCCTATTCGTATAGTATTAGGGCTTTGGGATCAACATGGTTTATTAAGAATCTTGTTAACTACTAACCATTCACTTTTAATATTTCCTTTAGCCAAGTTGAACTGACCACGATAATAATTATCACGACACATTGGTATTTCTCTTTTTAGTTGCAAATAAAGACTTTGCAATTTTAAATGAATGTTGTTAGGACACCTGGCAAATAGAAGCGTTGATTTCACGATAAACACCTTCCCAAAATTCATAAAAAAGAGCATTCTTAAGCTTAGTTATATCGACTTTCGTTATTTTCCTTGATAAACTGGAACAGTTTCTGCTTTTATTACTTAGCGTATTAATTAAAAGTCCTGTCATCGAGTGATCAGTGATTTTGAAATCGAAAACACACTTCTGACAAGACTTAACATAGTCAATATTGAAACGTCCATATATGTGGTCTAAACAACTTCTCGATGAACTACTAGTTACTTCATTTATAAAGCAAGTTAAGCCATGTGAATCCAAAAGGGCTAAGTAAGCTGATACAATACCAGTGTTTTCTAATATATTTATATTAAAATCACCTCAAACAATTAAATTTTTTGACTTTTCGCTCTCTAAAAGATCAGAAAATTCTTCCATATTATTTGGTTTTAGTCGTTTGGCATTTCGTTTATTCAGTTTTTAATCAAAAAATCAATTACTTTGTTTACATTTGTTTTGAAAAAAAAAATCATTAGGTATTTTACTTAGTTAGTTTTAAGTTCATTCCGCATTTTATTATTTAGTTTTGAGATTAGAACGCGTGTTTCGTCTTTATTTTTTTTATGTAAGGATAAAAATTCACGCGTTCACTGCGTACCCCCTGCTAAATAGGATTTGGAGTAGGGTAGAGTTTGGGTGCATGCAAAGTTTCTTGTGTAATATTTATTAAAATAAGAATCGGGCTAAGGGGGATTAACAGGGATTTTAAAAAGTGAGATTATAATAAACCGGGATTTTGAATATTTTATTTAAATAAAATAATTCCTTCATTATAAGAAAACACTTAACAAAACATAACCAAAAAATAAATTTATATAAATTCTAATAAAGTTTTTAGACCAAGATCCTATGGCCGGCAGACCTACATCATTTTATCATAGCTGAATTTTTTTCTGTGAATAGATATCTTAAAGGTGTTTGCCAGACGAAACACCCAACTGTAGGTGTTTGACAAGTGTCAAACAAAGTTTGAGACACTATCCCCTTAAACATATCAAAAAATCAGCTTTGATAAAATAACGTAGTTGGGTATGCACTGTTAAAATTGCATATATCCGAAAAGCCCCAGCCTTGAAAATTCGGAATGTCCATTCTTTTTTATCTACTTTGGTATCTATTCACAGAAAAAAAATCAGTTATGATAAAATGACATATATCTGTCGGCCATGGGATCTTGGTGTATTATATTAGACGCCAATGCCGAATAAATTCTAATAACAAACTAAATGCGAAATAAGCCTTTGGCGAAATAACCTTGAGCTAAATAAGTCGTTGCATTCTTAACCGAAATGCAAAACGGTTAAAAAGGGAAAGAAAGAAATGCGAAGTGATCGTAGGGAGAAATGATTAAAAAACAAAGTGATACAAAAACGAAGTAAATATAAACGAAGTAAACAGAAATCGTTGTAACAAAGGGGGAAACAACGAAATGCGAAGTGAAAAAAAAAACGAAACAACAGTCATCCTATTTTGCGGTTTCAAAAGAATAGGGCTGGAATTCGACATCTGTCAAACTAAGTTGTTAAACCAATTTTTTTTTTCAGTTGGAAGTCTGACATTTACGAAAATGGATCGCTTATCTATCGCACAATGCATAAAAATTGTTAAAACCTAATACAAAAATGGTGATTCTGCCAAAGCCACATATCGTGCTTTAAGTGGAGATTAAGGTTTATATAATCGTCCAACTACGCAAGCAATTGGCAAAATTGTGAAGAAATCTTAAGAGACTGGATTGGTTACAGATATTGTAAGGCCTGTTCAACATCGTTTCGCTCGTACCAATGAAAATATCGCTGCTGTAAGTGAAAGTGTTGCCGAAGACCGGAATGTGTCGATTCCTCGTCGTTCTCAGGAATTAGGACTGTCTTACGGCATATTATGGCGTATTTTGCATTTGGATCTACACCTACATCCATATAAGGTCTAGCTCACACAACAACTGAAGCCAGCTTACCATTCACAACGTCGTAGAAACGTCGAAATATTTTTCAGCGACGAAGCACTTTTCTCACTCGCTGGGTATGTTACTAAACAAATTTGTCGTTTTTGGGGTTCTGTTCGTTCAAACTTTATAATAAAAAAGAAATATCATTAAAAAAAATATTTTATATGTGTTTTATTTACGCTTACATTTGAAACCGCAAAATGGATAACCTTATATTTATAATATTTTTTGTCAAATGCTCTTACCGCTTCTTGTAAATTCACTTTTGATTTTTCAATGATGGAAATCATTTTCAATGAACAGCTGACCAAAATGGTACCAAAACGACACCAGTTCGTTGATGAGTGTCAATGAGAGCTATAACTGCCTTATAGCGATCAGGAAAACGAATCAGGAAAAAAGTTCTAATTGGTAATTTATAATATTTTCACGCATTTTAAAATACAAATGCTACACTAATGGATGTCATATAACCCAGAAAAATTTTGTTTTGAAAAATATATTAGAACACAATAATTTTTTGTTGAATGCATTTAATTAATTTTCTGATGAAAATTCATTTTCCGTGCCAGCTGTTTGCAATCTGACACAAAATGGAACAAATCATTCCAATGATTTGAGTTGCAATTTCTCTCGTTCCACTGACAGAATTTTGGACGAAAACTTGATGGCAGACTGGGAGTGAGGCTTACCAACTGGCATAATTTTCTTGTTTGCCATAAACAACCATTGGGGAAAAAATATTAATTTTCCTACTTTTTCAACTGATGCGTTTTCCTGATCGCTATAACTGGCCACTTACCCCATATAAATAACTTGTGGCCACGGGAAAAATCTTAATAATTAATTTTAAGATATTTTTAGCCAATAAAATTGATTTTTTTAGTTTTCTTACACTTACGTTATACATATGACTATTTATTTATAAATACAAAAATCTTAAAACTAAACAAAAATACAATTTGTGTTTGTTGAGAAATATGGCAACAAAGCATGTTTTGTGTGGGGGTTTTTATTGGTTAGGGTGATTTGTTTTTGATCAAAATAGCTTCCGCTTCAGATTTTGAAATATCCTTGTCGCCATAACCCCATGTAGGATGTGAGCCATCTCCGGTTCTTTTTACACGCCTCTCAATAACGTCTGGCGAGACAGTCTTTAGATCATAGGCCCAACCAATTTTGGCGAATAAATGAATGACGCCAGTGGTTATATTCATGGACCAGTTGCCCCATTCAGATGATCTGTAATCCCATGGAAAGACATGGTGATAATTGTGCCATCCTTCGCCCAAAAGAAAGAAAGCAACTCCTGCATTTTGAGAAGCATTGATAGCTCTGAAATATATGAAAATTGTATATTAAAGTTCTTCGAGAGAAAAAATTGACTTTGAGCTTACTTGTCGTAAGACCTGTAGCCGAAGGCATGTGCAGCACTGTTAACGCTCCATGTAGCATTCATCACAATGGACCAACGTAACATAGTGGCTACATACCAAGAATTGTTGAAGCTTTCATTCCAGAAGTACATTGGAATCAAGGTTGGCAGGATGAAGCATGCAAGTGGCATGAGTTTCATGTAATGTCTAACATAAAAAGTAATTTTTTATGCATTAGAGATTCTATTTCCAAGTTGTCTGTGTGTACTTACTTGGCTTGGAACATTAGAATAGGATCAGCTTTGAGGTCAGAGATATCGATTTTATTTCCCTTGGATATGACGTCAGGATGTTTTTTGCATAACAACCAGCCGACATGAGAAAAGAACAATCCTCTTGAGGAGTTGTGTGGATCAGCATCGGTGTCTTGGAATTTGTGGTGCACTCTATGGTCACGAGCCCAATTAAATGCTGAATTTTGGTAGGCAATTGTATTAAAGACAATAAGAATCAAACTAAGAGGCCATTTAGCTTTGTATGAGCGATGCGACCACAATCGATGTGCGCCAGCTGTGATTCCAAGTATTGAAATGAAGTATAGTACAACAGCTTTTGGAAGAAAAAAATGTTGATTTAGATACTATATTTAATAAATATATGTATGTATTTAGGTATTTTTTTGTTATTGAAATCTTTTACAGCTAATTGCTTTATCTTAAATTATTGAGTCAAAAATGCTTTAAATGCCCATTAGTCCACAATCAATAAATCAACAAGTCCGATTAAATAATGCTAAATCGTCTACTTGGTTGATTAATTTCAGTAATATTAAATAACTTTGCTAAAATCTCCCTAATTTTAAACACTTTTTAACTAATTATATACTAAACGTATTTTCTTGATAAGCTTTAGCTGAACACTCCTAAAAGAGTGCAAGGGAACATAACTCGTTGGAATTTGTAAATGTCAAACTTTCATAATAGATTTAGTATAAGTTAAGTGATACATACATCCTTAGGTTGGCAGCACTGTTTTCATGCCAGCCGTTTTGTCGTCTGCCTTTCGTAATGCGCTGGTGGAATCATTGGTGCTCATTTATTTAAAAACATTCCAGGCCAGACCTTTATAAAGCCATGATCAATGACCTTTTCTTTCCTGAATTGAAGCGCCTTGAAGTGCAATTCAAACAAGACGGCGCACAACGGGGCAAAATGGCCTAATCGGTGGCAATAAATCGAAAAATGAACTTGCCTGTATGGGGCCATTTTTATTTTTTTTTAATAGTCAGATATCCCACTGTTAATATTGTAAAAGTTTAAAACCGTTATCACAAGCACAGTTTGCATTACATGCATCGGAGCAAGCCATTCTTGTTCATAGATAGCTGGAGTTTGTTGTGAACAAATTTGTTAAGTGTTTTTAATTGGATACAAAAAAGTGGAGAGTATTTGATCAGCAATAATAATTTCCAAAAAAAATAAATAAAAAACAAATTTCAAGCAACGTTATAATTACTGTTTTATTAGAAAAAAATAGATCAAGCCAAATTCGATGTTACAATCAATAAGCGGACTGTAGGTGTTGACTCGATGGTGGTTGCTTAGGAAAAGATCGAATATTACATTGCATGATTGTACCATCGGTCGATGCTAAATCTTCAAACAACAAAAAAAAACAATTATCTTGCATACACAATGCTTTGCAAGTGCAAAGGGATTAGCGGACTTAGCAAATTGAGAAAAACAAATCAACAAAAAAAATAAAGTCAATAATACATAGGGTATTATATGACTATGTTTGGCAATTTAACAAAATATTTAAAAATTGAAATGAAAATTGCTTAAGTTTTTAAGAAGCAATTAATTAATGAATTTATGATGAAAATAAAAATAATTTAACGGTGCATTCCTGAACACGCCGGCCCCCCTGAAGGAATTTCAGGAACATGGTAGAATAGCCAGCTTCGTTATTGGTCGCTTAAAAATGCCATTTTTGGTGCGAACGGATACAACTCGCACAAGGTCATCCTCTCCGGGGTGAAGTTCTTCAACTCGTCCTAGCGCCCATCTTGAAGGTGGCATATTGAGCTCCTTGATGACAACCAGGTCATTAACTTCAAAATTCCTCGTCTTCTTTTGCCATTTGGGACGATGTTGAAGCGAAGTTAGGTAGTCAGAGTGCCATCGACGCCAAAACCCTTGCAACATATTTTGAATGAGTTGCCATCTTCCAAGTCTATTAAGTGGGACATCTAGACAGCTGGGCTCTGGTATCGCCGAATATGGTCTACCTATAAGGAAATGAGACGGTGTTAGAGGGTTCAAATCTGTATCTGCTCTATTTCTGGAGCAAAGAGGCCTAGAATTTAATAACGCTTCAATTTGGGAAAGCAAAGTGGACATCTCCTCAAAGGTCAAAATATTGTTCCCTATCACTCGCCGGAGGTGCTGTTTGACACTTTTGACCCCCGCTTCCCAAAGGCCCCCGAAATGAGGGCTATGTGGAGGAATAAATTCCCATTTGATGCCTTCCGCTGCCAATGCTGCAGACACAAGATGATTGTGTTTCTCGGATCGCACCAACTCAACCCATTCACGCAGGGTTCTCGAAGCTCCTTGAAAATTGGTACCATTGTCCGAGTAGATGACGCTGCATTTTCCCCTCCTTGCTATAAATCGCCTCAACGCCGCACAAAAGGCGTCGGTAGACAGGTCACTGACGACTTCCAAGTGTAACGCCTTTGTCGCCATACACACAAACAATGCGAAGTAACCTTTCACGAACTTTGGATTTCTTCCTTTGGCGAGTCGAAGCGTTATCGGTCCAGCATAGTCACAGCCCGTTCGGTCGAAGGCAAAAGATGGTGAAAGTCTGGAAGAAGGCAAATTTCCCATGAGTTGGGATGAGGTGGCTTGACGCTGACGAAAACAACCCATACAGTCATGAACAACTTTCCTTATATGATTTCTGCTTCCAAAAATCCAAAACTCCTGACGTACCAACGAAAAAAGTTCTGACACTCCTGCATGAAGGAATTTATGATGAGCATCCTTTATAATCAAAAGAGAGACCGGATGACCTTTCGGCAAAATTATAGGATGTTTAAGACTGAAAAAAACATCAATTGCATTGGAAATTCTTCCCCCGACACGAAGCAGCCCAACCTCATCCAGAAACGGCGACAAAGATGACAGTTTTGAACGACTGGAGACACAATTTTTGGTTTTCAAGGATTGTATTTCCTCGGAGAACTCCTCTTGAGTCCATAAGAGACATTTCTGCTTTGCATAAAGCAACTCTGAGCAGAGCAAGAAACCTGTCACTCGTTCATCTGGAAGAAGTTTATTATTCCTAGCACGGCGAACAAAAACAGCTACGATTCGAATGACTTTGAACCAGGAAGAGATTCGTTTCCCTAGTTTGTCGATAAGTCTTTCGTGGACAGACATTACATTGGCAACAACAGGATGCTTTCTCGCTTCAGGTACTTCTTCTAATTCCACTCTTTCAGCTGAAATTGGCCAAAAATCAAAGTCCATGGAAAGCCAATCTGGACCTTTCCACCAAATTTTCAACTGTAATAACTTGCTAGGCGCGACCCCTCTCGATGCGCAATCAGCAGGATTTTCCTCAGAGCGAATATAATTCCATTCGGAGCTTGGAAGAACTTCAAGAGTTTCAGCTGTACGATTGGCAATAAAGGTGTTCCATCGACGAGGAGCAGAGGAGAGCCAAGCTAACACAATTTGAGAGTCACAAAAGACAAAGGTTTGGGCTGGTTTGATATCCAGAGAAGAGCGAACCAATTTCACCAAACGACTTAACAGAAGCGCCCCACAAAGTACAAGGCGGGGAATTGTTAACTGCTTCACAGGCGCAACGCGGGTCTTAGCAGCAACAAGATGAACCTCGATTTCTCCATTCTCCGACAAACTGCGCATATAGACGACCGCTGAATATGCCTTCTCGGATGCATCTGAAAATCCTATCAGCTCAAAATGCTTCGAATTCAACGTGAACCTTCTCAAAATGTCAACCTTTTCGAAGTAGAGCAAATCCTTTCGGTAGGAAATCCATTTGTCAGCTATTTCACTTGGCAGTGGATCATCCCATCCGATCTTCGTTTCATACACCCATAACTCCTGGAACAGTATTTTAAACAAAATGGTGGCAGGAGCCAGGAAACCCAATGGGTCAAAGATTTTCGAAATCTCTGACAACAACATTCGCTTAGTGGGCGACAAAGACGACTCTTTCTCTAAAGAAATTTTGAAGGTGAAACTGTCACGATGAGGATTCCAAACTAGTCCGAGAACCTTGGTACAATTGTCAGCAATATCCAAATCAAGAGAAACTGTTGTTTCACAATCCAACCCCTGCAAAACTGGCCAACAATTTGAACTCCATTTACTCAGCTGCAACCCCCCACAGGATAATAACTCGATCAACTCTGCTTTCAATCCCAAAATACCTGATACAGAATCCGAGCCTGTCATGATATCATCAACATAAAAATCATGCAATATGGCATGCGACGCAGTAGGGAACTGATCCACGTAATCTAAAGCAAGTTGCTTCAGAACTCGCATCGACAGAAATGGAGCAGGTGAAGTACCGTAGGTGACTGTACACAGTCGATAGTGTCCAATGGTTTCATCAGGATTTTCTCGCCACACAATACGTTGAAAATCACGATGTTTCTTGTCAACCCAAATTTGCCGAAACATCTTGACAATGTCAGCACAAAACACAAATTTATGGACTCTAAACCGCAAACAAACGTTTATCAAATTACGCTGGAGTGGAGTTCCTATATGTAGCATCTCATTCAAACTAGTACCGCTTCCATCCTTATGAGACCCGTCGAAAACAACCCGAATTTTATTGGTAACAACCGCGTGATGAGGCAAATAGAAAATCTGTCCAGTAGTGGGTTCAATCTCGTTTTCTGGAATACGTTCCATGTGCCCTAACTCCTGGTAAACCTTCATGAAACGGCAATACTCCGAGCGAAGATTTTCCTGACGAGAGAAGCGACGCTCCATAGCAAACAACCTAGACAATGCTCCAGAGAGAGTATTACTGAAAGCGACATCCTTTTGCCGGAAAGGTAACTCCACAATATATTTGCTATCAGGCGCACGAGAGAAGGTTTTACAAAAATGAGCGTCTGCAAAGTCACCGGAATCTAATGAATATGAATTGTGAGGAAGTTCTTCAATTTCCCAAAACGATTTAAGAAGAACATCAACATCCTGCATAATCCCAACAGGCAAAGAAACAATTTCCTTGATCGGAGATTTACCGGTTATAACCCATCCAAAAATGGTATTGTGGGCAATCCAGTTACCGTGTTTATCTGTGCGACGGCCATCAAGCAAAATACTCCAGGCCCTGTCCGATCCTAGCAAAATATCAATAGGACCAGGGACGTCAAAGCCTGGGTCAGCCAATCTCAAATCAGTCAACAGTAACGATTTATCAAAATCAAGAGGCAAAAGAGGAGTTTTCGATGTTATTTGATTCAAAATGAAGGCTTCGACATCCATTTCATTTGAATCAAAACAAGATTTGAGATTTAAGGTTACGACACCCTGTGTAACACCAGCTTCAAGCGAAGAGATTCCAGAAATAGGAACGCGAGCGTGACGACGACGAAGATGTAACCTTTTCACCAAACTTTCAGTTACAAAAGAAGCCTGGGACCCCGTATCGAGCAAAACGCGACAAAGGTGTATTTTACCAAAGAAATCTGGAACCTGAACAACAACTGTAGGCAGAATACCGGAGGGACGGATTTCGTTTTGAATGTGATTGCTAACAATTGACAACGAGGCAGTTTGAGGTATGGCAATTTCAGCATTTGAATTGTTAGCTTCACTAACCGGCATCGGCGAATCCAAATGTACAAGAACATGGTGACGAATACGACAGTGCGGACAACGAGTTTTTGAGCGACATCTCGACGACGAATGATTGCTTCCTAAACGATTGTAGCAAAGTTTTTGATCTCTAGCATAGCTACGACGAGAAGTAATGGGCAAGGCAAGAAATTGAGAACACTGTGGCAGATTATGATTTTGTTTGCACATAGGACACACGGAATTTGAAACGGAAAGGCTTTTGATATTATTCGAAGAACTACCCGAGCGCAATGATTGTTTATTACCACGGTTTTTCGAATCACTTGATTTGGTTGCGCATGCTTCTAAAGCATCGCATCTTTTTTCCAAAAAGTTAATAAGTTCTTGAACGGTCGCTTTTTCAGAATTGTCATTATGAAGAGCCCAAGCCTTACGCGTTTCTAAGTCAGTTTTACTAAGCATTAGATAAATCAGCCAAGGATCTCTGCTTTCAGATTTCAGAGCCTTCAAACCACGAATAACTTCATCTGATTTATCCGCTAACCGACGCAAGTGTCCACTATCCGCGACTGCTACCGTTGGCATCTTCATAAAACTTTCAATATGCGCGTTTATAATGTATAACGGCTTATTATACCGACGCTCGAGTTTTTCCCACGCTTGTTCATAATTGCAATCCGATATCTCGATACCGTTTAAAAGTTTTGCAGCTTCATCAGTTAAAAACGACTTGAGGTAACGCATTTTCTGAGCACCCGAAAGTTTTTCCTTGCAACCAATGCTTCCTAAGAACATGTCCCGAAACTCAGGCCATTCGCGGTAATCGCCACCGAAAGGAGTTATTTTGAACTTTGGCAACTCAATTTCGTTCGATGGTTTTGCAGTGGAAAGGTTAAACGAATTGCTCAAAATAGTCTCTAACAAGGCGGCTTGTTGCTTAGATTGTTCATTTGGCGAATCACCGTTAGTTTCAAGACGCGGTGGAGGAGGCGGTGGAAGTGAAGGAGTGTTTTTTCGAATCGCTTTAACAAATGCACTTTTCGCATCAAGGTATTTTTTCTCCATAGTTACAAAATCAGTTTCGGGATCAACGTATCCCTCTTCATCGCAATATTGAAAGAACTCATTATGGTTAAAGCAAAAATCCTTCCACGTTTCCTCTAACCGTTCTAACCGCGTTTCTAAATTTTCTACGTCTTCATCGGCTACATCTAGGATGTATGAATGAGCACGCGTTATCGCACCCTTTAAATGTCCACGCGCTTGCCTTAGCGTATTCATGATTGTTGCAATTATTGCTTTAATTCAAAGTCTAAACCGAACACGTGAGAGCAACAATATATAAGAACACGATTTCACAAATTTATGCACGTAAATCCCACAGAAAAATGCAGCAAACTATCCTGCACACACCCAAAAAATCCTAACAAGCAGCAAAAACAGCAAAACAGCAAACCCAGCAAACAACAGCAAAAGATTTTCACAAAGAAATCGATACAATTTTAACTTTAGGTATGCCAATACCCAAAATATATCCAGCTCCAAAAAGTCCAAAAGATCCAGCAACCACCATAAGTATCAAACGCGATTCAAGTTTACAAAAATCCGGCTTTACGAAGGACCAACTTTGATCAGCAATAATAATTTCCAAAAAAAAATAAATAAAAAACAAATTTCAAACAAGGTTATAATTACTGTTTTATTAGAAAAAAATAGATCAAGCCAAATTCGATGTTACAAGCAATAAGCGGACTGTAGGTGTTGACTCGATGGTGGTTGCTTAGGAAAAGATCGAATATTACATTGCATGATTGTACCATCGGTCGATGCTAAATCTTCAAACAACAAAAAAAAAACAATTATCTTGCATACACAATGCTTTGCAAGTGCAAAGGGATTAGCGGACTTAGCAAATTGAGAAAAACAAATCAACAAAAAAAAATAAAGTCAATAATACATAGGGTATTATATGACTATGTTTGGCAATTTAACAAAATATTTAAAAATTGAAATGAAAATTGCTTAAGTTTTTAAGAAGCAATTAATTAATGAATTTATGATGAAAATAAAAATAATTTAACGGTGCATTCCTGAACAGTATTTAAGATTAACATTTTTGATATGGAGCCTTCAAGTTCTGGTATGTGTTAAGCTATTTAGGTGTTTTTTTCGTAAGAAAGTGATTTTGATGTTAAAAAAGGTGATTATCATAAAAAAAAACCTATGAAATAACTGTTTTTTTTTTGCTTCTTTGTGCAAATATTGATCGGTTTAGTTGTGTTCCGAAGCAGTTCGAAGCTTAATTTTTGTTGTTTTTGGTAACATGTGTTACTTATTTTTAGGAACTGTAAAAAAAAATTGCGGATTTTTGCGGTTTTGATTCAAAAGTTTCTTTTAAAAATGTGCTTTCTGACAAAAAATAAAAAAAAAATGTGAAATTTTTTAATATTTTTTTTAACCATTAGGTACGAGTTCAAATATGATCGTTGTAACCCGGAGGGAGCTTGTTAATGTAATGTGGTCAGCTGAAAATATTAATTTACAAGCGCAATTTGTTTTTCTGGAAGAAAAGTTAAAAAAACGAACACGAAACTTAGATAATATAGGTTTAACGAAAACACTTTCTCGCTTTAAATCTAAGTACAAATCTCGTTGGGAAAAGTCTTTTCGAAAATTCGAGACGTTTTCAAAAAAAAAACAATTCGTGGCTTGAGACATCTATTTCTTTTCGTTGTTGCCCTGAAGAAAGTCTTAAACGTAGTCGACCAAGTGTTTCATTTGATGAAAGTACTGAACGTACAAAAAGAATGAAAACAGCAAAATTAAGAGAGTCTACATCGATTTCAATGTGAAGTCTTGCTACTCGAATGAGCTTGAGAGCAGTGGGACAGGTTGATGCTTCTGAAGTATTAAAGGAGATAACAACAACTACCCCTGACCGAGCAAAGAAATATAGGAAGTCATATAGAGAGTCACTCGAAACCAACAATTGTAGAATGTCAGGCCAAGAAGCACTAGGGGTTGCAGTTGAAGCACAGCTATCTCGACATCAATATAATATATTTAGAATGAGTGCACCAGAAAAATTTCCTGCGTATAAGGTCCTACAAGCTGCAAAAAAACAATGTTATCCAACCCCCGAGTACATCAAAGTTAGCGAAACTTTAGTGGAGGTTACCCTTCAAGCACTGCTAGATGTAACCACAAAGCGTTTGTTGGAATCGCAGAAGGAAGTTATTAATCTACTAACACCCGTTGAAATGAAAAATCTGAGCTTAATTTGCAAGTGGGGATTTGATGGAAGTTCGGGACACAGGTCCTTCAAACAAGCTTTCCATGGTCTTGAGGCAACTGATTCTTCTGTTTTTATTACCTGTGTTGTTCCGCTTAGACTTTCTTCCAGTTCCAAGGTTGTGTGGCAAAATCCACGCCCAGGTTCTACAAAATACTGCAGGCCATTGAAAATAGAGTTTGTTAAGGAATCTACAGAAATATCTATTGCAGAAAAAAATAGAGTTGAAAGTGAGATGAAGAATTTGCAAAAGACAACAACGTTAATTGAAGAAAGATAAGTACAAGTCATTCATACTCTAATTTTCACAATGATTGACGGCAAAGTTTGTAATGCCATCACGGGGACATTATCAACACAAAAGTGTTTTATATGTGGTGCGTCTTCTAGAAACTTTAATGATATAGACAGTATGTTGACAAGAGAAGTAGAAACAGAAAACTTAGAGTTTGGTCTGTCCGTTCTGCACGGGTGGATAAGATTTTTCGAAAATTTACTTCACTTATCCTACAAATTGCCTCTTAAGAAATGGCAAGCTCGAGGGGATGACAAGTTAGTTGTTGCAGAAAACAAAAAGAGAATACAAAAAGAGTTTAAAGATCGTTGTGGTTTGATAATCGACAAACCAAAGCCCGTATTCGGAAACTCTAATGATGGCAATACGGCCAGACGTTTCTTTCAAAATGCTGAAATTTCAGCAGAAATTTCAAAAATTGATGTTCAACTCATACAAAAGATGCACACGATTATGATTGTTGTGGCTAGTGGCTATGAAATTGATATCGAGAAGTTCAAAAATTTTGCAATTGATACTGCTAGATATTATGTGGAAAAGTATCCCTGGTATTTTAATGCACCAACCCTTCATAAATATTTCATTCATGGACCAGAAATAATAGCCCATGCTCTGTTGCCGATTGGTCAACTGACTGAGGAAGCACAAGAATCAAAAAACAAGGACTTCAAAAATTCTCGGAAAACTAGCAGAGAAAATACCAACCGAGATATTTTAAACTCATTTTTGCTAAGTTCTGATCCCATTATCACAATCATGAGGAAACTACCGGAAAAAAAGGAGCAACACCTGCTAATTGAAGCAGTGGCTTTGCTTAATTCCCCCTCAATTGATATTACTACTTTTGAGGCTGAGGAAGATACCAGTGGTGAAGAAAGCGATGATTTCATTTTAAATTGATGAAATATCAGTTATATTATGTTTTATTTTTATTAAAATTTGTTTTACTATTCTCTTTTTCCTGAAAAAACTGTGTTCTTTTTTTTTTGTATGAGACATAAGAACAATATATAAACGTACTTCTGGGTAAGAGTATTTATGGCAAAATTTGACAGCCCTAAATTTTGATACACTATAAAAGGTCGGTATATTAATTTTTCAACTTTTTGTTAAAGTACACAGAAGTGGGCGTTTTGGTGGGCGTGGTCAATGTTGGGCTCAGAAATATCAATAGATTGGTTATATAAACATTCACAGAAATTTTCAGGTGTGCGGCGCACAGTGGGGCCGTTTGTATGGGAGAGCGGAAAATACTCCATAGAAACTAAACCACTGACTGTACCGATTTAGTTGAAACTTTTGGGAATGATAATCAATGCAAAAGAAATTTCTTCGTTCAATTTCCGCCCACTGGCACTTCTACATTTTCCTCGTTTCAATAAAAACTAAATCACTAAACTGATTTTTATGAAATTTTTAGGAATGATAGTCAATGATAAGACAAATTTACACGTTAAGTTTCAGCCCACTGCCCCTCCTAGTTTTTCCTCGTTTTAAAACAAAGCTTTTTTTATTTTTTCTTGTATAGATTTGTTTTCAGTAGAATAAAATTTGAACTGCTTGAACGATTTTTATGAAATTTTCAGGCATGTGGAGGATAGTATAAAAAACAAGCAGTGAAAATTTCAACCTAATTCTAAAAAAAAGGTTTTAATCCTGGTTACTATTCTTAGAAGGAAATGAGGAAAAACGTCAACAAAAATGGAATGCCTCTATTTCATTTTATTTTTATGCTTTATATAAATCATATTATTCTATAGCAATTGTGGGTGGCAATGGCGCAGTGGATAAAGTGCTTGATTGCTAACATAGACGAGTGGGCTCGATCCCCACGCTAGGCGCGTTCTATTCTATACCTCCAATTTTAATTGGATGCCGCCTATGGGTAAAAATGAGACAGTCAATACCTGGTTCTCAAATCCAATGTGCCAAACTAATGCCGTGCAATTCAGGTTGAATTTAAAAGACCTTAGGTCTTACAGGCATATATTTAAATTAAAAAAAAAAAAAAATATTTTCAACTTAAGTACTGATATTTTTTATTACTTCTTTGAAATTAAGTTTCACTTAATCTCAAATCAATTTAACTCTATCTTATTTCAATTTCACACGCAGATCAGCATATTTTATTTGAATTGTCTTCATAATAATTAATGTTCAAATTCTTTAAGAACAAGTCTGAATCATTATATAAATTAACAGATATTTTTACCTGGAGTATACCAATCACCGGTGTAAATAATTTTGTTTGTTGTTGTTGAAGATGTTGAATATAACAACAACCAGATATACTCTTTTCCGCATTGCATTCGGACTGTTATAGTAATATTGAAACTTTTAATGCAACAACAACAACTTGGTGGTCTACTACAAATGCATACTTTCTTTGTAACAGACCATTCAATGGTTGTTGTGACATTAAAAACTTTCAATGTCAATATAACGGTGAGAAAGCAATGCAGCCTGCAATTTATTTTTTATAAATTGTTAAGTGAGTTTGCAAAAGAGAATTTAAATACTTATAGTCATTTCTCAGAAAATTGAAAAAAAAAAACAAAAGCAAAATTGTGATTTTCCATATAATTTCATGTTTTCGCTTGTTTTCAAATCCGATTTACGGGGTTCAGTTTTGTTTTAAACTAACTTCAACGACCTTAATTGAGCATTAGAATGTAGAGAAAATGATTTTATAGCCTTTTGAAAAGTAGCTCCTCAAGTCTTATTTTTATTACTTTGTTCCGCAGTTGTATGTAGTTGTCAATTAAATTTATAGGAATATTAGGCAATAGTATAAGCTTTAAGAAAATTACAATTTTAGACCGGAGCTCACCGGAGCTTTTTTTGTAGGCTTACTAAAGTTCACATTATTCGCTTACTCTTTCCTCCTCGCTCTATTATTTTATTTAAAGTCATATTTTAAAAATTTGTGCTATTTTATATTTTTTTATTTTTCTTTTATAAATGAACTACAAATATGGAAAGTTTCATAATTGTATCTTTATAAATAAAACCACAGTAACGAGTTAATACTGTTTTCTTTGATTATTAATGAAAACAATAGGCTATCAAACACCACAAAACATAAATTAAAATAATTGGAATTATTTCCCTGTTTGCCCCACTGTGCAGCGCGCTTGGTGCAACATCATAGTCAAATAATATAAGGACCCGAAACCTCTGACGGAAAGACGCACACAAGTAACTTGTCCGTTCAACTTCCAAAAGACACATTGATAAAAACGCACACAAGAATATTTTACGTTCATCTTCCTATATACAAATTACACAGAAAACACAGCTTTAGTAATTTGTTTTTGTTTTGTTTTTCGATTTCACATCTATGGGGTGGGCGCGGCGCGATAGTTGTGTGCTCGCCTGTCAACTCGTGGTTGCAGATTCGATTCCTGCCGTTGTCTATGTCTTCTTATATTCCATCAAAAACCAATTCTAAAATTGTCATAAAATAAATTGGTGCTTTGGTCGTTACATGCTGTTTAGGCATAACACTAGCAACATGTGATTGAGTAAACTAGCATACCCATAAAATATGACAAAAAATAAATAAAATAATGCGAATTATAAGGGACATAAAGAAATAAGACACCGTAATTCTCTCCGCATTAGTTCAGCCGCTATCCCTGGAGATAAATCAGAGACCACAACCAGCTCTAGTCTCAGAACATCGCGCCACACATCTTTCCTATCCTTCTTTCTCTTCTTCCACCGGATGCCCGCGCTGTGTTAAGAAAAACATATAAAGGGTATTCATAATCCCTTGAGCGCGTGCAAAAGTTATAAAAAAAAGAAAAAAAAATCTATATTGGCCTCATTCAATAACAGAACTATTAGCTACCCGGATAGGCTGGCGTTATTGTATTCCCAGTTGCTTTGTCATCAGCTGTTTTCGTACATGGGAATATAACAACACCAACCTATCCCGATATCTGTAGTTCGGTTATCGAATGAGGCCATTCAGAGTGTCAAAGGTATAAATACTACAATTTAAACATGGGACGAAACGTACGAAAGATTCCAATCTTGGTATGGCTTATATTATGTGCGCAATATATCACAGCGCATTTAAAAATAGATTTGTTGAAAGAATCGTTTGGCGAGCGAGTAATTTTGCGTTGTGGAACTGTAAGTTGGCCTCTGATATACGTTCGTGCGATTAACAGCGCTAGACTATTTTCTGTGACAGTATCACGGAACAGATAAAGCCGAATAAGATGTAGGTAAATCATGAAAAATGAATCAAGTTTTAATCCTAGGAATTTTTGAATTCGAGGCTATTTGCTCACAATTTGCGAAACTGTCTGAAATGATGATGTTGATACTATAAAAGTCTTGAATCATTAGTTTATAATATAAAAGTGCTTGGTGTTACTTTGTGTTTAAATTTTCACTTTTTTGTTTCTTTGTTAACTTCACTTATCTATCAGTGTATTTAAACGCTTGCTGAAGAAATACATCCGATAAATAATAAAGAACATTAAAACTAATAAAGATCTACTGTTTTAGTATTTTTATCGATATTCTGCAGTCAATAAGAATATTAATATATAATTTCTAACTCTTTTATTAGTTAATAAAATCATATTTCTGAACACGACCATTTCTAAAACACACACTGGCGCGGAGCGTGAATATGCTCAAAATAAATTTCTATAAGTTTCCGCAGCAAATTCCTGTTAGCTAAATCTCCTACAAATCTTGAAGAGCTACCATACAAATTTGAATCTTCTCAGATGCAGATTTAAAATAAATCTGATTTAAATCTTCACAGGGCCAATAGATGTACAAATCAAACTCACCAATTCCCATATTAAAATTAACTCATTCAAAGTGAATTTTTCAGTTCAGTTGACACATAAGAAGCTACCTGTCTTACTTCTACATCATAAAAGAAAATGAAACACAATTTGCATTTTGAATAGTGCTGTCAAGATTAATCTATTTTTAGAGCGGTGAAAACACTATTTGAGATTAGTAAATCTACAAGAGATTGACGTTCGGTGGAAACGTATAGTATTAGATAATTGTATCCAATTTGCGTATATCACCCACCAAAAGATAAACTATTATCCCAAAGATAAACTTTTGTAGTGTTTTACGACGTTGCATGAATATTTCTATACTCTGTCAAAGAAAAATAGTCAGTACAGGGAATATATGACGCTTTCATATCACTCTGACTGTAATAGATGCCAATATGTTCGTACTGTTTTAAAGCTCTTACAGGGTTGCAGCCAATGTTGCCGTTTAAGCAACTTTGTCAATATATTTAGCGGAATTTTCAAAAGTTTAAAAATTTATATTTTGTCGCTATATAATTCTTTATGTTCTCCTTTTCTAATGACTTTTTGCAAAACATATTTCTTGTGAATATTACACCTATGGCGATGTTACATCCCTGGCATTCGAGTTTGGCCCTTATGAAATGATATTCGATTTACTCTTTTTTTCCACGACTACTGAACTGAATTCAAAACTTCACCACACCAATGAAAGAAGACTGAAATGTTATAGCGAGTGAGCGGAGCAGGTATATGTTTTAGGAATTCGACTAAACTGGATTTCGAAATCTAAATTATCAAGCGATACAATTATAATCGTACATGAACTAACTGTATTTATTTTATTGCCAAATAAGTAAACGAGGCTCTGAAAAGGGTTCCAAGTAACTAGATACAATAATTTAAAAATAAAATGCACGACTGGATGATACGAACTTGCTCCTATGTTCGATCACATCGTATGGAAAAGATTTCTATTAAAAATCTAAATATATTCTTAAAGTCGTTTTTTACTTAACTTTTTTTATACAAAATTTCTTTAATTTTTTTAAATTGGTAAGACAATCTTAAATATTTAATAATATAAACTTAAAAACAAAAGATTAAATCGCATTAATCAAAGAACAAATAATTCAAAATTCTGAAATAAATACTTAAACTAATTTGAGCTAAAAAAAGTACGCCATTTTATTTCTTGGATAAATTTGAATTTGTGAGAAAAATTAAAAATCTGTGGAGAGCCCATTCATAGGTATTCGGCAAATACATATAACTATAATTTTGAAAAAAAATATAATGAGCAGTTTTCAAAATATAAATTTTTTATTGGTTTTAAAAATACAAAAAAAAATATTAAATGAAAATATTGGTATGCAGTATAAATTGGGTAACCTAAACCTATATATGTATGAATTTTCGAAAGAATCGGTAAGCCATTTATGAGATAGTCGAAAGCAAAAAAAAAACGGTCCTATGGAAAGTACCGTTTTTAGACATTTAAAAAAAAATTCAACCATATCATCGGTCGTACCTAAAAAGCTGCACTGATTTTTTAAAATCAAAATCGTTAGAGCCGTTTCCGAGAAAAATAGATTTTTACGTAACGGTTATATGGCAGGTACCGTTATTTTCTTAGCTAAAAAAAAGTTTCAATTTGCCCTCTTTACAATACCTTAAAACTTTATATACCAAGTTTGAAGCAATTCGGCCCATCCGTTGGGGCTGAAGGTGTCTATACATACATACAGACAGACAGACTGACAGAATTCTTACACCATCTTTTTTCGTCCTCGCTATCATCGTAATGTCTTGTTTGATTGTTATCTCAAAACTTTTTGAAGTGATAACTTTTTATGGTAGGGTAAACTGATTCCTTACGTAACGCATAACGCACTATCAGCTAAAAGAATTTTATCTTTTTAAGGAGTTGACCTAGAAATCTGAAATTGCAATGAATGTTTGGTAAAAAAATTGAACTCCTAGAATGTCAATAACCGTAAGAAAACTGTAATATTGAGAAAATTGCATATATACGTCAATTAATTTTGACTGGTTCCATTAATAGATTTGGTTTTTCTTCAGTTAGTAAGTAGACAATATGACAATTATTTTGGTGCACCAAACATTACTCTATGGGCTATACAAGCTTGGTAATCTTAATTTGAAAATAGGAGAAAAACATTTAAAATTGCCTGCTTAGTTCGACTCCTATCATCGATGTTCTGCGTTGAAGAACAGTTATGTTTGAAAATTTATTAAAAACTAGCGAACCAGGCGAACTTCGTCTCGCCCCAATTTAATGTCCTCAAATGAACTGCAGAGCTATAATAAAATACAGATACTTCAAATGCAATGTGATTTATTTGAGTCGATTAAAATTAAGGACGGATTGATATGATAAACAATGGCGCAAAATTTTAAACAACCCATTGTTAAGGGCTTAACATTTTACTAATTAGCAATTTCCTAAGTGCTTATTGATTGAATAATTATTTCAAAATTTGTAAACCTTTTCTAAACTAGCAAATTGCTAATTATGCAGAAAGCTGAGCATTTATAGGGTTTGAATTTTGATTAACACATTTATTGTTGTTATGCGTTGTAAATTAATTATATGTTGATGAAAACCCAACATGTGCTCTAAAAAGGTATTAGTTATTTCTATTTTCATCATTTTAACTTCATTATTTCAAAAAAAAAAAACAAAAAAATTGTGCACCAGCAGGACTCGAACCTGGGCACCCCTATCAGATTCCATAATGGATTTAGCAAATTGCTAAGAGTTAAAGTAGCCATTCCGTGATTTTAACTTTAGTAAAATGTTAAAATCGTTTAAAATTAGCTCAATCATCTCTTTAGCTTAGTAAATTGCTAAAAGTGGCGTTAACATTTTACTTAATCGTTTAAAATTTTACGCCAATATGTTTATTTTAAAAGCACACAACAAGGGTTAAGTTTTGAGTGCATGGTGAAGGCAGACAAGCAGCAATGTGCAGTTGCGGTATCCAGTGTGCATTTGGATGTACAGTAGGTAGGTCATGGTGGAATATACGATGGATTTACCAAGAAACCAATTTGTATATAACTCATTGGTTATTTTCAGTGGGAATTTCAGCGAGAGGCACCAGTGTATTTTAAAAAGCTCTCCCATAAATCAGGTACTAACTATTTTTGTCGGACAGAGTATTTAAACAGTTCATTTAATTATTTTTTCAATAAATTAATTTTAAGATATATCAAAAACTTCGAAATCATTTTTAAATCTCTTCTTAATCAACAATATAAAAGCTTACCAAATCCAATAGTTGCCCATTTAGCAGATGTCAACATCAACCAAAATCCGTAGACTGCAGCCAAATGCATGTACCAAAAGACCAGGATATTCCTCCACACAAGCTTCAACTTGCGCCTCTCAGCCTTCTTCAAATTTATAATATCCTTTGCGAGTCCACCATCAATGGTTTCGGCATCGCATTCGAATAACACTCCAGTTATTTGTGAAGTTCCATCAGCCTTAAAGCTCTCGGTAGTGTCCCCATGCTCAGATGTGTTTGGTGGCATATTGATGCTGCAAGTTAATTTACGATAAATTTATATCACTGCAGAAATCAATATTAATACTAAAACTGTTCTTCTCTAAATTTGGATTATGCACAAAAGCATCGGATAATTTTAATTTTTCTTACAAACAAAATTCACTTTTTTATTGCTGAAAGTGTTACCAATGTTAATCACGAGTCGATCTTTCCCCTCAAGTCTAATGATTTCGTGTTTAAAGAAAATATCTCAGAAAAAAACAACTCCAATTTTAAATTTCAAAAATACTATTTTAAATTACAAAAACAGCAAGAATTTCAATTTCACTAATTGTAGTATAATTTTTCCGAATTTTTGACATTTAAATCGAACGATTTGTAAACGGTAATGCCAAATAGTTACATTAACCAATGTCTTATATTTTGTCTTAAAAATGCGTTTCCGAATAATTTTGTTCAAATTATTGTATGAATTTTAATAATAAAGTATTTATTATACGAATTTGGGCAGAGCTTCGCCGTTCACTTAAAATTTAATAATTTTATGACAAATTATTACCAAAATCAAATATATTTATACCTTACCTAGTTCGTTTTTCATATAGCTAGCGGATAATCAAGAAAGATAGCGAGAACTAAAAATGAAAATGGACATGTGGCAATGAACACAATAATTAATTGGAAAATCAATCAAGTTGAGTTGAGTATGCTGATGATAAATAAAATACAATCTTTAGCGTTAGTCAATAGCATCCAAGGCAAAAGCGTTTCAAAATAAATTTGTATCGCTAAAAAAATGTAAACAAAACAATTGAAATAATTTGCCCATTTTTTTTGTTTTGTAATTGAACTATATGAATGTAAGACCTAGGGTATTTTTTTTAATGCAACCAGAATTGCACGGCACTCATTTTAACCCATGGGCGGCATCCAATTAAAATTGGAGGTATAGAAAAGAATGCGCCTAGCGTGGGGATCGAACCCACACGTCCTAGTTCGCAATCAAGCACTTTATCCACTGCGCCATTGCAACCCAAATGAAAAAATAGCTCAAATATTTTGTATTTAAAATGTTTTTGTACAATTTGGACGCTTTTTCTTTATTTTCTTGTGATGTTTTCTAAGTTTTTTTTTGTTTGATTATGGCGACTTGCTCTATCATAAGAAGTATACTATGGTCGCTATTCTGGACATAGAAGGCGCTTTTACCAATGTCAACGTATCTCCAATTGTATCTGCACTGTTAAGTCTAAAAGTAGATGGATCACTTGGTGAATTTGTTAATCAAATGGACTTACAGGGTTATCAATTTAAAACGGGGTGGTTTCTCTGCAATAAGATTTGTCAGTAGAGAGGTACGGCGCAAGGCGGTGATCTATCTCCTCTTCTCTGGAAGCTGGTAGGAAATAAGCTGCTGATGGATCAGAAAGCGGAGATCTAAAGAGAGCTTGCTTATGAGGACCATGTTGCCATTGCCGTATCGGGAAAGTACCCCAACGTCCTAAGAGAACTCCTACAAAACGCTTTAAATAAGCTAACAAATTGGGCAGAAAGGTGTGGCTTAGGAGCCAACTCACAGTAGACGGAACTTGGCCTATATTCAAGGCAATACAAAATTTCTCACTTAGATCCTCCTACTATCAAATGTACTCTAATAGCTTTCTCAGATGCATCAAAATACTTGGTCTAGGTACTTGTCTTGGTACTTAGATAAAAAATTAAGTTGGAAACATAACATAGAAGAAAAAGTTCAATTCTCTTGCAAAAAAGATATAGTGATAGGGGGCCTTCAACCCACCGTAGTACTAACTGGCTATATAAATACTTCGGTAATCAAACTGATTCTCAAACCTATGATGTAACAGTATGCTAGACCGCTCTAGAAAAATCTGCAAATCGTGACAAGCTGAGAAAAGTCCAATGATCAGCTTCAATGTTACACACATTAAGAATAACACCCTCTGCCGCGCTAGACGTTCTACTCCATCTACTACTACTACCCCTCGATATTTTCAGCAAACAGAAAGCCTAAAAGCTTCTTCACATCATATTAATAATGATATTTGCCATTCTATTATTCTAAACTCGTTCGGATCACTTCCAAGTCACATTGATTACACCATATAACTAAGCTAGAATTCGGCAACAAATTTTAAGTTACCATTCATCCAAGATGTGTCTAGGAGGACTTAAGCTTCTTGAAAGATGATGCTATCCATTTTTATACTGAAGCTCAAAAACTGATGACGGGACTGGTGGGGTGTATACTCAAACAGACTAAAATTAAGTCTCTCTTTCTGTATTCCTAATCATTGTAGCGTGAAATTATGACAATTAGAGAAGTCCTCTCCTAGCTCAATAAAAACGTGATATCAACTACTTATATACGTATTTTGTCAGATAGTCAGGCAGTTTTTAAGTCTCTGGAATCTTCATATACGAACTCCATAACTGACCTCAACTGGCGTTCATCTCTCACGGAGATGGCGCAGAAGTTCAATATTCACCTATCTTGGGTGACAGGGCAGGTCACAGGGACATTCAAGGGATTTTTTAGGCTGTTGAAGTTGCCAAAAATGGAACGACACTACATTTATTACCTGAAAAGGCAAATATAGATATATCCATCGCTACATGTAAATTAATGCTGAAACAAGAAAGGACAAAACGGAGATGGAGAAATACAACAACCAATCTGACGACAAAACAGTTATGGTCAAATTTTGTTGTTAAAAGATCCAAATGTTTGATACCCTTAGGCAATTTTATTCAAATGATTTTTGCAGAAGCTACATGGACGAAGAATAGGTGGAATCTATTTCTCATCTTCTATGTACATGCGCCACTCTATCTCAGTGACGTAAGCTCCATCTTGGAGACTTTTTCTTCGATAATCTCAGCGATCTAAACAAAATAGATATCTACAGCCCCTTACGCTTCTTTAGGAGCTCTAAAAGGTTCAACGAATAGGAAGATTATCTCAGGATCCATTTGGTGTTGGTATCACAAGTGACCAACTATAGTCTAAGTGTCTGAGCTGCAACGATGTAAGCCACTTCAACCTTACCTAACTTAACCATGGTGCCTTGTTGTCTGGTGACTGAATATACCATGAATATCGTGTGATTAACAATGCGATCTTCTAATCTATTTTACTTCCATCGTGGCTTGAATGAGATTGCTCTTCTGATCGGTTTTTCTCGAGATTACAGTTAAGATATTGCGGTTCGTTAAGGTTCGCCCATAATATAGAATATAATGGGTTATCCATTTTGCGGTTTCAAAATTAAACGTAATTAAAACACACATAAAAAATTTGTTTCATGATATTTCTTTTTTATTATAAAGCTTGAACGTTGACATTATGTGTGAAACACTACATCATTTAAATGACCACAACGCGAATTGTTGCAATAATCGATTGTTTTGAGGTAATTTTCGACCACTTTTTGACACATATTGGGCGGTATCTCAGCTATAACTTGACGAATGTTGGTTTTCAAGTGCTCAAGAGTTAAAAGTTTTTCTGTATAAACACGGTCTTTCGCGGAGTCCCACAAAAAAAAAGGTCCAGCGGTGTCAAAGCGCATGATCTTAGTGGCCAGTTGATATCGCCACGACGAGAAATTACGCGGCCAGGAAATGTCTCTTGCAATAAAGCCATATTCGCTCGAGTTGTGTGGCATGTGGCACCGTCTTGTTGAAACCAAATATTCTCCAAGTCGTATTCTTCAATAGCATGTACAAAAAAAGTCGGTTATCATATGACCATAACGCTCCGAATTGACGGTGACAGTCGTTCCATCGTCGTTTTCGAAGAAGTAAGGTCCAATCAAACCTCCGGACCAAAGAGCGCTCCAAACAGTGAATTTTTTTGTAGATGTAATTGCCTCTCTTCAATTACTTGATTATTCTCAGAACCCCAAATTCAACAATTTTGTGTATTAACATACCCACCGAGTGAGAAATGTGCTTCGACGCTGAAGAAAATTTTGTTTGAAAAATCGCCGTCCACCGCCTGTTGTTCAAGCACCCATTCGACGTATCTACGACGTTGTGAATGGTCAGCTGGCTTCAGTTGTTGTGTGATCTGGACTTTTTATGGATGTAGGTGTAGATTCAAATGCAAAATACGCGATAATGTGCCGTACGATAGTCCTAATTCCTGAGAACGACGAGGAATCGTCACATTCGGGTCTTCGGTAACACTTTCACTTACAGCAGCGATATTTGCAGTGGTACGAGCGAAACGATGATGAACAGGCCTTGCAATATCTGTAACCAATCTAGTCTCTTCAAATTTCTTCACAATTTTGCCAATTGATGCGTAGTTGGACGATTATGTAAACCGTAATCTCATCTTAAGGCGTAGTGTGATAGTTAAGCGAAAAAAAATTGGTTTAACAACTTAGATTTACAGATGTCGAATTCCAGCCCTATACTTTTAAAACCGCAAAATGGATAACACTTTATTTATATAAATTTTAAATTTTGGAAGCCGGTTAGAAGGTTTGCTACTGGCTTTCGCCACGCACGGTTGAGTGCCTCGTCACACCTCCAATTAAAAAATAAGTAACAGTGTTTTAAAGTAAACTTGAAAACCAAAAAAATAGAAAGGTAATCCGTGGCCTAAGAGTTGTGCAAATCCACGTAACATTAAATAGTAATGAGCCGAAACTTATCAGTCGGAACAGTAACCGAAAAGCCAAACAAATCTGTTCAATATCCAGTTCCAAGTTTCGCTCATCATACACATCCACACATCTTCTGCAATAGAAGATGCTGTACCATTACTGAAGCATCCTCAGGATAGCATACATCAGGTCAGGCCAGTAAAATCACACGCAGTCCGCTATTAACGGGCCGGAATATACAGTACTTGGAAACGGGTACTAACTCTACCACACCGCAAAGGGCACATCTAGAATCGGACCTGGATGTTCTTAAAGGGAACATTTCAAAAATGCAACAATTTCTTGAAGCAACAGCGAATTCATTATTCACAGTATATTTGTCCATAAATATAAAAAGTTAATTAACCTTCATAACTAATTAATCGACATATAACCTAATCACATATCCTATTTAAAGTATATAGTGCGTATGCACTCTCGCTCATTTAAATGTTAAGTGTATATATGTATGTTCATGTAAGGGGTTTTCCAATAAGAGGTGTTATTTTGAATAGCCCGCTAATTCGGTAGCTGTCACTTTTGAAGCTGTCATGTTTTGACATTTGACAAGTAGAAACTACGCTATTAATAAAAATGGAACGATACACGCTTCAACAACGCAGTTCTTTATTTTGAATATTCCAATAACACCTCTTATTGGAAAACCCGATATTAACGATTTAGAGCTCTCGCTCTATCTTAAAATAAAATGTTAAGCATAATTGTTTGCATATATGTATATATTTATTATAGGTTAGTTTTAAGAACTACATTACATTACAGACAAAGCAGGCAATACTTAATAGCCGCAGTATAATATCCTAAAGCAATCGAGAAACACACACCTTTGTAAAACCATTTTATAAAAGACTCAATAAAGAAAATCAAACAAAAAAAAATTCTGGAAGCGGATCAGTATGGCGGTTCCACTTTGTTGGTATCTTTAAGTTCGTGTAGAGTTTCATACACTTGTGTTGTATACATCTATACATCTTTCATTACATTTTGCTATAGTACGGGATGTATTTCCCCCTTGCTGGAGACTGGTACTCTGGTCTGGGAGTTATTATCCCATTATTAGGACTAAACATTCGGCAAATTATTCAGAAATTATTTTCAATACAAATGACACTCTCATTTGATTCTCCAAAATATTATGTCGACCATGTTGATCGACAATGTAAATAAACAATGTTGATTTCGTAACATACCTACGCGTACCTAGAGATTGCAATCCCGGAATGTTCGTTTCAATTCCGGGATTACCAAATTTCTATCCCGGGATAATCCAGGGATTTAGAAATATTTTAAACAAGTTATTTAAAATATATTTTTTGGTTAAATTGATTTGTTTGTATTACCTTGCAAGGAGTAAAAACAAATTCGGACTTCTAAAATCAAAATATTTTATTATTACAAATATAAAACGTCCAGTCATTTTTTTTTAATTCTCCTGTCTGGACGAACAACCTCTCACGAACTGTACTGAGAAAAATCAAAATAAACCAAAAGAACGAAGAAGGAAAGGCAACGGATATCAAAATATAAGGATAAGGTTAAAACTTGAGAATAATTACCTCAACATGAAAGCAAAATCCAAATTCAGTTAAAAACAATATGCGGTAACTATGTTAAGTAGGAAGAGAAGTTTTACCTGCTATATAGGTGAAATTATGTCAAGTTTCTCATAGAAGACTCAACGGATTTCGGTTAAAATTTTTATGTAGGAAGTCCTTTGAATTCCAAATAATACTGTAGGTGTAAAATATTTATTTGAATTTTTGAAAATTCAATTATTTCGAAAATTGGTGGACAATTTTTTGCAATTCCGTTTTTATAAATTATATTATTATAAACATAAAATTGTCATACTAAAATAAATTTTTGAAAAATAATTACTAAATTTTGTATATAAATAAAATGCACGATTCGATCGTACGAACTTACTCTTGCAGCTAACAACTTTAATGTAGCTAACCATTTAGGTTTAGTTAGTTAGGTGTAGTGATCCTATGCAGGTAAGATTAATTTGATTCTTAGTATAATGAATTGTGGAATGGATGATTCAAGGCATATAGTTACATAGTTACCTACTTACAAATGTATATTTAAATCTAAGTTATGGATTTTAATTATGTAAGTTAGGAGATTAAAATGTATCTACATATATATACGTATTGATGGAACCTAAGTATGTAAACATGTACATATAATAATGAAAATGAAGGATGTTTGTAGGTGGGTAGGTAGCTATATAGATACAACTTCATAATTTAGGTGGAATACGCATACCTACATAAGATTCATGTGGCCTACATTGTATTTAGGTTAAGTTCCAAATGATTTTATTTCATACAAATTACAAAAGTTTAGTGTATCATTCATTTTTTAAACATGGCTTACGCCGGCCGTCTGTCAGTTGACAATTATTAATACTTAATTAATTATTTTTGTTTAATATACAACATTGAAACATAAAATTAAAAAAGTTCTTCTAAGATCCGTTTTCTGTAATTAAGTGCTAGCTTGGTGTAGTTGTAAAGGGATTTTCAGTCTAAAACTCTGTTTAAAACATCTATTTTATTTTTTTTTATTTATTTATTCAGTTAAATCAAATCTCTTACAAATAGACTGTACAATCTTTTTAATTGCTCGAGTGTAGTAAGTTAAGAATTAATTTAATTTGAATCTGACTATGTAATAAGAAATTAATTTAAAGAAATTTACATAAGTACCTATTAAAGAAAATGATTTATTTTTGAATTTATATTTATAAAATTAGTTTTCATTTGTAGCCATATACTTAAACAAAACGGTCTCAAAGTTACGTGTGTCAATAAGTCTCCTAATGCTTTGTGGTAGAGAGTTAAACAATCTAATGGCATGGATGAAAAATTGCATTTCAGTTATACGGCATGTAAATCGAGGTTGTAATAGAACGTGGTGTTCTTGCAAAAGACAAGAGGTTATAACGGGTGATTTTTTTGCTACTTGGGTTTTGACGTTTATATTTTTGACAGATCACACGTGACAAATTCCACGCAAATTTAACATTTCGATTCAGTATTGTTTGCCATTTCATCATGAATAGACTTACGCCTGAACAACGTTTGCAAAGTATTGAAATTTATTATCAAAATTCGTGCTCTGTGAAAAATGTGTTTCGCAAGCTACGTCCGTTTTTTTTTCCGCTCATTTTTGGCTAAATGGATACGTGAATAAGCAGAATTGCCGTATTTGGAGTGAAGAGCAGCCAGAGGCAATTCAGCAGCTACCAATGCATCCCGAAAAATGCACTGTTTGGTGCGGTTTATGGGCAGGCGGCATCATTGGGCCGTACTTCTTCAAGGACGATGAAGGCCGCAGGGTTACGGTCAATGGAGAAAGGTACCGTTCGATGATAACAGATTTTTTTTGCCGAAAATGCAAGAATTGAACTCGGTCGACATGTGGTTCCAACAGGACGGTGCCACATGCCACACTGCACGCGAAACCATGCATCAATTGAGAGGCGAATTTGGTGAGCAGTTGATCTCACGTTTTGGCGCAGTCAATTGGCCACCAAGATCATGTGATTTGACCCCGTTAGACTATTTTTTGTGGGGCTATGTTAAGTCTATTGTCTATGGGGACAAGCCAAACACGATTGCTGCCTTGGAAGCCAACATTGAACGCGTCATTGGTGAGATTCCGGCCGAAATGTATGAAAAAGTTTGCCAAAATTGGACCTTCAGAATGGAGGTGAGATTCCGGCCGAAATGTGTGAAAAAGTTTGCCAAAATTGGACCTTCAGAATGGACCACCTGAAGCGTAGCCGCGGGCAACATTTAAGTGAAATTATTTTTAAAAAGTAAATGGCAGAAATTGATTTATCGATCCAAATGAAAATTTCATTCACTTTTTACAAGTTTCTGTGTTTTTTTGAATTTTCAAAAACCAAGCTCTTAAAAAATCACCGTTTATAAATATAAGGGCTCTTTTATGGTTATAAGCTTGTACAGAAAAATAAGAGTTCGGTAATTAATGTATGTATGGATCGTGCATCCCAATACTATTTTAGAGAATCTACTTACGTGATCACGCCTCTTAAGATTATACACGTATCTTACAATGTTGTTATAAGCAATTACTAATTTACGTTTAGTTTCAGCACTTTGATAACAAAAAATCTCGCAACCATAAGTTATTAAAGGAACTATAAGTGATTTTACCAGCAATAATTTAGTACCAAGAGGTGTAAAATTTTGCGAAAATGAAAGATTCCTAAGAACTCCATATATTTTGCCGATAATTTGTTGAATGTGGTCATCCCATCTTAGAGTTCTGTTGAAATACAAACCTAAATTTTTAACTTTATCAACATAGTTAATCCGACTATCACCAATAAGAACTGGAGGAAAATAGCTTAGGTCAAGTTCGTTTTTATAGACAACAAGGCAGCTTGACTTAGTCGGATTTATTTTGAGCTCATTTTCTGCAGACCACTTGTTAACACTTTCAAGGTCTTCGTTTATTTTACATATACCATCTTCGATCAGTCCCAGTTTGCAACTAAAGTATAGCTGGTAATCATCAACATATAAATGTTTGGAACAATTATTTGTGCAAAGAGGCAGATCGTTTATGAAAAGTGTAAACAAAAGAATGCCCAAAATTGATCCCTGTGGAACACCTCTTTGTATAGGCAAGTAATTGGAAGTCTTGCTATTTACGAAAACAGCTTGAGATCTTCCACACAGATACGAGAATATAAGCCTGCATGCAGATGAGGTAAAACTAAATATATTTTTCAGTTTATATAATAAAAGATTGTGGTTAATTGTGTCGAATGCTTTTGAAAAGTCTAATAAAGTTAGAAAAGTTACTTGATCCTTATCAATTGCATTTCTTATATCTTCTGTTACCTTAATCAATGAAGTAACACAACTATGTTTAGCCCGGAAACCAGATTGAATACTATTATTAAGTTATTTCTGTGAAGATACGTGGACATTTGTTGATGCAACAGTTTTTCCATCACTTTAGAAAAAAACGGTATAATCGAGATGGGCCTATACTCAGCTGATGAACTACGGGTAGCTTTTTTCTTGACGAGTGGCAGCACTTTAGCTTCTTTCCATAACACAGGAAAAGAAGACGTAGTTATGACAGTATTGAAAACATGAGTCAGAAATGGCAGGACATAGGGTAAAATGATTTTGATGAAAGTAGGGTGTATCTTGTCAAAACTGGTTGACTTAGACTTAATTCTTAAAACAGCACTTAAAACATCACAATCATCAACTCTTGAAAAAAAAAAAAATAATCCATAATCATCATTAGATTCAAACTGGCGATAATTGAAATGAATAGATGAATTTGAAGGTACCATCGATTGTATCTTTGTGAAATCACTATTTAATTTATTGGGGTCAACATTCTCAGGTACTCCTGATTTTGTTCGTCCACAACCAAGATCGCGAATGTTCTTCCAGATTTCATTCCCAGGAAGTTTTATATCGAGCCGCTTAGAAAAATATAAACGTTTCTATTCTTTTATTTTGTAATTTACGTTATTCCTTAAAGCGCGATAAACGTCATGGAATTCTGGAAGCTTGTATCTCTTCCACCTTATGTATGCCAAGTCTCTATTTTTAATTAAGTTTTTTATTTCGATGGTGAACCAAGGTTTCGAATTGTTAGCTATTCGTTTTGTTCTTACCTGAACGTGTGAATTGAAAAGCTGTCGAATGTTTTCTTGAAGAAAATCTACTTGGGAATCAGTTGGCAAAGCATAAATTGATTGCCAGTCAGTACAAGCAACATCGCTTTCAAGTTGCTCTAAATTGATGTGTTTAAAATCTCTATAGCACCAAATTTGGTTTTCGTTTTCCAACGAGTCTGCTTTTAATGTAGCGAAAATTAAATCATGGCAAGAAAAACATGGCGCTGATAATTGATTGAAAAATAGAACATTTTCTAATTTATTTACCAGCAACAAATTAAGTAGAGTACTGCTCGTGCTCGTGAAATGGGTTGGTTGTATTTTGTTTACTGGTTCTAGGGATAAGCTTTTCAGATTGCCAATAAATGATCTTGACGTCTCACTTCATAACAAATTGCAGTTAAAATCGCCAAAGACAAAAATTTCCCCGTACAATGATGAGTACTCCTCTAAAACGTTATAAAAACTAGATAAATTAGTATAATTATCAGGCCGATAGACGCAACCTAGTAACCTCTTTATTTGACCATTATACATTTCAATAAAACAAAATTCTTTGGGATTATTTCCAGGTGATTCAACCATAATTTGACAATTTATACATTGTTTGACATATATTGCAACGCCTCCACCTTTGGATTTTTTATCAACACGAAAAAGCTTATAACCGTTCAAACTATAAATTTCATCATTTACTCCTTCTCTAAACCACGTCTCGGAAACACAAATGACATCAACATTGGAGTTTACAAAAATTTTACGAAACTCATCTATTTTCCTGTACAAGCTTTGTGCATTGAAATGGCAAACATGAAATCCCTTTTCTTGTTTACACAAAATATTTAAATTTACACGAAGGCTTAAATCCCTACCACCAGATTGAGAAACTGTATCAATTGCGTTTATTAAAGATTAAAGATTGCAAAAACATACCACACAGCATACAAGATGTTGACACGAACTCAAAAAGTATGACCTTGACAAATGAGAAACTAAGTATGTATTTCCACGTTTCCATCCTATCGCTTCGGAGTAATAGTGGATGTCCACAGTACTCTGCTAGATCTCTCCATGACTCGAACCATGATATTTGTTTTTGAATCACAAGCATCGTAATTTTCCTTGGTAGTCTCCTACCATCCATTGCTATAGTCTTTAAAATATAGTCTATCTGTATTTTCAGAGTTGAAATAAATAAAGATGGTAGACCTGTCTCTAGCATTAGTATGTGATTCGCAGTACTATTAGGTAGTTTCAAGCTTCTTTTTAAGAAATAGCGCAGAAGCTGCTCAACTTCATCGAACTCCTTATGGCCCCAAACTTGAGGTGCATAACACATTATCGCTTTCGCTGTGGTTTCAAAAATACGATATTTGGATTCGTAGTGAACATCTTTACAGTGAACCACAGTCCCCCATGTTGCGTTTAATGCATGTTTCGATTTGGCCAACTTATCAATCATATGATTTTGCCAGCTCAGGTTTGTAGATATCCGCATACCAAGAAAGTTGTATTCATTTACGACTTCGATGTTTTGAGCTCCAAATTTACAGGTTTCACTGCGGCCGTTTCGGCCGCCTCCTCTACGAAAAATCATGACTTTAGACTTCTCTAGGTTCACCTGGAGCCTCCATTTGTTGCAGTACTCGAACAATCTATTGATCATCAATTGGAGACTACCAGGCGACTCCGCTAGCATCACAATATCATCGGCGAATATTAGTACCTTGATTAAAAGATCCGCTGAAACACGTGCTCCACCCTGCAATACCTCTTCTAAGTCATCTATAAATAGAGCAAATAATAAAGGACTCAGATTACATCCTTGCCTCATTCCTATTTCCACTTCGAATTGTTCGGATTGCTTGGATCCAAAAGCGACTGCAGAAGTTGTTGATTTATAGAGGTTTTCCAAAACGTTCAAAAACTTTGACGATACTCCTTTGTTACACAGCTTCAGCATAAGTGCTTTCCTGTCTATGGTATCGAATGCCGCCTTGAAGTCGATGAAAAAACCGTACAGTTTTCTTTTAGATTTTATAAAGATTTCAGCTATATTGGTAAGCGAATAGATTTGATCTATGGTCGAATAATTCTTTCGAGACCCAGCTTGCGACTCGCTTCGTAAGTTGTTGTTATGAACCCAATAATAAAGCCGTTTGCAGAGAAGTTTCGTAAAAATGTTCATAGATGAATTCGGCAATGATATTCCTCTGTAGTTGGCAGCATCTTCCTTGTCACCTTTTTTAAAAATTGGGCAAATGATGGCTTCTTTGAAATAGAACGGTAAATAAGCTGAATCGTATGCGTGGTTTAAAGCTTTTGTTAGAGTCACTATAAAAATAGAAGTGTCTATTTTATAGAACTCTTGAGGTATGCCATTCGATCCTGGAGACTTGTTGTTTTGGAGCTCTTTCAATACAAGTTGAACCTCTGCAAAGGAAAAAGGTGCATCCAACTCTTCGTTCTCATAAAAAAGCTTGGCAAATTGGAATGTGGAAGAGAAATTGTCTTTTGTTAACGTTTCGAAGTGTTTTGCAAGGTCTTCGATTTCAATGGGTGAAATAACTTGATTGTTACGCTTTTTACTAATTTTTCTAACTACTGTCCAAAACTCAGCAGCATTTCTGCTGTCTGCAAGGTCTTGAGCAAGTTTTCTTGAGTAGGTTTGACGTTTATAGCTTAGTAGCTCTTTGTATTGTTTGTTAACTGCAAGATATTGCGCTTTAAAAAAGATATTCTCTGGAAAACTTCTTAGTAATCCTAGCCAAGCAAAAGATTTTCCACGAGATACCATACAATCATTATCAAACCATTTTTCGTGGTAGTGGATAAAATTGTTGTTTACCTGGCATTGCACCGGAATAGACTTAAGGACAATATTGTCCAGGTCCGATAAGCTAGGACAAAATGTTGAAGATGATGTCGCTTGAAGGAGAAGACTATTATTCAAACAATGTGAGTACCTTTCGGCAAAAACATTTTTCCACCTGAATTTTCCCGGAGCTACTGAGTCTTCTGGTTGCCTCTGGTTTCTGTTTAGGTTGATTGTTAGTTGGATTGGAAGGTGATCGGAATGTATTTCTGTTATGACTTCAAAATCATCCATCATAGCGCTCCAGTCTCCTGACACCATTGCGTAGTCGATTACTGAGTTTCCTTGTGGTCCTATAAAAGTGAAGTCACCCAATTTGTCTCCTCCCGCAGTACCATTGCAAACACTCAATCCAAAGGAATTACAACTTTTTTACCTTCTCTTTTAATTGTTGTATCTTTTGAACTACGATTCCTATTTTCTATAAGCTTACTTTCACTTTCTAGCGCTCCGGTTCGGGCATTGAAATCTCCAATAAGCATTAAATTGTTAATGTCCATATCAAATAAAATGTCTCCAATCTTAGTGAAGTCACTTTCCAAGCTGTTGCAATTTAAGTATATATGGATGAGATTAAGTAATTATCGATCAGTTTTAATTTCAATGAAATGTGTGTCTCCTATTTGCTTGTATTTGCAACTGACCCCTTTAAGATTATGTTTAAAACCCATGAGAATTCCTCCACTAGCCCTTCATTTTCGGTGATTTTTAAGTGCTGCTATCCATTTTAGTTTGTATTCGACGAAACTTGATTCAAAATTTTGTGTATGCTGTTCAGTTACATGTGTTTCAATTAATATAATAATATCATACTCATTTATAAATTGAATAAAATCTAAAACTGCAATCTTATTTTTTAAACCTCCAATATTATAACTTATAATTCTAATTTTACTTAATTTAAAAATTTGACAGACGGCTTTTACCTTATTACAGTGGTTATAATTAGAATGTGCTATTTGGTTAACATCCATATCCGAAAGCGCAGAATTCCTTTTGTTTGTAGCCGAAATTGATGTTGATGAACCGCCGCGAAGTTCATTTGACATTTCTCGCTTATGAATGACATTGACGTTTCTGGCAATTGACTCATTTTGTAAAAGTTGTAAACAAACATTTTGAAAGAAATTCTCCCCAAGTTTGTGTTTTTCTTCCAATTTTTGCAGCCCATGCTCCTTATTTGTAACAAAAACTTGCTGGTCATGATTCCATTCCACCACCAAATCATCAAAACGCAATTTATCATCACGTAGAGACAATCTCAATCGTGGTTGTTTGGCGTAAATGTGTTTGCGGAGCTGAAGGAGTTTGATGCGCTTTTGCCGAATCTTCAATGGGTAGTCTCGACTTATGGAGATGCCGGTTCCTTTCAGCTTTTTAACATTTTAGCTTTTTAGCTTCAGAACATTTTGTGCGTTTTGTTTAGATTTGAATTCTGCCAAAATAGTAACTACTTCTTCATTCGACGTACGTCATTGTATTTAGTATTCAGTGACGTACGCAAAAATACGTAAAAATGGAATAATAATAAGGTAGAAATAAACGGATAATACACATAATTAAATGTTCTTATATTACTTATTCGTTATACGAGTAGTTTGAGGGAAAACAAAGATGCAATTTGAATTCCTGGATAAATAAGGATGTATGAAAAAAAAAATTTCAAAAATCGTTGGAGCGGTTTTTAATAAATTAATTTTTATATATAAAATTTTTAAAACAGTTTTAGAAAAAAAATTTGAAACGTAATTTTGAAGATATTTTTAATATACATATAAAATTCAAATTAAAAAAAATTCGTTTTTTAAAAAATCGATTTTCAAAAATAAATTTTTATTTATTTTTTAAAAATCGAAAAACTTTTTTTTTGAAAATTTGAGTATACAGTTTTAGTAACAATTTTAGGGAACAATTGCATAAAAAAAAATATTTGAATCGGCCTATCCAATAGTGAGAAAGTTGAAAATCTGAGAAGTGCTTCTATGGGAATGGGAAATACTGTTAATAAGTACGCAAGCTAATTTTTTTTATATTTGAATACTATACCAATAAAAGAACACATGCATTTTTTTCTATAAAAATTCTTTGGGCCGTTTTTGAGAAATAATTTTTTTTCTTAACAGTTTTTTAACATTTGTATGGAAGGTACCGTTGTTTTTTATTTTAGAAAAATAGTTTTATTAACTATTCAAGATAATGTCAGAAAACCACTAAATACGAAGTTTCGAAAATTTTGCGAAATTTTGGTCTTAAAAAAAATTAATTTCCAAAAAAAAAATTTTAGCTCACTTATTAATTAAACAAAAACCTGAAGATGGAATAAGTTTCCGAAACACGTCATAAGAAGATCTAATACTAAAAAAAATTTTTGTTTAGTTATTATTACATGATATAAACATGGAGGCAATAAACCATTCAATTAATTGAAAAATGTACCGGAATCCCGGGATTGCTTTCTCTACTCGTAACGTACTGTACGAAACAGCGTATACCTTGGTCTGTGGACGCCATTTTAATTTTTTTTTCGGCCAAAATATAGACCACACTCAAGTCAGTACTCACACCAAATTTTATCAAACCCGTTAGAGCCGTTTTTTGAGAAAATTAAGATGGTAGAAAAATTTGTATGGCAAGTAGCGTTATTTTCAGGACTAAAACAACATTCTAAATCTATATTGGACAATCAGTTCAGCCGTTTAGGCTGTAAATCGTTCTGCAAACAGACAGGCATACGGAATTGCCCGACCCACTTTTTTGGTGTTCTCTATCATCTTTATGTCAACTTTGATTAAAATCTCGAGATCGATTTTTTCCAAATGCAAAACTTGCTCGATAATACCTATATCGCAAGTAAAAATGACTTCTACCAAAACGAACTCCATTACATGTGCTGCTATAAGGGAGGAATTTTGTGATTTGCCAAAAAAGAACGAACTTGGGTTGTGCAAAAGCTACACGACATTATATCTGGTCTTGACATTCCAAGAGATGCCATGCCAACAAATATAATTCCGACATAAACTTCACAACGGAGTTAAGTTGCAAGAAATAAATGAACTATTCTCAAAGCAAATGCTATCAAAAGGTAACTGGCTTATAAATCCCTGGCCCTGAGAACAAAATTGGATTAGGATTTGAAGTTTCCAAGCGGAAGTAAGTGACATGGAAATTTGCAAAAAGAAATCTGGAGGAAAATTACGGAAAAGTCCCGAATGTTTCCAATTATTTATAGTCAAGTCTTGTCTAATAATTACTAAGCAAATGGTGCAGTATACGTAATTTACTTTGTTATATAAATATAAACATCCATTAAAGAAAAATTAATTAATTGCATTATTTTAATATTCGTACTATACCTTTTGTGTAAAAAAAAACAATATTAAAAAAATAACAAAGTTCAATTGTCAATTACGCACTAATATAAAATGGTTTATGATGGTTTCGAGCTCGATGAGCTTCAGGCAAATTTAGTCACTGATTGGTGCAGGCAAAAAACTGGTCTGAATGAAATTAGCTTCTTGTTTTATACCTTGCAAGAAGGCTATCCAAAAATTGATCACAATATCCTATCGTTATCGTAATTTTATGATATATTTTAATACATGTATCGAGTATTACTTTTATATGTTACATATGTATCGAATTTGTTCCTTTAAAAGGTGTGCTATAAAGTAGATAAGTTTATCTTGTTTTCTGCATTGTCGTTTAACCTATGATTGAAAATTTCTGAGAATAGCGTCTTAAAAAATGTGTGTTATAAATAAATAAATTTTATGTGGTTTAAGATCAATTTTATTTTAAAAGTACTCGTATTATTGTAAAAATAAATTCCATTTTGTACCACTTGCCGGTTTTGCCCATGTATCGTAAAATCTATTTTTACTGATTGTATTTTTATTGTATTTAAGGCAAACAAGCGTACAAATTTAAATATACGCAATATTAATTACCAAGATAGAAATCTTTGAAACGAATACAGTAAGATCTCGGTAATTCGAATTATTAGAACTGATCTTAATTCGAACCACGGAGGTGTCCGAATTACTGGATACTTTTTGCGTAGTCAATAAGTTGAATGAGAAAGCAGTCTTCAGTGGTTTTAAGTGTTTATAACAAAATAATTTTGTTAAGTCGAAACATGAAAATATTTATTGGAAATTCAATAAAATATAAAATTAGTTTCAAAGTTGTTGAAAGAAATTTGACATTTTTGTTTGCTTCATTTTTTTTAAACAATTTTTGTAATTATTTAATTTTTTAATATGGCGAGTCCTTCAATATGAATTGTTGGAAATTCTTGTTTCACAAGATAGTCCGGTAATTCATTCACAATTCGAAGAGCGTCGCAGCTACTGGCAGTTTTTTGGTTTCAGGAATTTCTTCTATTTCGCTATCAGAATCAGTTAGGACATATTCATGGCCAAGGTTTTCAGCATGTGTATCCTTCACATAGTCTCGTATTTCTTCATTGCCAATAAATTCATTTCCTGGCGTGAGAGATTTGCCAATGCATATTCATCAGCGTCCGGTTCACGAAGCTGTCGACTAAAAGTTGAAACAGGTATAACATCCTCTTTCCATTCAGACAATGGTAGTATTATGTTTGTACAAAATATTTTATAATACTCCTCGATGCGATTTGATCCCAAGCAGAAGAAAGTAAGTGCATATCACATCTTAGGGTAAAAGACTTGATACATTTTGCAATGTCGGTTTGTTCTGAACCAATCATAGCTTCAAGTAGAGAATTTTTGTAAGATATTCGGCTGAATAAGTGCTGTTACATTTGTGGGGAAATATATGCAGGCAAATGCATTGTCCAGTAATAACAGTGCTTTCTGGTGACTTCCCAATGGCAAGTGGTCGAATTTTGTGCTTTCCTGATCCATTGTAACAAGCTTAAATGTTACCCTTTCCTTGCTAACTTTCTTCCAGGAACATTTTTTTCAAATGAACACACTAGGGTCTTATCAGGAAGTAAGCGCTAGTATAAGCCAGATTCAGCTGCATTGTGGATCTGGTCTTTCGTTAAATCCATATCTTTAATTTTTTTGGTGGAATTTCAGGATAAAAGAATCGACTTGATTAAAAGCACTGGATAGTTTTTCCCCACTTATTTTTAAAATCCTCACTCCGTGTCGTTTCCTAAATTTTTGGATCCATCCTCTGCTGGAATTGAAATGTTCACATTCTTTGTAAATTCTGTTCAGTTGTATAGCCTTTTGTTTTAAGATCGCAGACGATATCGGTGCATGTCTCTCACATTGCTTACATAACCACTTGAACCAGGCTTTTTCCATTTTTGGCGTTTCTGGCATTTTAATAGCCTTGCGTTTTCCAGTTCCCGATTCAGTTTGAACAGAATATGCTGAAATGTTCTTTGAATTTTGTTTTATGTACGAAACTGTTGATTTTCCAACTCCAAACTGACATGCTCCATAGGTGGCACTCTTTACTTTTAACAATTCGCCCAAAATTTCACATTTCTGCTTAACAGTCAAAAACTTGTGCTGCTTTTTTGAGCGGTTCATATTATGTTAGCGAAAAATATATTACTTTAAAAGTCACTTAAAACGGGAATTTATTAAAATAACAATCCACTCACATAGACAATTGACACAAAAATAACAACTTTACGCAAATATTCAATGTAGTTGGATCTAAAAAAAATTACTACTGCACTAAAATCAACGCATAAAAACGTTTTTTCCTTTATATTTCTAGGAATAAATCTTAAGCTTTAACTGTAAGAGATACAAAATAAAAAAAAATGCAAACCTTTCTAAGAAAAATAAACTCGTAGCCTACTGAACTGGAATCTTTTTATTTTCAAGTGGCTGACACGCCTAAAGATAGACTAAGGAAGGTCTAGGAGATATTCCGTGGACTAAGTGCACAATGCTATTAATAAAGCAGAATTTCTGCTTTTAACATTAACAAATTTAGTCCTTCGCTAGATGGACTAAGAATTGACATTAAAACAAAACTTACAGGGGCTTAGAAAAAATAGAGTTAATACTTATTGTAGTAGATTTTGATCGTGGATTTTCGATTTTTTATTAATTGAACATTTTAGTCTGCAGACTAACTTTTAATCTATGGTTTAGTGAAACCGTGGAATAGCGGTGGACTAAGTATTTTTTTATTAATAGGGCTGTCTGAGTTTATTATCCATGGAGGACAACGTGGGGCCCCAGCAGGTAATACTGATACAATAGAGTTATCGATACAATCGAGAAGAGAATTGTTTTGGTTCAATCGAGGGTCTTCGATTGTGTCGTTAGAGCAACCTCGATTGAACCAAAATAGGTGCTTCCAAGTCTCAATTATATCGACAAAACTGGGGCCCCAGCATGTAATTTGATACAATCGAGTTTTGTCGATAAAATCGAGAATTGGAAGCACCTGTTTTGGTTCAATCGAGTTTTCTCTAACGATACAACCGAATATACTCGATTGAACCAAAAGAAGTCTCGATTATATCGACAAAACTCGATTGTATCAAGTTCCGTGCTGGGGCCCCTGGATTATATCAAGTTACGTGCTGGGGCCCCGCTTTAGTGGAAGATTCATTTGAGTTGATTTTTCAAGTATAATAGTGATCGCGGACGGTATTTTCTTTACAATTTCATTGCTTTTGTATGTCATTTTCGATTATTGATTTTCTGGAAAACATACCATTTTGTAAAAGGCCTGAATAGATAGTGACCCTTCGTTCCTCACTGCTTGGTAGTCCTGCTTCAGCTGGGTTATTTTTAATGGATGTAGTAGGAAAAACGTTTATACTTTTTCTAGCAGTTTGGTGGTACAGTGGTACCATTATCGAGTGGATCTGGAGCTGGTTCCAATCAAACTGCTGCAAGCAGTATAACTAACCAGAGACATATATTTTTGGTAGAGATGTTTGTCCTTAAAATATTTCTAGGAAAATACTTTTGACCAAAAACACTCAGCAGAAAAACAAGGAACAAATTCGAATTAGAGAGTACTATTTTAGCACGTGTTCGAATTACAAGATACTTAATGTATAAAAATAGGTGTTCGAAATAGTGGAGCGTTTGAATTACCGAGTGTTCGAATTACTGAGGTCTTACTGCAATAATATTGTTTGAAATAAGAGATGCCATTTGAATTCTTGGACAAAAATGAATATAGTTAGAGTGGTGCTTAAGAAAATAATTTCTTATGTTTAAAATTTTAAAAATATGTGTACAAAATTTTAAATTCAAAAAATTCAATAACTTGTTTTTGAAAAATCGCTTTTTTTTGAAAGTTTGAATATTATGAGATATTAATACTTTCCAGAAACGTATAGAAACTCAAAAATACAAAAGTTGTTCTATGAGATTTTCCGTTAATATGAAGGAAAAATAAAACATTTTGTTATTTAAAAGTGGACTATACTTTGATTTCTACATATTTCCCGCTTAAATAGCAACTAGTAGTTACCCGTGCGATGCTACGGACTTTCTTTTTCAATGGAATCTAATCACATCATCTATCCAAATTTTCATCCAAATCCGTTAAGTCGTTGAATAGTATTTGTGCATCAAACAACCAAACATTCATTCACATTTATGATAACATTGACATGACAAACAATGATAAAAAAACAATGGCGCAACATTTTAAACAACCTATTATTAAGGCCTTAAAAGATAAATACTAGTTAACAATATATTATATACATATTAGTCTACATTTATAACATTTTATAAATTTTAAATCCTTTGTCAACTAGTAAAATACTAACTAAGCAGGTAGCAAAGCATTTATAGGGTTTAAATTTTGATGAACACAATTATTGTGTTTATGCGTTGTAAATTAATTATATGTTGATGGAAACCCATCTTGTGCTCTAAATAAGTATTTCATGTTTATATTTTAACCATTTAACTTCATTATTTACAACAAAAAAAATGTACACCTGCAGGATTCGAATTTTCGAAAGGATTTGAATAATATGTTTTATATACGTCCAACTGGACATTTCAATCGAACTGATATAGGAGAGAAATTCGACCTATCTATAAAGAGGAATTCCAGTTTATTTAATTGGTACTGGCGGCCCTTTTGGGATTCTTAGAAGGCCTAATATGTTTTTGCCAGTTTATTTTTGATAGCCACTGACGGCTATTTGGATGTGGCCTTAGAAGGCTAATTTAGTAGTACCTGAAAATAAACCAAAGTTAGATTAGTAGTTTACATTTGATAGGAGCTATTCGCCACTGTGGATCGAAACAAGACACTTAATACTTTTTGTTTCTTAGATCAACTGGTCACTTTTTGCTATTTTTCTACTCTATTTATACAAAAAATATTCTTAACCTATGATCCATACCAACTTTCATAGGTTTACAATTTTGTTAAATTGACATTAAAATGTATCGCAATTAATTGCCCTACTATGGACATATTTAAATACAATATTTATTAATTGCATTACTCAATTATTATTATCGTTAATACATTTCCTACACATACATACCTTTAGCGTCATCAATTTCATTGCTTGACCCAGTTATGCTTGTTTTCAGAAGAGTGCATTCATAATTTATTTGTTGTTCATTGACCAGTGCATTTTTTTGTCATACCAAACGATCGCTTATGGTTTCAGTGCATCGTTTGTACACATCAACCGATCGCGTATCGTTTAGCTGATTTACACAATTCTGTTGTTGGTGTCGACCTTGATGTTAATTTGATATTTTTTAATGTTTGTTAGGGAAGGTCGTGGTCATATTATTATTTTAATGATTGTTTAGGATGGTGCTGGTTATGTGAGAGCTTAACACTTTGTTTATTATATGTTATGCGTCTCACACAACAGCCTCCCGAGTGCAAGGCTGATATACTATCAGACAACAGTACGATACTAAAAAATTAAAGTAGCCATTTGGCGATTTTAACTTTAGCAAAATGTTAGATAATACGATACTAAGCTCGTTTAGAATTAGCAAAATCCTCTTTTTAACCTAGTATCATACTAAGGATGATTTAACATATTACTAAATCGTTTAAAATTTTGCGCCAATTTATTTACAGTATGATCCTGAACTAAAATAAAACAGCTTGCTTCTCTGTATTCTATACAACTGATTTTTGGTGTAGAGCTTTGTGGATTCCTGGATTGGATACTGGAACGCAAACTGTGTGTGGGTTTGTGTGTTATTTGGCTTCTTGTGAATAAAACCTATTTTGGCTTTCTAGTTATATGTGCTTTATGTAAAATTAAAACAAATCTATCCCATGGGAACCATACATTTTATCGGGATAAAAAGTAGCCTATGTGCTATTCCAAACTAGTATAGTATAAAACTAAATAGTATATCCCTGTGCCAAATTGTATCTAGATCCGTTTGGGGGTGGCCATGGCGCGATAGTTGTGTGTTCGCCTGTCAACCTCATGGTCACAGGTTCGATCCCTGCCGTAGTCTATGCCTTCATATTTTTCTATTAAAAACCAATCCTAAAAATAAATGTCATACAATGAGTTGCTGGTTTATTCATTACATTCTGTTTAGGCATAGAACTAACAACATGTGATTGAGTAAAACTAGTATACCGATAAAATATGACAAAGAATAAAAAAATTAATGCGAATTATAAGGGACATCGATAAATAAGACACGGAAATTTCTCCGCATTAGTTCAGCTGCCATCCCTGGAGATAAAATCTGAGACAACAACCACCTACAGTCTCCGAATATCGCGCGACACATCTTTCCTATCATTCTTTCTCTTCCTTAACCTCACCCTTACGCCCGCGCTGTGTTGAAACATTTAAAGGGTATTCATAATGCCTTGAGCGCGTGTAGATTATAAAAAAAAAAAAAGCTTTCTAACGTGATTGAGCAACAAACATCCATACATCAGGTGGCGAACCTGGCTGAAGGCAAAATAGGCAATTGTCTAGGGCGGCAAAATTGGCGCAACAAATTTAAAACTCCATCATTATTATAATTAAGCTCCATCATAATTCTAAAAAATTCGAATTGAATTTATCCAAGTTAATTCTTATTTATCAAAATTTAAATACATGTATTGTTCCTAATTAACAAAATCAGAAAATAGTTTTCGTAACGCTTCATAAAATAAAGGGTCTGCAATCTAACGTTTTTTTTTTCAACTAGTACTTATTTCGTGAATGGTAACACTTAGCTCATGTCTGATTTGACAGATAATTAGTTTTATCCTTCCGCTGAACGAATATGGTTGTGTGTACGCTTGAACAACGCTAAGAAATATTGCGACATTACTTTGAAAATCATGGTAATTTTGCAGAATGTGTGCGAAAATTGCGTACGGATTTTGGAGGAAGAGAAGCACCGTCAGCTCCGTATGTTCGTTATCTTGTGAAAAAGTGAAAGAAACTCGCATCCTCATCGATAAACCAAAGCGTGAAAAGCCAAAAACAGTTCGTTCACCCGAGAATATTGCTGCTGTGGCAGAAAGTGTGCGTGAAGCGCCATCAACATCAATTCACCGTCGTTCTCAACAATTGAACATTTCGGAGACATCATTGAGACGAATTTTGCATAAAGACCTTAGTATGACGCCATACAAAGTCCAATTGGTTCAGGAGTTGAAGCCAACTGACCATCTAATGCGTTTTCGCATTTTGCCAAATAAATCATCTTTTCAGATGAAGCTCATTTTGATCTTGGTGGGTATGTAAACAAGCAAAATTGTCGCATTTGGGGCACAGAAAACCCGCACGCATACAAGCCGATACACCCAAAATGAGTCACTGTTTGGTGCGGATTTTGGTCCAGAGGCATAATTGGGCCATTTTTCTTCGAAAATGAGCAAGGAGTGGCCGTTACAGTCAATGGCGATCGTTATCGGGAAATGTTGAACGAATTTTTGTTCACAAAAATTGAAGAGGAGGATATTGGCAATATTTGGTTTTCACAGGACGGCGATACGTGCCACACAGCCGAAGCTACACTCGATGTTTTGCGCCCTGTTTTTGAAGATCGCATTATCAGCCGCAGAGCTGATGTCGTTTGGCCACTTCGGAGATGCGATTTGACACCGCTGGACTATTATTTGTGGGGTGCCGTAAAAGATAAGTGTTACGCCGACAAGCCAGATACAATTGACGCTTTAAAGGACCATATTCGTGAAGCCATTGGTGAAATACAGCTGCACACAATCGATAATGTGCTTAAAAATTGAACCGATCGTGTAGGCTACTGCATGGCCAGCCGAGGCAGCCATTTGAATGAAATTATTTTCCATTATTGACCGGTAGGATTGTACTTTCAAATAAAAAAAGAAATTTGAGAAAATATTCAGCAGTTTTTTGTATAGCATTTTCAAAAAAAAAAAGTTACTTGGGGTACCCTTTATTTAATAGCAAGTACATTGAGTATAATTCTTAGCTGGTCAAAACAAAGCTATCTCTTTTTTTCCTTATAAATGTAAGTAAACCGCTACTTAGAAATATATTGTTCATTTTCACATCACAAGTGCTTGCCATAAAGCGAGCAATCGGATCTATTCGAAAGGCATTGTTCACTTCAGTGGTAAGCAAATGACTTGTTTTAATTAATTTTTATAAAATGACCAGAAACCAGAGTTGCAAACGTTTAATTCACTTCCTAGCTTAAGCTTGGCTTTAATTCACAAGCTAGTAGTGACTTATGAATTAAAAAAAAATTAATTCACAATCTACAAAGTGTCTTATCAATTAAAATAATTTAATTCAGAATTTAGAAAAATTATGAATTGAAAAATTTATAAGCTAGCATGATCATTTTATGATTTACTAACGAGGCTTGAAAGCTAAAAATAGATTCAAAATCGAATTATACTTACTAAGCAGGTACCTAGTTTCGAAGTATTTACTTAAGAAAACGGAAGTTTTTTTTTCAATTTAATTGAAAATGCATATTAAATTATTTTTAGGTACTTAACAAAATTTTACAAAAAAAAGCTATAAAAAAATCAATTGATTTAAAATATGATAACGCAAAAAAAAATCTAATGTTTATACATATGTTAGTTCCAAAATTTATAATTTACAAAAAAGAAATAAAAATAAAATAAACTTAAAATAAAATTACCTATTTATATTTGTTGTTTGAATTTGCTTTACAAATTACTCGCATTTCAAAATGTTGGTCAAAAGTTCTTCTTAAGCTTAAAAACTACTTTCGTTAATAATTAAATATATATGTAGTGAAAACAAGCTTAAGAATTTACAATCTACCAACTAGCTTATCAATTATTTTTTTTTTAAATTCATAAGTCACTGACTTGCTCATGACTTACATTCTTTTTAATTCATAAGTCCCTTAGTAAGTTGTGAATTATTTTTTTTAAATTCATAAATCACTTAGTAGATTATGATTTAATATTTTTTAAATTTACAAATCATCTACTTATGACCTAATGATTTTTTAATTCAAAAATTCGCAACCCTGCCAAAAACAAATATTCTAATGAAGTGAAGGAAATTATAATAAAAGAATTCAAAAATGGAATAACACAAAAACAGTTATATGAAAACTATTCTATTCCAGGGTCAGTAATTTGCCGATTAATAAATTTTTACAAAGCTACACAGTCAGTGAAAACGGTTCATCGAGGTGGCATACTGAGGAAAACAATGTGGTGTGAGGATATTGCGATAATAAAAGCAATTAAAAAAGGCCTCTTTATTTCATCTCGAGAAATTAAAATCGAACTCGACCAGAGGCGAGCTGTTGATGGTGGACTTAAATCTTTTAAAATCATTAAAAAGCCTTTTATTTGATAGAAAAACAGATTAGCTAGATTAAAATTCGGCCATGATCATATCAACCTGGACCGTTAGGAAATGGATGAACGTGCTTTTTTCGGACGAGTCCAAACATAATTTTAAACGTTCGGATGGTTTCCATCGTGTTCGAAGGCCAGCCAAAGAGGCGCTTAATCCTTGATACACCAAAGCCACAGTAAAACACGGAGCATGAAATGTAATGGTGTGGGGATCTTTTTCTGGACATGGACTTGGAACTATTCACATAATAGACTCGTTTGTTTATAGCGACATTTTGGAAAACGTAATGCTGCCACATTTCAACAGTATAACGACCCGAAGCACACGTCTAATACGGTTAAGACGTGGTTTCAAGAAAACCGGGTTGATGTGTTACAATGGCCATCGCTGTCCCCAGATCTCAACCCAATAGAAAATCTAAGGGAGACTGAAGATCGCCGAATTGTGAGAGCAAATTGCAAAACTGAACCTATTTAAACAAATTAAATTAGCTTGGGATCATATTACAAATAATATTATCAATAATTTAATAATTTAATATAAATGCTGAAGCCATTAAAAATAAAGGATTTGCTACCAAATATTAGCATGACTTTATATAGTTCACACAAGTTTTTAAAAAAGTTGCTTTTGTATTGACCAGCTAAATATTGAACATTATGTACTAATTTTCTTATACTGTATGATGAACCATTTTATTTTATTGTCTCTTAATTTTGAAAGCAAAAAATATACGATTTAATTAAATTATTAGTTTTTGAATTACATAATGATAGTGGTTATTTTAGTTGCTTATGTTTTGGCCAACACTGTACATATACCATGTCCCAACGCAACTCACAAAAATACATACATGACATTTGACTTTTAAATATAATTTGACATCAGCGGAAAAACTATTTTTGAATTTTGTTACTTCTCCAGATCTGATTTTCTTTCTTTTCCATTGCCCTTGCCCTACCTTTTTTTTTTACTTAGATAAGCTATTCTGCAAGAATATGCTAAGTAATCCAAACTAAATAAACAAAGAAATTGAATTTGTTTTTGAAAGAATTGAATTCTGTCGAATATCTCTTTGAAGACGAATTACTCGTAACAAAGATTCTCACACGGATTTTCACATACACCACAAACTTGACATTTCGGAGATTTCAATTCTTGTGATTATCTATTTGCAAAACGTTCTGATGCAAGTGCAATCGGTTAATAAATTAGGGGTTTTCACGATCCGATTTATCTGGTCTTGTATCATTGTCAAAGTGTAAAAGTGTAGCAGTTTTTGCACTACAACAACAAAATACTGAATGTCAAAATCTTACACTTTTACACTTTTACAATACCCGAACCCCCTTGTAACAGAAAAATACAAGAGTGTAAGATTTTTTTAACACAAATTTAAGCCTTCTTCAGAACAAATGTGAAACAGATTTTGACATTTGCTTCAGTGTTGATAAAGTTTAGTAAAGGTGTGTTCACAGTCTGTTGTAAAAAAATTAAATTTTACAATTTTACAAGACTTTTTACACCAGATCTTGAATACCCCTATTATAATTCTGGGAAAAATATATGTCTATTAATAACGCAACGAACTGAGTTTTATGGTAGTATTAACAAAAACATTTCGTGTTTTGAAAGTGCCCTGGAATTGTATCAAACACACACATTCAAAAAAGAGTTTGCTACGTTTTTTTTCAAACACCTGAATTTTAGTAGCGATCCGTCCTCATTGAAAGGAAAACCATATGAGTATAAACTCCTATACAAATCCAAATTTGTTTCATCAATGATAATTTGGAATGAGTTTCTCTGCAAAACAAATGTTCTTTCAAAAATGCAGAGAAGAAGGTCTAAATAATACTGCACAAAGCGAAAAAGTACTACATAAAATCAATAAAATTCAATTATTGACCTACTCTATCAGTTCTAAACTGGTAGGCAGGTTAAATGAACTCGGCAAAACTAATAATTTCACACTTCATTGGGTACCTGGCCACGTAGGTGTCCAGGGTAATGGGAAGGCAGACTCCTTAGCAAAAATAGGTGCGTCGACTCCCTTAGTGGGGCCTGAACCATACTGCGGAATAGGAGACAATGTGATTAGAAATAAAATCAAAAAAGAAGAGGACGCCATAAGATCCAACAACTGGATAAGACTCCCCAAACTGAGACAGTCCAAACTACTACTTGGGATTATAACCAACAACGTTTCACAGACTTTATAACCTTAAGCAGGAACAACCTCAGAATAATAACGGGTCTCCTTACAGGACACTGTAAATTAAAAAGACATCTACACATCCTTGGCTTAGTAAGTAGTGCCACATGCAGGTTCTGTGATATAAAAGTGGAAACGCCGGACCATATTCTGGGCAATTGTGATGCACTTGTTCATCAAAGGAAAAAATACCTTGGACGATACCAGGTGGAAGAGAGTGACTTACCATCTTTTATTTTTTTTTTACAATTTTGCAAGCGCTTAAGGGATTATGAATACCCTCTATATGTTTTTAACACAGCGTGGCATCCGGTGAGAGAAGAGAAAGAAGGAAAGAAAGATGTGTGGTGCAACGTATTGAGACGGTGGTTGTTGTCTCAGATTTTATCTCCAGGGGTGGCGTCTGAACTAATGCGGAGAAAATTACAGTGTCTTATTTATTTATGTCTCTTATAATTCGCATTATTTTATTTTATTTCGTTGTCATATTTATGAGTAGTTTACTCAATCACATGTTGTTAGTGTTATGCTTGAACAGCATGTAATGAGCAAACCAGCAACTCATATTATGACAATTCCTAGAATTGGTTTTTTAATGGAATATAAGAAGATATAGACAACGGCAGTTATCGAATCTGCGAAAGGCGATTGTGTGACAGGCGAGCACACGAGCACACAACCATCGCACAACGGCCACCCCCTAAAAATCTCTAAAAATACTTCAAATACTCAAATTCATGAGGGAAATAAATTTGGAGGAAGAGCTGTAAAATGAGCTATCCTCACCCAGCTCTTGACGAGGGCACAATAGATCTCACGGTCGCAGTGCAACAACCCCATAGTAATATCATAAACTAATCACTTAAAGACCAGAAACCTCTGCCTTCATTTGACATTTGCCTACAAGCTGAAACACGCACACAAGTAACATTTCTGTTCCTCTTCCAATAGACACATTGATAAAAACGCACACAAGAATCTTTTCTATTCATCTTCCTATAGACACATAGACAACACAGCCCTAGGAATTTGTTTTTGTTTTGCTTTTCGATTTCCCATCTATTCATGGATAGAGTTTCAAAGCTACAAATACAACAATGTAAACAATTGGGTTTTGGGGGGTGAAACGTACGAAGGTTTCCAATCTTTATTATGGCTTATTTGTGGTAATATTCATTCCTTCATTCATTATTGACCTACTTTAACAAGAAATCTTATTAAAAGCATTGAATATTATGATATTTTCATAGAGAAATCTTATTGATTTTGTGAAGAAAATCTTATTGAAGTCTTGAAAAGTTTTTTCTACTTTTTCTATATGGAAAAAATATTAAGTAATATAAATATTGTGAAAGCCTTATTACTTCACTCTTTTAACAAGAAAATCTAATTATTTTTGTTTTCTATAAATGCTAATAAGGAAATTTTCTTGAATCAAAATGGATTCCTTTTTATTTGTATACGTTTTTTCATAAATTCTAATCAATGTGTTTTGTTTTGAGCTTGGGTACTCACACAAAAAAAAGGATTATTTTTGCGCGTGTGTACCTATCGAAGCTCTGTACTTTAAGTTTGCACGCAATGGTGATTTCTATAGTAAAACGTAATTAATTGTGAACTTTTAAGATATAAGGTTAGTCCGTGATCTGCTCGGGAAAAAAGTAATTATGGTGATAAGTGAGTGTTCGTTATTCTTATTAAAAAATGGAAAAAAATAAATTAAATGTTCAAATTAATGTTCACTTTTACAGGGCTTTATAAAAACACGTTCCTTTTTTTAATAAAAATGTATTTATTTATGTTTATACAGTTATGCAAATTTATTATGAAGTACATATTCATACACCATTTAAGGCTATAAGAAAAAACTGTTCTATTTTTATATCATGTTACTTTTATTTGTAAAAAAAAAAGAATAAATAGTTTTAAAAAAATTATGTATATTTCATCTTTTCTTTAAATGAATAAAACATTAGAAGACATGAATTTGGGAAATATAATTTTAAATTTCTTCGAATCGCATTATTTCACACCGACTTAACCGAAAAAGTTCGTTTTATTGTTTCTGTAAGATTTTCATTCCTTTTCAATAAAACGTCAATAAGATCTTCTATTGTATCTGAAAGATTGCTATTTCATCAATAAGATATTCTTATGTAAAAGAATCTCACGTATTATCAATTAAATCTTTTTACTGTATCTAAAAGATTTTCACATGTAATCAATGAGATCGTCTTATTGTTTCAAATAGATTTGCTCATACTTTTTAATAAGTTTTTCTTATGGTTTTAAGAAGTCGTATTGAAACTTAATAAGATATCTTCTTAAAAAGATGTGGATATCCCATAAAACGATAATCAATATTTTGATAAGATTACCTCTATAGTTTTAATAAGACTTCATTCATCAATTCTTCAATCATTACTATCAAACGAAAACAAAATACTTATTCATAAAGTTGTTTTTCAGGCAATTCTGTTGTATGGCTGTCCCGTTTGGAATAATGTGGCTAAATGTCACATGCAAAAGTTGCAAGTTTCTCAAAATAGAATCCTTAAAATGATGCTAGATCTTCCTTGGCATCACTCGACTTCTGATCTCCACGCGAGAGCGAATGTTGAATTGATTTCGGAAAGAATTCAAAAATTAAATATTTCATTTTTAAATCGCCTTGATTTTGCTGAGAATATTCTCGTAAGCCAACTAGCTAATCGATCTTAATATGATCATAAAAATTATTTTATATTGATTCATGATGAATTTTTTTTTTTTTTTTTATTTACTGTTAATTACATTTGTTCATATACTATCTAACTTTGTGATTATTTATTTATTAAATTCTGTGTTCATGTTTTGTATTTATTTATTTATAAATTTATTTATTTCTTTGTTTGTTTATTTATTTATTTATTTATTTATGTATTTATTTATTATTTAATTAATTTACTTATTTATTTCTTCCGTTTTGTTAATTTATTTATTTATCTACTATTAATTTATTTATTTCTTTATTTATTTATGTTTTTGTATGTTAATTTAAATTTGTACTGTTAATTTATTTAAACTTATTATATTATATTTTTTGTATATATTTATTGAATGTATCTAATTTATTTAATATTGAACGCATGTTTTATGCATTTCTTCTAGTCATTAGTATTAAGTTATCTTTAGTAATATACATTATGTATATCTTCCAATTTTTTTTTTTTTCTAATGGAGGTTTTATCGTGTTTCCTCCAAATATAATGTTTAAATTCAAAATTACTTATAGAACCCTTAAAAAATAATGTTTTAGTTGAAAGATATGAATATGGTATCGAATCTCTATAATGTAAAATGTGCGGTAACAAACCATTGTAAAAGTTAAAACGAAATAAAATCTATCTATCTATCCATAGAGAAATCTTATCACTTTTCTTCTATTTTATGTGGTAAAATTTTCTCTGTGTACATAGCAAAATTTTCGAAAAAATATTTTTTTTTGTTTCCAATATTTCGAAAATGGGTGTACGATTTTTGTTGAAATTGTGTTTTTAAATTTATATTAATAAATATTTACATAAAATTGGCATACTAAATTTTTTTTAGAAAAAAATGTACCTACGATATTTTGTAATTAAAAAATTAAGTAAAAAATACTAAAAACATATATTGAGCTGTTTCTACTAAAAATCTTGTGCTTAAGATGTGATCGAACTTAAGTGCAAGTAAGTGCGATCCAGTCGTGCATTTTATTTTAAATCAAAGTAGTTAGAGCTGTTTTTGAGTTAATAAGGATTTACCATTTTTGGTACAGAAAATATAAGGCAGGTACCGTTATTATATTATATTAAAAAATACGTCTGGTCTGGGGCATATTACCAAAAAACAATATGTATCAAGTTTGAAGAAAATCCATCCACCCGTTTAGGCTGTAGACTCTTGGACAGACAGTGGGAAGTCTGAAACCTACAAAATTGTGCATGCAACTGTGCACCGCACAAAAACAAATTTTCATTAAAAAAAATGTCAAAACAACTCTAATCCTTAAAAAAAAACTGCACTTATTTATGATTTATTTCTATATTACTATAGTTTATGCGTATTTACATAGTTTTATTTTTTTAATACTTGCTTCTTCCTTAATTCACTTAAGACTATCCTTTAATAAATATCAGGGGTATTCACGATCCGATGTATCTGGTCTTGTACGAGTATCATTGTAAAAGTGTAAAAGTGTAGCATTTTTTTGCACTATAACAACATAATATACTGAATGTAAAAATCTTATACTTTTCCATTAGCGGAACCCTATTGTAACAGAAAAATACAAGAGTATAAGATTATTTTAACAGAAACTAAGCCTTCTTCAGAACAAATGTGAAATAGATTTTGACATTTGCTTCAGTGTTCCTAAAGATTAGTAATGGTGTGTTCACAGTCTGTTGTGAAAAAATGAAATTTTACAATTTTACAAGACTTGTTACACCAGATCTTGAATACCCGTATCATTTTGTTTGTTTGTTTATTTTTTTAAAATATATTATAGGTAAACGACTAATTAGTTGGCGAACAAATATGGCAACTAAGCATTTTGTTGTTCGGGTTTTGCTGACAATGGCTAAGTTTACTGTTTCGAGTTTTTGATCAAAATGGCATCCTCTTCAGATTTTGAAATATCCTTGTCGCCATAGCCCCATGTGGGATGTGTGCCATCTCCGGTTCGTTTAACACGCCTCTTAATAAAATCCTTCGAGACAGTCTTCAGATCGTAAGCCCAACCGATTTTGGCGAAGAAATGAATGAAGCCAGTCGTTATATTCATAGAGCAGTTGCCCCATTCAGCTGTTTTGTAATCCCATGGGAAGACATGGTGATAGTTGTGCCATCCTTCGCCCAAAAGAAACAAAGAAACTCCTGCACTTTCGGAAGCACTGATAGTTCTGAAATATTTATATATATATGTACATTATCATCATCATCAATATAAGTTAACATCCTTTTGTGAGAGGAGATTGATTTTAAGCTTACTTGTCATAAGGCCTGTAGCCGAAAGCGTGTGCTGCACTGTTAGCGCACCATGTTGCATTCAGGAGTAAACACCAACGTAACATAGTGGCTACAAACCAAGAATTGATGAAGCTTTCATTCCAGAAGTACATTGGAATCAAGGTTGGCAGGATGAAGCAGGCAAGTGGCATAAGTTTCATGTAATGTCTGACATAAAAAGTAACTTTTTATGCTTTAGAGATTCTGTTTCCAAGTTGTCTGTGTGTACTTACTTGTCTTGGAACATAAGAATAGGATCAGCTTTGAGGTCAGAGATATCGATTTTATTGCCCTTGGATATGACGTCTGGATGTTTTTTGCATAACAACCAGCCGATATGAGAGAAAAAGAATCCTCTTGAAGAGTTGTGTGGATCAGCATCGGTTTCTTGGAATTTGTGGTGCACTCTATGGTCACGAGCCCAATTAAATGCTGAATTTTGGAAGGCAATTGTATTAAAGGTAATTAAAATCATCCTGAGAGGCCATTTAGCTTTGTATGACCGATGGGACCACAATCGATGTGCCCCGGCCACGACTCCTAGTATTGAAATGATGTATATTATTACACCTGTTGGGTGAAAAAAATATTACTTTAGGTATTATATTTAAGGTATATTTTATATTAAGATATTTAGATATTTGTGGGCCCTATCGTGAATGTCCCAGGGAATATCGTTTCCCATGGATTATTTTATTCCCTTGAAATTTTTCCAGCCGTCGTGTATCTCCAACGGAATAAATTTTCTCGTACAAAAAAATTGTATGAAATGACAGTTAAATTTCAGGGCAGTGGCAGATTAACCACTAGGCTTGTGACGCTCGAGCCTAGGGCGGCAACTTGTAGGGGGGCGGCAAATTTTCTATGTTATTATATTTTAATATTAAAAAATATTAAGCAAAAAAAAAGGAAAAGTTTAATGGATTTGACGCTAACGGTATGAAAACACGTGATGCCAAATCGCCCGATATGAAATTATTGGCTACTTGTTTCTTGTTATAACTTGCGAGTTGCATTATTACGCAATATGCGTAGGCCATGTCCAACAATAAGTGGCAATTCCTGAGCAGCTGAGCGGTTAGTTGGGAAAATGCCATTGCCCTAAAATTTTGAAAATTATTTTACGTTCAAAAAAATAAAATGCACTTGTAATTGTAAATGTACTTGCTCGTATGTCCGATCACAGCTTAAGCACAAGATTCTTAGTAGAAACAATATAGAAATACGATTTCGAAAAAATTTATATAATTCCAAAGAACGACGAGGAATGGACAAACCTGGGTTTTCTTCAACACTTTGGGCTACAACAGCAATATTCTCAGTTGTTCTTGAGCGACGTGCACGGGTTTTATTCTTCACATCACTAACTTGTCCCAACAGCTCGAATTTGTCCACCAATTTCTGTATTGCGGTCCGACAAGGTGCTTCACGACGACCCAAAAATGTTTTAGTTTTACGAACCGTCTCTGCCAAATTTTCACCATTTTTATAGTGAATTTTAATAATTTCAATGCGTTGTTAAAGCGTGTATCGTTCCATTTTTATTAATAGCGTAGTTTCTACTTGTCAAATGTCAAAAAATAACAGCTTCAAAAGTGACAGCAACCGAAATAGCGGGCTATTCAAAATAACACCTCTTATTGGAAAACCCGCTAGAAATACGATTTCGAAAAAAAAATCGTCATCCTTTTTCGAAATATTGAGTTTGAATTGTTTTTTTCAAAAATTAAAAAAAAAATATTTTTCAAACATTGTGGTATCCAATATTGTTTAGAATTCAATAAAAATTTTGATCGAAATCCGTGCAACCGTTAATGAGAAAGTTGAAAAAAAAACAAAAATTTTCAAAAAATTCTTAGACAAAAATGTAGATTTTGCTTATCAAAATCATTAGAGCCGTTTTCGAGATAAGAAAGTAGTTAGAAAAAATTGTATGGCAGGTACCTATAGTTTTGGGGCTAAACAAACGATTCAAAAATCTATTTGCCTTTCTATTATTTATTTATATATCTACTTATATTTTTCGTTTATTTATTTTTAATTTGCAATTTATTATTGGTTTTATTTATGTTTTTATTTTATGGTAATAACATACGCGTGCTTCTTAATTTACTAACACAGATTCCATTTATATTACTTATTTATTTATTTATTTACTTATTATTTATATATCTTGCTTTTTTATAATACATAGTTATTTATTTATTGATTTGTTTATTTATTTACTTATTATTTATTTATATATTTATTTATTATTCGAGAATTTAATTATTTAAATATTTATTTATTTGTTAACTTTTTACTAATTCATCGTACAATATTTAGTTATTAAATATTCCTTATTATATTAAATATATATATCAAAGCTGTTGATCTTATTTGTAACTATATTTATTATAAGCATTCCTAGTTGTCAAAACTTTTTATTAATGTCGTGTAATCTTAGTTGTTATTTTGCAAACAAAAAACATTATTTTTCGGTATAAAAAAATCTGTCGATTTTTGACAGAAAACGTATCGTGTCTTTTGCCAACGCCACAAAACAAATTTCACTCTCTTATTTTATGTACAAATATGCGCAAAAATATGTAGGTACCTAATTATCATACTGGTATTTCGATACCTTTTATAAATTGTATTTGAATATTACTATAGGAATGCAATTAATGGAAATAATATTGCAAGTATTTACGAGTCCTTGACAAACCTTAAATAAAATCTTACCAAATCCGATAGTTGCCCATTTTGCAGATGTCAACATCAGCCACAATCCGTATACTGCAGCCAAATGCAAGCAACCAAAAGCAAGGATATTCCTCCAAACAAGCTTCAACTTGCGCTTTTTAGCTTTCTTCAAATTTGTAATATCCTTGGCCAGCCCACCATCAGTCGTTTCGGCATCGCATTCGAATAACACTCCAGTTATCTCAGAAGTTCCGTCAGATTTCAAGCTCTCGGTAATTTCTCCATGTTTAGATGTGTTTGGTGGCATATTGACGCTGCAAGTTAATCTAGGATGAATTTATATATACTTTTTATTTGGTTGGCATCTATTTATGTTTATATAATTAATTTTATTGATGTATTTTGTGTCAATATTAATATTTACTTAAACACTGTTCTTCGGTATATTTTTATTATGCACAAAATCCCTTGGCAATTGTTTTCTTACAATGAATTCAAATATTAAATTTTTATTAAAATGAGTCGAATGATTTTGGCATTGAAAAAAAAAACAACTCTAGTTTCAAATATCAAAAATAAAAACTGTAAACATTTCAATTTTCCCAATTTTTGAAATTTAAAGCGAACGTCACCTAATGGCTAAACAGATATGAATAGTTCTGCCAAAATTATGTCTGCATTCAGGAATCGATAAATCGCTATCCGGCTAGGCTGGTGTAAAACAACCCGTCTAAAAATACAGCTGCCGACAAAACAGCGGCTAAAAAAAATAAATCCTAAGCTACCCGAAAAACTTTTGTATACTCTTGTATCCCATGAGAAATGGCATAAAATATACACGAAAATATACAAATTTTATCTATCCGGTTTTGGGTCTTTAGGAACTTAGATAGATACTAACCTATTTTAAATAGGCTATCGTACAACCATCTGAAAGCGCCCAATGAGAACAGTCGGTGTGCCGTAAGAAACTTTAAATTTACTGAAAATTGATCTTAATGAAATAACAAGAGAAACCCAAATTCATATACTCCTTTTATGCCTTATGAAAATTCTTATAGCAATAAGTTATCATACAAAAATTGATTTTCCTTAACCATTTCATTGATTTTCGTCCATTTTTAGAATCATAAAACAAAAAAAATGTTTCTTTTAAGTCAAAATGAGTAATGCCAAATTCGATTTATTTATGATTTCTTTTCTTTGCTGTAGTGGCTGCAATGAAACCTGGCAGCCAATTTAGAAATATAGACATCGTGCAGCGAGGGCTGCATGTAGCTTTTGGGATGTGTCAATCCTCATAAGAACCTGCGTAATTTATTTTCGCTGCATGCGAAAAAGCTGCACATCTGTTTAGGGCATTAGCGATTTGTCGAAAGACAGTCTTCCAGTATCATGGATGCCCGAACTGTCCGAAGGTCGAACATTTACTCAGACATTTAGCTCCATTCAACATTTAGCAACGCATAGCCCAAATTATACCAAATTATATCAAGAGGACAAAATACCGAAAGAAAGTTTGACGTTGCGTTGGTCGATCGAGTGTCTAATAACCTCATAAGAAGTTCTATTCCGTCAAGCTAAGCAATCCGGTGGCAACACTGCACAAATATCATAAGAGATAGATGCAGCCTCTAACGAGCTTGGCTATACACGACCACCACAAAGAAACCTCTAGGTTGACGATGAATGCTGGCCAGCATACAAGGATGCGACGCTATAAAGAAGGAAAACAGGAGCTCTGCAGAAGAAAGGAACATGAGAGATGTGCGATAGAGGAAAATGAAAGGTGTTACTGCAGGAATGGGGTTCGAAAATGTTACCAAAATTTAAAAAGGACATCACAAGTTCACAGCACGTAGCCAATCCTGAGGATGAAAGGATGAAAAAGGAAACATCGTGGTATAAATGCAGTTATTGTTAAGAATTTTCAAAGACCACTTCTGCCGACTGTATAACGACAACTAAAGTCAGACAGACCAAACTATTCAATATAGGCAAAGAACAACTATTTAGCTCACCCGACCTGAACCAAGGTAAGATAGTCATTTCGAAACTCAAGTCCAGTAAAGCTGCTGGAGCTGATGGCTTAGCCACAGAGCTCTTCAAATCAGCAGGAGATGATTTGGTTAGGAGTATATCCCAACTCATCTGCAATATATAGTCCAAGGAAAGCATCCCCGACGAATGGATTCTTTACCCGATCTTCAAGAAAGGAGACACTATAAACTGCGCCAACTACAGAGGCATCAGTCTTCTTACCAGTGCATACAAGATCTTATCTACTGTCTTATGTGAAAGCCGTTCTTCAACAAGCTGATAGGCCCATATCAGGTTGGCTTTCGGCCAGGAAAGTCCACCATTGACTGAATATCTACACTACGGCAGATCTGGGAAAAAACACAAGAGCTTCAAATTGATACCCACCACCTCTTCATCGATCTTAAGATCGCGTATGGCAGCGTCTATACAGACAAGCTAAATAGAGCAATATCTAGTTTTGGCATCCCTGAAAAACTCGCCCGTTTGTGCAGGATGACGATGAAAAATTCGCGCTCTTTTATCAAGGTCGGTAAAAACCTCACCGGTGCCTTTGATGTAAAAAAATGATTTAAACCATGCGACGCGCTGTCATGCCATATTTTAAACATCATACTTGAAAGAATAGTCCAGAAATAAGGAGCCAACACCAGAGGCACTATCTTTCAAAAGTCCGTTGAATTAACTTGCGTACGCTGACATTAACATAATGGGAAGAACACAGCGAAATTCAATGACGTCTTTGTCAATATTGAAACGGAACTGGCGAAAATGTTCTTAGCAGTAAATGAGAGCAGGACAAAGTATATGATGTCATCAAGAAACGACACACCGACGCACGTCATGAACAGGACGTGACCATAGAAAGCTATAACTTTGAGATATTTAAGGACTTTGTCTACCGCTATAAATAAAGCCAACGAGATCAGCTGAAATCAAACGTAGAAAAGCTCTTGCCAATCGCTGCTTCTTTGGGCTTAGGAGGCAAATGAGTAACACAGCCCTCTCTCGTCCAGCTAAAGTATCCCAATCATTATCCTGCTGTATGTTTCAGAGACATGTTCTTTATCTAATGTAGAAAAGAGTGTTCTAGGTTTCTTTGAAAGACAATTTTTTCAGATGATTTTTGGTCCCGTGTGCATAAACGGTGAGTGGTGGAGAAGATACGAAAATCAACTGTTTACATAGTGGCACAATGACTTAGTTGGCTAGGTCATGTAGAGCGGATGGACATCAATGCTCCAGCCCGGAAAAACTTCGAATCCAACCCGGAGGGACGATGCAGTAGAGAAACCGAAGTTCACGTTTGCGCCCAAGTGGAAAAGACCTCAACCAACTTTGCATGCGAAACTGGAGGCAGCGAGCTAAGTGCCGAACTGGCTGGAGAAGCTTGTCATAAGCAAGTAAGTTAGGAAAGACTGACTATCACACAGAAATGTATGGGACTAATTATCAACTCCACAAAGGCAACGATTAAAAAAATTACAAGGAAAAACTTCAAGAGTTCTAAGAAGGCCAGATTCCATTACATGTGCTGACAAGGGAAGAATAAGTTACTATAATCCTCAGGCACAAAATATTTCCAACAGATGTCATAAACAACAATTCGACAAAAACTTCACAAAGGAGTTAGGCTGCCAAAAAAATGTGGATATAGATATAATCTCAAAAAAAAGCACGAAAATTAAAGAATCCCGAATGAAAAAAAAATTTCATTAATGTATAAATACTATATAGCTAATTAATTCTTTTGCGTTAATTAAAAAATAGGTACAATAATTCAATTTCATTGTTTTAATACCATACCTTTTTGCTTAAAACAGTATTAAAAAATAATAAAAACTGTACTGATTCTTTCGAAACTCTAGAGATTCCGTCGTCGGCTGGGCACTGATATAATATCGTTTGCAATAGCTTCAAACTCTTTGCACTTTTGTATAAATTGAGGCAATGATTGGTACAGACAAAAAAACTGGTCTGAATGAAATAGCTCTTGTTTTATACTTTGCAAGGCTGCTCAATTAATGATCACAGTATCCTATCTTTATCGTTATTTTATGATATTTTTTGGCATGCGAATCGAGTAATTTATTAATATGCAACACGTGTATCGAATTTGTTCCTTTGTAAGGTGTGATATAAAGTAGATAAGCTTATCATTCAAATGATTGCTATCACTTGTTTTCTGCATTGCCATTGAATCTAAGGCTAAAAATTAAAAAAATAACATAACTTTAGGAATAACACATTTATAAACTAAATTATACAGGATGCCCACAGTCACTGGCGCAGAGGAAAACCATGCACCATGGGTTCCTGAGGTCATTAAATCAAGAATTTATTACTCTTATAATTTGGCATACAATTTGTTTTTCCTCCAAATTTCAATCAAACACAATTTTAATCGTTTTTTTAAGGGCCAACATTGGCAATAGTAAGTTAAGCAGTCAGTTAGTACTTATTCTCCAGATACAGCCAAAATCAGTTCTTCAGCAGTCAGATACAACTTAATCTAGAAATAAAATTATCTGCTCATTTTAGCAGATATCTGAGGAATAAAATAAATAGCTATTTTCGATGTCAAAAACATTTTGAAATATTATTGCTTTGAAATAAACGTTAAACAAAAATTAATTTCTATGGAAAGTTCGATACTCGAAATAAAAGGGACGTTAAATTATTCTATGGATTGTTTTTTCTTGATTGAAAAGTTCGATGTTGTTACCGGTTTTTTAAGAGACAAGTAAGTTTATTCCTCTGGGAACTAACTGGATGTTTATCTGGAGATTGAAAAATAGGCTCTAAGTAGTAATTTTTGTTTGCTTATTATGAAAGCTCAGTTTATTTTCTTAAAACAACTTAAATTTTATTGACCAAAAAGGACATTAAAAAATTGACAGAAATAAAAAAAAAATAAAAAGTTTTATTTATGTAAGTCAGGTGTTGATTTAAGAAAAAATACTTTAGTTTTAAATTCAATCTTTTATTTTACGTTTTACTTTTAGATTCTTCAAAGTTCGTGCGATTAAAAAAAATTCGTGTCATACTGCCGCTCTTTCTGGAAAATAATGACTTTTGTATATTTTATTTTTGACGACAGTGACAGCATATATTTTAAGGTTATATATCTATTTCAGTCTAATGGTTTACACTACAGCATTACCAGGTTTGGTAAAACCCCCCCCTGGTAAGCTGGTGGCGTCCTCCAGGTTACCATTTTCATCAAACCGTCTAAAATCAAGAATTGCCAGTTTTGCAACCGGTCGTGTGTATGAGCCGGTAGATGTCTTCACAACAGCTAACCTTGTCTGTCCGTCCTTGCTTCGGTTCGCCTGCACGATTATCCCCCTTGGCCAGGCGTTTCTGGGGTTGTTCTCATCCACTATCAGTACGACGTCTCCTTCAGATACTGGCTTTACCGGTTAGAACCATTTTGTTCGTCTAGTGAGAGAGGGAAGATATTCTTTCACCCAACGCTTCCAAAAAAAGGTTACTATATTGTTCGGATGCAAGCCTATGCTTGCGAAGTGCATGGCAATCGCTTAAAAGTTCTCCAGTCAGCATTATGCCGTTTGATGACCCCATCAAAAAATGGTTTGGGGTGAGCGCCTCGTCACTGTCGGTATCTATCGGAATATAAGTAAATTCTCTAGAATTTTTTTCTTTTTTATTATTATTTTTATTATTATATATATATTTCCAAAGTTAAATTAAATTACATTATGTAATATTATAATTCTTTGAAATCCTATCGATTTTTAAAAATATATTTTTTAACTTAACATTAAAAACAATAATTATAAAATCTAATTAAAATTGCAATTATTTTAATGATAAAGTTGATATTAAAATATATACATTACATATACTAATAATTTTTTTAGAAATATCTATCAGTCTGTAATACTTTCGTGACTGAATGAATGATCCGTCAATTAAAAAAACATTATTGTTTTTATTTTGTGTTTGTGGGGTGAGGTTTACAGATTTAAGAAAAGAAAATTTAAGTTTATAAATTACAAGCTGAGTTCAACAATATTTTTACCAAAGAACTATTCATAGTGAAAAGCCAATTCCTTACTTTATTAATGAACAAGGTGGATTGTGTTTCTGTTCTTATTTCAAAGGGTAGTTTATTAAAAAGCCTAGGTGCCGTTGCAGTATAAAATCTATAAAAATGTGTTTTTCTAGCTAAAGGAATGTTTACCATTGTCATACTATTCACTCTTAATCCGTAAGTGTTGGAACTTCTCAATGTAGCACTGTACCCGCTTCGCATCAAAAAAACCTTTAATACCTTAAAGATATAGAGATGAGTTACTGGAAGTACTCGGAGACAATGAAAAAGTGGCCAACTACTTGCAAGCCTGTTAACTCTACAGATAATTCGTACCAGATGTTTTTGGGCAACGTTTAGTATTTCGATTGTGCTGTTGTATATTCCACCCCAACTTGTAATGCCATACTGCAATTTCGATTGTGCTAACCCGTAGTATATCATCAAGAGAATTTTAGTTGAGCAGTGGGGTTTTAATATATACATTTTCCGCGTTACAGACAACATATATTTTTTTAATTCATCTACATGACTTTTCCAACTCAAGTTTTTATCGATTAAAACACCTAAGTACTTAAATTTTTCAACACTTTCAATTTTAAAACAATTTGTATTACCCACAAATTCATCGGAAAAGTTTTTTTCTCCACAAGTGTGAGCAGATAACGACATGTTTGGACTATTGGTGGAATGAAAAATAATCTCACAATCATCAGAGTAAGAACCTTTTAAATTACAATTCATCAATTTAGTTTTTTTCACTTATAAGTAATTGATGTTTAGCAAACCACTGTCGCAGAATTTGAATTTATTATTCGTATAAGTAGAAGCGATATCATCAGCAAAGGCAGTAATTTTACTTTTGAAATTTTGGTTAAATAATGAGTTAATTTATATTAAAAATAGAAGGGGTCCTAACACAGATCCTTGGGGTACACCAATGTTAGTATTTAATTCATCACTATAGGTGAGGTTAAGTTTCACACGTTGACTTCTCTCTGATATGTACGAAGAAAACCATGTATGTATAATACCTCTTAATCCACATTTGTACAATTTGTCTAAAAGTATATTGTGATTAACCATATCGAATGCCTTAGTCATATCTATGAAAAGAGCTAAAGAAGAATTTTTTTTATTAAAATCATCATTTATTTAACTAGATACTTTAAGAATGGCATCTTCAGTGGATTCCCTTCTCGAAAACCAAATTGCTCATCTCCAAAAAAGTTAGTTTTGTTCAAAAACAATACTATTCGCTTTTTCATTAGCTTCTCAAAAACTTTACTAAAAGTTGGAAGAATGGAAATATTTACATAGGTCTATATTGAGACATTAAGTTTCGATTTCCTTTTTTGAATAGTGGAATTACTTCAGCAGATTTTAAAGCAGCAGGAAAGATGCCAAAATTCACACTTGCATTAAATAAATGACTCAATGCATCCACAATATATAATGAAATTTTCTTTAAGAGGCAGTTGGTAACATTGTCCGAAGCACTTGAAGTTTTGTTATCAAGAGACAAGATTTCTTTATGGATATCTAAAGGAGAAATTTGATTAAAAACATGTTTTGCTTTGAATAGTCTCATCAACTAAATCTGAAAATAAATTACAAGAACAATTACTTTGTATTGGAAAAGGCTTCGATTGAATCGGAATAGTTGTAAAAAAATTACTAAAATTATTAGCAATGGCCGCAGGATCGGATATCAGTTTTCCTTCAATTTCTATATTAGATATATTGTCCTTTTGAGGTTGATTTTCAAGGATGTTGTTGACAACTTTCCACTCTTCTTTAACGTTCCCTCTACAGTTCTGAAGCTTATTTGCATAAAAATTATCTCTACTCATATTTAAATGTTTTTTAACTTCCTCGCTTATTTTTTCATAATATTTTTTTTTAAATTTGAATTAAGTGGATGTCGCAGACATTTTTTTCGAATTTAATTTTTTTTATTTATTTTTTTCAACAATCTGTGACTTATCCAAGGCCTGAAACGTTTCAATTTGGAATTATTCAGATTTATGACTTCAGTGCAACATTCAATATGATTTTTCAAAATACCAAGAAAAATGTTGTAAGCCATTGAAGGATTGTTTTCTGCATAGACATGCTCCCAGAACTCAAACTTTAAATGTCTCTTTAAATTTAATTAAAGAAACAAACTTAATTTTGTGGGTTATTTTAAAAGGTATAGGTTGATGAATACTAGGTGATTGACATTTATCTTTATTAAGATTTATCATGCAATGGTCGGAAATCTTATAGTCTAGTACCTGAGCAGACGGATTATGTAAAAATTTACTGTCTAATCTTACGAAAATATGGTCAATGCATGTTTGTGAAGAGTCTGTAATACGGGTAGGTTCCATTACAAGAGGTTTCAAACCATATGAAGCCATTAAAAGCATATAATTATCTGTATCTAAGTTAATTTTTAGTATGTTAATATTAATATCTCCTAATACCAGCAAGTTCTTCACCTTTGTTTCACTAAGTAACTCATTCAAATGTGTTATAAAAATGCTTTTATTTAAGTTGTTTTCATGCAGACGATAAACGCTCAAAATAGTAAACTTTTCTTTATGAATAATACAATTCATTTTAATTATATCGGCGCTAATCAGACTAATCGTAATAGCATCACATTGATAATCTTTTTTAATATACACAACAACACCACCTGAGCTATATGAATTATTGTTTCCAAGAATGTTATAATTAGATAGTTCATAATCATACAACCAAATCTCAGATAAAACAATTATATCAACATTAAGATGGAAAGCGTTTAAATGAGACAAACATAAACTGAAATTTGCTCTCATACTTCGTATATTTTGATGAATAATATTTAGTGTAGAAAAGATGGAATTAGCATATTTTTTTTTGATAAATTGAGTTATTTGAATTCATTATAAAAGAAAGTATTTTATAGTTTATAGTTTATTGAGGTCTTCAAAACACCTCACTTTAATAACACTATCACCCTCGATTTTACGCAAAAAAATTATGCTATTCCTCATCCATATATACTTAAATTTTTTTTCTACTTTTATTTTTTTGGTGGCATTAAAGAGTCCTCGCATATGGGACGTTAAGCTATCATTGATGTACATTTGAGATCCATCCTGATCATCACCCAGCAGTTTCGTTGTAAGCATTTTCCTTTTTTCATGTTTCAATTTCATAAATTTCTCTTTGATTAAATGATGAGTAAACTTAAGAGAAAGAATGTTTAAGCATGGTTTGGTTGGGTTATGTACTATTTCGATTTGAATTGCTCTCACAGTGAGACACATGAATAGAACACCCCTTCTTTTTTCTGTGTGTCGTCCTACCGTGACCAGAATTGGGCCAAAATAGTCTACGCCTACATAAGTGAACGGCCGTGTAAATGCCTTGAGACGGGCATCAGGAAGATCGGACATCAGTGGAGCTATATACATACCTCTGTTGTTACGACACTTTTGGCAATCATTTTTGACCTTTTTTAGCACCATTCTTAGTGTTGGAATGAAGAAGAATTGACGAATCTCGTTCACTGTTGTTTCGGAAAAGATATGTTTGTATTTTCTATGGAAACTGTCAAAAATCAGGGTAGAGACATAATGCTGTTTTGGTAAAATAACTGGTCTTTTACAATCAAGGGAGACATGGTTAGATGCATCTATGCGCCCTTTCACTCGCATTACTCCCTTTTCATCTAGATAAGGACTTGATTTGTATAATGTGCTCGTCTTTTCTATTATTTGTTTATTTTGCAGGGCATTTGTTTCTTTAGGATAACCTTCATATTGACACAATAAATATAGGAATGTTTCAGCTCCTTTGACGTAATCTAGATTACCATTCTCGTCTTGGCATAACCAAAGTAAGTGGCTCTTGGTACCTTTGCTTTTTTCTAGTGTGGGTAAATCGTCTGGCTTGCGAACTTTCTTTAAAAATGTACAAAAGTATTGGAAGACGTATGAAATGGCAGAGACCGTTTCTTCCCATGAAGAGAAGTGCGTATAATTTGTTAATGGTGCCACAACAACATCCATGTGTGTATGAACTTCAAACCCATTTTGTGTACCTTCTTTAGGATTCGTTGGCCAACGATCTTTAGGATTGTAGAGAACTATTGGTCCTCGATACCAACGGCTGTCTGAAGAAAAGTAAACTTTAAGATTACACTTGTTGGCATCATCGGCTGCGTTATGTTCACTTGGCACCCATCGCCATTCGTTTTCATTTGAATTCTCCAGTATTTCACCAACTCAAAATATTACAAATTGTTTAAGCTTTTGGTTATCATTTTTAATCCAGCATAGTACTGACTGAGAGTCCGACCAGAAGTAACGCCTGTTTATTCTAATCTAGTGTCAATTCAGTCTAACAGATAACACAGCTGCTTCTAACTCCATTCGCGGAACTGAAATTTGTTTTAACGAAGCTAATTTGGTTTTTGAATAGACTAGATGACACTCGATAAATGATCCCATTTGTGTTCTGAAGTAGCACACTAACCCTGACAGGCTAGCATCCAAAAACACGTGTAACTCTATTGAAGACTCAGCATCAAAGTTCAAGTTACTTAAATAAGGCCGTCTTATCTTGATTTCTCTGATCGTAGGCAGTAAGCTTAGCCACTCTTTCCAAAGTCGAAAATGCTCTTCGTGTATTGGCTCATCCCAACCAATACGCTCACGCCAAATGGATTGCAATAAAATTTTTAGAAACACCAAGAACATCATGAGAACACGTAGAACAATTCTAAACGAATTGTTCTACGTGTGCTCATGAGCGGAGGAGTTAATCCTTCAAGTATCTCCTCATCAAATTTTTTGTTGCTAAATAAAAGTGCGAATTGGTAGGTTAACGGTGACCACCACATTCCCAAAACCTTTTCGAAATCGTAGGGACTTGAACGGGTATTAAAAGACTTACTGAAATCGGCTGCCTCTTTGTCTAGAGCTGTTAATACACTTTTCGAGTTACTCATGAAGTTTCTTATCTCAAAACCCGCTTGCTGGTGAATATGTATAACGTCACTTGTTACGCGTATCGCCTCTTCTGGTGTGTCGAAACTATCTAAGAAATCATCGACATAATGGTTGCGTATGATGGCTTCAGCGGCTCGGGGAAACTTTTCAGAGTGTTCCATGGCGTTTTTGTTTTTCACATATTCCGCACAATATGGTGGGCAGGTTGAACCGAAAGTGAGTACCTTTATAATGTAGTCTTCTATTTTTCCAGTTTCTTTGTTTCTCCACAAGAATCTTTGGGCGTGTTGATCCGCGTCCTCAACAAGCACTTGGTGGAACATCTCCCTTATGTCTCCAAATATTGCTATTTTCCTTTTGCGAAATCGAAATAGTATGTCTACAAGCGATACGAGATAGTCAGGCCCCGAGAGTAACATTGAGTTTAAGGAAACTCCATCGACTTGCGTTGCTGCATCCCATACCATTCGCACCTTTGATGGTTTGTTGAAATTCAGAACAGGGAAAATGGGAAGATACCATATTCTGTTGCCTTGATGATTTTGCATATCAGAACTTGTAAGTTTGCGCACATACCCTTGGTTTATATAATCTGAAACGAGTGATTCTAACTTTGCTGCTAGTTCGGGTTCTTTATGTAATCGCTTCTCAAGGCTCAAAACTCTTCGTTGGCGGACGGTCTGCTATTTGGTAGTTCATTGCTTTCACTTTTACATAGGAGTGGAACACTGAACCTATTACCCAATCTCTTGACAGAGCTTTTTAACAGATTCTCGGCCCTAACATCTGGTCCTTTTGCAAGCTTTCTTATTTCCTTTGAACCGAAACTTTCTATTGAAAAGAATTCTCGAACGATTTAAAGACTCAACAGTTCGAATATTTGTAAATGCGTATCTTTTTGATGCATGTGTATGTGTACCTGCTAACACCAAGTTAACTTTCTTTAATTTTCTTCAGTGCGAGAAGTACCAGATGTCCATCTTAAACGAACTTCTTGGGGCTCACCCCTTAATTCTAGAACGTCTGCCAGCTGATTATCCATCATGGTGACCAAAGAGAGCCATCATCTAGGAAATCAAATGTTTCAACTTTGATTTCATTGAGAGACACAGGCAAAATTTTAAACAACAAACTTCCTTTAATTTTCAGATCGCTTCGCTAGTTGCTCATGTTTAAGCCTAGTACGCTGCTGATGCGAAACGAAAAATCCCATACAAAAATGACACGACGAAATCATGAACGAAAAATTTCGCTCTACTTTTCGCTTTCCAGTACGCTGCTGAACGACGAAATGTTTAATTTTAGTGGATAGCTGTACTAGATTTCTTAGTACAATTCTCCACTCTTTTCGTTCTCAATTTAATTGACCTGCACATTAATTGCTTGCGAAATTTTGACATTTCATTTTTTTTATAAAAACAAAATTCAAGCTCTTGTATTGTTTATTTGATTTTTCTTTGGGTTTTCTCTAGTGTCTGGTTTTTCTGTGGATTTCCTGTATTAAATTATTCAAAATACATTCAATTCTAATTTTTGTATCAAAACCAATTTCAAAATCGACTAAGCTAAATCTGCAAAATGGAAATGGGAAGTTGGAAAGAAGCACACCCTTCACATATCTTATCGGCGAACAAGATATAGCGGATCTTTATTTGGACTGCTTATTATAACCAACTATCGACTTTTCTCATACCTAGTGCTAGTGCTTAAATTAAAAATAACCTATGTATGTCCTTTTAAAATTAATTTATTTTAAGTGACTACTAAATAAAAATATTATAATCAAGATTCAGTAGTTTGTTCTGCAATTAATTGTCCATGTCATGATTCTTAAAATACATTTGTTACTCCGACTTTTAAATTCTATGCGACCTTTGACACCATATAAATATAAAAAAAACACTCACCATTTCTAACTACATACTTTCAACACATAAATTAACTCAATTGCCACAAAGAAAAAATCAAATCGACCGCCCGCTACTGGCAGTACGAATATGAATTTACCGACCTGGTCGGGACAAGTAAGCCAAAGGTAAGCGGACTTCCGCTGCATCAACGACAATTAAGGAAATCATCGTTAAATGCAATAATGTTTGGTTGCAAAAAGGCCATCTTAAACGATATCCACCTCTATTTAGAAAGCCTGTTTCCGATCTCATAGATTGGCGATTTTATACCATACCCCAGAACTTATTTCTCAAGTTAAGATAATCTGTTTAATGTTTACTTCGTGAAAATAGGCACGGGATGGACATTGTTATTTAGTCTACAATTTCTGGTGATGACCTCGCTAGTCCTTTGTTGTGTTGATAGAAAGAAGATGATGACAAATCACTTACCTCGCATTGCCATCGCTACCTTCTTTTTCTTTTCTGGACGAAGTTTTTTTTTTTTTTAATGTAATTGGACCATCGTATGGCAGATGCCCTGCTCGTGAATTTGATAGCAAATCAAGCTGCTTGCAAGCTGGTCACTTGTCAATTGGATTTGAAATATAAGGCCATGCACTTTTTCTATTCATTCGATTTTAGTATTAATTGAGGAAGCAAGACCTGTAGTTAAAATGGGAATCGATCAAAGAGCATTCGCAGCGTAGCAGAGCGGTCAAGTACAAACCCACTAAGAAAACTCACTGATGAACAAGTGAAAATGCAACCCGTTCCAAAGATATTTTTTTTTTTTTTTTTTTAAATTCATTTTTATTTCATATTAACTTATAACTATCTTAAAGCTAGACAAAAATGTTTAAAACTAGCCTAATTATCAATAACTTACAACTAATTTACTGGCCCTTTACGGGCGCTCTAAATTAAACAATAACTCTTTCAACTAATGTCTTTCGACCTAAAAACTATTTTAATTAAATCTAATTTTTTTTTATTTATTTTATATTTCAAGAAACTTTTATACAAAAAACTTGGTATCTGATCATTTTTTTTTTTTTTTTTTTTTTTTTTTTTTTTTTTTTTTTTTGTACCTATAAACTAAACCTAAATATATATTAAAAATAATTAAAACTAAATAAAACTAACTTATACTAACTAAAAATAACTTAAACTACTTAAAATACCTAATAATACTTATAACTACTTAAAAAACTAGAACAGCCACAGCAGCATTTTTTTCGTTTTTTAATTTTTTTTTTGTTTATTTTTTATATGCATGCAGACACACACCAGCATGCAAACCACCCACACATGTACATACGCACATACATATACGTACGCACATACATGTACAGACACGCATGCCCCCGCATACATACATATTTTTAATTTTTTTTTGGTGCCACCAGGACATCGCTCTTGCAACGTGACCCCGAATCAGCTTAAACAAAAAATTATCTATTCTGTTTATGTTGGCTCCGTTATATAGAACCTGGTTGGAATAATATCGTTTGTACTCCGACTCTGGTGTTCTGTGTAATCCAAGGCAACGTCGAAGACACTGCCTCTCAAACACCCGAATCTTTTCCATTTGAGATGGGGCAACGTTGAACCACACCGGGCACCCATAGGCAATCATCGGCCTGATGAGGGCCATGTAGCAAATCACCTTCACCCTGCTGTCAAGACGACTGCTATAAAATAATCGTTTTGTCAGGGCAAAGGCTCCCCTAGCCCTGGCCAGAGCAGCACCTATATGTCTGTCGAAATACAAGTACTGATCCAACCAGATGCCAAGGTACTTTACTACACTTTTACTCGCCAGTGGATGTCCATGTGGTCCCACGATCACCAGCTTGCGCCAGTTCTTTCTCGTATCCCTTGAGGCGCTAGACAACGAAGTCCTAAACAGAATTGTTTCTGATTTCTGGAAATTGATTTTCAACTTCCAGTCATCACAATATCGCTGAATCTTGTCGAAGTCACGCTGCAAAAGAATTTTGATGACTTCAACTGTTGGAGCTGTTCTGTACGCAATTAGATCGTCGGCGTACGCAATTGCCTGAGTTAGACTACCTATCAGATCGCTGGTGTAAATGCTGAAGAGAATCGGCGAGTTAACCGCTCCCTGCTGAAGACCATTGTTAATATTAAAAACTGTGGTAGAAGTTACATTGCCACTCTTGACAACAAACTTTCTACCATTTAGCATGTCATAAAGCATGTACAATAGCGGTTTACTTATACCAAGTCTGGCGAGCTTTAGATAGAGACCCTCTAACCATACGGTGTCGAAGGCCTTCTCCAAATCAACCAGACAGGCACCCGTACACTGCTTTATAGATTTGTTCCATTGGACATCAGAAACGAGCTTAGACGCGGCATGAATTGTGTCATGTCCCGTCTTAAAACCGAACTGATTATCCGGTATGATTTTGTTGTCCTCCGCCCACTTGAACAGAGCTCTATTAATAACCTTTTCAAATACTTTGCTGATACTCGGAAGAAGACTTATCGACCTAAGATTCGCCGGATTGGAATTGTCCTTTCCCCTTTTAGGGAGAGGATGCACCACTGCTGTCTTCCACCGCACTGGATAATATGCATTATTCAGCGCGTTGTTAAACAGTGTGGTATATATGTCAACTGCTTCTTGAGGCAAATGTCGTAGTACAACGTTGGATATACCATCGACTCCTGCTGATTTCTTTTTCTTTAGTGAATCAAAGATGAGCTGGAGCTCAATCTTCGAAATTAACAGGGAACTGGTCCCATTTCGCTCGGCGATTATGGCGTTTGCCAAATGTTCATCATTAAACCCGGTAAAACCAAGGTTCTCAGATCGCCACTGCGTTATATCGTTCCGGAGGTAAAAGTGTTGAACCAGAGCTCTGCTCTCCAGGTCATGGTTCGGGCGAATGCTAGCATTCACCTTGTACACTTGCTGAAAAGCAGCCCCCACCGCCTCCACCTTCTCCTGCGGATCTTCGATTATGAAGAGGTCATCGTCCAAGACGGCGTCATCCGGATCTATGCCCGCTGTCAGAAGTACGTCTCTGTTTTGTGTCGTCCTCTGGAGCTTAAGACACGGAAGGTCGTTTTGATCTTTTCTTCTGAATATCTTATTAATTTGTGGGAACATACTCGGGTCGGTAGCGTTCACGGCCCGAATTTTGTTGTCCCAAAACAAATTAATGGACAACCTATAATTTTCTTTGATCAATTGGTTGATGTTTTTTATGGACGACTTCAGTGTCCTTATCTCCAGATCTCGTGTGTCAGTAAACCGTCTGTACAAGCGTTTTAGTCTTGTCAGTAAGCCACTTTTTTGTCTGTGAAGTGCATCAATTGTCGCGTTACGGTACATGTCAGTTGCGTTACGTTCCTTGTATTTCGGTATTGTCCTGTTCATTGTTCGTTGAATTGTTTCGTCCATTTGTTCTAAGTATCTGTCAACTTCAGTATTTGTCAGGTTCCTGTCATTTGGTGGGGATATATCATTTGAACGTAATTCGCTCAATAAGAAGTTCGAGAAGCGTGGCCAGCGCACCTTACTGTAATTGTAAGTATGCACAGGTACATACTCCTCCAATTCCATAAGCTCGTTCGGAAGTTGTATTACGGCGGCGAGTCCGCAGTGGTCACTGTCGTACTCGATCGTTCTTTAACAATTTTTAGGCCGTTGGCCCACAGTGTCAGTAATTGTTAGTCTTGCGTCTTTCAACAATAGATCCAAATAGGCACCGCTTCTTGGAAACGATGGCCTGTCTGTAGCGAGAAGTTCAATGCGATACTCCAGGTTGTATCGACCCATCCAATTATACAGATGGTTACCACGAGGATTCTGTATTTGATTTCCCCAATCTATATGTTTGGCATTCAAATCACCAGCCAATATGTAGTAGTTTTCCTCCGAGTTCAATCTTAAGCATTCAAAAAGCTTTTCAAGTTCTGCTATAAATTCTGTTGGCTGAGGTTCTTCGGGTGCATAGGCAGCGATCACATACAATCGCCTCCCCTGATGGAGGCGAATGCATATGATGCATGCCTCTAGCATCCGAAATTTTCGCACATTACTATTGTATATTACCTTATGATTAATACCTTTACGTATGAAGATTGCAACGCCTCCTCCTCGAGTGGAATTGGGTCGGTCTCTTCTTACGATATTGTAATTGTTATTAGTCAATTTATGTTTCTGGGTAAGCTTAGTTTCGCTAGCCATAAACACATCTGGACTTATGTCTTTAAGCAATTGGAATAAATTCGCTCTACGTTCGGTCCTAATCAGTGAATTTACATTCACAGCTAGGATCTTAAAGGGCTTCTCCGGCAGCGCGCCCTTAACCTCTAAGTTGCGTTAAGCTCGGCAAAACAGAGTAGAGATAATCCACCCTAGTCGCCTGCTCCCTGATCTGGTTTTGGAGGCCGTTCAACTGGCCCTGGATGGCCAGTAGAACGCCCATAATATCCGCCTGTGCCGCCGGCGCCTTAGGCACGGGGGCCTGTTGGGCGACCTCTGGTGTAGGCTGTACCGTGCTTCCCCTTCCTGACGCCATTTGGGCGCAAGAAATTTGGGGGTTGACGGGCGTTGTTGTAGGAGGGCGCACTGTTGGACGCTTTTCTACCACTGTTTGCTTTGCTGCTTTATTGTTTTTTATAAGCTGAAACGTCGGGCATCCCCGATAATTAGCGGGGTGTCCGGCGCCTCGGCAGAGTACACATTTAAGCTGGGTCCTATCTTCGACCCGTTCCTTTCCTAACTTGCATTCATCTGCATTGTGGTTCTCTCCACACTTAACGCAGCGTGACTGCATTTCGCAGTTTGCTGCGGCGTGGCCGAACCTTTGGCAGCGCATGCATTGCAGCATGTCGCTGCGCCTTTTTAATTTGTCCCAAGTTACAACCTGGCAGTTGAGGACGGATATACTCCTCAAACTATCCAGTTTGCTGCTGGGTGAAAGTTGAACAAGGAAGAAGGGAAGACTCCGCTTATCCCGCCTAGCTCTAACTGTAGCGAACGGCTTGACCCCGATAAAGTCGAGATCGTCATTCGCTTTTTGGCGGAGTTCATTTAAGAGCACCTGTGGTTCCGTGTAGGAATCTATGCCCTTCAAAAGGACCGTTTGAAATTTTTCGGTTTTAGGGGTGAAACTAAAGAATTCGGTAGTAGTTTCTTTTAGCAACTCTTTAATTTTTTTGTGCTGTTCCAGTGTGAAGCACTGGATAGCATGCCTATCGTTATTTAATCTTTTAATAGTAAAATTTTGACCAATTGTCAACTTACATAGATTTATGGTATCCTGTAACTCCATTTTATAAGCATTAATGGGTGGCACCTTTTCTTTTTTCATGATCGGCGGCTCGCCTTTATTGGACAACCCGTTCCGAAGATATACTCGAAAAGTTATTCACTGTTCACTTTGAAATATATAATCTGAAAAATATAATCAGACTATAAATATAATGGACTATATCTTCGGAACGGGTTGTCCAATAAAGGCGAGCCGCCGATCATGAAAAAAGAAAAGGTGCCACCCATTAATGCTTATAAAATGGAGTTACAGGATACCATAAATCTATGTAAGTTGACAATTGGTCAAAATTTTACTATTAAAAGATTAAATAACGATAGGCATGCTATCCAGTGCTTCACACTGGAACAGCACAAAAAAATTAAAGAGTTGCTAAAAGAAACTACTACCGAATTCTTTAGTTTCACCCCTAAAACCGAAAAATTTCAAACGGTCCTTTTGAAGGGCATAGATTCCTACACGGAACCACAGGTGCTCTTAAATGAACTCCGCCAAAAAGCGAATGACGATCTCGACTTTATCGGGGTCAAGCCGTTCGCTACAGTTAGAGCTAGGCGGGATAAGCGGAGTCTTCCCTTCTTCCTTGTTCAACTTTCACCCAGCAGCAAACTGGATAGTTTGAGGAGTATATCCGTCCTCAACTGCCAGGTTGTAACTTGGGACAAATTAAAAAGGCGCGGCGACATGCTGCAATGCATGCGCTGCCAAAGGTTCGGCCACGCCGCAGCAAACTGCGAAATGCAGTCACGCTGCGTTAAGTGTGGAGAGAACCACAATGCAGATGAATGCAAGTTAGGAAAGGAACGGGTCGAAGATAGGACCCAGCTTAAATGTGTACTCTGCCGAGGCGCCGGACACCCCGCTAATTATCGGGGATGCCCGACGTTTCAGCTTATAAAAAACAATAAAGCAGCAAAGCAAACAGTGGTAGAAAAGCGTCCAACAGTGCGCCCTCCTACAACAACGCCCGTCAACCCCCAAATTTCTTACGCCCAAATGGCGTCAGGAAGGGGAAGCACGGTACAGCCTACACCAGAGGTCGCCCAACAGGCCCCCGTGCCTAAGGCGCCGGCGGCACAGGCGGATATTATGGGCGTTCTACTGGCCATCCAGGGCCAGTTGAACGGCCTCCAAAACCAGATCAGGGAGCAGGCGACTAGGGTGGATTATCTCTACTCTGTTTTGCCGAGCTTAACGCAACTTAGAGGTTAAGGGCGCGCTGCCGGAGAAGCCCTTTAAGATCCTAGCTGTGAATGTAAATTCACTGATTAGGACCGAACGTAGAGCGAATTTATTCCAATTGCTTAAAGACATAAGTCCAGATGTGTTTATGGCTAGCGAAACTAAGCTTACCCAGAAACATAAATTGACTAATAACAATTACAATATCGTAAGAAGAGACCGACCCAATTCCACTCGAGGAGGAGGCGTTGCAATCTTCATACGTAAAGGTATTAATCATAAGGTAATATACAATAGTAATGTGCGAAAATTTCGGATGCTAGAGGCATGCATCATATGCATTCGCCTCCATCAGGGGAGGCGATTGTATGTGATCGCTGCCTATGCACCCGAAGAACCTCAGCCAACAGAATTTATAGCAGAACTTGAAAAGCTTTTTGAATGCTTAAGATTGAACTCGGAGGAAAACTACTACATATTGGCTGGTGATTTGAATGCCAAACATATAGATTGGGGAAATCAAATACAGAATCCTCGTGGTAACCATCTGTATAATTGGATGGGTCGATACAACCTGGAGTATCGCATTGAACTTCTCGCTACAGACAGGCCATCGTTTCCAAGAAGCGGTGCCTATTTGGATCTATTGTTGAAAGACGCAAGACTAACAATTACTGACACTGTGGGCCAACGGCCTAAAAATTGTTAAAGAACGATCGAGTACGACAGTGACCACTGCGGACTCGCCGCCGTAATACAACTTCCGAACGAGCTTATGGAATTGGAGGAGTATGTACCTGTGCATACTTATAATTACAGTAAGGTGCGCTGGCCACGCTTCTCGAACTTCTTATTGAGCGAATTACGTTCAAATGATATATCCCCACCAAATGACAGGAACCTGACAAATACTGAAATTGACAGATACTTAGAACAAATGGACGAAACAATTCAACGAACAATGAACAGGACAATACCGAAATACAAGGAACGTAACGCAACTGACATGTACCGTAACGCGACAATTGATGCACTTCACAGACAAAAAAGTGGCTTACTGACAAGACTAAAACGCTTGTACAGACGGTTTACTGACACACGAGATCTGGAGATAAGGACACTGAAGTCGTCCATAAAAAACATCAACCAATTGATCAAAGAAAATTATAGGTTGTCCATTAATTTGTTTTGGGACAACAAAATTCGGGCCGTGAACGCTACCGACCCGAGTATGTTCCCACAAATTAATAAGATATTCAGAAGAAAAGATCAAAACGACCTTCCGTGTCTTAAGCTCCAGAGGACGACACAAAACAGAGACGTACTTCTGACAGCGGGCATAGATCCGGATGACGCCGTCTTGGACGATGACCTCTTCATAATCGAAGATCCGCAGGAGAAGGTGGAGGCGGTGGGGGCTGCTTTTCAGCAAGTGTACAAGGTGAATGCTAGCATTCGCCCGAACCATGGCCTGGAGAGCAGAGCTCTGGCTCAACACTTTTACCTCCGGAACGATATAACGCAGTGGCGATCTGAGAACCTTGGTTTTACCGGGTTTAATGATGAACATTTGGCAAACGCCATAATCGCCGAGCGAAATGGGACCAGTTCCCTGTTAATTTCGAAGATTGAGCTCCAGCTCATCTTTGATTCACTAAAGAAAAAGAAATCAGCAGGTGTCGATGGTATATCCAACGTTGTACTACGACATTTGCCTCAAGAAGCAGTTGACATATATACCACACTGTTTAACAACGCGCTGAATAATGCATATTATCCAGTGCGGTGGAAGACAGCAGTGGTGCATCCTCTCCCTAAAAGGGGAAAGGACAATTCCAATCCGGCGAATCTTAGGTCGATAAGTCTTCTTCCGAGTATCAGCAAAGTATTTGAAAAGGTTATTAATAGAGCTCTGTTCAAGTGGGCGGAGGACAACAAAATCATACCGGATAATCAGTTCGGTTTTAAGACGGGACATGACACAATTCATGCCGCGTCTAAGCTCGTTTCTGATGTCCAATGGAACAAATCTATAAAGCAGTGTACGGGTGCCTGTCTGGTTGATTTGGAGAAGGCCTTCGACACCGTATGGTTAGAGGGTCTCTATCTAAAGCTCGCCAGACTTGGTATAAGTAAACCGCTATTGTACATGCTTTATGACATGCTAAATGGTAGAAAGTTTGTTGTCAAGAGTGGCAATGTAACTTCTACCACAGTTTTTAATATTAACAATGGTCTTCAGCAGGGAGCGGTTAACTCGCCGATTCTCTTCAGCATTTACACCAGCGATCTGATAGGTAGTCTAACTCAGGCAATTGCGTACGCCGACGATCTAATTGCGTACAGAACAGCTCCAACAGTTGAAGTCATCAAAATTCTTTTGCAGCGTGACTTCGACAAGATTCAGCGATATTGTGATGACTGGAAGTTGAAAATCAATTTCCAGAAATCAGAAACAATTCTGTTTAGGACTTCGTTGTCTAGCGCCTCAAGGGATACGAGAAAGAACTGGCGCAAGCTGGTGATCGTGGGACCACATGGACATCCACTGGCGAGTAAAAGTGTAGTAAAGTACCTTGGCATCTGGTTGGATCAGTACTTGTATTTCGACAGACATATAGGTGCTGCTCTGGCCAGGGCTAGGGGAGCCTTTGCCCTGACAAAACGATTATTTTATAGCAGTCGTCTTGACAGCAGGGTGAAGGTGATTTGCTACATGGCCCTCATCAGGCCGATGATTGCCTATGGGTGCCCGGTGTGGTTCAACGTTGCCCCATCTCAAATGGAAAAGATTCGGGTGTTTGAGAGGCAGTGTCTTCGACGTTGCCTTGGATTACACAGAACACCAGAGTCGGAGTACAAACGATATTATTCCAACCAGGTTCTATATAACGGAGCCAACATAAACAGAATAGATAATTTTTTGTTTAAGCTGATTCGGGGTCACGTTGCAAGAGCGATGTCCTGGTGGCACCAAAAAAAAATTAAAAATATGTATGTATGCGGGGGCATGCGTGTCTGTACATGTATGTGCGTACGTATATGTATGTGCGTATGTACATGTGTGGGTGGTTTGCATGCTGGTGTGTGTCTGCATGCATATAAAAAATAAACAAAAAAAAAATTAAAAAACGAAAAAAATGCTGCTGTGGCTGTTCTAGTTTTTTAAGTAGTTATAAGTATTATTAGGTATTTTAAGTAGTTTAAGTTATTTTTAGTTAGTATAAGTTAGTTTTATTTAGTTTTAATTATTTTTAATATATATTTAGGTTTAGTTTATAGGTACAAAAAAAAAAAAAAAAAAAAAAAAAAAAAAAAAAAAAAAAAAATGATCAGATACCAAGTTTTTTGTATAAAAGTTTCTTGAAATATAAAATAAATAAAAAAAAATTAGATTTAATTAAAATAGTTTTTAGGTCGAAAGACATTAGTTGAAAGAGTTATTGTTTAATTTAGAGCGCCCGTAAAGGGCCAGTAAATTAGTTGTAAGTTATTGATAATTAGGCTAGTTTTAAACATTTTTGTCTAGCTTTAAGATAGTTATAAGTTAATATGAAATAAAAATGAATTTAAAAAAAAAAAAAAAAAAATATCTTTGGAACGGGTTGCATTTTCACTTGTTCATCAGTGAGTTTTCTTAGTGGGTTTGTACTTGACCGCTCTGCTACGCTGCGAATGCTCTTTGATCGATTCCCATTTTAACTACAGGTCTTGCTTCCTCAATTAATACTAAAATCGAATGAATAGAAAACGTGCATGGCCTTATATTTCAAATCCAATTGACAAGTGACCAGCTTGCAAGCAGCTTGATTTGCTATCAAATTCACGAGCAGGGCATCTGCCATACGATGGTCCAATTACATTAAAAAAAAAAAAAACTTCGTCCAGAAAAGAAAAAGAAGGTAGCGATGGCAATGCGAGGTAAGTGATTTGTCATCATCTTCTTTCTATCAACACAACAAAGGACTAGCGAGGTCATCACCAGAAATTGTAGACTAAATAACAATGTCCATCCCGTGCCTATTTTCACGAAGTAAACATTAAACAGATTATCTTAACTTGAGAAATAAGTTCTGGGGTATGGTATAAAATCGCCAATCTATGAGATCGGAAACAGGCTTTCTAAATAGAGGTGGATATCGTTTAAGATGGCCTTTTTGCAACCAAACATTATTGCATTTAACGATGATTTCCTTAATTGTCGTTGATGCAGCGGAAGTCCGCTTACCTTTGGCTTACTTGTCCCGACCAGGTCGGTAAATTCATATTCGTACTGCCAGTAGCGGGCGGTCGATTTGATTTTTTCTTTGTGGCAATTGAGTTAATTTATGTGTTGAAAGTATGTAGTTAGAAATGGTGAGTGTTTTTTTTATATTTATATGGTGTCAAAGGTCGCATAGAATTTAAAAGTCGGAGTAACAAATGTATTTTAAGAATCATGACATGGACAATTAATTGCAGAACAAACTACTGAATCTTGATTATAATATTTTTATTTAGTAGTCACTTAAAATAAATTAATTTTAAAAGGACATACATAGGTTATTTTTAATTTAAGCACTAGCACTAGGTATGAGAAAAGTCGATAGTTGGTTATAATAAGCAGTCCAAATAAAGATCCGCTATATCTTGTTCGCCGATAAGATATGTGAAGGGTGTGCTTCTTTCCAACTTCCCATTTCCATTTTGCAGATTTAGCTTAGTCGATTTTGAAATTGGTTTTGATACAAAAATTAGAATTGAATGTATTTTGAATAATTTAATACAGGAAATCCACAGAAAAACCAGACACTAGAGAAAACACAAAGCCAAAGAAAAATCAAATAAGCATTACAAGAGCTTGACTTTTTTTTTTTTTTTAAATGAAATGTCAAAATTTCGCAAGCAATTAATATGCAGGTCAATTAAATTGAGAACGAAAAGAGTGGAGAATTGTACTAAGAAATCTACTACAGCTATCCACTAAAATTACACATTTCGTCGTTCAGCAGCGTACTGGAAAACGAAAAGTAGAACGAAATTTTTCGTTCATGATTTCGTCGTGTCATTTTTGTATTGGATTTTTCGTTTCGCATCAGCAGCGTACTAGGCTTAAGGTAGAACTGCACTGGTTTGAACTGCACTACAGTGGAACTATTCGACACTGCGCTAAAAAATATTTATACGTATGAAATTCTATGAGCTATAAGATAACGCACTAAGCGGCAACGGAACTTCACAAAATTTGCTCTTTGTTCACTGTTTAATGGACGTTGGCCATGAACGGACTTCGCTTCACTATATGGACTAGGCCTACATTTTTCTGAGCCAATTGGTTTTTTTTCTGGCCATTGAAATGGCAAAATGTTAACTATTTGTTCCTTACTCCACTTATGTTAAGTGAAGTCTGATGAGTGATTATTGAATGGAACGCAAAACCCACTCAGAAAATAAATTTGTAAATTGACTTCAAGAATAAAACTCTGCTCAGAAAATAAGTAAAAGCATGAAATATAAAGTCCAAATGTAAGGGGAGTGAACAATTTAAGCTACGTGTAGTGTGCGTTCAAACCAAGATGCATTAAAAGGAAAGAAACAATTCTCCAGCAATATTGTTTCCTCGTGTGAACGCCATAGACGATTTTTAAAGCAATACAAAAAATTTCCCTGTTTAAAAAGGGACTTGGCCATAGTCAATGAACAAAACTTATTATTTCCTTTCTATTGATGCAAAATGAATGTTCCAATTTGAAAATTGAAAATGGAGAAAAAAGGCAACCAAAAAATGGTTTTCAAACATTAATTAATCATGGCTATTAGTGAATTCGGTGGATGAGATATAGCCGCATTTCAACTAATTTTCGCAATTGATGCTATTAGTGAATCCATAGAAAACAAATTGAACGAATGTTGGTAAACTTACCTGCACCAACGACATTTTGTTCAACTTCTTTGGTATTACTGAATCCTCAAACCTTTCGCACTCCATACAAACTTTCTCATTTTATTTCCGCGCCAATTGTGTCACGAATCTTTGTATTGATGTACTTTATTTTGTCCAAAAATCATAATGGATAGCACAAAAAATGTAAGTTAAAATAAGAGTATGTATTTAATTCTGAATTAAAAACTATATGCCTACTAGGTACTTGAATTAATTCTTGGTTATAATGTTCTTTTTTTAGAAAACGAACCACTAACCAAGACCAGTTTACGGAAATGGTAGGATTACTGAAAACACAACCTGACATTGCCAAGAACTTAAGCAATATATTTCCAGAACATCAGTTTTGGTCAAACTTAAAAAACTAGGTAAACGGTTTGGATCTTCCTTTTGAGGACTACAAGTCCTTAATCAAACAAAAACTTTCCCAAACAAGATGTCCACGAATGCAACTAGTGATAAGAAAGAGGAAATCATTTCCTATCGTCAGTTGACGAAGATGTGTTTCAGCTGTTCTGCTTAAAAAGTCACATTTCAAAATCTACTGAAATATGAAAATTTAAACTTTACAATGCATCGGAAATATCAAATATATAACTGGTTTGGTAGCATATACAAATCCGATTAGTCCTTGGCGAATGATCCCGAAAATTAAAAAAAATTTAAGTTTCCATTTCCTTATTTCGACCAACAAATATTACTTCAGTACTTTAGCTAAAATTTAACATTGCGTGTGACGTTTAAGATGTCAAAAAATGACGGCAGCGATAATATAGTTCGGAAAATGGTAAGGTAGTCCAAGAATCGATAGTACAGTTTATTCGACGAGTTTACTAATTGAAATAAACGCGAAAACGAATCTATTGCGAATCTCTTCAGCTTCCAGGGAGCAGAAAATTGCGAATTCACTAATCAGCATGAATATTAGTACATCTTTCTACTTTCTATTTTATATATTAAGAAGTAAATTATTGGTCATAATTCTGATATTTTCTTTTTTCTTTTTATTGCTTGTGATAGTTGTGCAGGGGTACCATTCTTACAAAACTAAAAGAAATGCTATGGTCGATGCGTTTTTTTGGGAATTTCTTACTGTACAATGGATATATTCCCAATAAAACACAGAAAATGTGATCGAAAATATGACCAAGTACGTGCTTTTTTTTATAAAAACTATTAAGCTGTTTTTTGAGAAAAAATAAGATTTACCTTTTAGGCAAAAACAAATGTATGGCAGGTACCGTTATTTTTCGTCTTAAAAAACAAAATGTGTACGAAGTTTGAAGCAAATCCCTCCAAGATCCAATCGTTTAGGCTGTAGACTCGAGGACAGACAGACAGACGGAATTGCGGGATCCACTTGTTTCGTCTCGCTATCATCGTTATGTCAAGTTTGATCAAAATCTCGTGTTCGATTTTTTATATAAATCCATAACTTGCCATATAGTATGTACCTATACCTATCTATATATCGCATTTAAAAAATGCGCTTGCATAGAATTATTAATAATGAAGATTGATTTTTAAGTAGGCACCTAGTTATTTAACACAAAGAATTTGCTTTCAACGAATTTAGATGTTCCATTCATGTCGTCAGCACACTGATCTAGTCTTAATGGACTATTCCCATGTAAAAATACAGCTGGTGACAAAACAACTTCTGCCGAAAAAAAATATCTTAAGCTGTCCGAAAAACTTTGGTATACTTTTGTATCCCATGGGAAATGTCAAAAACATATGCACAAGCCCATACAAATTAAACCTATTCGATGTTGGTTGTTTAGGAACTTCAGTGGAAACCAACATAAGTATTTTCGATAGGCTAGCGTACCGACATCTGAATGTACCCAACTAAACTTAATAAAATTAAAATTACATATGTACTCGTAGGTAGGAACCTACTTGATGTGTCATCAAGAGAAGTTATGTAATGATAAATTTAAAAAATAGTCGAAACTCTTTTAGAGAAAAGAAAACATAACAAAACAACTTTCTCCCAACTGAATCCTCATCCTCAATTACTATATATATATGTATGAATGTAGGTACTTCCATAAGTGTACAATGTAGGTAGGTACATAAAAGGAAGAAAAACTAGAGGCAACTCTTTGCACACACAATGCAAAAGTAAACCAAATATAATAGTCTAGCTGATAGAGTTATACTCTGTCCAACATAAATAGGTCCGTACAGGGAAGATAGGATGCTTGCCTCTCACTCTGACTGTAATAGATGCCAATAAGTTAGTACTGTTTTAAATCTCTTACAGGGTTTCAGTATTTAACATATTAAATTATATATTTTAGAAGCACACATTGGGGGTTGAGTGCGTAGTGGATGTGAAGGAGCTAGGTTATGGTGGAATATACATTGGTTTTAACAAGATTACACAAATAATTTGTATGTAACTCAGTTTTTAGTTCACATACTAAAAATCAGTATCAGTATATTTCAAAAAGCTCTCCCATAAGGCCTGTTACTGGCTGTTTTTGTTGGACAGATTATAGTAACAATGGTGAGAACTACAATATTTTTGCTTAAATTGAACGAAATAAAAGAGCAGATACAATGTTTGGCGTGCTTCAACTTCTACTAGTATAAGTCGCATTGAAGCAGGACAAAAGCATTCACTAAATTTATGGTAAGACAACTTAAATGGAGAATTGATAGTCGTTCATATCGCTCAAGATGTACCTTAATTGGCCTTGACTCTTTAGAGAAAAGACGTTCTGTTCAATGCTTGCTCATGATGTTTTTTCTTACAGAATTAAAAGTCCACCAATTCTCCAAACCTTTGAAATATATGAACCAGAAAGAAGAATGCGCCAGCGTCATTTTTTAAGTAACCCGAGCCATATGTATAATTTTGGTTTTAATGAATGATTTACCAGATGTATAAGACTTTAAAATAATTTTTGTTGTGAAACTCATTATCAATGAATAGATTAGAATGTAAAACTAAAATATTAAACTTATTGAATTAACTTAATTTAATTTTTCAATATTGTTACTAGTCTGTAGGATTTAACAACTGTAGATGAATGAATAAAAAATAAATACATACATTTCGTGATAAATTCTTTTTCGGCAGCAGGAAAATTGTTGATCTAATTCTTTGTTATCGAATAGTTAATCAAGTTTTTTCTTTAATTCCATAATCATAACGTGAGAATTATCATATTGTTTTCTTCTTAGCCGTATACAGAACGTTGTGCTGCTCTAATATAACGAGTAATTCAGCTGATTTGACAAAATAAATTTTGATTTAAATTTTACCATTTAAAAACTGGCTCTCTTACAAGAGTCTAAAACTGTTGTAATTCGATTCAAAAGTTAAATCTTTTCTAAGGTTGTTTGTGATTCTTATTTCTGTAAGCTCATAACACAAGAACGTATTATTCGATTTTTACGATTTTGAATTTGATGGATTCGTATTGTCTCAAGGAAGCACTCTTTGAAAAAAAAAATACATAAAGTGTCCAGAAAAATTTAAGATGTGGAAAGATCTGGTACTTTAGTTTATATTTTTATAAATAATATTTGAATGCATTCATTCTTAAATTTATTTGGTTTCTTTTTAGTAATGATCGTAGTCGTCATATGCGCGCCATCGCTTATATCAGAATGTACAAAATTGAGGGAATAAGTCATAATTTCGTATCACAAGAACAAACTGCGGTCGTGTAAACTATGGACCGAAATGAAAAAAACGATGTAGAAGAGGAAACGAAGTGAAGGTAGAATTGCAGCAAGTCGCATAATGTTGACCATAGTAGTAACTGATAAGCTCCGAGGATGGTTATTGACTAACTGGGTATTGATCAAACATAATATGACGGTTAAAAGTGCACTGGAAAAATACAAGCTCAACACTTATAACAGCTCATATGTATGGTACAACTGAAGAACATTTAGTAGCTGATATGGGGATCTCATGTTACTTGCCAGGGAATTGGGTTTGGCATTGATTCCCACGGCAAATGATAAGGTTGTCATTACACCATAATTGCTGGAGTGCACGAGCTGGCTGCGCAAAACAAGGACACTATTTAAATTTCGTCATTCAAAATCAAACTGCTAGCACTGGTGGATTATTTTATATTTATATAAATCCGTATTGGAAAAAAACGCATCCGCCAACTTTCCCACGAAATATTTGAATTCTTTCATTTAGAAGATAGAATAAAAACTGTTGCAATTTAGTGAAACACGGAAATGCTCTCAGAAACTTCAATCATTACGTTTTAATTGAAATAATGATATTGCTATATTTCAGTTATTTCTATTGTACCTTTTTAATAGAACTTTTGAATTGACCGAATTAAACGAAGCATGTGAATAGTGAATTATCGGAATTGTGATTTGAATTTCGAATTTGAGCGAAACAAAGTGCGCCAGACCAGTTAGTTTGTTATAAAGTGGTGTAAATTTTAGTGATTCAAAGCTTATACAATTAATGTACATATTTAGAGTTTATAATTCTTTTTTTTTTTTGGTCAAAAACAAATTCACATATTTCTTAGTTGGTAGCTGCATTTTGTTTAATATTATTTAAGCAAGTATTTCAAGTTAACGGCATTTAATTAAGCGAAAATGCATGCATATACATACATGCATACTTTTCGGTACAATTAAGTGGGCAATTCAATTCAACGAAGTGGAATTAAGCAAGAAATACAATGTATAGCAGTAACGATCTGAGAGAAAACAAAAATTGCAATTTAATTACTCATTTGAAGTACCGAAATTTATATTACGTAATAAATTCCTGCACGAGAGAAATTCCGAACTCAATTTCCAATTTTCGTAAAACAGAGTATCGATCTTTCGAATGGTTTAACTATCAAATCAATTTACTGACTTAGACCCCAACTATCTATTCCAATATATAATACCAAGATTACATAAGAATTGTACATTATTATCGCTCTGACTATAACAGATGTCGTTCCTCTGAATTCCGCAGCACGAAACAACTGTTATTTGAGATCATTGCAATCTCTGTTACTTCCTTCAACTTGAAAAAAGGTGCATGTGCTAAAGCTAAAGGCAGAGTCAGCGACGAGGGTACACCGGCAAAACGCTGATATTATTATGGGGAAAATGACTTTATTTTTAGTGTTGGCAAACTGCGCTATTATTTCATTTCCAATAATCGTCATGTGTTATTGGCGCTTTGGGATGCTTGCTCGTTCGCTTGCCGTCATGTCATCCGATAAGATCTTATTAAAGCTTCTCAAGCACTTTATTTTATTAAGATGTTGATTGCGGATTATGCGATTGTGCTTAGGTATAATCATTTCATTGCTCTTGACATTATTAATAAGATTCAAGCAAGTTCATTGGGGCAATGACTGCAATGATCATAGAAAGTGTGGAAAATTTCTACTTTTATGTCATCATCATAATATTTTGGTGTCAATGTAATCACCATGCAAATGTGAATTTGTGCAAATTATTTAAGATAATTATTAAAATGCCTTCGAATTAAAAAAAAAAATGGTAGGCGCACCTATACTCTACAATTCTACTTAAATCTAGTAATAAAATAAACTACACATTATATAAAAATATAATCCTATATTCATAGTCATATTTTAAACTCGAGCCTAGTGGAACTGGGGGTCAATTCCCGATCTGTGAAGTTTTGAAGTAAAAAAAAAAACCATAATTTCAGTTTTCACAGAGGTTTATCATTTTCCAACTTCACGCACACGCCTAATGCGATTCTAGAACTCATTGTGATAAAGTTTGTACTAAAAAGTACTAAATGATAAATTCTGTCATTTCTGGTTAGATTTTTTGTTGGGAAAGGTAAATATTTCATTTCAGTTTCCAAATTTGCTTAAGAATAATGTCCGGAATAATAATTCGCTTAATAAATTAATAAAAGAAGGGTTTTATATTATATTCAGTAGTATCTCTGTTTTGAGTAAGATTTATTATTTTTTCATGTGAGGATATTGAGGCTTTCCCTTCGTGATGGGCAGAATCTATACGAAGTTACAACTAGGAGCATTTTATTGAACATTATAGTATCCCAAAACATTTATGCATGGATTTAATATGTGAATTGAGAGCATTCTTGAAAAACACTCAACTAATAAGTGCCCTTCAAAGCCATTTAAATACGGTAAAGTGCTCCTGCATTTTTTTGCAATCATCAACGCGCAACTTTCAAAAAAAAAAAAAAAAAAAAAAAAAAAAAATGTTTTTAAACAAATTTGAGTTTGTTACTATTAATTTGTACGGTACTGTTAAAGAGTGCCCACCTACGAATACGAATACGAAATTATACACAAATACTTTAGCAATGCAAAGAGAGATATTGTTTGAACCAATTCAGTTGACCATTCTACTACGCAGCTCTCAGCAAAGTTCTTTGTTCCTCTCATTAATTTTGAAAGATACAAACAATCACCTTGCAGAGATGGACTTTATTTACAGGAGGTAGCTATGATCGTGGTTTATTGTATAGTATTTCATCTCTGTCATTGTACTCATTAAATCTATTGCGCACCATTTTCGTTCTCTTGAATCCTCTCAACCGCAGAATATAAAAAATGTTCTCATCATAAACTAATAACTTAAAGACCAGAAACCTCTGCCATTGTATATATATTAAATAGTACTATCATGAAGCGGAACGTCCGAGGCGCCCTCTTGTGATATCGCTGCAATTTACAACTCTGCTGGTTGGGCAGACTCCTCATTATGAGGGAAACTGCTTTCGAGATAATTATTCCATTGACTGAATTCCCAACATACTGAATGTCAACTTCATACCCCATGCGGAATACAAACCGCTGCTTTGCGAAATGTGCAATTAGACCAAAAATATAAATGTTAAAAAAAGAGCCAAGTTCTTCTATGCAAAAACACATTGACAATAAGCAGACACTTCGAAGTAAAATCTTAGATTTTCTATTTTTCGCTTTGTTACACATCAAGCTCTACCGGTCTATCAAATGTCATCATTATACGATCAGAAGTACTCCTCATAATTTATATTAATTCTATTCAAATGTGGCGGTGCTACGCCCCTGAACGTAAAATCTCAAATTGTAAAATTCTGCATTTGCCTGAACTTAAAGCCCTACCGCTGTACCAAATTTCACCAATCGACGACAATCATAGGAGTGCTCCAAGTAATTTATATCAATTCTGAATTTCTGAATGGAAAATCTTAAATTTTAGATTTTTTCCTTTGCATACACCACAAGGCCTACAGTTGTGCGTAATTACAAGATTCTAATAATCTATCAGTGAGTTAGTTTAGAGTGTTTACAATTTTTGCAGTCTTATATCTTGGCAACCGCTAATGCTAAAGAATTGAAGTTTGGTGAGTTTAGCTTGATGAGCTTAGCAAATGCTGCGAGTATGAAGCTTCTGACCTTATTGGTACTGAAGTTGGAAGTTTGATCCTGTAAAAAGGGTGTATAGTACCAGAACTTAGCTGGGCACTACCGTGCCCTTTGATATGCCTGACCGTGAAGATTTTTTCATTTTGTCGTATGGTGCCCTGTTCATTAGGCAAACATGAAGATGCTTATTGGGCAATAACTTTTTAACAGGTCTCCTTACGAAGTAGACATTTTTTTTTGTGAAAAATAAAAATCATTCCAAATTTTAAAATCTAAATCTAATTCCATTTGGCTCGCAGTATCGGGTTTCGAAGAAGTAATTTAGTTTTGTTCCTGTTTCTATCGATATTTGTTTTTTTTGTTAATGAAGAATCATCGGCCAAGATTTTGAATCTAAAATTTGCAAAATTTTGTATTTGATTTAAATTTTTACTATCACAATGATCGAGGAGAGTCTCGTCTAAAATATACAACTTCGTCTCGGTCTCGGTTGTTAGGGAAATCAAAGTAGTATCGTTTCGGTTTTCCTTAACTTTATCTCTGGCAACCCCTCGTCAATAGACTTGATATTCACTTCACTGCTTGACATATTATAAACCATAATTTAAACGGTGTGGTGACCGATAACTTCTTCTAATTGTTGTCATTGTCTTAAGTCAATTTATTAAAATGTAATTTTTTCCTCATCCAGGGTATATTTTTTATGAATAAGTATCTACTAATATTTGCCCTCTCAGATTTATTACTAATAATCGCCCTTAAATTGTAAGCAACAAAATGTTTTACTCATCCCATCTCAACCTATCCTTTATTTTATGTTTTCAAAATTTAATTTGATTCAAGACAAGCGGAAACCCTAACCATTTTGGGGGTTAGTGGTATCATTACGAAATGCACGAGTATCCCAGTTAGTATCAGCTCATTTTTAGCTGACGTATTCGTGAGAGTAGAATGATGAGATGTTTTTTTATTTTTGTTTATTTAATAATTTCGAACATCGAACCTGAGTCACCAATAGGAAAATCACACGGATTGATCATCTTTTCAAAAAAAAAAAAATACAAACATGAAAACAACCTCTGACAGAATTTAACAGCCAGCCGGGCAGGCGTTATCAAAATAAAAACATAAATTATAGTCGCGCGATCATTTTAAAACTGCTGATAGTAAAAGCAAATTTGACATTCATTAGTTATCGTTGTTTAACATGTTGCAGCCAGTTTTACATTGCTGACCACAAGCTGAGATAAATCAGGAAATTAGGTAACTCCTGAAAAAGCCCCTAGGGCATGGGAAACAGATTTCTTTGAGTAAATTTAAGAAGGTTTTTATGATAGCAATTCTATATACTACTGAAATAATCATATTGTTAATCGGACTTGTTGAATTATTTATGATTAAGAATTTTAATCCTGTATGATAGATATGTATATTTTATTGACAAGAAATCCATGTTAGAACTTTACGAAAATTGGGTAATGACAAGGCCCTCACTTTTCCGGTCTATTCTTCACGCAAAATTTTTCCAGTAAGGCGCCAGTTATAGCTATAGTATAAAAAAATAGTGTCAAATGCCACTTTAATTTGTTTACTTTTAGCATAATAATAAATGTAATAGAATTAGGTTGGGGTGAGCCTAAGAAACTATAAAATAAATCACAAAATTCATGCTTAGTTAAATGAAAAACATTATGAAAATCGATGGAATAATTGAAAGGGATTGATATAAAAGATATAATAATAATGAAAGTACAAAAACGTAGATGCAAAAATAACATCAAATTCATTTTTTAATATTAAATATTAAATCAAAGTGCCAGATAGAAGAGATTCTAAAATCACATAATCTAAATCAAAAAGCCATAACCTTACAAATTTGAAGAACATTCCAGGAATTGTTAAGCTCCTAATTGATAGTGGAAGTTTATTAAACAAACGACAAGAAGATTCAGAATAAAAATTACGATAAGCTGTAGTACGAAAGTGAGGTACAGATGCGAAATTCATTTCATTATTACACAGGTTGTAATTGGATATTATACGGAAATTAAGATTACCAGACCGCATAAAAATAGTTTTTAACACTTTAAAACAATACAAATGACGAACAGGAAGAATTTTTTGATTACATAACATAGGATAACTAAGTTGACATCGATTTTTACGACATATTATCCCTAAAATAGATTTTCGTAGAAACAGAAGACGTTGAATTTTGTTCTGACTTACACTTCCCAACAAGCGATACCATATTGTAACTTAGAGTGAAAAATTCCATAGTAAATTTCCAAGTAAAAGAAGTGTCTTACAGCGCAACGGAAATATTTTCTCAAAATTTCTGTGTGGTGAGAAAAACTCATTCTAGAATCTATACAAAGTCCCAAATATTTAAACTCATCAACATTCCCAACAAAAAAACAATTAGTACTACAACTGATACTCTTAGAAAAAGAATCAGAGCAACAACTTAAAGGACAATTGGAATTAATCAGCTTAAAACGTTGACAATCAGGTGTGTGGTAAGAGAGCTCAGTATCGAAAGCGTTTTTGAAAGCAAAGTTAAAAAAACATAATTTTCGTTTTGGTGCTTATGGCCAAATTATGCTCAGCAAACCAGAAACGTAATAAATTGAGGTCCCAATTTATATTACAGATTAGGTCCAAAGGACTACTTGAGCCATAAGAAAAACCAACGTCGTCAGCAAAGGCTGTGGTTTTACCCTTAAAATTTAAACAAAAAAGTGAGTTAATGTAAACCGGAAAGATAATAGGACCCAATACAGAACCTTGCGGTATGCCCAAATCAAGTTAACATTTCGCTTCTAGTTTCTTCAATCTTAACACTTTGAGCTCTGTTTTTAAGATAAGTTCTAAACCATTCAAATATGAAACCACGAAAACCAGCATTTTGTAATTTAACTAACAAAATATTGTGATCCACCATATCGAAGGCCTTCGCTATGTCAATAAATAAGACCGCTGTTAATTTTTTACCATCGAGATTAGAAAATATTCTAGAGCAAAAAATCAATAAGGCATCCTCAGTTGATTTTCCCTCTAGAAATCCGAATTGAGATGAGCTAAAAAAACTATGTGTTCTTAAAAAAACTAACAACTCTTTTTTTAACTAATTTTTCAAAGACTTTGCTAAAAACAGGAAGAAGAGATATGGGTCTGTAGTTACATATATCACTAACTGCTCCTTTCTTGAACAATGGAATGACGTCTGCACATTTCAGACCTTCAGGAAAAAGGCCCGCAGTAACGCTAAGATCGAATATGTGTGTTAAAACATCAACCACGAAACAACCGATTTTTTAACCAAGACATTAGAAATAGCATCGAATCCCCAAGAATTAGAGTTCTTCAAGGAACCAATGCATTTTGGCAACTCAAACGCAGTAATTAGTGCGAACGCAAAACTATCACTCGGCGGATGTGTTCCATAACTATGAAGGGAAGAGCATTTGGGGGTAATATTGGTTTGATTAAAGGAAGGCCGCAAACAACTTACTACAGAAGTAAAAAACTTGTTGAACTCTTCAGCGATTTGCTTTTTATCACAAACGATTTTATTCCCTATTTGTATAGCAGTAGGGCTTTGGGATCAACATGGTTTATTTAAAATCTTGTTAACTACTAACCATTCACTTTTAATATTTCCTTTAGCCAAGTTGAACTGAGCACGATAATAATTATCACGACACATTGGTATTTCTCTTTTTAGTTGCAAATAAAGACTTTGCAATTTTAAATGAATGTTGTTAGGACACCTGGCAAATAGAAGCGTTGATTTCACGATAAACACCTTCCCAAAATTCATAAAAAAGAGCATTCTTAAGCTTAGTTATATCGACTTTCGTTATTTTTCTTGATAAACTTGAACAGTTTCTGCTTTTACTACTTAGCGTATTAGTTAAAACTCCTGTCATCAAATGATCGGTGATTTTGAAATCGAAAACACACTTCTGACAAGACTTAACATAGTCAATATTGAAACGTCCATATATGTGGTCTAAACAACTTCTCGATGAACTCCTAGTTACTTCATTTATAAAGCAAGTTAGGCCATGTGAATACAAAAGGGCTAAGTAAGCTGATTCAATACCAGTGTTTTCTAATATATTTATATTAAAATCACCTCAAACAATTAAATTTTTTGACTTTTCGCTCTCTTAAAGATCAGAAAATTCTTCCATATTATTTGGTTTTAGTCGTTTGGCATTTCGTTTATTCAGTTTTTAATCAAAAAATCAATTACTTTGTTTACATTTGTTTTGAAAAAAAAAAATCATTAGGTATTTTACTTAGTTAGTTTTAAGTTCATTCCGCATTTTATTATTTAGTTTTGCGATTAGAACGCGTCTTTCGTCTTTATTTTTTTTATGTAAGGATAAAAATTCACTCGTACACTGCGTACCCCCTGCTACGGCCAAATATAGGATTTGGAGTAGGGTAGAGTTTGGGTGCATGCAAAGTTTCTTGTGTAATATTTATTAAAATAAGAATCGGGCTAAGGGGGATTAACAGGGATTTTAAACAGTGAGATTATAATAAACCGGGATTTTGAATATTTTATTTAAATAAAATAATTCCTTCATTATAAGAAAACACTTAACAAAACATAACCAAAAAATAAATTTATATAAATTCTAATAAAGGTTTTAGACCAAGATCCTATGGCCGGCAGACCTACGTCATTTTATCATAGCTGAATTTTTTTCTGTGAATAGATATCTTAAAGGTGTCTGCCAGACGAAAAACCCTGAAACAACTGTAGGTGTTTGACAAGTGTCAAACAAAGTTTGAGACACTATCCCCTTAAACATATCAAAAAGCCAACTTTGATAAAATAACGTAGTTGCGTATGCACTGTTAAAACTGCATATCTCCGAAAAGCCCCAGCCTTGAAAATTCGGAGTGTACATTCTTTTTTATCTACTTTGGTATCTATTCACAGAAAAAAAATCAGTTATGATAAAATGAGATATATCTGTCGGCCATGGGATCTTGGTGTATTATATTAGACGCCAATGCCGAATAAATTCTAATAACAAACTAAATGCGAAATAAGCCTTTGGCGAAATAACCTTGAGCTAAATAAGTCGTTGCATTCTTAACCGAAATGCAAAACGGTTAAAAAGGGAAAGAAAGAAATGCGAAGTGATCGTAGGGAGAAATGATTAAAAAACAAAGTGATACAAAAACGAAGTAAATATAAACGAAGTAAACAGAAATCGTTGTAACAAAGGGGGAAACAACGAAATGCGAAGTGAAAAAAAAAACGAAACAACAGTCATCCTAAGTCATCCTATTTTGCGGTTTCAAAAGAATAGGGCTGGAATTCGACATCTGTCAAACTAAGTTGTTAAACCAATTTTTTTTTTCAGTTGGAAGTCTGACATTTACGAAAATGGATCGCTTATCTATCGCACAATGCATAAAAATTGTTAAAACCTAATACAAAAATGGTGATTCTGCCAAAGCCACATATCGTGCTTTAAGTGGAGATTAAGGTTTATATAATCGTCCAACTACGCAAGCAATTGGCAAAATTGTGAAGAAATCTTAAGAGACTGGATTGGTTACAGATATTGTAAGGCCTGTTCAACATCGTTTCGCTCGTACCACTGAAAATATCGCTGCTGTAAGTGAAAGTGTTGCCGAAGACCCGAATGTGTCGATTCCTCGTCGTTCTCAGGAATTAGGACTGTCTTACGGCATATTATGGCGTATTTTGCATTTGGATCTACACCTACATCCATATAAAGTCCAGCTCACACAACAACTGAAGCCAGCTTACCATTCACAACGTCGTAGAAACGTCGAAATATTTTTCAGCGACGAAGCACTTTTCTCACTCGCTGGGTATGGTACTAAACAAATTTGTCGTTTTTGGGGTTCTGTTCGTTCAAACTTTATAATAAAAAAGAAATATCATTAAAAACAAATATTTTATATGTGTTTTATTTACGCTTACATTTGAAACCGCAAAATGGATAACCTTATATTTATAATATTTTTTGTCAAATGCTCTTACCGCTTCTTGTAAATTCACTTTTGATTTTTCAATGATAGAAATCATTTTCAATGAACAGCTGACCAAAATGGTACCAAAACGACACCAGTTCGTTGACTGCCTTATAGCGATCAGGAAAACGAATCAGGAAAAAAGTTCTAATTGGTAATTTATAATATTTTCACGCATTTTAAAATACAAATGCTACACTAATGGATGTCATATAACCCAGAAAAATTTTGTTTTGAAAAATATATTAGAACACAATAATTTTTTGTTGAATGCATTTAATTAATTTTCTGATGAAAATTCATTTTCCGTGCCAGCTGTTTGCAATCTGACACAAAATGGAACAAATCATTCCAATGATTTGAGTTGCAATTTCTCTCGTTCCACTGACAGAATTTTGGACGAAAAACTTTTTCGTGTGTGTAAGACTGGGAGTGAGGCTTACCAACTGGCATAATTTTCTTGTTTGCCATAAACAACCATTGGGGAAAAAATATTAATTTTCCTACTTTTTCAACTGATGCGTTTTCCTGATCGCTATAACTGGCCACTTACCCCATATAAATAACTTGTGGCCACGGGAAAAATCTTAATAATTAATTTTAAGATATTTTTAGCCAATAAAATTGATCTTTTTAGTTTTCTTACACTTACGTTATACATATGACTATTTATTTATAAATACAAAAATCTTAAAACTAAACAAAAATACAATTTGTGTCTGTGGAGAAATACGGCAACGAAGCATGTTTTGTGTGGGGGTTATTGGGTAGGGTCATTTGTTTTTGATCAAAATAGCTTCCGCTTCAGATTTTGAAATATCCTTGTCACCATAACCCCATGTAGGATGTGAGCCATCTCCGGTTCTCTTTACACGCCTCTCAATAACGTCTGTCGAGACAGTCTTTAGATCATAGGCCCAACCAATTTTGGCGAATAAATGAATGAAGCCAGTGGTTATATTCATGGACCAGTTGCCCCATTCAGATGATCTGTAATCCCATGGAAAGACATGGTGATAATTGTGCCATCCTTCGCCCAAAAGAAAGAAAGCAACTCCTGCATTTTGAGAAGCATTGATAGCTCTGAAATATATGAAAATTGTATATTAAAGTTCTTCGAGAGAAAAAATTGCATTTGAACTTACTTGTCGTAAGACCTGTAGCCGAAGGCATGTGCAGCACTGTTAACGCTCCATGTAGCATTCATCACAATAGACCAACGTAACATAGTGGCTACAAACCAAGAATTGTTGAAGCTTTCATTCCAGAAGTACATTGGAATCAAGGTTGGCAGGATGAAGCAGGCAAGTGGCATAAGTTTCATGTAATGTCTGACATAAAAAGTAACTTTTTATGCTTTAGAGATTCTATTTCCAAGTTGTCTGTGTGTACTTACTTGTCTTGGAACATTAGAATAGGATCAGCTTTGAGGTCAGAGATATCGATTTTATTTCCCTTGGATATGACGTCAGGATGTTTTTTGCATAACAACCAGCCGACATGAGAGAAGAACAATCCTCTTGAGGAGTTGTGTGGATCAGCATCGGTGTCTTGGAATTTGTGGTGCACTCTATGGTCACGAGCCCAATTAAATGCTGAATTTTGGAAGGCAATTGTATTAAAGACAATTAGAATCAATCTAAGAGGCCATTTAGCTTTGTATGACCGATGCGACCACAATCGATGTGCGCCAGCTGTGATTCCAAGTAATGAAATGAAGTATATTACAACAGCTTTTGGAAGAAAAAAATGTTGATTTAGATATTATATTTAATATATGTATATATTTAGGTATTTTTTGTTATTGAAATCTTTTACATCTAATTGCTTTATCTTAAATTATTGAGTCAAAAATGCTTTAAATGCCTAATAGTCCACAATCAATAATTCAACAAATCCGATTAAATAATTCTAAATCGTCTACTTGGTGGATTAATTTCAGTAATATTAAATAACTTTTCTAAAATCTCCCTAATTTTAAACACTTTTTAACTAATTATATACTAAACGTATTTTCTTGATAAGCTGTAGCTGAACTCTCCTAAAAGAGTGCAAGTCAACATAACTCGTTGGTATTTGCAAATGTCAAACTGTCATAATAGATTTAGTATAAGTTAAGTGATACATACATGCTTAGGTTGGCAGCACTGTTTTCATTGCCAGCCGTTTTTTCATCTGCCTTTCTTAATCATTGGTGCTCATTTAATTAAAAACATTCCAGGCCAGACCTCTATAATGCCATGATCAATGACCTTTTCTTTCCTGAATTGAAGCGCCTTGAAGTGCAATTTAAACTAGACGGCGCACAGTGGGTCCGTTTGTATGGGAGAGCGGAAAATACTCCATACAAACTAAACCACTGACTGTACCGATTTAGTTGAAACTTTTGGGAATGATAATCAATGCAAAAGAAATTTCTTCGTTCAATTTCCGCCCACTGGCACTTCTACATTTTCCTCGTTTTAATAAAAACTAAATCACTAAACTGATTTTTATGAAATTTTTAGGAATGATAGTCAATGATAAGACAAATTTACACGTTAAGTTTTAGCCCACTGCCCCTCCTAGTTTTTTCTCGTTTTAAAACAAAGCTTTTTTTTTATTTTTTCTTGTATAGATTTGTTTTCAGTACAATAAAATTTGAACTGCTTGAACGATTTTTATGAAATTTTCACGCATGTGGAGGATAGTATAAAAAACAAGCAGTGAAAATTTCAACCTAATTCTAAAAAAAAGGTTTTAATCGTGGTTACTATTCTTAGAAGGAAATGGGGAAAATCGTCAACAAAAATGGAATGACTCTATTTCATTTTATTTTTATGCTTTATATAAATCATATTATTCTATAGCAATTGTGGGTGGCAATGGCGCAGTGGATAAAGTGCTTGATTGCTAACTTAGACGTGTGGGTTCGATCCCCACGCTAAGCGCATTCTTTTCTATACCTCCAAGTTTAATTGGATGCCGCCCATGGGTTAAAATGAGACAATCAATACCTGGTTCTCAAATCCAATGTGCCAAACTAATGCCGTGCAATTCAGGTTGAATTTAAAAGACCTTAGGTCTTACAGGCATATATTTAAATTAAAAAAAAAAAAAAATATTTTCAACTTAAGTACTGATATTTTTTATTACTTCTTTGAAATTAAGTTTCACTTAATCTCAAATCAATTTAACTCTATCTTATTTCAATTTCACACGCAGATCAGCATATTTTATTTGAATTGTCTTCATAATAATTAATGTTCAAATTCTTTAAGAACAAGTCTGAATCATTATATAAATTAACAGATATTTTTACCTGGAGTATACCAATCACCGGTGTAAATAATTTTGTTTGTTGTTGTTGAAGATGTTGAATATAACAACAACCAGATATACTCTTTTCCGCATTGCATTCGGACTGTTATAGTAATATTGAAACTTTTAATGCAACAACAACAACTTGGTGGTCTACTACAAATGCATACTTTCTTTGTAACAGACCATTCAATGGTTGTTGTGACATTAAAAACTTTCAATGTCAATATAACGGTGAGAAAGCAATGCAGCCTGCAATTTATTTTTTATAAATTGTTAAGTGAGTTTTCAAAAGAGAATTTAAATACTTATAGTCATTTCTCAGAAAATTGAAAAAAAAACAAAAGCAAAATTGTGATTTTCCATATAATTTCATGTTTTCGCTTGTTTTCAAGGTCCGATTTACAGGGTTCAGTTTTGTTTTAAACTAACTTCAACGACCTTAATTGAGCATTAGAATGTAGAGAAAATGATTTTATAGCCTTTTGAAAAGTAGCTCCTCAAGTCTTATTTTTATTACTTTGTTCCGCAGTTGTATGTAGTTGTCAATAAAATTTATAGGAATATTAGGCAATAGTATAAGCTTTAAGATTATTACAGTTTTAGACCGGAGCTCACCGGAGCTTTTTTTGTAGGCTTACTAAAGTTCACATTATTCGCTTACTCTTTCCTCCTCGCTCTATTATTTTATTTAAAGTCATATTTTAAAAATTTGTGCTATTTTATATTTTTTTATTTTTCTTTTATAAATGAACTACAAATATGGAAAGTTTCATAATTGTATCTTTATAAATAAAACCACAGTAAGCCCAATTGTTCATTAGTAAAAACAGATGATTTTTGTGTATAATATGTTTTCTCTGATCAGTCGATCTCGTACTGTGGAGGTGTTAAGACGTATTCGGCTTCCCAGTTTTTCCAATTAAAATTCGTGTGTGAGCTTAAGTTCTATATTAAATCAACATTTCATAAGTGGTGCAGTAGCACAAAGATTGAGTGGCCGACCGGGAATCCGAGCGTGTCGCAAGTTCGATTCCCAGCCGGGCATCAGAACTTTATCAGCTTTTTTTCACAACCGTGAAGTGGAAAACTTTATTGGTTGGGAAAACGATCAAAGGAGGAGGAGTTTAAGCACCGGGGCATCGAAAGGTGTCCTAGGGCCAATGAGGCCAGCGATGGCATCAGCAGAGGGAACATCGAAAGATGTTTCAATTACAAACAATGATTCTGCAGCAACAACATCATCAGCAATAACAACAACGGCAACATCATCCGATGCTAATCAAAAGCGCAGAAAGAGGATCAAGTGCGCACCAAATTTAGTAAAAAGGAGATCCACGGCCACCTCAGCAAAGCTGCCAGCTGGGGTGCATACGTCCGATATAGACGAGACGTCAGAGGCAGCAAGACAAACCGAGCTAGACACTTCACCCGAAGAGGGTATAGCATATATGTCTGAAGAAGGAGAAGGGCACTTCACGACGGGCGATAGTACTGCCCTCGTGAACCTCTCCACATCAGAGGCGTCATCTGAGGAGGACGAGGAACAAAGAATGTTCGCCCAAATTGATGCTTTGGAGGCAGAAATAGAAAAGATAAAAAGTAAAGTTAAGGCCAGCCAAGAAGCGCGCCGAGCGAGGCAACTAAAAGAACTCGACGAAAAAGAACAACAGCAGAAAAAAAGAACAATTACAAAAACAACAGCCACAGCAGCAGCCAAAACAACAACGGCCAAAACAACAACAACAGCAACAGCAGCAGACACAAGTCCAGAAACAAACGCAAGAAAAACAGCAGCAGCAGATTCAAAAGCAGCAGAATCAACAGCCGCAGAAAAGTCAGTCTCAGCAGCAGCAGCCACAGCCGCCGATTATGAAAAAAGAAAAGGTGCCACCCATTAATACTTATAAAATGGAGTTACAGGATACCATAAATCTATGTAAGTTGACCATAGGTCAACATTTTACTATTAAACGATTAAATAACGATAGGCATGCTATCCAGTGCTTCACACTGGAACAGCACAAAAAAATTAAAGAGTTGCTAAAAGAAACTACTACCGAATTCTTTAGTTTCACCCCTAAAACCGAAAAATTTCAAACGGTCCTTTTGAAGGGCATAGATTCCTACACGGAACCACAGGTGCTCTTAAATGAACTCCGCCAAAAAGCGAATGACGATCTCGACTTTATCGGGGTCAAGCCGTTCGCTACAGTTAGAGCTAGGCGGGAGAAGCGGAGACTTCCCTTCTTCCTTGTTCAACTCTCACCCAGCAGCAAACTGGATAGTTTGAGGAGTATATCCGTCCTCAACTATCAGGTTGTAACTTGGGACAAATTAAAAAGGCGCGGCGACATGCTTCAATGCATGCGCTGCCAAAGGTTCGGCCACGCCGCAGCAAACTGCGAAATGCAGTCACGCTGCGTTAAGTGTGGAGAGAACCACAATGCAGATGAATGCAAGTTAGGAAAGGAACGGGTCGAAGATAGGACCCAGCTTAAATGTGTACTCTGCCGAGGCGCCGGACACCCCGCTAATTATCGGGGATGCCCGACGTTTCAGCTTATAAAAAACAATAAAGCAGCAAAGCAAACAGTGGTAGAAAAGCGTCCAACAGTGCGCCCTCCTACAACAACGCCCGTCAACCCCCAAATTTCTTACGCCCAAATGGCGTCAGGAAGGGGAAGCACGGTACAGCCTACACCAAAGGTCGCCCAACAGGCCCCCGAGCCTAAGGCGCCGGCGGCACAGGCGGACATTATGGGCGTTCTACTGGCCATTCAGGGCCAGTTGAACGGCCTCCAAAACCAGATCAGGGAGCAGGCGACTAGGGTGGATTATATCTACTCTGTTTTGCCGAGCTTAACGCAACTTGGAGGTTAAGGGCGCGCTGCCGGAGAGGCCCTTTAAGATCCTAGCTGTGAATGTAAATTCACTGATTAGGACCGAACGTAGAGCGAATTTATTCCAATTGCTTAAAGACATAAGTCCAGATGTGTTTATGGCTAGCGAAACTAAGCTTAACCAGAAACATAAATTGACTAACAACAATTACAATATCGTAAGGAGAGACCGACCCAACTCCACTCAAGGAGGGGGCGTCGCAATCTTTATACGTAAAGGCATTAGTCATAAGGTAATATATAATAGTGATGTGCGTAAATTTCGGACGTTAGAGGCATGCATCATATGCATTCATCTCCAACAGGGGAAGCGAATGTATGTGATCGCTGCCTATGCACCGGAAACACCTCAGCCCACACAGTTTATAACAGAGCTTGAAAAGCTTTTTGAATGCTTAAGATTGAGCTCGGAAGAAAACTACTACATATTGGCTGGTGATTTGAATGCCAAACATATAGATTGGGGAAATCAAATACAATATCCTCGTGGTAACCATCTGTATAATTGGATGGGTCGATACAACCTGGAGTATCGCATTGAACTTCTCGCTACAGACAGGCCATCGTTTCCAAGAAGCGGTGCCTATCTGGATCTATTGTTGAAAGACGCAAGACTAACAATTACTGATACTGTGGGTCATCGGCCTAAGAATTGTTTAAGAACGATCGAGTACGACAGTGACCACTGCGGACTCGCCGCCGTAATACAACTTCCGAACGCGCTTATGGAGTTGGAGGAGTATGTACCGGTGCATACTTACAATTACAGTAAGGTGCGCTGGCCACGCTTCTCGAACGTCTTATTGAGCGAATTACGATCAAATGGTATATCCCCACCAAATGACAGGAACATGACAAACACTGAAATTGACAGATACTTAGAACAAATGGACGAAACAATTCAACGAACAATGAACAGGACAATACCGAAATACAAAGAACGTAACGCAACTGACATGTACCGTAACGCGACAATTGATGCATTACACAGACAAAAAAGTGGCTTACTGACAAGACTAAAACGCTTGTACAGACGATTTACTGACACACGAGATCTGGAGATAAGGACACTGAAGTCGTCCATCAAAAACATCAACCAATTGATCAAAGAAAATTATAGGTTGTCCATTAATTTGTTTTGGGACAACAAAATTCGGGCCGTGAACGCTACCGACCCGAGTATGTTCCCACAAATTAATAAGATATTCAGAAGAAAAGATCAAAACGACCTTCCGTGTCTTAAGCTCCAGAGGACGACACAAAACAGAGACGTACTTCTGACAGCAGGCATAGACCCAGATGACGCCGTCTTGGACGATGACCTCTTCATAATCGAAGATCCGCAGGAGAAGGTGGAGGCTGTGGGGGCTGCTTTCCAGCAAGTGTACAAGGTGAATGCTAGCATTCGCCCGAATCATGACCTGGAGAACAGAGCTCTGCTTCATCACTTATGGCTCCGAAACGATATAAGCGAATGGCGATCTGAGAACCTTGGTTTTACCGGGTTTAATGATGAAGATTTGGCAAACACCATAATCGCCGACCGAAATGGGCCCAGTCCCCTGTTAATTTCGAAGAATGAGCTCCAGCTCATCTTCGAATCATTGAAGAAAAAGAAGTCTGCAGGAGTCGATGGTATATCCAACGTTGTACTACGACATTTGCCTCAAGAAGCAGTTGACATTTATACCACACTGTTTAACAACGCGCTGAATAATGCATATTATCCAGTGCGGTGGAAGACAGCTGTGGTGCACCCTCTCCCAAAAAAGGGAAAGGACAACTCCAATCCGGCGAATCTCCGGTCGATAAGTCTTCTTCCGAGTATCAGCAAAGTATTTGAAAAGGTTATTAATAGAGCCCTGTTCAAGTGGGCGGAGGACAAAAATATCATCCCGGATAATCAGTTCGGTTTTAAGGCGGGACATGACACAATTCATGCCGCGTCTAAACTAGTTTCTGATATCCAATGGAACAAAACTAAAAAGCAGTGTACGGGTGCCTGTCTGGTTGATTTGGAGAAGGCCTTCGACACCGTATGGTTAGAAGGTCTCTATCTAAAGCTAACCAGACTAGGTATAAGTAAACCTCTATTGTATATGCTTTATGACATGCTAAATGGTAGAAAGTTTGTTGTCAAGAGTGGCAATGTAACTTCTACCGCAATTTTTAATATTAATAATGGTCTTCAGCAGGGAGCGGTTAACTCGCCGATTCTATTCAGCATTTACACCAGCGATCTGATAGGTAGTCTAACTCAGGCAATTGCGTACGCCGACGATCTAATTGCGTACAGAACAGCTAATACAGTTGAGGTCATCAAAAGTCTCTTGCAGAGTGACTTCGACAAGATTCAGCGATATTGTGATGACTGGAAGTTGAAAATCAACTTCCAGAAATCAGAAACTATTTTGTTTAGGACTCCGTTGTCTAGCGCCTCAAGGGATACGAGAAAGAACTGGCGCAAGCTGGTGATCGTAGGGCCACATGGACATCCACTGGCGAGTAAAAGTGTAGTAAAGTACCTTGGCATCTGGTTGGATCAGTACCTGTATTTCGACAGACATATTGGTGCTGCTTTGGCCAGGGCTAGGGGAGCCTTTGCCTTGACAAAACGACTGTTTTATAGCAGCCGTCTTGACAGCAGGGTGAAGGTGATTTGCTACATGGCCCTCATCAGGCCGATGATTGCCTACGGATGCCCGGTGTGGTTCAACGTTGCCCCATCTCAAATGGAAAAGATTCGGGTGTTTGAGAGGCAATGTCTTAGACGTTGCCTTGGATTACACAGAACACCAGAGTCGGAGTACACAAGATATTATTCCAACCAGGTTCTATACAACGGAGCCAACATAAACAGAATAGATAATTTTTTGTTCAAGCTGATTCGGGGTCACGTTGCAAGAGCGATGTCCTCAACTAACAGCTTAATTTTTGGGGCGTATTACCCCAATAACGAATATTTTGAGAGTGCGCGGTTAAGTGGTTACATCCCTCCCGAGGCATTCCTCTATTTAGACAGTCGAGGGCTGATACAGGATGGAGGGGCGGTTCCGCTCATCTACCACGTCAGCCGGAAAACTGTGGATAGGCGACTCCTGTATGGTCGAGACGTCATCGCTCAAGGTGGAGAAGAGCGCCTTCGGTTCAGTAGGACTTTGTCCGATCGGGACCGGAGGGATAGGGCGAAACAGGAGAACCAGTTCTGGTGGCTCTCTGAACAGCATCGTGATATATAAAGTCGATGAAGATGATATATCTTGGCCGACTTACATAGATTTAGGGCATTAGGTATAGGGAACAGTCAGGGTGGCACCAAAAAAAATTAAAAATATGTATGTATGCGGGGGCATACGTGCATGTATCTGCGTGTCTGTACATGTATGTGCGTACGTATATGTATGTGCGTATGTACATGTGTGGGTGGCTTGCATGCTGGTGTGTGTCTGCATGCATATAAAAAATAAACGAAAAAAAATTAAAAAACGAAAAAAAATGCTGCTGTGGCTGTTCTAGTTTTTAAGTAGTTATAAGTATTATTAGGTATTTTAAGTAGTTTAAGTTATTTTTAGTTAGTATAAGTTAGTTAGTATAAGTTAGTTTTATTTAGTTTTAATTATTTTTAATATATATTTAGGTTTAGTTTATAGGTACAAAAAAAAAAAAAAAAAAAAAAAAAAAAAAAAAAAAAAATGATCAGATATCAAGTTTTTTGTATATAAGTTTCTTGAAATATAAAATAAATAAAAAAAAAATTAGATTTAATTCAAATAGTTTTTAGGTCGAAAGACATTAGTTGTAAGAGTTATTGTTTAATTTAGAGCGCCCGTAAAGGGCCAGTAAATTAGTTGTAAGTTATTGATAATTAGGCTAGTTTTAAACATTTTTGTCTAGCTTTAAGATAGTTATAAGTTAAAATGAAATAAAAATGAATTAAAAAAAAAAAAAAAAAAAAAAAATGTTTTCTCTGATTATTAATGAAAGCAATAGGCTATCAAACACCACAAAAAAATAAATTAAAAGGGAATTATTTCCCTGTTTGCCCCACTGTGCAGCGTGCTTGGTGCAACATCATAGTCAAATAATATAAGGACCCGAAAACTCTGACGGCATTCGCATTTGACTACCCGCTGAAACACGCACACAAGTGACTTTTCCGTTCAACTTCCAAAAGACACATTGATAAAAACGCACACAAGAATATTTTACGTTCATCTTCCTATATACAAATTACACAGAAAACACAGCTTTAGTAATTTGTTTTTGTTTTGTTTTTCGATTTCACATCTATGGGGTGGGCGCGGCGCGATAGTTGTGTGCTCGCCTGTCAACTCGTGGTTGCAGATTCGATTCCTGCCGTTGTCTATGTCTTCTTATATTCCATCAAAAACCAATTCTAAAATTGTCATAAAATAAATTGGTGCTTTGGTCGTTACATGCTGTTTAGGCATAACACTAGCAACATGTGATTGAGTAAACTAGCATACCCATAAAATATGACAAAAAATAAATAAAATAATGCGAATTATAAGGGACATAAAGAAATAAGACACCGTAATTCTCTCCGCATTAGTTCAGCCGCTATCCCTGGAGATAAATCAGAGACCACAACCAGCTCTAGTCTCAGAACATCGCGCCACACATCTTTCCTATCCTTCTTTCTCTTCTTCCACCGGATGCCCGCGCTGTGTTAAGAAAAACATATAAAGGGTATTCATAATCCCTTGAGCGCGTGCAAAAGTTATAAAAAAAAGAAAAAAAAATCTATATTGGCCTCATTCAATAACAGAACTATTAGCTACCCGGATAGGCTGGCGTTATTGTATTCCCAGTTGCTTTGTCATCAGCTGTTTTCGTACATGGGAATATAACAACACCAACCTATCCCGATATCTGTAGTTCGGTTATCGAATGAGGCCATTCAGAGTGTCAAAGGTATAAATACTACAATTTAAACATGGGACGAAACGTACGAAAGATTCCAATCTTGGTATGGCTTATATTATGTGCGCAATATATCACAGCGCATTTAAAAATAGATTTGTTGAAAGAATCGTTTGGCGAGCGAGTAATTTTGCGTTGTGGAACTGTAAGTTGGCCTCTGATATACGTTCGTGCGATTAACAGCGCTAGACTATTTTCTGTGACAGTATCACGGAACAGATAAAGCCGAATAAGATGTAGGTAAATCATGAAAAATGAATCAAGTTTTAATCCTAGGAATTTTTGAATTCGAGGCTATTTGCTCACAATTTGCGAAACTGTCTGAAATGATGATGTTGATACTATAAAAGTCTTGAATCATCAGTTTATAATATAAAAGTGCTTGGTGTTACTTTATGTTTAAATTTTTACTTTTTTGTTTCTTTGTTAACTTCACTTATCTATCAGTGTATTTAAACGCTTGCTGAAGAAATACATCCGATAAATAATAAAGAACATTAAAACTAATAAAGATCTACTGTTTTAGTATTTTTATCGATATTTTGCAGTCAATAAGAATATTAATATATAATTTCTAACTCTTTTATTAGTTAATAAAATCATATTTCTGAACACGACCAATTCTAAAACACACACTGGCGCGGAGCGTGAATATGCTCAAAATAAATTTCTATAAGTTTCCGCAGCAAATTCCTGTTAGCTAAATCTCCTACAAATCTTGAAGAGTTACCATACAAATTTTAATCTTCTGAGATGTAGATTTAAAATAAATCTCATTTAAATATTCACAGGGCCAACAGATGTACAAATAAAACTCACCAATTCCCATATTAAAATGAACTCATTCAAAGTGAATTTTTCACTTCAGTTGACACATAAGAAGCTACCTGTCTTACTTCTACATCATAAAAGAAAATGAAACACAATTTGCATTTTGAATAGTGCTGACAAGATTAACCTATTTTTAGAGCGGTGAAAACACTATTTGAGATTGGTAAATCTACAAGAAATTGACGTTCGGTGGAAACGTATAGTATTAGATAATTGTATCCAATTTGCGTATATCACCCACCAAAAGATAAACTAATATCCTAAAGATAAACTTTTGTAGTGTTTTACGACGTTGCATGAATATTTCTATACTCTGTCAAATAAAAATAGTCAGTACAGGGAATATATGACGCTTTTATATCACTCTGAGTGTAATAGATGCCAATATGTTCGTACTGTTTTAAAGCTCTTACAGGGTTGCAGCCAATGTTGCCGTTTTAGCGACTTTGTCAATATATTTAACGGAATTTTCAAAAGTTTAAAAATTTATTTTTTGTCGCTAGATAATTCTTTATATTCTACTTAAATCCAATTGAATGAATTTGTGACCTTTACTCCAAAATGCGTTTCGCCCAGGTACTACAGCTGGGCTCATCAGTTAGATGCTGTAGTACCTTTCTAAGACGCATTATTTTTTGATCTATGTTTACCGACTTTAATAAAACTTACAGCGATTACTCAGTGTAAATTATATTTTTCTAGGGGAATACAGCATCTAACTGATGAGCCCAGCTGTAGTACCTGGGCGAAACGCATTTTGGACTAAAGGTCACAAATTCATTCAATTGGCTTTAAATGCACACAGTCCACTAAAACAAAAACAAAAATAATATAAACATATTGTTTGCGTTTTCTTCAATTAATTTATATTCTACTTTTCTAATGACTTTTTGCAAAAACATATTTCTTGTAAATATTACACCTATGGCGATGTTACATCCCTGGCATTCGAGATTGGCACTTATGAAATGATATTCGATGGACTCTTTTTTTCCACGACTACTGAACTGAATTCGACACTTCACCACACCAATGAAAGAAGACTGAAATGGGTGTGATAGCGAGTGAGCGGCGCAGGTTTATGTTTTAGGAATTCGAGTAAACTAGATTTCGGAATATAAATTTTCAAGCGAAACAATTATAATCGTATAAGAACTAACTGTATTTATTTTATTGCCAAATTAGTAAACGAGGTTCAGAAAAGGCTTCCAAGTAATTAGATACAATGGCGCAAAATCTTAAACGATTTAGTAAAATGTTAAAGCCACTTTTAGTAATTTACTAAGCTAAAAAGATGATTGACCTAATTTTAAACGATTTTAACATTTTACTAAAGTTAAAATCACGGAATGGCTACTTTAACTTTTAGCAATTTGCTAAATCCATTATGGAATCTGATAGTATATCAGTCTTGCACGCGGGGTGCCCAGGTTCGAGCCCTGCTGGTGCACATTTTTTTTTGTTTTTTTTTTTTTGTAAATAATGAAGTTAAAATGATGAAAATAGAAATAACTATCTAATACCTTTTGAGAGCACATATTGGGTTTTCATCAACATATAATTAATTTACAACGCATAACAACAATAATTGTGTTCATCAAAATTCAAACCCTACAAATGCTCAACTTTCTGCTTAATTAGCAATTTACTAGTTTAGAAAAGGTTTAAAAATTTTGAAATAGTTATTGAATCAATAAGCACTTAGCAAATTGCTAACTAGTAAAATGTTAAGCCCTTAACAATGGGTTGTTTAAAATTTTGCGCCAATGTTTTAAAAATAAAATGCACGACTGGGTGGCACGAACTTGTGTTCGATCACATCGTATGCAAAAGATTTCTATTAAAAATCTAAATATATTTTTAAAGTCGTTTTTTACTTAATTTTTTTTTTATACAAAATTTCTTTAATTTTTTTATAAAAAATTGCTATGACAATCTTAAATATTTAATAATATAAACATAAAAACAAAAAAATTAAATCGGATTAATCAAAGAAAAAATAATTCAAAATTCTGAAATAAATACTTAAACTAATTTGAGCTAAAAAAAAGTAAGCCATTTTATTTCTTGGATAAATTTGAATTTATCAGAAAACTTAAAAATCTGTGGAGAAAAAAAGTTTTTTTTTTTAAACTTTTTGAATTTTTTTTTAAAAATAAAATTCAAAAACGACCATTCATAGGTATTCGGCAAGTACTCGTACATATAACTATAGTTTTGGAAAAAAAAATAATGAGCAGTTCTTAAAATATATATTTTTTTAAATGCTTTTAAAAATACAAAAAAAATTAATTGAAAATATTGGTATGCAGTATAAATTGGGCAACCTAAACCTATATATGTATGAAATTTGGAAAGAATCGTTTAAGCCATTTATGAGATAGTGGAAAGGAAAAAGAAACGGTCCTACGGAAAGTACCGTTTTTAGATATTTAAAAAAAATTTGTTTTCAACCATATCATCGGTCTTACCTCAAAAGCTGCACTGATTTTTTTAAATCAAAATCGTTATAGCTGTTTCCTAAAAAAAAGAACTTAACGTAACGGTTAACGGCAGGTACCGTTATATTTTTAGCTAAAAAAAAGTTTCAATTTGCCCTCTGTACAATACCTAAAATCTCTATATACCAAGTTTGAAGCGATTCGGCCCACCCGTTTGGGCTGTAGGTGTCTATAAATACATACAGTCAGACTGACAGGCAGATTGACAGACAGACAGACATATAGACGGACAGAATTTTTACACCATCTTTTTTTGTCTTCGTTATCATTGTAATGTCATGTTTGATTGTTATCTCAAAAATTTTTGAATTGATAACTTTTTATGTGAGGGTAAACTGATTCGTTACGTAACGCATAACGCACTATCAGCTATAAGAATTTTATCTTTTTAATGAGTGGACCTAGAAATCTGAAATTTTCAGGAATGATATAGTATATTGCGATGAATGTTTAGCAAAAAAAATTCCTAAAATGTCAATAACCATAAGAAAACTGTAATATTGAGAATTTTGCATATACCAGTCAATTACTTTTGACTGGTTCCATGAATAGATTTGGTTTTTACCTTCAGTTAGTAAGTAGACAATATGACAATTATTTTGATGTACCAAACATTACCCTATGAGCTATACAAGCTTGGCAATCTTAATTTCAAAACAGGAGAAAAACATTTAAAATTGTATGATTAGTTTGACTTCTATCATCGATGTTCAGCGTAAAAGAACAGTTATGTTTAAAATTTCATTAAAAATAAAAGATGTGGTGGCTGTTTTGAGTTTACATCATTAATTCTATTAGTCTAATCTTTAAGGTTTAAGTCTTAAAATTGAGGTAAGACTTAGAGCTATATGCCGGTATAAGAATAACAGGAATGTGTCCTACAATATATATGTATATCTGAAAGGGGTTAAAAAACAAATTTATTAGATTTTTATTCGTTTTTTGACATTATGTTTTTTGACGTTATGGGTGGCAATGGCGCAGTGGATAAAGTTCTGGATTGCTAACTTAGACGTGTTGGTTCCATCCCCATGCTAGGCGCATTCTTTTCTATACCTCCAATTTTTATTGGATGCCGCCCATCTGTTAAAATGAGACAGTCAATACCTGGTACTCAAATCCACTTTGCCAAGCTAGTGCCGTGCAATTCAGGTTGCATTTAAAAGACCTTAGGTCTTACAGGCATATATTTAAACTTAAAAAAAAAAAGTGCAAAAGTTGATAAAAAAATTCAATATTTTAAAAAATAGTGTTCCACAAAGTTATTGCCCCAGTTATCGTCTACAAAAGTGCTGAAGTAACCATATACGAGTAGATATATGCATCAGAAAATGTGTAAGAAGGTTTTCAAGCAGTATATCTACAAATGTGTCAATTAAATTAAAGCAAATTAAGGCCCGTTTGCTGATACGAAACTTAAGAGTTTATGTTCCACATAAACGCTTAAGTAATACATAGCGCTTTGCACCAAACTCAGACCTAAACATAAAAGTCGTTAAGTGGAACATAGTTTATGTTTTAGAAAAAGTAGCACATAAAATATTTAAGTATGACATACGGGATTGAAGCACTATTAATAATAATGTTTGGATATTTACGCATTTAAAATAAAAAATAAATAAAAATGGATTTTGATATTTTGGAAGTGCTTGACGATGACGTGGAAATCCTTGAAATTTCAGAGGTTGGAATTCCTCGTCAAATATAAGAGAGAAATGAATATTTTTCTTCATTTGATGACTAACCTTTTACAAAAAATTTGGGTTAACAAAATAAATAACTATTGTGGTTTTAGAGAAAATAGAAAGCTTATTAGAATGTCCATCAAACAGGTACAACAAAGTTATATTTTATTTAACATATAAATTAAATTTGGCGTATTCAGAAACAACTCCATCGCTCCTATACATTTTTTTTTAATTTCAGTTTTAATGGCAATATCGAGTTCCAGGACTTTTTCTTCAGCTCATGTTCAATATTTCTTTGATAATTTTTCTCAGTAGCTTCTTCTTTCAGGGTGTCATACTGCAACTTTGCGAGTTCCATTTTAATGCGAGAAAGTTCTGAGTACTGCTCCGTTATCTTGCTGCTTGGTAGACTTGACGCGATGTGTCTTCTCCTCGAAATCCAAGGTGTATTTGAATCTTTGTCATTCCTTTAAAATTGTTTCTTGAAACCTTTGGACAAAATTACATTTTTTGGTTTTTCTTTATCCACTTCAGAGTAGGTACTATCGTCATTCATATCACTGGGTGAATGTACTTGGGTTTTTAACTTGGGATGTACACTTTCTTCAAGCATAGAGGGCTTGTTTTGCTCCAGTCGTTTGCATTCTCGAGTTAATCGTCAATCTAAAATCAAATTAAGTACTCTTTAAGCAATACGAACTATTATGCTCGGTTTGAACGGCTTTCCTCCTGCAGTTTCAAGACTTGAAAATTTTTCATGGGCAACATCTTTCCGTGTTTCCGCTTTGTAGTTAGCATAGAATCTTTTTAGGGAATCGTTACTTCTGTAACAGGAAGATCCAGATTGGCTGTTGAGACTTTGTTCGATACGACGTCAAGCACTTTCCTTGTCCTTCAAGGTAGCAGCATCTGTTTTTTTTTTGTGTTTTCTATTACTAACATTTCTTCGTAGACACAATGAAGAAGCAAGGATTTTTTTCATTCGTTGAAAAGTTTGGAATGCGTTTATTATTTTTTCAGACAATTTTTTTAATTTATAAGCACAAATGCACAATTTCACCGTTTCAATTTAAAATTCGAAAGCAATATTTTAAAATGTTGACATATCGCATAGTTCGAAGTGAACTTTGATGTATTTTAAATCTGTTACTTTGCTAAGTTTCACATAGATTTTTACGTGCAACTTAAATACATTTATGTATAGTTGATGTGGAACTTAGCTAATACTAGGATTTATGATTCGAATCAGCAAACGGACTTAAGTTTTTGAAAGTCAAGACATTATATTATGTATATAATAGACGCACATATGTATGTATGTATGTAAATGCTTAGATTTTTACAAATGGAGTTGGTATCTCCAATATGATGGGTAGGTTTTCTAGCATATATGTATGTGTATACACATGTGTACATAATAACATTTAGGAAAGAGATTAAGACTTTGGTGGCATCTAATCTGGCCACCTCTATCTATGCACGTTATATCCAATTATACCATTGAGATTTACTGAGGGCAAGCTTTTCATTTAGAAAAAAATCGTTCTCAAGATTTTAATCAAACTTGACATTACGTTAATGGAGAGCAACAAAGAGTTTCCCGCAATACCGTCTGTCTGCAGATCATCTACAGTCTAAACCACTGACGAGATTTTCTTCAAACTTGGTTTTTTAACTTCCAAAATAACGGTCATTGCCGTGTTGTTTCTTCTATTTCAATTATCTCAAAAACAGCTTTAACAATTTTGATTAAAAAAATGCTGTGTACCATTATATGCATATTCTACATTTTGGTATACAAATTTGTTTACATATTTTTTTATAAACGGTACCTGCCATACAACCATTTACATTTTTTTTATTCTAACTTTCTCATAAGCGGCTCAACGTATTTCGATAAAAAAAAATTTTAACATATGAGGACCTTCAAATTCTAAATAATGCTGCATTCCAAAATATTTGAAAAATAGTTTTTTTGAAAAAAAGAAATATTTTTTGAAATGATAACTTCTTATATGGGATAAAGCGATTTGTTACGTAACGCGTTACTGCACCAGTCTGTCTGGCTTCCCTTTGTCTAACACATACAGAGAACTTTTGGAATTAATCAAATTAACGGAGAAGTTTTGAAGCTTTTCTCAGGATAAACAATTTCAATTATAAATAGTTCAATATAGATTAGTTTAAGTTATCACTTCTGTCGGGCGTCCCTAGATGCACATTTTCTTTTTTTTTTCGACGAATGCATAACTTGCCTTATAGTACCTATAATCGCAAGCAAAAACGGAATTATTATCTGCGAAAAATACATGAAGATATGTTAATGATCGTTCTGTCATTGATCTTGTAAAAAAATTAGGGTTTTAGGACGAACAAATAGAAAATATTTTAATGGACGAATATTAATTTTGTAAAATGGCAAGAACTTCAAGATAGCTTTAAGTGTTGGGAGAAGTTTCACGCTATAAAAACGCAGCTGGGTTCAAACTTATGACGAATTATTCCAACTTGAACAGAACAGTAATGTCTCTTGCACATTCAACAGCTGAAGTGAAACGCATTTTTAGCATGATGAACATTATTAAAAATGAGTTGAGAACTAAACTGTCAACGAAAACTTGAAATTAAATAATGCTCATTAGAAATCAATTAAAAATACAAAAAAAATTTATCATTATTACGAAGTCCCCAAAAATGTTCTTTTAAAAAATAATGTCAATAATGTTTTAGATATTGAAGTCAGTAAAATTGATGAAGCAATGGATATAATTATTTGTGATTGATTACTTTTATAATAGGTATTTGAATTCATTATTAAAACTTCTTTAATTTTTTTTATTTAAAAGATGATTGGTAATATTTTTCAGACTGAATTTAAGATTTTGTATGTTCCTAACTTAATGTTTATAAGTTTTGTTTTTTACTATACAAAATAAATTTTTTGTTAAAATTGAGTTTTTTTGATATTTTTTTCTAACGATTTTTTTTTTCAAAATTTAAGCATATCCAGCGGATTCTTTAGGTCGATATAGCGACTATTTTTTTGGCTTGCGGCAACACTGGTTGCAGTTGTACGCACACTAATTTACCACAAACGTAGCAGTGGCTACTTTGATTCAATGGCTCAAAATTTTAAGCAACCCATTATTAAGGGCTTTGCATTTTACTAGGTAGCAATTTCCTAAGTGCTTATTGATTGAATAACTATTGCAAATTTTTTAAACCTTTTCTTAACTAGTAAATTGATAATTAAGCAGAAAGCTGAGCATTTGTGGTGTTTGAATTTTGATGAACACAATTATTGTTGTTATGCGTTGTAAATTAATTATATGTTGATGAAAACCCAATATGTGCTCTCAAAAGATATTAGATAGTTATTTCTATTTTCATTATTTTAACTTCATTATTTCCAAAAAAAAAAAAAAAAAAAAAAATTGTTCACCAGCAGGACTTGAACCAGGGCACCCCGCGTGCAAGGCTGATATACTATCAGATTCCATAATGGATTTAGAAAATTGCTAAGAGTTAAAGTAGCCATTCCGTGATTTTAACTTTAGTAAAATGTTAAAATCGTTTAAAATTAGCTCAATCATCTTTTTAACTTAGTAAATTGTTAAAAGTGGCTTTAACATTTTACTTAATCGTTTAAAATTTTGCGCGAATATGTTTATTTTAAAAGCACACAACAAGGGTTAAGTTTTGAGTGCATGGTGAAGGCAGACAAGCAGCAATGTGCGGTTGCGGTATCCAGTGTACAGTAGGTAGGTCATGGTGGAATATACGATGGATTTACCAAGAAACCAATTTGTATATAACTCATTGGTTATTTTCAGTGGGAATTTCAGCGAGATGCACCAGTGTATTTCTAAAAGCTCTCCCATAAATCATGTACTGACTATTTTTGTTGGACAGAGTATTAAAACAGTTCATTTAAATACTTTTTCAATAAATTCATTTTATAATATATCAAGGACTTCGAAATCATTTTAAATTCTCTTTTTAATCAACAAAATAAAAGCTTACCAAATCCAATAGTTGTCCATTTAGCAGATGTCAACATCAACCAAAATCCGTAGACTGCAGCCAAATGCAAGTACCCAAAGGCCAGGATATTCCTCCACACAAGCTTCAACTTGCGCCTCTCAGCCTTCTTCAAATTTATAATATCCTTTGCGAGTCCACCATCAATGGTTTCGGCATCGCATTCGAATAACACTCCAGTTATTTGTGAAGTTCCATCAGACTTAAAGCTCTCGGTAGTGTCCCCATGCTCAGATGTGTTTGGTGGCATATTGATGCTGCAAGTTAATTTACGATAAATTTATATCATTTTTGATGTGTTTGAATCTGTATACTTTATTTTATTTTTAAGATATATAATGTTCAGAAATCAATATTAATACTAAAACAGTTCTTCTCTAAATTTGGATTATGCACAAAAGCATAGGATAATTTAAATTTTTATTACAAACAAAATTCACTTTTTTATTGCTGAAAGTGTTACCAATGTTAGTCACGAGTCGATCTTTCCCCTCAAGTCTAATGATTTCGCGTTTAAAGAAAATATCTCAGAAAAAAACAACTCCAATTTTAAATTTCAAAAATACTATTTTAAATTACAAAAACAGCAACAATTTCAATTTCACTAATTGTAGTATAATTTTTCCGAATTTTTGACATTTAAATCGAACGATTTGTAAACGGTAATGCCAAATAGTTACATTAACCAATGTCTTATATTTTGTCTTAAAAATGCGTTTCCGAATAATTTTGTTCAAATTATTGTATGAATTTTAATAATAAAGTATTTATTATACGAATTTGGGCAGAGCTTCGCCGTTCACTTAAAATTTAATAATTTTATGACAAATTATTACCAAAATCAATTATATTTATACCTTACCTAGTTCGTTTTTCATATAGTTAGCGGATAATCACGAAAGATAGCGAGAAATAAAAATGAAAATGGACATGTGGCAATGAACACAATAATTAATTGGAAAATCAATCAAGTTGAGTTGAGTATGCTGATGATAAATAAAATACAATCTTTGGCGTTAGTCAATAACATCCAAGGCAAAAGCGTTTCAAAATAAATTTGTATCGGTAAAAAAATGTAAACAAAACAATTGAAATAATTTGCCCATTTTTTTTTGTTTTGTAATTGAACTATATGAATGTAAGACCTAGGGTATTTTTTTTAATGCAACCTGAATTGCACGGCACTCCTTTTAACCCATGGGCGGCATCCAATTAAAATTGGAGGTATAGAAAAGAATGCGCCTAGCGTGGGGATCGAACCTACACGTCCAACTTAGCAATCAAGCACTTTATCCACTGCGCTGCAACCCAAATGAAAAAATCGCTCAAATATTTTATTTTTAAAATGTTTTTGTACAATTTGGACGCTTTTTCTTTATTTTCTTGTGATGTTTTCTAAGTTTTTTTTTGTTTGATTATGGCGACTTGCTCTATCATAAGGAGTATACTATGGTCGCTTTCCTGGACATAGAAGGCACTTTTACCAATGTCAACGTATCTCCAATGTATCTGCACTGTTAAGTCTAAAAGTAGATGGATCATTTGGATTTGTTAATCAAATGGACTTACAGGGTTATCAATTTAAAACTGGGTGGTTTCTCTGCAATAAGATTTGTCAGTAGAGAGGAAGCTGGAAGCTGGTAGGAAATAAGCTGCTGATGGATCAGAAAGCGGAGATCTAAAGAGAGATTGCTTATGAGGACCATGTTGCCATTGCCGTATCGGGAAAGTACCCCAACGTCCTAAGAGAACTCGTACAAAACGCTTTAAATAAGCTAACAAATTGGGCTAACAAGTGTGGCTTAGGAGCCAACTCATAGAAGACGGAACTTGGCCCATATTAAAGGAAATACAAAATTTCTCACGTAGATCCTCCTACTATCAAATGTACTCTATTAGCTTTCTCAGATGCATCAAAATACTTGGGTTTATTTTAGATAAAAAATTAAGTTGGAAACATAACATAGAAGAAAAAGTTCAATTCTCTTGCAAAAAAGATATAGAGATAGGGGGCCTTCAACCCACCGTATTACTAACTGGCTATATAAATACTTCGGTAATCAAACTGATTCTCTACTGATGATGTAAGAGTATGCTAGACCACTCTAGAAAAATCTGCAAATCGTGACAAGCTGAGCAAAGTCCAATGATCAGCCTCAATGTTACACACATTAAGAATAACACCCTCTGCCGCGCTAGACGTTCTACTCCATCTACTACTACTACCCCTCGATATTTTCAGCAAACAGAAAGCCTAAAAGCTTCTTCACATCATATTAATAATGATATTTGCCATTCTATTATTCTAAACTCGTTCGGATCACTTCCAAGTCACATTGATTACACCATATAAATAAGCTAGGATTCGCCAACAAATTTTAAGTTACCATTCGTCCAAGATGTGTCTAGGAGGACTTAAGCTTCTTGGAGGATGATGCTATCCATTTTTATACTGAAGCTCAAAAACCGATGACGGGATTGGTGGGGTGTATACTCAAACAGACTAAAATTAAGTCTCTCTTTCTGTATTCCTAATCATTGTAGCGTGAAATTATGACAATAAGAGAAGTCCTCTCCTAGCTCAATGAAAACGTGATATCAACTACTTATATACGTATTTTGTCAGATAGTCAGGCAGTTTTTAAGTCTTCATCTACAAACTCCATAACTGACCTCAACTGCCGTTCATCTCTCATGGAGATGGCGCAGAAGTTCAATATTCACCTATCTTGGGTGACAGGGCAGGTCACAGGGACATTCCAGGGATTTTTTAGGCTGTTGAAGTTGCCAAAAATGGAACGACACTACATTTATTACCTGAAAAGGCAAATATAGATATATCCATCGCTACATGTAAATTAATGCTGAAACAAGAAAGGACAAACCGGAGATGGAGAAATACAACAACCAATCTGACGACAAAACAGTTATGGTCAAATTTTGTTGTTAAAAGATCCAAATGTTTGATATCCTTAGGCAATTTTATTCAAATGATTTTTGCAGAAGCTACATGGACGAAGAATAGGTGGAATCTATTTCTCATCTTCTATGTACATGCGCCACTCTATCTCAGTGACGTAAGCTCCATCTTGGAGACTTTTTCTTCGATGATCTCAGCGATCTAAACATAATAGATATCTACAGCCCCTTACTCTTCTTTAGGAGCTCTAAAAGGTTCAACGAATAGGAAGATTATCTCAGGATCCATTTGGTGTTGGTATCACAAGTGACCAACTCTAGTCTAAGTGTCTGAGCTGCAACGCTGTAAGCCACTTCAACCTTACCTAACTTAACCATGGTGCCTTGTTGTCTGGTGACTGAATATACCATGAATATCGTGGGATTAACAATGCGATCTTCTAATCTATTTTACTTCCATCGTGGCTTGAATGAGATTGCTCTTCTGATCGGTTTTTCTCGAGATTACAGTTAAGATATTGCGGTTCGTTAAGGTTCGCCCATAATATAGAATATAATGGGTTATCCATTTTGCGGTTTCAAAATTAAACGTAATTAAAACACACATAAAAAATTTGTTTCATGATATTTCTTTTTTATTATAAAGCTTGAACGTTGACATTATATGTGAAACACTACATCATTTAAATGACCACAACGCGAATTGTTGCAATAATCGATTGTTTTGAGGTAATTTCCGACCACTTTTTGACACATATTGGGCGGTATCTCAGCTATAACTTGACGAATGTTGGTTTTCAAGTGCTCAAGAGTTAAAAGTTTTTCTGTATAAACACGGTCTTTCGCGGAGTCCCACAAAAAAAAGGTCCAGCGGTGTCAAAGCGCATGATCTTAGTGGCCAGTTGATATCGCCACGACGAGAAATTACGCGGCCAGGAAATGTCTCTTGCAATAAAGCCATATTCGCTCGAGTTGTGTGGCATGTGGCACCGTCTTGTTGAAACCAAATATTCTCCAAGTCGTATTCTTCAATAGCATGTACAAAAAAAGTCGGTTATCATATGACCATAACGCTCCGAATTGACGGTGACAGTCGTTCCATCGTCGTTTTCGAAGAAGTAAGGTCCAATCAAACCTCCGGACCAAAGAGCGCTCCAAACAGTGAATTTTTTTGTAGATGTAATTGCCTCTCTTCAATTACTTGAGGATTCTCAGAACCCCAAATTCAACAATTTTGTGTATTAACATACCCACCGAGTGAGAAATGTGCTTCGTCGCTGAAGAAAATTTTGTTTGAAAAATCGCCGTCCACCGCCTGTTGTTCAAGCACCCATTCGACGTATCTACGACGTTGTGAATGGTCAGCTGGCTTCAGTTGTTGTGTGATCTGGACTTTTTATGGATGTAGGTGTAGATCCAAATGGAAAATACGCCATAATGTGCCGTTAGACAGTCCTAATTCCTGAGAACGACGAGGAATCGTCACATTCGGGTCTTCGGTAACACTTTCACTTACAGCAGCGATATTTGCAGTGGTACGAGCGAAACGATGATGAACAGGCCTTGTAATATCTGTAACCAATCTAGTCTCAATTGATGCGTAGTTGGACGATTATGTAAGCCGTAATCTCATCTTAAGGCGTAGTGTGATAGTTAAGCGAAAAAAAATTGGTTTAACAACTTAGTTTTACAGATGTCGAATTCCAGCCCTATACTTTTATAACCGCAAAATGGATAACACTTTATTTATATAAATTTTAAATTTTGGAAGCCGGTTAGAAGGTTTGCTACTAGCTTTCGCCACGCACGGTTGTGTGCCCCGTCACACCTCCAATTAAAAAAATAAGTAACAGTGTTTTAAAATAAACTTGAAAACCAAAAAAATAAAAAGGTAATCCATGGCCTATAAGTTGTGGAAATCCACGTAACATTAAATAGTAATAAGCCGAAACTTATCAGTCGGAACAGTAACCGAAAAGCCAAACAAATCCGTTCAATATCCAGTTCCAAGTTTCGCTCATCATACACTTCCACACATCTTCTGCAATAGAAGATACTGTACAATTACTGAAGCATCCTCAGAATAGTATACATCAGGTCAGGCCCGTAAAATCACACGCACTCCGCTATTAACGTGGCGTAACATACAGTACTTGGAAACGGGTACTTACTCTACCACACCGCAAAGGGCACATCTAGAATCGGACCTGGATACAGTTCTTAAAGGGAACATTTCAAAAATGCAACAATTTCTTGAAGCAACAGCGAATTCATTATTCACAGTATATTTGTCCATAAATATAAAAAGTTAATTAACCTTCATAACTAATTAATCGACATATAACCTAATCACATATCCTATTTAAAGTATATAGTGCGTATGCACTCTCGCTCATTTAAATGTTAAGTGTATATATGTATGTTCATGTAAGGGGTTTTCCAATAAGAGGTGTTATTTTGAATAGCCCGCTAATTCGGTAGCTGTCACCTTTGAAGCTGTCATTTTTTGACATTTGACAAGTAGAAACTACGCTATTAATAAAAATGGAACGATACACGCTTCAACAACGCAGTTCTTTATTTTGAATATTCCAATAACACCTCTTATTGGAAAACCCGATATTAACGATTTAGAGCTCTCGCTCTATCTTAAAATAAAATGTTAAGCATAATTGTTTGCATATATGTATATATTTATTATAGGTTAGTTTTAAGAACTACATTACATTACAGACAAAGCAGGCAATACTTAATAGCCGCAGTATAATATCCTAAAGCAATCGAGAAACACACACCTTTGTAAAACCATTTTATAAAAGACTCAATAAAGAAAATCAAACAAAAAAAAATTCTGGAAGCGGATCAGTATGGCGGTTCCATTTTGTTGGTATCTTTAAGTTCGTGTAGAGTTTCATACACTTGTGTTGTATACATCTATACATCTTTCATTACATTTTGCTATAGTACGGGATGTATTTCCCCCTTGCTGGAGACTGGTACTCTGGTCTGGGAGTTATTATCCCATTATTAGGACTAAACATTCGGCAAATTATTCAGAAATTATTTTCAATACAAATGACACTCTCATTTGATTTTCCATAATATTATGTCGACCATGTTGATCGACAATGTAAATAAACAATGTTGATTTCGTAACATACCTACGCGTACCTAGAGATTGCAATCCCGGAATGTTCGTTTCAATTCCGGGATTACCAAATTTCTATCCCGGGATAATCCAGGGATTTAGAAATATTTTAAACAAGTTATTTAAAATATATTTTTTGGTTAAATTGCTTTGTTTTCTTACCTTGCTTGCAGAGAGTAAACATTTCTTAAAGCAAAATATTTTATTATTACAAATATAAAACGTCCAGTCATTTTTTTTAATTCTCCTGTCTGGACGAACAACCTCTCACGAACTGTACTGAGAAAAATCAAAATAAACCAAAATAACGAAGAAGGAAAGGCAACGGATATCAAAATATAAGGATAAGGTTAAAACTTGGGAATAATTACCTCAGCAAAATCAAAGCAAAATCCAAATTCAGTTAAAAACAATATGCGGTAACTATGTTAAGTAGGAAGAGAAGTTTTACCTGCTATATAGGTGAAATTATGTCAAGTTTCTCATAAAAGACTCAACGGATTTCGGTTAAAATTTGTATGTAGGAAGTCCTTTGAATTCCAAATAATACTGTAGGTGTAAAATATTTATTTGAATTTTTGAAAATTCAATTATTTCGAAAATTGGTGGACGATTTTTTGCAATTCCGTTTTTATAAATTATATTATTATAAACATAAAATTGTCATACTAAAATAAATTTTTGAAAAATAATTACTAAATTTTGTATATAAATAAAATGCACGATTCGATCGTACGAACTTACTCTTGCAGCTAACAACTTTAATGTAGCTAACCATTTAGGTTTAGTTAGTTAGGTGTAGTGATCCTATGCAGGTAAGATTAATTTGATTCTTAGTATAATGAATTGTGGAATGGATGATTCAAGGCATATAGTTACATAGTTACCTACTTACAAATGTATATTTAAATCTAAGTTATGGATTTTAATTATGTAAGTTAGGAGATTAAAATGTATCTACCTATATATACGTATTGATGGAACCTAAGTATGTAAACATGTACATATAATAATGAAAATGAAGGATGTTTGTAGGTGGGTAGGTAGCTATATAGATACAACTTCATAATTTAGGTGGAATACGCATACCTACATAAGATTCATGTGGCCTACATTGTATTTAGGTTAAGTTCCAAATGATTTTATTTCATACAAATTACAAAAGTTTAGTGTAACATTCATTTTTTAAACATGGCTTACGCCGGCCGTCTGTCAGTTGACAATTATTAATACTTAATTAATTATTTTTGTTTAATATACAACATTGAAACATAAAATTAAAAAAGTTCTTCTAAGATCCGTTTTCTGTAATTAAGTGCTAGCTTGGTGTAGTTGTAAAGGGATTTTCAGTCTAAAACATCTATTTTATTTTTTTTTTATTTATTTATTCAGTTAAATCAAATCTCTTACAAATAGACTGTACAATCTTTTTAATTGCTCGAGTGTAGTAAGTTAAGAATTAATTTAATTTGAATCTGACTATGTAATAAGAAATTAATTTAAAGAAATTTACATAAGTACCTATTAAAGAAAATGATTTATTTTTGAATTTATATTTATAAAATTAGTTTTCATTTGTAGCCATATACTTAAACAAAACGGTCTCAAAGTTACGTGTGTCAATAAGTCTCCTAATGCTTTGTGGTAGAGAGTTAAACAATCTAATGGCATGGATGAAAAATTGCATTTCAGTTATACGGCATGTAAATCGAGGTTGTAATAGAACGTGGTGTTCTTGCAAAAGACAAGAGGTTATAACGGGTGATTTTTTTGCTACTTGGGTTTTGACGTTTATATTTTTGACAGATCACACGTGACAAATTCCACGCAAATTTAACATTTCGATTCAGTATTGTTTGCCATTTCATCATGAATAGACTTACGCCTGAACAACGTTTGCAAAGTATTGAAATTTATTATCAAAATTCGTGCTCTGTGAAAAATGTGTTTCGCAAGCTACGTCCGTTTTTTTTCCGCTCATTTTTGGCTAAATGGATACGTGAATAAGCAGAATTGCCGTATTTGGAGTGAAGAGCAGCCAGAGGCAATTCAGCAGCTACCAATGCATCCCGAAAAATGCACTGTTTGGTGCGGTTTATGGGCAGGCGGCATCATTGGGCCGTACTTCTTCAAGGACGATGAAGGCCGCAGGGTTACGGTCAATGGAGAAAGGTACCGTTCGATGATAACAGATTTTTTTTGCCGAAAATGCAAGAATTGAACTCGGTCGACATGTGGTTCTAACAGGACGGTGCCACATGCCACACTGCACGCGAAACCATGCATCAATTGAGAGGCGAATTTGGTGAGCAGTTGATCTCACGTTTTGGCGCAGTCAATTGGCCACCAAGATCATGTGATTTGACCCCGTTAGACTATTTTTTGTGGGGCTATGTTAAGTCTATTGTCTATGGGGACAAGCCAAACACGATTGCTGCCTTGGAAGCCAACATTGAACGCGTCATTGGTGAGATTCCGGCCGAAATGTATGAAAAAGTTTGCCAAAATTGGACCTTCAGAATGGAGGTGAGATTCCGGCCGAAATGTGTGAAAAAGTTTGCCAAAATTGGACCTTCAGAATGGACCACCTGAAGCGTAGCCGCGGGCAACATTTAAGTGAAATTATTTTTAAAAAGTAAATGGCAGAAATTGATTTATCGATCCAAATGAAAATTTCATTCACTTTTTACAAGTTTCTGTGTTTTTTTGAATTTTCAAAAACCAAGCTCTTAAAAAATCACCGTTTATAAATATAAGGGCTCTTTTATGGTTATAAGCTTGTACAGAAAAATAAGAGTTCGGTAATTAATGTATGTATGGATCGTGCATCCCAATACTATTTTAGAGAATCTACTTACGTGATCACGCCTCTTAAGATTATACACGTATCTTACAATGTTGTTATAAGCAATTACTAATTTACGTTTAGTTTCAGCACTTTGATAACAAAAAATCTCGCAACCATAAGTTATTAAAGGAACTATAAGTGATTTTACCAGCAATAATTTAGTACCAAGAGGTGTAAAATTTTGCGAAAATGAAAGATTCCTAAGAACTCCATATATTTTGCCGATAATTTGTTGAATGTGGTCATCCCATCTTAGAGTTCTGTTGAAATACAAACCTAAATTTTTAACTTTATCAACATAGTTAATCCGACTATCACCAATAAGAACTGGAGGAAAATAGCTTAGGTCAAGTTCGTTTTTATAGACAACAAGGCAGCTTGACTTAGTCGGATTTATTTTGAGCTCATTTTCTGCAGACCCCTTGTTAACACTTTCAAGGTCTTCGTTTATTTTACATATACCATCTTCGATCAGTCCCAGTTTGCAACTAAAGTATAGCTGGTAATCATCAACATATAAATGTTTGGAACAATTATTTGTGCAAAGAGGCAGATCGTTTATGAAAAGTGTAAACAAAAGAATGCCCAAAATTGATCCCTGTGGAACACCTCTTTGTATAGGCAAGTAATTGGAAGTCTTGCTATTTACGAAAACAGCTTGAGATCTTCCACACAGATACGAGAATATAAGCCTGCATGCAGATGAGGTAAAACTAAATATATTTTTCAGTTTATATAATAAAAGATTGTGGTTAATTGTGTCGAATGCTTTTGAAAAGTCTAATAAAGTTAGAAAAGTTACTTGATCCTTATCAATTGCATTTCTTATATCTTCTGTTACCTTAATCAATGAAGTAACACAACTATGTTTAGCCCGGAAACCAGATTGAATACTATTATTAAGTTATTTCTGTGAAGATACGTGGACATTTGTTGATGCAACAGTTTTTCCATCACTTTAGAAAAAAACGGTATAATCGAGATGGGCCTATACTCAGCTGATGAACTACGGGTAGCTTTTTTCTTGACGAGTGGCAGCACTTTAGCTTCTTTCCATAACACAGGAAAAGAAGACGTAGTTATGACAGTATTGAAAACATGAGTCAGAAATGGCAGGACATAGGGTAAAATGATTTTGATGAAAGTAGGGTGTATCTTGTCAAAACTGGTTGACTTAGACTTAATTCTTAAAACAGCACTTAAAACATCACAATCATCAACTCTTGAAAAAAAAAAAAAATAATCCATAATCATCATTAGATTCAAACTGGCGATAATTGAAATGAATAGATGAATTTGAAGGTACCATCGATTGTATCTTTGTGAAATCACTATTTAATTTATTGGGGTCAACATTCTCAGGTACTCCTGATTTTGTTCGTCCACAACCAAGATCGCGAATGTTCTTCCAGATTTCATTCCCAGGAAGTTTTATATCGAGCCGCTTAGAAAAATATAAACGTTTCTATTCTTTTATTTTGTAATTTACGTTATTCCTTAAAGCGCGATAAACGTCATGGAATTCTGGAAGCTTGTATCTCTTCCACCTTATGTATGCCAAGTCTCTATTTTTAATTAAGTTTTTTATTTCGATGGTGAACCAAGGTTTCGAATTGTTAGCTATTCGTTTTGTTCTTACCTGAACGTGTGAATTGAAAAGCTGTCGAATGTTTTCTTGAAGAAAATCTACTTGGGAATCAGTTGGCAAAGCATAAATTGATTGCCAGTCAGTACAAGCAACATCGCTTTCAAGTTGCTCTAAATTGATGTGTTTAAAATCTCTATAGCACCAAATTTGGTTTTCGTTTTCCAACGAGTCTGCTTTTAATGTAGCGAAAATTAAATCATGGCAAGAAAAACATGGCGCTGATAATTGATTGAAAAATAGAACATTTTCTAATTTATTTACCAGCAACAAATCAAGTAGAGTACTGCTCGTGCTCGTGAAATGGGTTGGTTGTATTTTGTTTACTGGTTCTAGGGATAAGCTTTTCAGATTGCCAATAAATGATCTTGACGTCTCACTACATAACAAATTGCAGTTAAAATCGCCAAAGACAAAAATTTCCCCGTACAATGATGAGTACTCCTCTAAAACGTTATAAAAACTAGATAAATTAGTATAATTATCAGGCCGATAGACGCAACCTAGTAACCTCTTTATTTGACCATAATACATTTCAATAAAACAAAATTCTTTGGGATTATTTCCAGGTGATTCAACCATAATTCGACAATTTATACATTGTTTGACATATATTGCAACGCCTCCACCTTTGGATTTTCTATCAACACGAAAAAGCTTATAACCGTTCAAACTATAAATTTCATCATTTACTCCTTCTCTAAACCACGTCTCGGAAACACAAATGACATCAACATTGGAGTTTACAAAAATTTTACGAAACTCATCTATTTTCCTGTACAAGCTTTGTGCATTGAAATGGCAAACATGAAATCCCTTTTCTTGTTTACACAAAATATTTAAATTTACACGAAGGCTTAAATCCCTACCACCAGATTGAGAAACTGTATCAATTGCGTTTATTAAAGATTAAAGATTGCAAAAACATACCACACAGCATACAAGATGTTGACACGAACTCAAAAAGTATGACCTTGACAAATGAGAAACTAAGTATGTATTTCCACGTTTCCATCCTATCGCTTCGGAGTAATAGTGGATGTCCACAGTACTCTGCTAGATCTCTCCATGACTCGAACCATGATATTTGTTTTTGAATCACAATCATCGTAATTTTCCTTGGTAGTCTCCTACCATCCATTGCTATAATCTTTAAAATATAGTCTATCTGTATTTTCAGAGTTGAAATGAATAAAGATGGTAGACCTGTCTCTAGCAATATTATGTGATTCGCAGTACTATTAGGTAGTTTCCAGCTTCTTTTTAAGAAATAGCGCAGAAGCTGCTCAACTTCATCGAACTCCTTATGGCCCCAAACTTGAGCTGCATAACACATGATCGCTTTCGCTGTGGTTTCAAAAATACGATATTTGGATTCGTAGTGAACATCTTTACAGTGAACCACAGTCCTCCATGTTGCGTTTAATGCATGTTTCGATTTGGCCAACTTATCAATCATATGATTTTGCCAGCTCAGGTTTGTAGATATCCGCATACCAAGAGAGTTGTATTCATTTACGACTTCGATGTTTTGAGCTCCAAATTTCCAGGTTTCACTGCGGCCGTTTCGGCCGCCTCCTCTACGAAAAATCATGACTTTAGACTTCTCTAGGTTCACCTGGAGCCTCCATTTGTTGCAGTACTCGAACAATCTATTGATCATCAATTGGAGACTACCAGGCGTCTCCGCTAGCATCACAATATCATCGGCGAACATTAGTACCTTGATTAAAAGATCCGCTGAAACACGTGCTCCACCCTGCAATACCTCTTCTAAGTCATCTATAAATAGAGCAAATAATAAAGGACTCAGATTACATCCTTGCCTCATTCCTATTTCCACTTCGAATTGTTCGGATTGCTTGGATCCAAAAGCGACTGCAGAAGTTGTTGATTTATAGAGGTTTTCCAAAACGTTCAAAAACTTTGACGATACTCCTTTGTTACACAGCTTCAGCATAAGAGCTTTCCTGTCTATGGTATCGAATGCCGCCTTGAAGTCGATGAAAAAACCGTACAGTTTTCTTTTAGATTTTATAAAGATTTCAGCTATATTGGTGAGCGAATAGATTTGATCTATGGTCGAATAATTCTTTCGAGACCCAGCTTGCGACTCGCTTCGTAAGTTGTTGTTATGAACCCAATAATAAAGCCGTTTGCAGAGAAGTTTCGTAAAAATGTTCATAGATGAATTAGGCAATGATATTCCTCTGTAGTTGGCAGCATCTTCCTTGTCACCTTTTTTAAAAATTGGGCAAATGATGGCTTCTTTGAAATAGAACGGTAAATAAGCTGAATCGTATGCGTGGTTTAAAGCTTTTGTTAGAGTCACTATAAAAATAGAAGTGTCTATTTTATAGAACTCTTGAGGTATGCCATTCGATCCTGGAGACTTGTTGTTTTGGAGCTCTTTCAATACAAGTTGAACCTCTGCAAAGGAAAAAGGTGCATCCAACTCTTCGTTCTCATAAAAAAGCTTGGCAAATTGGAATGTGGAAGAGAAATTGTCTTTTGTTAACGTTTCGAAGTGTTTTGCAAGGTCTTCGATTTCAATGGGTGAAATAACTTGATTGTTACGCTTTTTACTAATTTTTCTAACTACTGTCCAAAACTCAGCAGCATTTCTGCTGTCTGCAAGGTCTTGAGCAAGTTTTCTTGAGTAGGTTTGACGTTTATAGCTTAGTAGCTCTTTGTATTGTTTGTTAACTGCAAGATATTGCGCTTTAAAAAAGATATTCTCTGGAAAACTTCTTAGTAATCCTAGCCAAGCAAAAGATTTTCCACGAGATACCATACAATCATTATCAAACCATTTTTCGTGGTAGTGGATAAAATTGTTGTTTACCTAGCATTGCACCGGAATAGACTTAAGGACAATATTGTCCAGCTCCGATAAGCTAGGACAAAATGTTGAAGATGATGTCGCTTGAAGGAGAAGACTATTATTCAAACAATGTGAGTACCTTTCGGCAAAAACATTTTTCCACCTGAATTTTCCCGGAGCTACTGAGTCTTCTGGTTGCCTCTGGTTTCTGTTTAGGTTGATTGTTAGTTGGATTGGAAGGTGATCGGAATGTATTTCTGTTATGACTTCAAAATCATCCATCATAGCGCTCCAGTCTCCTGACACCATTGCGTAGTCGATTACTGAGTTTCCTTGTGGTCCTATAAAAGTGAAGTCACCCAAATTGTCTCCTTCCGCAGTACCATTGCAAACACTCAATCCAAAGGAATTACAACTTTTTTACCTTCTCTTTTAATTGTTGTATCTTTTGAACTACGATTCCTATTTTCTATAAGCTTACTTTCACTTTCTAGCGCTCCGGTTCGGGCATTGAAATCTCCAATAAGCATTAAATTGTTAATGTCCATATCAAATAAAATGTCTCCAATCTTATTGAAGTCACTTTCCAAGCTGTTGAAATTTAAGTATATATGGATGAGATTAAGTAATTATCGATCAGTTTTAATTTCAATGAAATGTGTGTCTCCTATTTGCTTGTATTTGCAACTGACCCCTTTAAGATTATGTTTAAAACCCATGAGAATTCCTCCACTAGCCCTTCATTTTCGGTGATTTTTAAGTGCTGCTATCCATTTTAGTTTGTATTCGACGAAACTTGATTCAAAATTTTGTGTATGCTGTTCAGTTACATGTGTTTCAATTAATATAATAATATCATACTCATTTATAAATTGAATAAAATCTAAAACTGCAATCTTATTTTTTAAACCTCCAATATTATAACTTATAATTCTAATTTTACTTAATTTAAAAATTTGACAGACGGCTTTTACCTTATTACAGTGGTTATAATTAGAATGTGCTATTTGGTTAACATCCATATCCGAAAGCGCAGAATTCCTTTTGTTTGTAGCCGAAATTGATGTTGATGGACCGCCGCCAACCTCATTTGACATTTCTCGCCGATGGATGACATTGACGTTTCTGGCAATTGACTCATTTTGTAAAAGTTGTATACGAACATTTTGAAAGAAATTCTCCCCAAGTTTGTGTTTTTCTTCCAATTTTTGCAGCCCATGCTCCTTATTTGTAACAAAAACTTGCTGGTCATGATTCCATTCCACCACCAAATCATCAATACGTAATTTATCATCACGTAGAGACAATCTCAATCGTGGTTGTTTGGCGTAAATGTGTTTGCGGAGCTGAAGGAGTTTGATGCGCTTTTGCCGAATCTTCAATGGGTAGTCTCGACTTATGGAGATGCCGGTTCCTTTCAGCTTTTTAACATTTTAGCTTTTTAGCTTCAGAACATTTTGTGCGTTTTGTTTAGATCTGAATTCTGCCAAAATAGTAACTACTTCTTCATTCGACGTACGTCATTGTATTTAGTATTCAGTGACGTACGCAAAAATACGTAAAAATGGAATAATAATAAGTAGAAATAAACGGATAATACACATAATTAAATGTTCTTATATTACTTATTCGTTATACGAGTAGTTTGAGGGAAAACAAAGATGCAATTTGAATTCCTGGATAAATAAGGATGTATGAAAAAAAAAATTTCAAAAATCGTTGGAGCGGTTTTTAATAAATTAATTTTTATATATAAAATTTTTAAAACAGTTTTAGAAAAAAAATTTGAAACGTAATTTTGAAGATATTTTTAATATACATATAAAATTCAAATTAAAAAAAATTCGTTTTTTAAAAAATCGATTTTCAAAAATAAATTTTTATTTATTTTTTAAAAATCGAAAAACTTTTTTTTTGAAAATTTGAGTATACAGTTTTAGTAACAATTTTAGGGAACAATTGCATAAAAAAAATATTTGAATCGGCCTATCCAATAGTGAGAAAGTTGAAAATCTGAGAAGTGCTTCTATGGGAATGGGAAATACTGTTAATAAGTACGCAAGCTAATTTTTTTTATATTTGAATACTATACTAATAAAAGAACACATGCATTTTTTTCTATAAAAATTCTTTGGGCCGTTTTTGAGAAATAAATTTTTTTCTTAACAGTTTTTTAACATTTGTATGGAAGGTACCGTTGTTTTTTATTTTAGAAAAATAGTTTTATTAACTATTCAAGATAATGTCAGAAAACCACTAAATACGAAGTTTCGAAAATTTTGCGAAATTTTGGTCTTAAAAAAAATTAATTTCCAAAAAAAAAATTTTAGCTCACTTATTAATTAAACAAAAACCTGAAGATGGAATAAGTTTCCGAAACACGTCATAAGAAGATCTAATACTAAAAAAAATTTTTGTTTAGTTATTATTACATGATATAAACATGGAGGCAATAAACCATTCAATTAATTGAAAAATGTACCGGAATCCCGGGATTGCTTTCTCTACTCGTAACGTACTGTTCGAAACAGCGTATACCTTGGTCTGTGGACGCCATTTTAATTTTTTTTCGGCCAAAATATAGACCACACTCAAGTCAGTACTCACACCAAATTTTATCAAACCCGTTAGAGCCGTTTTTTGAGAAAATTAAGATGGTAGAAAAATTTGTATGGCAAGTAGCGTTATTTTCAGGACTAAAACAACATTCTAAATCTATATTGGACAATCAGTTCAGCCGTTTAGGCTGTAGATCGTTCTGCAAACAGACAGGCATACGGAATTGCCCGACCCACTTTTTTGGTGTTCTCTATCATCTTTATGTCAACTTTGATTAAAATCTCGAGATCGATTTTTTTCCAAATGCAAAACTTGCTCGATAATACCTATATCGCAAGTAAAAATGACTTCTACCAAAACGAACTCCATTACATGTGCTGCTATAAGGGAGGAATTTTGTGATTTGCCAAAAAAGAACGAACTTGGGTTGTGCAAAAGCTACACGACATTATATCTGGTCTTGACATTCCAAGAGATGCCATGCCAAAAAATATAATTCCGACATAAACTTCACAACGGAGTTAAGTTGCAAAAAATAAATGAACTATTCTCAAAGCAAATGCTATCAAAAGGTAACTGGCTTATAAATCCCTGGCCCTGAGAACAAAATTGGATTAGGATTTGAAGTTTCCAAGCGGAAGTAAGTGACATGGAAATTTGCAAAAAGAAATCTGGAGGAAAATTACGGAAAAGTCCCGAATGTTTCCAATTATTTATAGTCAAGTCTTGTCTAATAATTACTAAGCAAATGGTGCAGTATACGTAATTTACTTTGTTATATAAATATAAACATCCATTAAAGAAAAATTAATTAATTGCATTATTTTAATATTCGTACTATACCTTTTGTGTAAAAAAAAACAATATTAAAAAAATAACAAAGTTCAATTGTCAATTACGCACTAATATAAAATGGTTTATGATGGTTTCGAGCTCGATGAGCTTCAGGCAAATTTAGTCACTGATTGGTGCAGGCAAAAAACTGGTCTGAATGAAATTAGCTTCTTGTTTTATACCTTGCAAGAAGGCTATCCAAAAATTGATCACAATATCCTATCGTTATCGTAATTTTATGATATATTTTAATACATGTATCGAGTATTACTTTTATATGTTACATATGTATCGAATTTGTTCCTTTAAAAGGTGTGCTATAAAGTAGATAAGTTTATCTTGTTTTCTGCATTGTCGTTTAACCTATGATTGAAAATTTCTGAGAATAGCGTCTTAAAAAATGTGTGTTATAAATAAATAAATTTTATGTGGTTTAAGATCAATTTTATTTTAAAAGTACTCGTATTATTGTAAAAATAAATTCCATTTTGTACCACTTGCCGGTTTTGCCCATGTATCGTAAAATCTATTTTTACTGATTGTATTTTTATTGTATTTAAGGCAAACAAGCGTACAAATTTAAATATACGCAATATTAATTACCAAGATAGAAATCTTTGAAACGAATACAGTAAGATCTCGGTAATTCGAATTATTAGAACTGATCTTAATTCGAACCACGGAGGTGTCCGAATTACTGGATACTTTTTGCGTAGTCAATAAGTTGAATGAGAAAGCAGTCTTCAGTGGCTTTAAGTATTTATAACAAAATAATTTTGTTTAGTCGAAACATGAAAATATTTACTGGAAGTTCAATAAAATATAAAATAAGTTTCAAAGTTGTTGAAAGAAATTTGACATTTTTGCTTGCTTCATTTTTTAAACAATTTTTGTAATTATTTAATTTTTTAATATGGTGAGTCCTTCAATATGAATTGTTGGAAATTCTTGTTCCACAAGATAGTCCGGTAATTCATTCACATTTCGAAGAGCGTCGCAGCTACTGGCAGTTTTTGGGTTCAGGAATTTCTTCTACGAGTATTTCGCTATCAGAATCAGTTAGGACATATTCATGGCCAAGGTTTACAGCAGGTGTATCCTTCACCCAGTCTCGTATTTCTTCATTGCCAATAAATTCATTTCCTGGCGTGAGAGATTTGCTGTTCACGAAGCTGTCGACTAAAAGTTGAAACAGGTATAACATCCTCTTCCCATTCAGACACTCGTAGTATTATGTTTGTACAAAATATTTTATAATACTCCTCGATGCGATTTGATCCCAAGCAGAAGAAAATAAGTGCATAGCATCTCTTAGGGTGAAAGACTTGATACATTTTGCAATGTCGGTTTCTTCTGAACCCATCATAGCTTCAAGTAGAGAATTTTTGTGAGATATTTTGAGCAAATTAATCACATTTTGGTCCATATCGCCTGAATAAGTGCTGTTACATTTGGGGGGAAATATATGTAGGCAAAAGCACCATGGAATGAATGGCATGATGCATTGTCCAGTAAAAACAGAGCTTTTTGGTGACTTTCCAATGGCAAGTGGTCGAATTTTGTGCTTTCCTGATCCATTGTAACAAGCTTAAATGTTACCCTTTCCTTGCTAACTTTCTTCCAGGAACATTTTTTTCAAATGAACACACTAGGGTCTTATCAGGAAGTAAGCGCTAGTATAAGCCAGATTCAGCTGCATTGTGGATCTGGTCTTTCGTTAAATCCATATCTTTAATTTTTTTGGTGGAATTTCAGGATAAAAGAATCGACTTGATTAAAAGCACTGGATAGTTTTTCCCCACTTATTTTTAAAATCCTCACTCCGTGTCGTTTCCTAAATTTTTGGATCCATCCTCTGCTGGAATTGAAATGTTCACATTCTTTGTAAATTCTGTTCAGTTGTATAGCCTTTTGTTTTAAGATCGCAGACGATATCGGTGCATGTCTCTCACATTGCTTACATAACCACTTGAACCAGGCTTTTTCTATTTTTGGCGTTTCTGGCATTTTAATAGTCTTGCGTTTTCCAGTTCCCGATTCAGTTTGAACAGAATATGCTGAAATGTTCTTTGAATTTTGTTTTATGTACGAAACGGTTGATTTTCCAACTCCAAACTGACATGCTCCATAGGTGGCACTCTTTACTTTTAACAATTCGCCCAAAATTTCACATTTCTGCTTAAGAGTCAAAAACTTGTGCTGCTTTTTTGAGCGGTTCATATTATGTAAGCGAAAAATATATTGCTTTAAAAGTCACTTAAAACGGGAATTTATTAAAATAACAATCCACTCACATAGACAATTGACACAAAAATAACAACTTTACGCAAATATTCAATGTAGTTGGATCTAAAAAAAATTACTACTGCACTAAAATCAACGCATAAAAACGTTTTTTCCTTTATATTTCTAGGAATAAATCTTAAGCTTTAACTGTAAGAGATACAAAATAAAAAAAAATGCAAACCTTTCTAAGAAAAATAAACTCGTAGCCTACTGAACTGGAATCTTTTTATTTTCAAGTGGCTGACACGCCTAAAGATAGACTAAGAAAGGTCTAGGAGATATTCCGTGGACTAAGTGCACAATGCTATTAATAAAGCAGAATTTCTGCTTTTTAACATTTACAAATTTAGTCCTTCGCTAGATGGACTAAGAATTGACATTAAAACAAAATTTACAGGGGCTTAGAATAAATAGAGTTAATACTTATTGTAGTAGATTTTGATCGTGGATTTTCGATTTTTTATTAATTGAACATTTTAGTCTGCAGACTAACTTTTAATCTATGGTTTAGTGAAACCGTGGAATAGCGGTGGACTAAGTATTTTTTTTATTAATAGGGCTGTCTGAGTTTATTATCCATGGAGGACAACGTGGGGCCCCAGCAGGTAATACTGATACAATACAGTTGTCGATACAATCGAGAAGAGAATTGTTTTGGTTCAATCGAGGGTCTTCGATTGTGTCGTTAGAGCAACCTCGATTGAACCAAAATAGGTGCTTCCAAGTCTCAATTATATCGACAAAACTGGGGCCCCAGTGTAGTGACCGCACTACAGATCATCCTACCTCATATTCATCCACGGTGGTCTCTCTTCACACGAACCACATCTGCATCCCATAATGACGATCGTTTCTCATTTATTTATTTCGTAAGATTTTGCCCACCAACAATACCGAAGAATCGTATGTGTATCTCTATATAAACATTTCATCGGTAGGTACACTCATTCTGCCTGATAGCTGACTAACATACAATATGCATAGGTAGTTCAAGTGTTCTTGGCAGTGGATATCTGATATCCACTACCAAGGGCAAACACCGCAAATATGGGTCAGCACAGCACTACGCAGAATGAAGTGTCAAATATCACGAACCGAATGAATGAATGAATGAATGAAAGACGGAGGTACACTGCACCATATTGAGGGCAGACTTACGAGGTATGGAAGTGACGAAATAGTAATTGTCATTGGAAATAAATGCGGTGTGTGTTAAAATACGAATGACCTGCACCGCAGGGCAGAAATATGTGTTTTGTGGCGGGGAGAACCATTATGGGTGAAGACACTTCGTGTTTTAAAGAATGGTTGAAGAGTCAGAGTTATGGCCTTTTCGATTGACCGTCCGGAACAACGAACACGAAAAAAACACTCGTAAGTACAACTCGATTCTGAAGTTTGTGTTTGGTTGTATTTGTGAAATGTGACGCATGTGTCAAAACAATTTGTTTATTATTTTGAAAGCAGCACAGCATGTCGGACCAACAGGAATTTGCAGAAATGCAGGAATATGTTCTTTTTTTGGGAGAGAATGGGGAGCATCAATTCCTGGGTTCGAAAATATTACTTCAAAATATTATTAGTAAGAAAATTATAAAAATATATACTTACATACATATATAATAACTTTTTTTTTCATTCCAACAGCTGGTGATATAGTTGCGGCAGAACAATGTGATGTAGCTGAGTATTATGGACTCACGGACGACTCCACTAGACAACATAAAGAACAACACGATGGTAAGAAAATTATAAAAATATATACTTACATACATACATATCTAATTCCTTTTTTTTTCATTCCAATAGCTGGTGATATAGTTGCGGCAGAACAATTCAATGTACCTGAGTATTATGGACTCACGGACGACTCCACTAGACAACATAAAGAACAACACGATGGTAAGAAAATTATAAAAATATATACTTACATACATACATATCTAATTCCTTTTTTTTTTCATTCCAATAGCTGGTGATATAGTTGCGGCAGAACAATTCAATGTACCTGAGTATTATGGACTCACGGACGACTCCACTAGACAACATAAAGAACAACACGATGGTAAGAAAATTATAAAAATATATACTTACATACATACATATCTAATTCCTTTTTTTTCATTCCAATAGCTGGTGATCTAATTGCGGCAGAAAGAAGTGAAGACAAATTGTTTGGAGTGAAAGACGACCCAACTAAACTACGAAAAGGACAACACAATGGTAATACCTACATATAAATCAAAAATATAAGTGATATTAACAATATTCTTTTTTCAGAAGTATATAAATGGTCGGATGAGGATACTCATTCACTCCTACAAATGTATAGCGAGAACCATGGAAGCGTTGGTCCGCTGAAAAGGTTCCGCAATAAAAAAGAAATGTGGGGTTACATTTCACGGGAGCTGTCCAAAATGCTTCAAATTGACCTCACATGGGAGCAGGTTGAGGGTCGGTTCAAAACAATAATGAGAAAAACTAAACAAAATAACCGGACAAGTGGAGCAACAAGGAAGAGAATTCCTTTTGAGACGTCGTTGGAGAGAATCCTACAAAACGACGATTCTCTTTTGCCGGAAGTTGTCATTGGGCCAAATGAGATTCTTCGCAAGCAAGAACAGTTGACAACCGAACCACGACCCTCAACTTCCAGGTCTGTGTCTCCACTTCTTTTAAACGAAATGCCTGGCGTTTCTAATGCATTACATGTCTCAACCGAGCAGGAACATTTATTGGAACCATTGGGGTTGGATGCAAATCCTCCGAAAAAAAAACGAAAGTGTTTCCAAGAGAAAATGATCGACCGATTGATAGCGGATAGAAATGCTCGCTTTGAGATTAAGGAAGCGAATAAGGAGCGCAGGCATAATGAGAGGATGAAGATGTTGTCTGAGATCATCCAAATGCAAGGTGCAGTGGCGAATGAAGCTAGTCAACAACCAAGAGATTAATATTTAGTTCCTAAAAATACTTACGTAAATACATATCTATATAGATATACAAATTTGTGAAGTACAAAGACTGTTGTGAATAATAATGTGAAGTACAAAGTACAAACTATGTTTAAGTTTTGTTGAAGTTTATTATTATGTTTATTGTTTTGTTTTCTACAATTTTTTAATAAAAATTAACACTGAAATGTATTACAAATTGTATTTCTTTTGACTGCTCCTAAACGCTGAAGTGCTGTGTCTGTTTGAGTCGGCTCGGAATGGGAAGGAATTTCATTGGTGTTATCTTCTTGTTCTTCCTCTACATTAAATAGGTCTCCCTCGTCAATGCACATATTATTTAAAACACAGCATGATAGAATGAACTTGCTCATTCTTTCCACTGAGTGAAAGTCAAGCCTCATTACCTGCCTGAATCTTGTTTTTATTGCAGAAAAGGTGTTTTCAATTTTAACTCGGGTTTGGCTGTGCTTTTTGTTATATTTGCGTTTTGAGTTGGACATGTTTCCAGTGTTCCTATACGGGGTCAGCAAGTATTCCCTTAGAGGGTAAGCAGCATCACCCAGTATGTGGTAGTTCGTTCCACATATGCCCGGAAGCTTACTACTAATGAAGGACATTTGGAATACCCTCGAGTCGTGAATTTTGCTAGGGCATCCAACAAAAACGTCAATGAAACGTTTTTCATGGTCGCAAATTCCTTGTAGTGTCAGCGACAATAGATCGTGGCGATTAATATATGTAGACCGAATTTTATGTGCCGGCTTTGTCACATATATATAGCACCCATCGATGCATCCAAGAACGCCTGGAAATCCTGCTATCTGCAAAGCAAATAAATTTGTATTTTGGCGAATTGAATGATAATTGGTTTACCTGCTCAAATTTCTCTGCAGCTTGGGCCTTTTCTTCATTTGTTAAGGGAAACTTTATGTAATTTGGGGAAATTTTAAAAATGAAATCCAACATGTTCGACAAAATTTTATACATTGTTGAAATAGCAATGTTGAAAAGGTTGGCCACTTCACGGTACGAATTTTTGTTTCCAGCGAACCTATTTAAAATAGTTTGAGATATATTATTCAAAATTATATTATAAACTCACCAGAGGAATGCCAATACTTGGGTTTCAGCCGGAACTTCTTTCTTGCCACCAGAATGTATCCTACGGGTGATAAATTCCGAGTTCTCCTACTTTTGAATTAAAATCTCTGCAGTTCCTCTTCTGATCCGAAACTGTGCACGAAACTGTTATAAATTTATTAAATATTTGGAATAATAACATCGTGAATTAAAGTTTACCTCTTCCTCGGTATATTTTTTAATCGTTTCCATAAAATTTTCGACCTGTGGTCTTTTAACAAATCCCTGTAATAGTAAATCCACTATAATTATGTCATCATCACTTGATGATGATGATGATGAAGATAATAATAATTCACTCGCAATTCTTTTTAAAGCCATTGTACATTTATTATTTTTTAATTTATATCGCTTGAATTTATAATTTTTTTTTTGCAAACAGACTGAATTCTTAAGTCATAATTGACATTTTACTGTCTTGACGTTTAAAAAGTGTGAACGTGTGCGTGATTCTGTTTTCGATTCTGAAATGAAATCCAGAATCGTTTTCTGTTCTGTATAGAGTAACAACTGTCATTTTGTGGGGGTCAGTACAGTTCTGGACGGCCAATCGAAAAGGCCATTAATAGTACATTCAAACAAACAAGGTCGCAGCCCAGCAGCAAGACAGCGGGCCTTTGTCTTTGAATAAAATAAAATAAAATAAAATAAAAGAATATATAGCAAGGAAATAAATAAATCTTTTAATCTTTTAACTCTCCGATTCCACTCTTCCCGTTCATACGGAAGCACGTTAGCGAATCGTAACACCAGCATGTAATTTGATACAATCGAGTTTTGTCGATAAAATCGAGAATTGGAAGCACCTGTTTTGGTTCAATCGAGTTTTCTCTAACGATACAACCGAATATACTCGATTGAACCAAAAGAAGTCTCGATTATATCGACAAAACTCGATTGTATCAAGTTCCGTGCTGGGGCCCCTGGATTATATCAAGTTACGTGCTGGGGCCCCGCTTTAGTGGAAGATTCATTTGAGTTGATTTTTCAAGTATAATAGTGATCGCGGACGGTATTTTCTTTACAATTTCATTGCTTTTGTATGTCATTTTCGATTATTGATTTTCTGGAAAACATACCATTTTGTAAAAGGCCTGAATAGATAGTGACCCTTCGTTCCTCACTGCTTGGTAGTCCTGCTTCAGCTGGGTTATTTTTAATGGATGTAGTAGGAAAAACGTTTATACTTTTTCTAGCAGTTTGGTGGTACAGTGGTACCATTATCGAGTGGATCTGGAGCTGGTTCCAATCCAACTGCTGCAAGCAGTATAACTAACCAGAGACATATATTTTTGGTAGAGATGTTTGTCCTTAAAATATTTCTAGGAAAATACTTTTGACCAAAAACACTCAGCAGAAAAACAAGGAACAAATTCGAATTAGAGAGTACTATTTTAGCACGTGTTCGAATTACAAGATACTTAATGTATAAAAATAGGTGTTCGAAATAGTGGAGCGTTTGAATTACCGAGTGTTCGAATTACCGAGGTCTTACTGCAATAATATTGTTTGAAATAAGAGATGCCATTTGAATTCTTGGACAAAAATGAATATAGTTAGAGTGGTGCTTAAGAAAATAATTTCTTATGTTTAAAATTTTAAAAATATGTGTACAAAATTTTAAATTCAAAAAATTCAATAACTTGTTTTTGAAAAATCGCTTTTTTTTGAAAGTTTGAATATTATGAGATATTAATACTTTCTAGAAACGTATAGAAACTCAAAAATACAAAAGTTGTTCTATGAGATTTTCCGTTAATATGAAGGAAAAATAAGACATATTGTTATTTAAAAGTGGACTATACTTTGATTTCTACATACTTCCCGCTTAAATAGCAACTAGTAGTTACCCGTGCGATGCTACGGACTTTCTATTTCAATGGAATCTAATCACATCATCTATCCAAATTTTCATCCAAATCCGTTAAGTCGTTGAATAGTATTTGTGCATCAAACAACCAAACATTCATTCACATTTATGATAACATTGACATGACAAACAATGATAAAAACAATGGCGCAACATTTTAAACAACCTATTATTAAGGCCTTAAAAGATAAATACTAGTTAACAATATATTATATACATATTAGTCTACTAACATTTTATAAATTTTAAATCCTTTGTCAACTAGTAAAATACTAATTAAGCAGGTAGCAAAGCATTTATAGGGTTTAAATTTTGATGAACACAATTATTGTGTTTATGCGCGTTGTAAATTAATTATATGTTGATGAAAACCCAACTTGTGCTCTAAATAAGTATTTCATGTTTATATTTTAACCATTTAACTTCATTATTTACAAAAAAAAATGTACACCTGCAGGATTCGAATTTTCGAAAGGATTTGAATAATATTTTGTATATACGTCAAACTGGACATTTCAATCGAAATGATAGAGGAGAGAAATTCGACCTCTCTATAAAGAGGAATTCCAGTTTGTTTAATTGGTACTGGCGGCCCTTTTGGGATTCTTAGAAGGCCTAATATATTTTTGCCAGTTTATTTTTGATAGCCACTGGCGGCTATTTGGATGTGGCCTTAGAAGGCCAATTTAGTAGTACCTGAAAATAAACCAAAGTTAGATTAGTAGTTTACATTTGATAGGAGCTATTCGCCACTGTGGATCGAAATAAGACACTTAATACTTTTTGTTTCTTAGATCAACTGGTCACTTTTTGCTATTTTTCTACTCTATTTATACAAAAAATATTCTTAACCTATGATCCATACCAACTTTCATAGGTTTACAATTTTGTTAAATTGACATTAAAATGTATCGCAATTAATTGCCCTACTATGGACATATTTAAATACAATATTTATTAATTGCATTACTCAATTATTATTATCGTTAATACATTTGCTACACATACATACCTTTAGCGTCATCAATTTCATTGCTTGACCCAGTTATGCTTGTTTTCAGAAAAGTGCATCCATAATTTATTTGTTGTTCATTGACCAGTGCATTTTTTTGTCATACCAAACGATCGCTTATGGTTTCAGTGCATCGTTTGTACACATCACCCGATCGCGTATCGTTTAGCTGATTTACACAATTCTGTTGTTGGTGTCGACCTTGATGTTAATTTGATATTTTTTAATGTTTGTTAGGGAAGGTCGTGGTCATATTATTATTTTAATGATTGTTTAGGATGGTGCTGGTTATGTGAGAGCTTAACACTTTATTTATTATTTGTTATGCGTCACACACAACAGCCTCCCGCGTGCAAGGCTGATATACTATCAGACAACAGTACGATACTAAAAAATTAAAGTAGCCATTTGGCGATTTTAACTTTAGCAAAATGTTAGATAATACGATACTAAGCTCGTTTAGAATTAGCAAAATCCTCTTTTTAAACTAGTATCATACTAAGAATGATTTAAAAAGAATGAAACTAAATCGTTTAAAATTTCGCGCCAATTTATTTACAGCTTGCTTCTCTGTATTCTATACAACTGATTTTTGGTGTAGAGCTTTGTGGAATCCTGGATTGGATACTGGAATGCAAGCTGTGTGTGGGTTTGTGTGTTATTTGGCTTCTTGTGAATAAAACTTATTTTGGCTTTCTAGTTAAATGTGCTTTATGTAAAATTAAAACAAATCTATCCCATGGGAACCATACATTTTATCGGGATAAAAAGTAGCCTATGTGCTATTCCAAACTAGTATAGTATAAAACTAAATAGTATATCCCTGTGCCAAATCGTATCTAGATCCGTTTGGGGGTGGCCATGGCGCGATAGTTGTGTGTTCGCCTGTCAACCTCATGGTCACAGGTTCGACCCCTGCCGTAGTCTATGCCTTCATATTTTTCCATTAAAAACCAATCCTAAAAATAAATGTCATACAATGAGTTGCTGGTTTATTCATTACATTCTGTTTAGGCATAGAACTAACAACATGTGATTGAGTAAAACTAGTATACCGATAAAATATGACAAAGAATAAAAAAATTAATGCGAATTATAAGGGACATCGATAAATAAGACACGGAAATTTCTCCGCATTAGTTCAGCTGCCATCCCTGGAGATAAAATCTGAGACAACAACCACCTACAGTCTCCGAATATCGCGCGACACATCTTTCCTATCATTCTTTCTCTTCCTTAACCTCACCCTTACGCCCGCGCTGTGTTGAAACATTTAAAGGGTATTCATAATGCCTTGAGCGCGTGTAGATTATAAAAAAAAAAAGCTTTCTAACGTGATTGAGCAACAAACATCCATACATCAGGTGGCGAACCTGGCTGAAGGCAAAATAGGCAATTGTCTAGGGCGGCAAAATTGGCGCAACAAATTTAAAACTCCATCATTATTATAATTAAGCTCCATCATAATTCTAAAAAATTCGAATTGAATTTATCCAAGTTAATTCTTATTTATCAAAATTTAAATACATGTATTGTTCCTAATTAACAAAATCAGAAAATAGTTTTCGTAACGCTTCATAAAATAAAGGGTCTGCAATCTAACGTTTTTTTTTTCAACTAGTACTTATTTCGTGAATGGTAACACTTAGCTCATGTCTGATTTGACAGATAATTAGTTTTATCCTTCCGCTGAACGAATATGGTTGTGTGTACGCTTGAACAACGCTAAGAAATATTGCGACATTACTTTGAAAATCATGGTAATTTTGCAGAATGTGTGCGAAAATTGCGTACGGATTTTGGAGGAAGAGAAGCACCGTCAGCTCCGTATGTTCGTTATCTTGTGAAAAAGTGAAAGAAACTCGCATCCTCATCGATAAACCAAAGCGTGAAAAGCCAAAAACAGTTCGTTCACCCGAGAATATTGCTGCTGTGGCAGAAAGTGTGCGTGAAGCGCCATCAACATCAATTCACCGTCGTTCTCAACAATTGAACATTTCGGAGACATCATTGAGACGAATTTTGCATAAAGACCTTAGTATGACGCCATACAAAGTCCAATTGGTTCAGGAGTTGAAGCCAACTGACCATCTAATGCGTTTTCGCATTTTGCCAAAAAAATCATCTTTTCAGATGAAGCTCATTTTGATCTTGGTGGGTATGTAAACAAGCAAAATTGTCGCATTTGGGGCACAGAAAACCCGCACGGATACAAGCCGATACACCCAAAATGAGTCACTGTTTGGTGCGGATTTTGGTCCAGAGGCATAATTGGGCCATTTTTCTTCGAAAATGAGCAAGGAGTGGCCGTTACAGTCAATGGCGATCGTTATCGGGAAATGTTGAACGAATTTTTGTTCACAAAAATTGAAGAGGAGGATATTGGCAATATTTGGTTTTCACAGGACGGCGATACGTGCCACACAGCCGAAGCTACACTCGATGTTTTGCGCCCTGTTTTTGAAGATCGCATTATCAGCCGCAGAGCTGATGTCGTTTGGCCACCTCGGAGATGCGATTTGACACCGCTGGACTATTATTTGTGGGGTGCCGTAAAAGATAAGTGTTACGCCGACAAGCCAGAGACAATTGACGCTTTAAAGGACAATATTCGTGAAGCCATTGGTGAAATACAGCTGCACACAATCGATAATGTGCTTAAAAATTGGACCGATCGTGTAGGCTACTACATGGCCAGCCGAGGCAGCCATTTGAATGAAATTATTTTCCATTATTGACCGGAAGGATTGTACTTTCAAATAAAAAAAGAAATTTGAGAAAATATTCAGTAGTTTTTTTTTATAGCATTTTCAAAAAAAAAAAAGTTATTTGGGGGACCCTTTTTTTAATAGCAAGTACATTGAGTATAATTCTTAGCTGGTCAAAACAAAACTATCTCTTTTTTTTCTTATAAATGTAAGTAAACCGCTACTTAGAAATATATTGTTCACATTCACATCACAAGTGCTTGCCAAAAAGCGAGCAATCGGATCTATTCGAAAGTTATTGTTCACTTCAGTGGTAAGCAAATGACTTGTTTTAATTAATTTTTATAAAATGACCAGAAACCAGAGTTGCAAGCGTTTAATTCACTTCCTAGCTTAAGCTAGGCTTTAATTCACAAGCAAGTAGTGACTTATGAATTAGGGAAAATTTAATACATATGCTAATGGGTGAATTCTGGTTAGAAAAATTATGAATTGGACAATTTATAAGCTAGCATGATAATTTTATGATTTACTAACCAGACTTGACAGCTAAAAATAGATTCAAAATCTAATTATACTTACAAAGCAGGTACCTAGTTTCGAAGTATTTAGTTAAGAAAACGGAAGTTTTTTTTTCAATTTAATTGAAAATGCATATTAAATTATTTTTAGGTACTTAACAAAATTTTACAAAAAAAAGCTGTAAAAAAATCAATTTATTTAAAATATGTTAACGCAAAAAAAAAATCTAATGTTTATACATATGTTACTTCCAAAATTTATAATTTACAAAAAAGAAATAAACTTAAAATAAAATTACCTATTTATATTTGTTGTTTGAATTTGCTTTACAAATTACTCGCATTTCAAAATGTTGGTCAAAAATTATCCAAAACCTTAAAAACTACTTTTGTTAATAATTAAATATTTATGTAGTGAAAACAAGCTTAAGAATTTACAATCTACCAACTAGCTTATCAATTATTTTTTTTTTAAATTCATAAGTCACTAACTTGCTCATGACTTACATTCTTTTAAATTCACAAATCATCTATTTATGACAGAAACAAATATTCTAACGAAGTGAAGGAAATTATAATAAAAGAATTCAAAAATGGAATAACACAAAAACAGTTATATGAAAAGTATTCTATTCCAGGGTCAGTAATTTGCCGATTAATAAATTTTTACAAAGCTACAAAGTCAGTGAAAACGGTTCATCGAGGTGGCATACTGAGGAAAACAATATGGCGTGAGGATATTGCGATAATAAAAGCAATTAAAAAAGGCCTCTTTATTTCATCTCGAGAAATTAAAGTCGAACTCGACCGGAGACGAGCTGTTGATGGTGGACTTAAATCTTTTAAAACCATTAAAAAGCCTTTTATTTAATCAAAAACAGATTAGCTAGATTAAAATTCGCTCATGAGCATTTTAACTGGACCGTTAGGAAATGGATGAACGTGCTTTTTTCGGACGAGTCCAAACATAATTTTAAACGTTCGGATGGTTTCCATCGTCTTCGAAGGCCAGCCAAAGAGGCGCTTAATCCACGATACACTAAAGTCACAGTAAAACACGGAGGAAGAAATGTAATGGTGTGGGGATCTTTTTCAGGACATGGACTTGGAACTATTCACATAATAGACTCGTTTGTTTATAGCGACATTTTGGAAAACGTAATGCTGCCACATTTCAGCAGTATAACTACCCGAAGCACACGTCTAATACGGTTAAGACGTGGTTTCAAGAAAACCGGATTGATGTGTTACAATGGCCATCGCTGTCCCCAAATCTCAACCCAATAGAAAATCTATGGGAGACTGAAGATCGCCGAATTGTGAGAGCTAATTGCAAAACTGAAGCTATTTAAACAAATTAAATTTGCTTGGGATCATATGACAAATAATATTATCAATAATTTAATAATTTAATATAAATGCTGAAGCCATTAAAAATAAAGGATTTGCTACCAAATATTAGCATAACTTTATATAGTTCACACAAGTTCTTAAAAAAGTTGCTTTTGTATTGACCAGCTAAATATTGAACATAATGTACTAATGTTCTTATACTGTATGATGAACCATTTTATTTAATTGTCTCTTAATTTTGAAAGCAAAAAATATACGATTTAATTAAATTATTAGTTTTTGAATTACATAATGATAGTGGTTATTTTAGTTGCTTATGTTTTGGCCAACACTGTACATATACCATGTCCCAACGCAACTCACAAGAACACATACATGACATTTGACTTTTAAATATAATTTGACATCAGCGGAAAAACTATTTTTGAATTTTGTTACTTCTCCAGATCTGATTTTCTTTCTTTTCCATTGCCCTTGCCCTACCTTTTTTTTACTTAGATAAGCTATTCTGCAAGAATATGCTAAGTAATCCAAACTAAATAAACAAAGAAATTGAATTTGTTTTTGAAAGAATTGAATTCTGTCGAATATCTCTTTGAAGACGAATTACTCGTAACAAAGATTCTCACACGGATTTTCACATACACCACAAACTTGACATTTCGGAGATTTCAATTCTTGTGATTATCTATTTGCAAAACGTTCTGATGCAAGTGCAATCGGTTAATAAATTAGGGGTTTTCACGATCCGATGTATCTGGTCTTGTATCATTGTCAAAGTGTAAAAGTGTAGCATTTTTTGCACCACAACAACAAAATACTGAATGTCAAAATCTTACACTTTTACACTTTTACAATACCCGAACCCCATTGTAACAGAAAAATACAAGAGTGTAAGATTTTTTTAACACAAATTTAAGCCTTCTTCAGAACAAATGTGAAACAGATTTTGACATTTGCTTCAGTGTTGATAAAGTTTAGTAAAGGTGTGTTCACAGTCTGTTGTAAAAAAATTAAATTTTACAATTTTACAAGACTTTTTACACCAGATCTTGAATACCCCTATTATAATTCTGGGAAAAATATATGTCTATTAATAACGCAACGAACTGAGTTTTATGGTAGTATTAACAAAAACATTTCGTGTTTTGAAAGTGCCCTGGAATTGTATCAAACACACACATTCAAAAAAGAGTTTGCTACGTTTTTTTTCAAACACCTGAATTTTAGTAGCGATCCGTCCTCATTGAAAGGAAAACCATATGAGTATAAACTCCTATACAAATCCAAATTTGTTTCATCAATGATAATTTGGAATGAGTTTCTCTGCAAAACAAATGTTCTTTCAAAAATGCAGAGAAGAAGGTCTAAATAATACTGCACAAAGCGAAAAAGTACTACATAAAATCAATAAAATTCCCTTATTGACCTACTCTATCAGTTCTAAACTGGTAGGCAGGTTAAATGAACTCGGCAAAACTAATAATTTCACACTTCATTGGGTACCTGGCCACGTAGGTGTCCAGGGTAATGAGAAGGCAGACTCCTTAGCAAAAATAGGTGCGTCGACTCCCTTAGTGGGGCCTGAACCATACTGCGGAATAGGAGACAATGTGATTAGAAATAAAATCAAAAAAGAAGAGGACGCCATAAGATCCAACAACTGGATAAGACTCCCCAAACTGAGACAGTCCAAACTACTACTTGGGATTATAACCAACAACGTTTCACAGACTTTATAACCTTAAGCAGGAACAACCTCAGAATAATAACGGGTCTCCTTACAGGACACTGTAAATTAAAAAGACATCTACACATCCTTGGCTTAGTAAGTAGTGCCACATGCAGGTTCTGTGATATAAAAGTGGAAACGCCGGACCATATTCTGGGCAATTGTGATGCACTTGTTCATCAAAGGAAAAAATACCTTGGACGATACCAGGTGGAAGAGAGTGACTTACCATCTTTTATTTTTTTTTTACAATTTTGCAAGCGCTTAAGGGATTATGAATACCCTCTCTATGTTTTTAACACAGCGTGGCATCCGGTGAGAGAAGAGAAAGAAGGAAAGAAAGATGTGTGGTGCAACGTATTGAGACGGTGGTTGTTGTCTCAGATTTTATCTCCAGGGGTGGCGTCTGAACTAATGCGGAGAAAATTACAGTGTCTTATTTATTTATGTCTCTTATAATTCGCATTATTTTATTTTATTTCGTTGTCATATTTATGAGTAGTTTACTCAATCACATGTTGTTAGTGTTATGCTTGAACAGCATGTAATGAGCAAACCAGCAACTCATATTATGACAATTCCTAGAATTGGTTTTTTAATGGAATATAAGAAGACATAGACAACGGCAGTTATCGAATCTGCGACAGGCGATTGTGTGACAGGCGAGCACACAACCATCGCACAACGGCCACCCCCTAAAAATCTCTAAAAATACTTCAAATACTTAAATTCATGAGGGAAATAAATTTGGAGGAAGAGCTGTAAAATCAGCTATCCTCACCCAGCTCTTGACGAGGGCACAATAGATCTCACGGTCGCAGTGCAACAACCCCATAGTAATATCATAAACTAATCACTTAAAGACCAGAAACCTCTGCCTTCATTTGACATTTGCCTACAAGCTGAAAAACGCACACAAGTAACATTTTTTGTTCCTCTTCCAATAGACACATTGATAAAAACGCACACAAGAATCTTTTCTATTCCTCTTCCTATAGACACATAGACAACACAGCCCTAGTAATTTGTTTTTGTTTTGCTTTTCGATTTCCCATCTATTCATGGATAGAGTTTCAAAGCTACAAATACAACAATGTAAACAAATGGGTTTTGGGGGGTGAAACGTACGACGGTTTCCAATCTTTATTATGGCTTATTTGTGGTAATATTCATTCATTCATTCATTATTGACCTACTTTAACAAGAAATCTTATTAAAAGCATTGAATATTATGATATTTTCATAGAGAAATCTTATTGATTTTGTGAAGAAAATCTTATTGAAGTTTTGAAAAGTTTTTTCTACTTTTTCTATATGGAAAAAATATTAAATAATATAAATATTGTGAAAGCCTTATTACTTCACTCTTTTAACAAGAAAATCGAATTATTTTTTTCTATAAATGCTAATAAGGAAATTTTCTTGAATCAAAATGGATTCCTTTTTATTAGTATACGTTTTTTCATAAATTCTAATCAATGTGTTTTGTTTTGAGCTTGGGTACACACACGAAAAAAAGGATTATTTTTGCGCGTGTGTACCTATCGAAGCTCTGTACTTTAAGTTTGCACGCAATGGTGATTTCTATAGTAAAACGTAATTAATTGTGAACTTTTAAACGATAAGGTTAGTCCGTGATCTGCTCGGGAAAAAAGTAATTATGGTGATAAGTGAGTGTTCGTTATTCTTATTAAAAAATGGAAAAGAATAAATTAAATGTTCAAATTAATGTTCACTTTTACAGGGCTTTATAAAAACACGTTCCTTTTTTTAATAAAAAAGTATTTATTTATGTTTATATAGTTATGCAAGTTTATTATAAAGTACATATTCATACACCATTTAAGGCTATAAGAAAAGACTGTTCTATTTTTATATCATGTTACTTTTATTTGTAAAAAAAAGAATAAATAGTTTTAAAAAAATTATGTATATTTCATCTTTTCTTTAAATGAATAAAACATTAGAAGACATGAATTTGGGAAATATAATTTTAAATTTCTTCGAATCGCATTATTTCACACCGACTTAACCGAAAAAGTTCGTTTAATTGTTTCTGTAAGATTTTCATTCCTTTTCAATAAAACGCCAATAAGATCTTCTATTGTATCTGAAAGATTGCTATTTCATCAATAAGATATTCTTATGTAAAAGAATCTCACGTATTATCAATTAAATCTTTTTACTGTATCTAAAAGATTTTCACATGTAATCAATGAGATCGTCTTATTGTTTCAAATAGATTTGCTCATACTTTTTAATAAGTTTTTCTTATGGTTTTAAGAAGTCGTATTGAAACTTAATAAGATATCTTCTTAAAAAGATGTGGATATCCCATAAAACGATAATCAATATTTTGATAAGATTACCTCTATAGTTTTAATAAGACTTCATTCATCAATTCTTCAATCATTACTATCAAACGAAAACAAAATACTTATTCATAAAGTTGTTTTTCAGGCAATTCTGTTGTATGGCTGTCCCGTTTGGAATAATGTGGCTAAATGTCACATGCAAAAGTTGCAAGTTTCTCAAAATAGAATCCTTAAAATGATGCTAGATCTTCTTTGGCATCACTCGACTTCTGATCTCCACGCGAGAGCGAATGTTGAATTGATTTCGGAAAGAATTCAAAAATTAAATATTTCATTTTTAAATCGCCTTGATTTTGCTGAGAATATTCTCGTAAGCCAACTAGCTAATCGACCTTAATATGATCATAAAAATTATTTTATATTGATTCATGATGAATTTTTTTTTTTTTTTTTTATTTACTGTTAATTACATTTGTTCATATACTATCTAACTTTGTGATTATTTATTTATTAAATTCTGTGTTCATGTTTTGTATTTATTTATTTATAAATTTATTTATTTCTTTGTCTGTTTATTTATTTATTTATTTATTTATGTATTTATTTATTATTTAATTAATTTACTTATTTATTTCTTCCGTTTTGTTAATTTATTTATTTATCTACTATTAATTTATTTATTTCTTTATTTATTTATGTTTTTGTATGTTAATTTAAATTTGTACTGTTAATTTATTTAAACTTATTATATTATATTTTTTGTATATATTTATTGAATGTATCTAATTTATTTAATATTGAACGCATGTTTTATGCATTTCTTCTAGTCATTAGTATTAAGTTATCTTTAGTAATATACATTATGTATATCTTACAAATTTTTTTTTTTTTTCTAATGGAGGTTTTATCGTGTTTCCTCCAAATATAATGTTTAAATTCAAAATTACTTATAGAACCCTTAAAAAATAATGTTTTAGTTGAAAGATATGAATATGGTATCGAATCTCTATAATGTAAAATGTGCGGTAACAAACCATTGTAAAAGTTAAAACGAAATAAAATCTATCTATCTATCCATAGAGAAATCTTATCACTTTTCTTCTATTTTATGTGGTAAAATTTTCTCTGTGTACATAGCAAAATTTTCGAAAAAATATTTTTTTTTGTTTCCAATATTTCGAAAATGGGTGTACGATTTTTGTTGAAATTGTGTTTTTAAATTTATATTAATAAATATTTACATAAAATTGGCATACTAAATTTTTTTTAGAAAAAAATGTACCTACGATATTTTGTAATTAAAAAATTAAGTAAAAAATACTAAAAACATATATTGAGCTGTTTCTACTAAAAATCTTGTGTTTAAGATGTGATCGAACTTAAGTGCAAGTAAGTGCGATCCAGTCGTGCATTTTATTTTAAATCAAAGTAGTTAGAGCTGTTTTTGAGTTAATAAGGATTTACCATTTTTGGTACAGAAAATATAAGGCAGGTACCGTTATTATGTTATATTAAAAAATACGTCTGGTCTGGGGCATACTACCAAAAACAATATGTATCAAGTTTGAAGAAAATTCATCCACCCATTTAGGGAAGTCTGAAACCTACAAAATTGTGCATGCAACTGTGCATCGCACAAAAACAAATTTTCATTAAAAAAAATGTCAAAACAACTCTAATCCTTAAAAAAAACTGCACTTATTTATGATTTATTTCTATATTACTATAGTTTATGCGTATTTACATAGTTTTATTTTTTTAATACTTGTGTTCAGGAATGCACCGTTAAATTATTTTTATTTTCATCATAAATTCATTAATTAATTGCTTCTTAAAAACTTAAGCAATTTTCATTTCAATTTTTAAATATTTTGTTAAATTGCCAAACATAGTCATATAATACCCTATGTATTATTGACTTTATTTTTTTTGTTGATTTGTTTTTCTCAATTTGCTAAGTCCGCTAATCCCTTTGCACTTGCAAAGCATTGTGTATGCAAGATAATTGTTTTTTTTTGTTGTTTGAAGATTTAGCATCGACCGATGGTACAATCATGCAATGTAATATTCTCTCTTTCCTAAGCAACCACCATCGAGTCAACACCTACAGTCCGCTTATTGCTTGTAACATCGAATTTGACTTGATCTATTTTTTTCTAATAAAACAGTAATTTATAACGTTGTTTGAAATTTGTTGTTTTTTATTTTCTGTTTTTGGAAATTATTATTGCTGATCAAAGTTGGTCCTTCGAGCCGGATTTTTGTAAATTTGAATCGCGTTTGATACTTATGGTGGTTGCTGGATCTTTTGGACTTTTTGGAGCTGGATATATTTTGGGTATTGGCATACCTAAAGGTAAAATTGTATCGATTTCTTTGTGAAAATCTTTTGCTGTTGTTTGCTGGGTTTGCTGTTTTGCTGGTTTTGCTGCTTGTTAGGATTTTTTGGGTGTGTGCAGGATAGTTTGCTGCATTTTTCTGTGGGATTTACGTGCATAAATTTGTGAAATCGTGTTCTTATATATTGTTGCTCTCACGTGTTCGGTTTAGACTTTGAATTAAAGCAATAATTGCAACAATCATGAATACGCTAAGGCAAGCGCGTGGACATTTAAAGGGTGCGATAACGCGTGCTCATTCATACATCCTAGATGTAGCCGATGAAGACGTAGAAAATCTAGAAACGCGGTTAGAACGGTTAGAGGAAACGTGGAAGGATTTTTGCTTTAACCATAATGAGTTCTTTCAATATTGCGATGAAGAGGGATACGTTGATCCCGAAACTGATTTTGTAACTACGGAGAAAAAATACCTTGATGCGAAAAGTGCATTTGTTAAAGCGATTCGAAAAAACACTCCTTCACTTCCACCGCCCCCTCCACCGCGTCTTGAAACTAACGGTGATTCGCCAAATGAACAATTTAAGCAACAAGCCGCCTTGTTAGAGACTATTTTGAGCAATTCGTTTAACCTTTCCACTGCAAAACCATCGAACGAAATTGAGTTGCCAAAGTTCAAAATAACTCCTTTCGGTGGCGATTACCGCGAATGGCCTGAGTTTCGGGACATGTTCTTAGGAAGCATTGGTTGCAAGGAAAAACTTTCGGGTGCTCAGAAAATGCGTTACCTCAAGTCGTTTTTAACTGATGAAGCTGCAAAACTTTTAAACGGTATCGAGATATCGGATTGCAATTATGAACAAGCGTGGGAAAAACTCGAGCGTCGGTATAATAAGCCGTTATACATTATAAACGCGCATATTGAAAGTTTTATGAAGATGCCAACGGTAGCAGTCGCGGATAGTGGACACTTGCGTCGGTTAGCGGATAAATCAGATGAAGTTATTCGTGGTTTGAAGGCTCTGAAATCTGAAAGCAGAGATCCTTGGCTGATTTATCTAATGCTTAGTAAAACTGACTTAGAAACGCGTAAGGCTTGGGCTCTTCATAATGACAATTCTGAAAAAGCGACCGTTCAAGAACTTATTAACTTTTTGGAAAAAAGATGCGATGCTTTAGAAGCATGCGCAACCAAATCAAGTGATTCGAAAAACCGTGGTAATAAACAATCATTGCGCTCGGGTAGTTCTTCGAATAATATCAAAAGCCTTTCCGTTTCAAATTCCGTGTGTCCTATGTGCAAACAAAATCATAATCTGCCACAGTGTTCTCAATTTCTTGCCTTGCCCATTACTTCTCGTCGTAGCTATGCTAGAGATCAAAAACTTTGCTACAATTGTTTAGGAAACAATCATTCGTCGTCGAGATGTCGCTCGAAAACTCGTTGTCCGCACTGTCGTATTCGTCACCATGTTCTTGTACATTTGGATTCGCCGATGCCGGTTAGTGAAGCTAACAATTCAAATGCTGAAATTGCCATACCTCAAACTGCCTCGTTGTCAATTGTTAGCAATCACATTCAAAACGAAATCCGTCCCTCCGGTATTCTGCCTACAGTTGTTGTTCAAGTTCCAGATTTCTTTGGTAAAATACACCTTTGTCGCGTTTTGCTCGATACGGGGTCCCAGGCTTCCTTTGTAACTGAAAGTTTGGTGAAAAGGTTACATCTTCGTCGTCGTCACGCTCGCGTTCCTATTTCTGGAATCTCTTCGCTTGAAGCTGGTGTTACACAGGGTGTCGTAACCTTAAATCTTAAATCTTGTTTTGATTCAAATGAAATGGATGTCGAAGCCTTCATTTTGAATCAAATAACGTCGAAAACTCCTCTTTTGCATCTTGATTTTGATAAATCGTTACTGTTGACTGATTTGAGATTGGCTGACCCAGGCTTTGACGTCCCTGGTCCTATTGATATTTTGCTAGGATCGGACAGGGCCTGGAGTATTTTGCTTGATGGCCGTCGCACAGATAAACACGGTAACTGGATTGCCCACAATACCATTTTTGGATGGGTTATAACCGGTAAATCTCCGATCAAGGAAATTGTTTCTTTGCCTGTTGGGATTATGCAGGATGTTGATGTTCTTCTTAAATCGTTTTGGGAAATTGAAGAACTTCCTCACAATTCATATTCATTAGATTCCGGTGACTTTGCAGACGCTCATTTTTGTAAAACCTTCTCTCGTGCGCCTGATAGCAAATATATTGTGGAGTTACCTTTCCGGCAAAAGGATGTCGCTTTCAGTAATACTCTCTCTGGAGCATTGTCTAGGTTGTTTGCTATGGAGCGTCGCTTCTCTCGTCAGGAAAATCTTCGCTCGGAGTATTGCCGTTTCATGAAGGTTTACCAGGAGTTAGGGCACATGGAACGTATTCCAGAAAACGAGATTGAACCCACTACTGGACAGATTTTCTATTTGCCTCATCACGCGGTTGTTACCAATAAAATTCGGGTTGTTTTCGACGGGTCTCATAAGGATGGAAGCGGTACTAGTTTGAATGAGATGCTACATATAGGAACTCCAATCCAGCGTAATTTGATAAACGTTTGTTTGCGGTTTAGAGTCCATAAATTTGTGTTTTGTGCTGACATTGTCAAGATGTTTCGGCAAATTTGGGTTGACAAGAAACATCGTGATTTTCAACGTATTGTGTGGCGAGAAAATCCTGATGAAACCATTGGACACTATCGATTGCGTACAGTCACCTACGGTACTTCACCTGCTCCATTTCTGTCGATGCGAGTTCTGAAGCAACTTGCTTTAGATTACGTGGATCAGTTCCCTACTGCGTCGCATGCCATATTGCATGATTTTTATGTTGATGATATCATGACAGGCTCGGATTCTGTATCAAGTATTTTGGGATTGAAAGCAGAGTTGATCGAGTTATTATCCTGTGGGGGGTTGCAGCTGAGTAAATGGAGTTCAAATTGTTGGCCAGTTTTGCAGGGGTTGGATTGTGAAACAACAGTTTCTCTTGATTTGGATATTGCTGACAATTGTACCAAGGTTCTCGGACTAGTTTGGAATCCTCATCGTGACAGTTTCACCTTCAAAATTTCTTTAGAGAAAGAGTCGTCTTTGTCGCCCACTAAGCGAATGTTGTTGTCAGAGATTTCGAAAAACTTTGACCCATTGGGTTTCCTGGCTCCTGCAACCATTTTGTTTAAAATACTGTTCCAGGAGTTATGGGTGTATGAAACGAAGATCGGATGGGATGATCCACTGCCAAGTGAAATAGCTGACAAATGGATTTCCTACCGAAAGGATTTGCTCTACTTCGAAAAGGTTGACATTTTGAGAAGGTTCACGTTGAATTCGAAGCATTTTGAGCTGATAGGATTTTCAGATGCATCCGAGAAGGCATATTCAGCGGTCGTCTATATGCGCAGTTTGTCGGAGAATGGAGAAATCGAGGTTCATCTTGTTGCTGCTAAGACCCGCGTTGCGCCTGTGAAGCAGTTAACAATTCCCCGCTTTGAACTTTGTGGGGCGCTTCTGTTAAGTCGTTTGGTGAAATTGGTTCGCTCTTCTCTGGATATCTAACCAGCCCAAACCTTTGTCTTTTGTGACTCTCAAATTGTGTTAGCTTGGCTCTCCTCTGCTCCTCGTCGATGGAACACCTTTATTGCCAATCGTACAGCTGAAACTCTTGAAGTTCTTCCAAGCTCCGAATGGAATTATATTCGCTCTGAGGAAAATCCTGCTGATTGCGCATCGAGAGGGGTCGCGCCTAGCAAGTTATTACAGTTGAAAATTTGGTGGAAAGGTCCAGATTGGCTTTCCATGGACTTTGATTTTTGGCCAATTTCAGCTGAAAGAGTGGAATTAGAAGAAGTACCTGAAGCGAGAAAGCATCCTGTTGTTGCCAATGTAATGTCTGTCCACGAAAGACTTATCGACAAACTAGGGAAACGAATCTCTTCCTGGTTCAAAGTCATTCGAATCGTAGCTGTTTTTGTTCGCCGTGCTAGGAATAATAAACTTCTTCCAGATGAACGAGTGACAGGTTTCTTGCTCTGCTCAGAGTTGCTTTATGCAAAGCAGAAATGTCTCTTATGGACTCAAGAGGAGTTCTCCGAGGAAATACAATCCTTGAAAACCAAAAATTGTGTCTCCAGTCGTTCAAAACTGTCATCTTTGTCGCCGTTTCTGGATGAGGTTGGGCTGCTTCGTGTCGGGGGAAGAATTTCCAATGCAATTGATGTTTTTTTCAGTCTTAAACATCCTATAATTTTGCCGAAAGGTCATCCGGTCTCTCTTTTGATTATAAAGGATGCTCATCATAAATTCCTTCATGCAGGAGTGTCAGAACTTTTTTCGTTGGTACGTCAGGAGTTTTGGATTTTTGGAAGCAGAAATCATATAAGGAAAGTTGTTCATGACTGTATGGGTTGTTTTCGTCAGCGTTAAGCCACCTCATCCCAACTCATGGGAAATTTGCCTTCTTCCAGACTTTCACCATCTTTTGCCTTCGACCGAACGGGCTGTGACTATGCTGGACCGATAACGCTTCGACTCGCCAAAGGAAGAAATCCAAAGTTCGTGAAAGGTTACTTCGCATTGTTTGTGTGTATGGCGACAAAGGCGTTACACTTGGAAGTCGTCAGTGACCTGTCTACCGACGCCTTTTGTGCGGCGTTGAGGCGATTTATAGCAAGGAGGGGAAAATGCAGCGTCATCTACTCGGACAATGGTACCAATTTTCAAGGAGCTTCGAGAACCCTGCGTGAATGGGTTGAGTTGGTGCGATCCGAGAAACACAATCATCTTGTGTCTGCAGCATTGGCAGCGGAAGGCATCAAATGGGAATTTATTCCTCCACATAGCCCTCATTTCGGGGGCCTTTGGGAAGCGGGAACAATATTTTGACCTTTGAGGAGATGTCCACTTTGCTTTCCCAAATTGAAGCATTATTAAATTCTAGGCCTCTTTGCTCTATTTCTGATACAGATTTGAACCCTCTAACACCGTCTCATTTCCTTATAGGTAGACCATATTCGGCGATACCAGAGCCCAGCTGTCTAGATGTCCCACTTAATAGACTTGGAAGATGGCAACTCATTCAAAATATGTTGCAAGGGTTTTGGCGTCGATGGCACTCTGACTACCTAACTTCGCTTCAACATCGTCCCAAATGGCAAAAGAAGACGAGGAATTTTAAAGTTAATGACCTGGTTGTCATCAAGGAGCTCAATATGCCACCTTCAAGATGGGCGCTAGGACGAGTTGAAGAACTTCACCCCGGAGAGGATGACCTTGTGCGAGTTGTATCCGTTCGCACCAAAAATGGCATTTTTAAGCGACCAATAACGAAGCTGGCTATTCTACCATGTTCCTGAAATTCCTTCAGGGGGGCCGGCGTGTTCAGGAATGCACCGTTAAATTATTTTTATTTTCATCATAAATTCATTAATTAATTGCTTCTTAAAAACTTAAGCAATTTTCATTTCAATTTTTAAATATTTTGTTAAATTGCCAAACATAGTCATATAATACCCTATGTATTATTGACTTTATTTTTTTTGTTGATTTGTTTTTCTCAATTTGCTAAGTCCGCTAATCCCTTTGCACTTGCAAAGCATTGTGTATGCAAGATAATTGTTTTTTTTTGTTGTTTGAAGATTTAGCATCGACCGATGGTACAATCATGCAATGTAATATTCTCTCTTTCCTAAGCAACCACCATCGAGTCAACACCTACAGTCCGCTTATTGCTTGTAACATCGAATTTGGCTTGATCTATTTTTTTCTAATAAAACAGTAATTTATAACGTTGTTTGAAATTTGTTGTTTTTTATTTTCTGTTTTTGGAAATTATTATTGCTGATCAACTTGCTTCTTCCTTAATTCACTTAAGACTATCCTTTAATAAATATCAGGGGTATTCACGATCCGATGTATCTGGTCTTGTACGAGTATCATTGTAAAAGTGTAAAAGTGTAGCATTTTTTTGCACTATAACAACAAAATATACTGAATGCCAAAATCTCACACTTTTACACTTTTACAATACCCGAACCCTATTGTAACAGAAAAATACAAGAGTGTAAGATTATTTTAACACAAACTAAGCCTTCTTCAGAACAAATGTGAAATTGATTTTGACATTTGCTTCAGTGTTCCTACAGATTAGTAATGGTGTGTTCACAGTCTGTTGTAAAAAAATGAAATTTTACAATTTTACAAGACTTGTTACACCAGATCTTGAATACCCGTATCATTTTGTTTGTTTGTTTATTTTTTAAAAATATATTATAGGTAAACGACTAATTAGTTGGCGAACAAATATGGCAACTAAGCATTTTGTTGTTCGGGTTTTGCTGACAATGGCTAAGTTTACTGTTTCGAGTTTTTGATCAAAATGGCATCCTCTTCAGATTTTGAAATATCCTTGTCGCCATAGCCCCATGTGGGATGTGTGCCATCTCCGGTTCGTTTAACACGCCTCTTAATAAAATCCTTCGAGACAGTCTTCAGATCGTAAGCCCAACCGATTTTGGCGAAGAAATGAATGAAGCCAGTCGTTATATTCATAGAGCAGTTGCCCCATTCAGCTGTTTTGTAATCCCATGGGAAGACATGGTGATAGTTGTGCCATCCTTCGCCCAAAAGAAACAAAGAAACTCCTGCACTTTCGGAAGCACTGATAGTTCTGAAATATTTATATATATATGTACATTATAATCATCATCAATATAAGTTAACATCCTTTTGTGAGAGGAGATTGATTTTAAGCTTACTTGTCATAAGGCCTGTAGCCGAAAGCGTGTGCTGCACTGTTAGCGCACCATGTTGCATTCAGGAGTAAACACCAACGTAACATAGTGGCTACAAACCAAGAATTGATGAAGCTTTCATTCCAGAAGTACATTGGAATCAAGGTTGGCAGGATGAAGCAGGCAAGTGGCATAAGTTTCATGTAATGTCTGACATAAAAAGTAACTTTTTATGCTTTAGAGATTCTATTTCCAAGTTGTCTGTGTGTACTTACTTGTCTTGGAACATTAGAATAGGATCAGCTTTGAGGTCAGAGATATCGATTTTATTGCCCTTGGATATGACGTCTGGATGTTTTTTGCACAACAACCATCCGATGTGAGAGAAGAAGAATCCTCTTGAAGAGTTGTGTGGATCAGCATCGGTTTCTTGGAATTTGTGGTGCACTCGATGATCGCGAGCCCAATTAAATGCTGAATTTTGGAAGGCAATTGTATTAAAGGTAATTAAAATCATCCTGAGAGGCCATTTAGCTTTGTATGACCGATGGGACCACAATCGATGTGCCCCGGCGAAGACTCCTAGTATTGAAATGATGTATATTATTACAACTGTTGGGGGAAAAAAATATTACCTTGGGTATTATATTTAAGGTATATTTTATATTAAGATATTTAGATATTTGTGGGCCCTATCGTGAATCTCCCAGGGAATATCGTTTCCCATGGATTATTTTATTCCCTTGAAATTTTTCCAGCGGTCGTGAATCTACAACGGAATAAATTTTCTCGTACAAAAAAATTGTATGAAATGACAGTTAAACTTCCGGGCAGTGGCAGATTAACCACTAGGCTTGTGACGCTCGAGCCTAGGGCGGCAACTTGTAGGGGGCGGCAAATTTTCTATGTTATTTTATTTTAATATTAAAAAATATTAAGCAAAAAAAAGGAAAAGTTTAATGGATTTGACGCTAACGGGTATGAAAACACGTGATGCCAAATCGGCCGATATGAAATTATTGGCTACTTGTTTCTTGTTATAACTTGCGAGTTGCATTATTACACAATATGCGTAGGCCATGTCCAACAATAAGTGGCAATTCCTGAGCAGCTGAGCGGTTAGTTGGGAAAATAAAATGCACTTGTAATTGTAAATGTACTTGCTCGTATGTCCGATCACAGCTTAAGCACAAGATTCTTAGTAGAAACAATATAGAAATACGATTTCGAAAAAATTTATATAATTCCAAAGAACGACGAGGAATGGATAAACCTGGGTTTTCTTCAACACTTTGGGCTACAACAGCAATATTCTCAGTTGTTCTTGAGCGACGTGCACGGGTTTTATTCTTCACATCACTAACTTGTCCCAACAGCTCGAATTTGTCCACCAATTTCTGTATTGCGGTCCGACAAGGTGCTTCACGACGACCCAAAAATGTTTTAGTTTTACGAACCGTCTCTGCCAAATTTTCACCATTTTTATAGTGAATTTTAATAATTTCAATGCGTTGTTAAAGCGTGTATCGTTCCATTTTTATTAATAGCGTAGTTTCTACTTGTCAAATGTCAAAAAATAACAGCTTCAAAAGTGACAGCAACCGAAATAGCGGGCTATTCAAAATAACACCTCTTATTGGAAAACCCGCTAGAAATACGATTTCGAAAAAAAAATCGTCATCCTTTTTCGAAATATTGAGTTTGAATTGTTTTTTTCAAAAATTAAAAAAAAAATATTTTTCAAACATTTTGGTATCCAATATTGTTTAGAATTCAATAAAAATTTTGATCGAAATCCGTGCAACCGTTAATGAGAAAGTTGAAAAAAAAACAAAAATTTTCAAAAAATTCTTAGACAAAAATGTAGATTTTGCTTATCAAAATCATTAGAGCCGTTTTCGAGATAAGAAAGTAGTTAGAAAAAATTGTATGGCAGGTACCTATAGTTTTGGGGCTAAACAAACGATTCAAAAATCTATTTGCCTTTCTATTATTTATTTATATATCTACTTATATTTTTCGTTTATTTATTTTTAATTTGCAATTTATTATTGGTTTTATTTATGTTTTTATTTTATGGTAATAACATACGCGTGCTTCTTAATTTACTAACACAGATTCCATTTATATTACTTATTTATTTATTTATTTACTTATTATTTATATATCTTGCTTTTTTATAATACATAGTTATTTATTTATTGATTTGTTTATTTATTTACTTATTATTTATTTATATATTTATTTATTATTCGAGAATTTAATTATTTAAATATTTATTTATTTGTTAACTTTTTACTAATTCATCGTACAATATTTAGTTATTAAATATTCCTTATTATATTAAATATATATATCAAAGCTGTTGATCTTATTTGTAACTATATTTATTATAAGCATTCCTTGTTGTCCAAACTTTTCATTAATATCGTGTGACATTATTTTGCAAACAAAAAACATTATTTTTCGGTATAAAAAAATCTGTCGATTTTTGACAGAAAACGTATCGTGTCTTTTGCCAACGCCACAAAACAAATTTCACTCTCTTATTTTATGTACAAATATGCGCAAAAATTACCTACATATTTAATTATCATACTGGTATTTCGATACCTTTTATAAATTGTATTTGAATATTACTATAGGAATGCAATTAATGGAAATAATATTGCAAGTATTTACGAGTCCTTGACAAACCTTAAATAAAATCTTACCAAATCCGATAGTTGCCCATTTGGCAGATGTCAACATCAGCCACAATCCGTATACTGCAGCCAAATGCAAGCAACCAAAAGCAAGGATATTCCTCCAAACAAGCTTCAACTTGCGCTTTTTAGCTTTCTTCAAATTGGTAATATCCTTGGCCAGCCCACCATCAGTCGTTTCGGCATCGCATTCGAATAACACTCCAGTTATCTCAGAAGATCCATTTGGTTTTAAGCTCTCGGTAATTTCTCCATGTTTAGATGTGTTTGTTGGCATATGGGCGCTGCAAGTTAATTAAGGATGAATTTATATATACTTTTTATTTGGTTGGGATCTATTTATGTTTATATAATTAATTTTATTGATGTATTTTGTGTTCAGAACAATATTAATACTTAAACACTGTTCTTCGGTATATTTTTATTATGCACAAAATCCCTGGGCAATTTTTTCTTACAATGAATTCAAATATTAAATTTTTATTAAATATAAATTTCTTTTCATGTCAGAAACTGTTACCAACGTTAGTCACGTATGAGTCGAATAATTTTGGCATTGAAAAAAATATCTTCGAAAAAAGACAACTCCAGTTTTAAATCTCAAAAATAAAAACTTTAGGAATTTAGATAGATACTAACCTATTTTAAATAAGATATCATACAACCATCTGAACGCGCCCAATGAGAACAGTCGGTGTGCCGTAAGAAACTTTAAATTTACTGAAAATTGATCTTAATGAAATAACAAGAGAAACCCAAATTCATATACTCCTTTTATGCGTTATGAAAATTCTTATAGCAATAACTTATACAAAAATTGATTATTTTCCTTAACCAATTCATTGACTTTCGTCCAATTTTAGAATCATAAAACAAAAAAATGTTTCTTTTAAGTCAAAATGAGTAATGCCAAATTCGATTTATTTATGATTTTTTTCTTTGCTGTAGTGGCTGCAATGAAACCTGGCAGCCAATTTAGAAATATAGACATCGTGCAGCGAGGTCTGCATGTAGCTTTTTTGATGTGTCAATCCTCATAAGAACCTGCGTAATTTATTTTCGCTGCCTGCGAAAAAGCTGCACATCTGTTTAGGGCATTAGCTATTTGTCAAAAGACAGTTTCCAGTACCATGGATGCCCGAACTGTCCGAAGGTCCAACATTTACTCAGACATTTAGTAACGCATATCCCAAATTATACCAAGTATCAAGAGGACAAAATACTGAGAGAAATTTTGACGTCGACGATCGAGTATCGAATAACATCATAAGAAGTTCTATACCGTCAAGCTTAGCAATCCGGCGGCAACACTGCTCAAAAACCATAAGAGATAGATGCAGCCTCCAACGAGCTTGGCTATACACGACCACCACCACGAAACCTCTAGGTTGACGATGAATGCTGGCCAGCATACAAGGATGCGACGCTATAAAGAAGGAAAACAGGAGCTCTGCAGAAGAGAGGAACACCGGCTTCATGAGAGGAGCATGAGAGATGTGCGATAGAGGAAAATGAAATGTGTTACTGCAGGAATGGGGTTCGAAAATGTTACCAAAATTTAAAAAGGACATCACAAGTTTGCAGCACGTAGCCAATCCTGAGGATGGAAGGATGAAAAAGTAAACATCGTGGTATAAATGCTTATTGTTAAGAATTTTCAAAGACCACTTCTGCCGACTGTATAACGGCAACTAAAGTCAGACAGACCAAACTATTCAATATAGGCAAAGAACAACTATTTAGCCCACCCGACCTGAACCAAAGTAAGATAGTCATTTCGAAACTCAAGTCCAATAAAGCTGCTGGAGCTGATGGCTTAGCCACAGAGCTCTTCAAATCAGCAGGCGATGATTTGGTTAGGAGTATGTCCCAACTCATCTGCAATATGTGGTCCAAGGAAAGCATCCCCGACGAATGGATTCTTAGCATTGTTTGTCCGATCGTCAAGAAAGGAGACACTCTAAACTGCGCCAACTACAGAGGCATCAGTCTTCTTACCAGTGCATACAAGATCTTATCTACAGTCTTATGTGAAAGCCGTTCCTTCAACAAGCTGATAGGCCCATATCAGGTTGGCTTTCGGCCAGGAAAGTCCACCATTGACTGAATATCTACACTACGGCAGACCTGGCAAAAAACACAAGAGCTTCAAATTCATACCCTCTTCATCGATCTTAAGATCGCGTATGGCAGCGTCTATACAGACAAGCTAAATAGAGCAATATCTAGTTTTGGCATCCCTAAAAAACCTCGCCCGTTTGTGCAGGATGACGATGAAAAATTCGCGCTCTTTTATGAAGGTCGGTAAAAACCTCACCGGTGCTTTGATGTAAAAAAATGATTTAAGCAAGGCGACGCGCTGTCATGCCATATTTTAAACATCATACTTGAAAGAAAGTGCAGAAATAAGGAGCCAACACCATAGGCACTATCTTTCAAAAGTCCGTTCAATTAACTTGCGTACGCTGACATTAACATAATGGGAAGAACACAGCGAAATTCAATGACGTCTTTGTCAATATTGAAACGGAACTCATTTTCTTAGCAGTAAATGAGAGCAGGACAAAGTATATGATGTCATCAAGAAACGACACACCGACGCACGTCATGAACAGGACGTGACCATAGAAAGCTATAACTTTGAGATATTTAAGGACTTTGTCTAACGCTATATATACAGCCAACGAGATCAGCCGAAATCGAACGTAGAAAGGCTATTGCCAATCGCTGCTTCTTTGGGCTTAGGAGGCAAATGAGTAGCACAGCCCTCTCTCGTCCAGCTAAAGTATCCCAATCATTATCCTGCTGTATGTTTCAGAGGCATGTTCTTTATCAAATGTAGATGAGAGTGCTCTATGTTGCTTTGAGAGACAAATTTTTCGGATGATTTTTGGTCCCGTGTGCATAAACGGTGAGTGGAGGAGAAGATACGAAAATCAACTGTTTACATAGTGGCACAATGACTTAGTTGGCTAGGTCATGTAGAGCGGATGGACATCAATGCTCCAGCCCGGAAAAACTTCGAATCCAACCTGGAGGGACGATGCAGAAGAGAAACCGAAGTTCACGTTTGCGCCCAAGTGCGGAAAAGACCTCGACCAACTTTGCGTGCGAAACTGGAGGCAGCGAGCCAAGGGCCGAACTGGCTGGAGAAGCTTGTCATAAGCAAGTAAGTTAGGAAAGACTGACTATCACACAGAAATGTATGGGACTAATTATCAACTCCACAAAGGCAAGGATTAAAAAAATTACAAGTAAAAAACTTCAATAGTTCTAAGAAGGCCAGATTCCATTACATGTGCTGACCAGGGAAGAATAAGTTACTATAATCCTCAGGCACAAAATATTCCAACAGATGTCATAATCAACAATTCGACAAAAACTTCACAAAGGAGTTAGGCTGCCAAAAAAAATGTGGATATAGATATAATCTCAAAAAAAAAGCCCGAAAATTAAAGAATCCCGAATGAAAAAAAATTTCATTAATGTATAAATACTATATAGCTAATTAAGTCTTTTGCGTTAATTAAAAAATAGGTACAATAATTCACTAGTACAAAAAAAATTAATTATAATTGCATTGTTTTAATACCATACCTTTTTGTTTAAAACAGTATTAAAAAATAATAAAAACTTTACTGATTCGTTCGAAACTCTAGAGATTCCGTCGTTGGCTGGGCACTGATATAAGATCGTTTGCAATAGCTTCAAACTCTTTGCACTTTTGTATAAATTGAGGCAATGATTGGTACAGACAAAAAAACTGGTCTGAATGAAATAGCTCTTGTTTTATACTTTGCAAGGCTGCTCAATTAATGATCACAGTATCCTATCTTTATCGTTATTTTATGATATTTTTTGGCATGCGAATCGAGTAATTTATTAATATGCAACACGTGTATCGAATTTGTTCCTTTGTAAGGTGTGATATAAAGTAGATAAGCTTATCATTCAAATGATTGCTATCACTTGTTTTCTGCATTGCCATTGAATCTAAGGCTAAAAATAAAAAAAATAACATAACTTTGGGAATAACACATTTATAAACTAAATTATACAGGATGCCCACCGTCACTGGCGCAGAGGAAAACCATGCACCATGGGTTCCTGAGGTCATTAAATCAAGAATTTATTACTCTTATAATTTGGCATACAATTTGTTTTTCCTCCAAATTTCAATCAAACACAATTTTAATCGTTTTTTTAAGGGCCAACATTGGCAATAGTAAGTTAAGCAGTCAGGTAGTACTTATTCTCCAGATAGAGCCAAAATCAGTTCTTCAGCAGTCAGATACAACTTAATCTAGGAATAAAATTATCTGCTCATTTTAGCACGGAATAAGCAGATATCTGAGGAATAAAATAAATAGCTATTTTCGATGTCAAAAACATTTTGAAACATTATTGCTTTGAAATAAACGTTAAACAAAAATTAATTTCTATGAAAAGTTCGATACTCGAAATAAAAGGGACGGATTGTTTTTTCTTGATTGAAAAGTTCGATGTTGTTACCGGTTTTTTAAGAGTCAAGTAAGTTTATTCCTCTGGGAACTAACTGGATGTTTATCTGGAGATTGAAAAATAGGCTCTAAATAGTAATTTTTGTTTGCTTATTATGAAAGCTCAGTTTATTTTCTTAAAACAACTTAAATTTTATTGAGCAAAAAAGGACATTAAAAAATTGACAGAAATAGACAGGTGTTGATTTAAGAAAAAATACTTTAGTTTTAAATTTAATATTTTATTTTACGTTTTACTTTTAGATTCTTCAAAATTCGTGCGATTAAAAAATTTTGTGTGACACTGCCGCTCTTTCTGGAAAATAATGACTTTTGTATATTTTATTTTTGACGACAGTGATAACATACATTTTAAGGTTATATATCTATTTCAGTCTAATGGTTTACACTACAGCATTACCAGGTTTGGTAACACTCCCCCTGGTAAGCTGGTGACGTCTTCCAGGTTACCATTTTCACCAAACCGTCTTACATCAAGAATTGCCGTTTTGCATCCGGTAGTGGGTATGAGCCGGTAGACGTCTGCACAACAGCTGACCTTGTCTGTCCGTCCTTGCTTCGGTTCGCCTACACGATTATCCCCCTTGGCCAGGTGTTTCTGGGGTTGTTCTCATCAGTACAACGTCTCCTTCAGATACTGGCTTAACCGGTTCAAACCATTTTGTTCGTCTAGTGAGAGAGGGAAGATATTCTTTCACCCAACGCTTCCAAAAAAAGGTTACTATATTGTTCGGATGCAAGCCTATGCTTGCGAAGTGCATGGCAATCGCTTAAAAGTTCTCCAGTCAGCATTATGCCGTTTGATGACCCCATCAAAAAATGGTTTGGGGTGAGCGCCTCGTCACTGTCGGTATCTATCGGAATATAAGTAAGTTCTCTAGAATTTATGATGAACTGAGCCTCCGCCATCATTGTGAGCAGGACTTCGTCTTTAGGGTTACGTCCGATATGCATTTGCGCCAGGGTTTGTTTCACTGATCGTATAAGATCAGCTACCACCCATTTGGGGTGAAGTGGGAGGGATGAACTTCCATTCGATTCTTTCGTCCTCAAGTTGTTTTGAAATGTCTTCCGTATAAAGCTGTTCTATTGCAATTTTCAGCTCTTAAATTGCACACCGGAAATTATTGCCGTTGTCACTCTAGATTTGCTTTGGTCTTCCTTGTTTTGCACAAAATCTTTTTATTGCAAGTATGCACGAGTCACTTGATAGACTATGTACTATTTCAATTTGAATTGCTCTCACAGTGAGACACGAGAATAGAACGCCCTATCTTTTTTCTGTGTGTTGTCCAGAATTGGGCCAAAATATTCCACGCCTACATAAGTGAATGGCCGTGTAAATGCCTTGAGACGGGCATCAGGCAGATCGGACATCAGTGGAGCTATAGGCATAGCTCAGTTGTTACGACACTTTTGGCAATCATTTTTGACCTTCTTTAGCACCATTCTTAGTGTTGGAATGAAGAAGAATTGACGAATCTCGTTCACTGTTGTTTCGAAAAAGATATGTTTGTATTTTCTATGGAAACTGTCAAAAATCAGGGTAGTGACATAATGCTGTTTTGGTAAAATAACTGGTCTTTCAAAATCAAGGGAGACATGGTTAGATGCATCTATGCGCCCTTTCACTCGCATTACTCCCTTTTCATCTAGATAAGGACTTGATTTGTATAATGTGCTTGTCTTTTCTATTATTTGTTTATTTTGCAGGCATTTGTTTCTTTAGGATAACCTTCATATTGACAGAATAAATATAGGAATGTTTCAGCTCCCTTGACGTAATCTAGATTACCATTCTCGTCTTGGCATAACCAAAGTAAGTGGCTCTTGGTACCTTTGCTTTTTTCTAGTGTGGGTAAATCGTCTGGCTTGCGAACTTTCTTTAAAAATGTACAAAAGTATTGGAAGACGTATGAAATGGCAGAGACCGTTTCTTCCCATGAAGAGAAGTGCGTATAATTTGTTAATGGTGCCACAACAACATCCATGTGTGTATGAACTTCAAACCCATTTTGTGTACCTTCTTTAGGATTCGTTGGCCAACGATCTTTAGGATTGTAGAGAACTATTGGTCCTCGATACCAACGGCTGTCTGAAGAAAAGTAAACTTTAAGATTACACTTGTTGGCATCATCGGCTGCGTTATGTTCACTTGGCACCCATCGCCATTCGTTTTCATTTGAATTCTCCAGTATTTCACCAACTCAAAATATTACAAATTGTTTAAGCTTTTGGTTATCATTTTTAATCCAGCATAGTACTGACTGAGAGTCCGACCAGAAGTAACGCCTGTTAATTCTAATTTAGTGTCAATTCATGATAGTTTGCGCTAGTCTAACAGCTAACACAGTTGCTTCTAACTCCATTAGCGGAACTGAAATTTGTTTTAACGAAGCTACTTTTGTTTTTGATGATCCCATTTGTGTTCTGAAGTAGCACACTAACCCTGACAGGCTAGCATCCACAAACACGTGTAATTCTATTGAAGACTCAGCATCAAAGTTCAAGTTACTTAAATAAGGCCGTCTTATCTTGATTTCTCTGATCGTAGGTACGAGTAGTAAGCTTAGCCACTCTTTTCAAAGTCGAAAATGCTCTTCGTGTATTGGCTCATCCCAACCAATACGCTCACGCCAAATGGATTGCAATAAAATTTTTAGAAACATCAAGAAATGCCCAAGGAGACCGAGTGGGACAAAGGTGCTCATGAGCACACGTAGAACAATTCTAAACGAATTGTTCTACGTGTGCTCATGAGCGGAGGAGTTAATCCTTCAAGTATCTCCTCATCAAATTTTTTGTTGTTAAATAAAAATGAGAATTGGTAGGTTAACGGTGACCACCACTTTTCCAAAACCTTTTCGAAATCGTAGGGACTTGAACGGGTATTAAAAGACTTACTGAAATCGGCTGCTTCTTTTTCTAGGGCTGTTAATACACTTTTCGAGTTACTCATGAAGTTTCTTATCTCAAAACCCGCTTGCTGGTGAATATGTATGACGTCACTTGTTACGCGTATCGCCTCTTCTGGTGTGTCGAAACTATCTAAGAAATCATCGACATAATGGTTACGTATAATGGCTTCAGCGGCTCGGGGAAACTTTTCAGAGTGTTCCATGGCGTTTTTGTTTTTCACATATTCCGCACAATATGGTGAGCAGGTTGAACCGAAATTGACTACCTTCATAACGTAGCCTTCTATTTTTCGAGTGAGAGGAGAACTAATCAAGTTAAATTACATGCCCCATCGCGAAGATAGTTCATCAATCTGCCACCTCTGCAACACAAGGGAAAACGAAGACGTGATGCACTTTCTTGGTTCCTGCCCCATCCTGAAAGAAATAAGGCGATACCATTATGGAGTCAATCTGATGAATATTGAAGATGTAAAACGTATCCTCAACGGCAGTGAAAATTGGGGAAAACTTGCTTCATATTGCTACACAGCTCTCAACTATAGAACAAATATTATTAATGAAAATTTCTAAAATAAATAACAAATCCACATTTTCATATTTAAATATTTGTAAATATACCTTTACAATTTAAATTTTGTATAACTTTGTATAACTGTTAAATTTGTTGTCATTTCTCGGCAGACGGCTAAGCCATGCTTAAATGTACTTAGTATTAAACAAATACAATTGTAAATTTTATAAATGAATTAATAAAGTACCAAATAATAAAAATAATAAAAAAATTTTCCAGTTTCTTTGTTTTGTCCAACAAGAATCTTTGCGCGTGTTCATCCTCAACAAGCACTTGGTGGAACATCTCCATTATGTCTCCAAAGATTGCTATTTTCCTTTGGCGAAATCGAAATAGTATGTCTACAAGCGATACGAGATAGTCAGGCCCCGAGTTTAAGGAAACTCCATCAACTTGCCCTGCTGCATCCCATACTATTCGAACCTTTGATGGTTTGTTGAAATTCAAAACAGGGAAAATGGGAAGATACCATATTCCGTTGCCTTGATGATTTTGCATATCAGCACTTGTAAGTTTGCGCACATACCCTTGGTTTATATAATCTGAAATGAGTGATTCTAACTTTGCTGCTAGTTCGGATTCTTTATGTAATCGCTTCTCAAGGCTCAAAACTCTTCGGTGGCGGACGGTCTGCTATTTGGTAGTTCATTGCTTTCAGTTTTCCATAGGAGTGGAACACTGAACCTATTACCCACTCTCTTGACAGAGCTTTTTAACAGATTCTCGGCTCTAACATCTCGTCCTTTTGTAAGCTTTCTTATTTCCTTTGAACCGAAATTTTCTATTGAAAAGAATGCATGTGCGACACAGAAAATGTCTCTTTACTGCCTTCCAGTTACTTAAATTTAGACCAATAAATTCACCGCAATTTTCAACTGACTTGCAAACTCCTTTACAAATCACACAAGGTTTTTGCTGATCTTGGCCTTGGGAGTCATTTTTAGCTTTGTCATGATGTCCACTTAGATGCGAATTGGTTGGCTGTCGCTTTTTCTCAGTCTTAGCATCTTTTGAGAATAAACTCACGTCTGTTATCTCACACAAGCGGCTTAAGCAACTTAAAACAACCAGGAACTAAATGTTGTTAGATCTGTAATATTTGTTTACCCAGTTTGAAAACAACCCAATCCAGCTTGGTTTGAATTCGTAATTTATCGGTCAATTCTTGCATTAGACATGGGTTGTTCAAATGTGATGTCAATCCAGCAACTTCCATTGTCGTTACGATGTTCTGCACCGATAAGGCAAAGGTGACTAAAGTATCTTACTTATCATCTCTATGTGGGCGCTCTTGTCTCAGCCGGGAAATCAGCGTTTTTAAAATTAGTTCTGGACGACCAAATAGCATTTTCAATGTTTCGATTATATTTACTTGCAACTTGATTTGGATAGAGAAGCTTTGCTCCTACTGCTTCAAGGGCGTTTCGTTTTAGACATCGGTTTAGTCCTATCAAATTTTCATCATCGGAAAAGCCGCATGCATGAGTTGTACTTTCGTAGCAACTAAAAAAGAATGGCCACTCTTCTGGCCGTCCCGAAAACGTTTACAATTCCTTAGAGACTACGAGTATATGCCTTGTTTGCTATCTGCTGCGTATTTAGGTATGTACTATAGATGAATATCATCTGTGTTGCAGGTTAGGTTGCACTTAGCTGGAAAAGGCACGAACGTGTGGAATATTGTAGGTTACCTACGAGGTGTTCTTCGCTGATTCCACAGTTTATTTGTGCACCTTGAAGTTTGTTGGCTATTCTCAGGAAATTTGAGCAATTCTTAGACTGTAGCGAGGCGTTTGTCGCGGTTTTATTTAAAACTGAATTGCTCGCGGCTTATATGACTTTTTAAAGAATTTTTTTAATTTTTTACACTACAGCATGACCAGGCTTGGCAACATCAGGTATTACACAGCGCGTGACTGTAACGCGCAAGTCTTGGTTATGTTCGTTTGAACATCTATTCCGTAACGCGCGTGTTATTACACTAAGCCTTTTTCTCATTTTAAGTACTGCGCGTTTATTTGACAGCTGTCTTTCATTTTATCTTCTTTGCCCAGTGCAGATATTGAACAAAAAATAATTTCTTAAAGTAAAATGGAAGGTAAAATTATTTAGGTATTCCGGATGACAACGACAATAATTGTTGAGTATGGGGTTCATTTGGTAATTTAAAATAAGCTTAGAGGTGTTTTCTTTGCTCCATTTAAATTCGTCAGCCGTTTGGATGTTCATTCATCTACAGCGAAAACGAAATGAAGCAAATCCGAAAAAGAAAGAAAGAGTTGAAAGAGAAACGTCAAAAACACGCAAGGAAAATCCTACCCACGCGTGTTCAGATAGATTTATTTCTGTTTCATTTGTTCATTCTTTCTTTCTCTTTCGCACTTCATTCACGCAGGGGTAAGCACGCGCTGTGTAATACCGGACTAAGTTGTTCAAATTTTCCACCATTCTGCTCAATACACAATTGCGCCTTCCAAATAATACCCGCTATGGACCCCTTTGTCATATTATTGTTTAAAAAATGTCAGATAAATGTTAAGATTTATGCTAAAAAGCAACCCCTCTTCAAAACTGCATTCAAACTTTTCAGACGTCAAAACTTTTTTCAGATTTTCCCCATTGCCTGTACTATAAAACGAGAGCGAATAGAAACGAGACTGACGATATTTCGCTCACAACATGAAATATCTGCACTATTGCTAATACAAATATACTACCTTTCAAAAGATGTAGGTACTAGGTACCTACAGTCAAAGTTGAAAATATCGTAATGAATAATATAAATGAGAACAGATGCATAGTAAGAGCGTATGAAAACTTAAATAAAAAGTTTACGGGTGGAATTTTTGAATTGATCTCACGACCGTCAAGCACGTGAGTAAATGAGCTTATAGCTGATGCAATGTGGGTACTCAACTAAACTACCAAACATAGCAATAGCAAATAGCACATGCTTATCGAGGACTCTTGGTGAATGTGTTGAAAGTCTTAAATCTGGAGTTCTCTGGTTGTTGATGTTCACTTAAAATCATTAAATAAAAAAAAAAAAAACTTGTGAGCATGTTCGAGGTTTTCTAGCTTCAGAAGTTTGCGAATTGGCTGAACCGCTCTTCTCAAATCTTGGGTTGGAGGGCCCCCTGAGCTCCGGGGCCCTGGTGCGCTGCACCACCTTGTCCTATGATAGCTACGCCACTGGGTGGGGCTTACAATAGAGATTTTCCATTCGTCTAGAAAAACACCTGTGGACAATGACTGATTGAACAAATTATTCAATGGGGCAGCGAGAACGTCAGCACAATGCTGCAAAACAATGAGGAAAATCCCTGAATATATGTAAGTTTTTTTTTATGTGATCAAGTCCCTTTAATAACATTAGTATCTACATCATCAATATAAAATTCCAAATTACACGAATTAATGATGGAGGGAATAGATTGGAAATAGTATTTATTTAACATAACTGAGTTCGTTGAATTTATAAATTGTTTGAAAATGATGAGCAAACATATTAGAAATCTCTTCTGGTTCAGAAGAGGATTTTTATCAAAATGCATTTTTGATGGGAATCCAATACTTCTACTCCTTGTATTGATATAACTCCAAAATTCATTTGGATTTGATTATAATTTTGAATCCATCTGCGTAGGAGAAAACTGATATTTTTGCATCTGTGGGTAATTTCATTATACACCACTTATTGTTGTTTGATTTCACATCTATCCATGGGCTTAAGGTCAAACCTACAATGACAAATACAACAGTGTAAACAAACACCATCTTGGTGTTTCTTATTTGCCCTATTTCCTCAAATGACAGAAAAGATTATGAATTGATTGCTGAAATCGGTTATGCCCAGAATTCTTTGCATTTTTCAATTTCTTTAGTCTACTTTTTTTTTATCTTTTACGGACCAAAGTTACAGAATTATTTAAAGCTTCAGTTTCATTTTTTTTTATTTTAAAAATTTTTCTGATAAATTATAATTTTGGAATTCTGATATCCAATTAATTTTTGCAATCCCCGGGGTAATTGGTTGAAAAAGAGGACCAAGGCGCTTAATAAAAATCTTGGCAGCACTGTTACATGGCAGCTAGATGACATTTAGAGAACAACTGCCAAAAGAAGAAAAGAATCACCTACGTCACCTGCATCGTCAATGAAAAAAAAAAATTCTTGGACTCAGATGATTTATGTAATTTAGGATGATTTATGTAATTTATGTTGTTTTAAATTCAGGTGAAATAGCACTAGATAGGAAGATGATAAGGAAGAGGGTGTGCCAACAACAAGAAAAATTTGTATGAACCTGTATAGCAAATGATCGTTGCAACTGGAGCACAAATATACTAAAATGTGTTGGATGGAATTTAGAGCCAGATCTAAGATGTGATTTCATTCTCCTCGGACTTATCACCATCTTGACACATCTTGGACGAGGACACAGATTGTTTGTTAGAATCTTGTTTTGCTTGGTTGTTACTACAGAATGCAATACTTTGTGAATTATTAGTGAGACGCCATATCGTCTAGTTGGAAACACGCAATCTGAACAAGCGACGGAATAACACCCTCATGAACTACGCAGAACTTTTGCCATTACAGCTTATTTCCTGACAAGTGCGAAGATGTTTAGTTAACTTCTCAAGAGCATCATATGGCAGAATCGGTCGAATACCCTTCCAATATGCTAAGAAAAATTAAAATAAATTGCAATAGTCAAAAGACTATATCCATGCCACTTTTACCTTTGAATTTTGCAATTCACAAAATTGATAATTAACTGACATGTCAAAATGTCACTTTTGAAGTTTCTATACATTTTATCGATAACTTAATGAAAAATAATTTGGTAGCACAGTTTTTATCCTCTCCAAAAGCTAAGCCCCAAGAATTCTCTGGGTTAAATGTTAAGCACCCCCGGGGATTAGTTGTTGTTGGATTTAGCATGTAAATTGTTAATACTACTCATCGATTTTTCGTCCAATTTCCCCGGGGCTTAGAAAAAAACAGCCCTGATATTACTTAGCTGAGATATAATAAAATTTAAATTATTTGTGTATTAAGTTTGCGATAGTATAAATTCGTGTTAAATTTACTGAAATTATCATAATTATAAATTGTGATACAAATGTTTATTGCATTATGGTGAACAGAATTATTAAGTAATGGAACTGTTTCAGAAATATTAATATTTAAATCATCATAAAAAAATACTAAATCTAAGAGTCGATAAAGACAATTAAAAATATTATTCAATTGATTTAAATTTAGAGAATAGAGATATTCACAAAGCATGCCATCAATTTTAGTGTTAATTAATATTGGAAATAATTTATTTCCATCAAACCTGGTCCAATTTAAGTTTGGCAGATTAAAATCATCAAGTACACCGTCTCCCGTACGCTACAAAAAAAAAATTGTTTTAAATATATTGCTAACTGAAAATCAAAAATACGTTTCTTTTATTTTAAAATTACAACAGAGGTATATCAATTTCCCATTCGTACTTAACTAAACGACCGTAATGTAACGTAATGCTAGAAAATGTACCAATCTTCTACAATTAGTTTGAAATTCTGATACATTTTTTACGCGACAGCTGTTTTTTTATGTAACGTTACGTTTCTTTAGTACCGTTGCTTAAATGAGAAAAATGTTTATAGATATGGATATTGCCCTTAAGAGTGTTGTTTAAAGGTATTTTAGCGTTAAGAATGCTTTAAAATTGTATTATAGATATGGCTGCAGGTGCTTAAAAATAACCTGTTTCAAACGAAAATATTGAAAACTGCAGTTAGTCTACTATTCTACTCACGGCCTCATATATAATTATAAGTCAAAATCTTTTTTTTCCTCTAAGCACATTAATTTATATATGTCAATGTTCAACAAAAGTCAGGTGTGGAACACCTGACTTAAGAGTTAACGTAAAATTAATCAGAGTGCTCATTTCAAAAAGTAACAATATGTATTCTATTCTTTAAATAAGATAAGAACAGTCCTATCACAAACTCCATCGTAATCGAAAATATACTCGTACTACCTTTCCCGATAAAACTATAACACACAAATTCAAAAAAAAAAACAAAAAATCGCTTATGATTTTCGATGTTCTTATAAATTGGCATCACTGAATTCGAATGCAATGGAATAGAATGAAACAAGCTTTTTATACGACAAACAATTTGTGTCGAACACTGAAAATATGGTATCGTTAGCAGTTATTTTAAAGAAAAATGTAAGTATTTTTACAAATTGTATGGTATTATAAATAATATTTGAACTTAAAGGACAGAAACAACAAACTGTATTATCACGGTTAAAAATTCTGGCATTGATTTTAATATTTTTGGGGTTCTATATATGACAACGCTGAAAAAATATTAGAATTGAAAATTTTGGACATATTAAATTTCAAAATTGAATAAAACCTTTATTGGAATTAAATAATGTTAGTTATTACAAAATGGAACTATAATACTCAATTTTAACATACGTTAAGGCTGGCTTTTATGCCAAGAGTATTGAAAACAAACCCTTATTATTAAAATTGTGTTTATGGTTTTAATACATTTGTAGTAGAAATAAATATACTGCACATTGAAATCTAATATTTTCACTTCAAATTTAATATTTCTTTTATTTATTTAAATTCCAAGGAATATTAGAATATAATAAAATATTTCTTATTCTAATACTAATTCGTATTTGTTTTGAATACACAATTGAATGTAATTAAACACCAAATGTATTAAATTTTAATACAAATTAATTTAAAGTATAGCGAAGATATAATATAATACATAATATATTACATTTTAATACAAAATGAATTTGATTTCAATGTCAAAAGATTATTAAATAATACAAAATATATTTAATTTTAACACAAAATTGGATACATTTTAAGTACTAAAACTTAATTATTTAATATTTATTGTATTACATTTTAATTATTAAATCATTCAAAATATCTTATATTTTCTTTTGTTTTATTTAATATTAGCATATCTGTATTAAAGGTTTTAAGTGTATATACATATAATTTACTGCAAGCAAAATAACTTACCAAGATACTAGAGAGTATATCTTTTTGTGACCCATCGACCTATTAAAAATTCAAGTTTCCAATGTAAAAAAACGAATGTTTTATTTTTCAAATTCATACATTTTATTCAAATAAACACTTAAAATAGCTGCACAAAAGATTTCAAAAAAATATTTATAAAAATAGGGCGTTTAAAACTAGGGTTCCAATACAAATATTTTGTTTCTTAGTTCAAAGTGGGTATATGGCTTTAAAAACCATAGTTTTCCTATTTTAAAATTTTATTATTTTTAATTATTTTGTAAAAAATTATTTTCAAACTTAGTGTTTATTTCAATTTGTCTTATGAACGGAAATTGAGAAAAATCCAAAATGTTTTCAAACCAAAGTCAAATTCGATGTTATATACCTATAAAAAAATGTGAAAAAAAGATCGAAAATTTCAATAAAGTTATACATATTTACTTGGGCAGCCAATTATGTGTTGTCCAACAATAAAATATTTGTAAAAATGATTGCTTGTTCGGTCCAACTGCAATAATATGGGGCTGTCGAGTTGTTAAAGTATGGCCTCTTCTTCTCCTTAGATGTTGGGCCTTGCGAAATTGATGAGTACATCCAGACCAATAAGAGAAATGAAGAAGCCTCTTGATTTCAACCTTTAAAGGGTCATGTATTTAGTTAAAGTGACAGTATAAATAATAAAAACAATTACACAAATCTTCAATTTTTTAAAAGCCTTTTCTCTAAACAATTCGGCAAACATTTACTTTACAAACTTCGTATAGTTTGGCCACTTTCCAAAAGATGGTGTTCTTTTCCAGGGTAACGAATTAAAAAGTCATATAGAATCTAGATAAGAAAAAATGTATTTCATTACATTAGCGTACTGATTTCAAAGAAAGTTCTAAAAAATTTTTACTTTAAAAAATGTTTACTATACAAAACATATTTATTATTTAAAAGTTACTTACTTCTTTGTATAAAAGGAGACGACTTCCTGCCTCTTGATTTCTTAAATCTCGTTCAGGACCAACCGGCATTCGAAGAACGGGAATAATCTTTTTATAAAACCAGACATTGCTTGAATATTGTCCTACTATATCTCTTAGAATTTCGACATGTAGGTATTTCCTCTCCGTCCCGTTCATTAAGAACTAACCCAGCTCAAGTTCTTCGCCTTCCAGAACTAAAACAAAAATAATTCACATTCATACAAAATAGGCACGACTGGGTCGCTGGGGTCAGGTCGGGGAAAGCCGAGAAATATTTCTTTAATAGGTAATAGGTGCCCCTCTGCAAACCCCCAGTTATGGGGTTACTATAGGATTTGGAGTAAGTGCGAGGTTGGATATATGCAAAATTATTTTTGTATTTTAGGAATCCTTCACATATATAGAAACTGTGCATAGGTATACCCAACCTCGACCCTTCTCCAAATATTATAGTGAGCTGGGGGTTGCATACCTATTTTTTTCTGGATTCCCCCGAACTAATTTATCTATTTTGACATTCCTAAACATATTTAAATCATTAATATTTTTTCTTCAAGCTTATGCTAATGCACAACTTAAGCCATTAAAAACTGTTAGAATTTTATTGTATACTTATATACTAGTATATCTATGTACTTACCTGTTAAAAGAATATCCTCATTCGATATTACCAAATTATCACTGTTTGTTTGGGTTTAAATTTTTTTAATGTTGTTTTATTTTTTATTTTTTTTTTCAAATTATTAACTCTTATTACTACGGCAAGTTAGCTGTCCAAAAAAAAGCAGATACCGAATCATGCATTCAATCAAACTAAACTTGTTAAGAAAAACTAAGAGACAAAATAAAATCTTTTTGTATTTAAAGTAATACCGAAAAATTAAAATTTAATACTTCAGGGGTTAAAACGTAATTCTACAGTATTTGAAAGTAATATTTATAATATTAATAATATTTTAATATTAAAATGTAATTCTGAATTATTATAAATTAATATGTATATATTTAGATCGGGGATAGCGCGCTCAAAAAATGAAAGCAATACCAAAATGTTTAAATGTAATACTAAAGGGTTAAAAAGTAATTCTAGCGTATTTTAAGCTGTATTTAAGATTGAAAAACTAGTAATTTCAGGTTAAAAATAATTTTTTCAATATTAAATCCAAATTATTAAAAGGAAGTATTGTTGCATATTAGAATTTATTTATAACGGTGACGCGCTTCAAATGATGCAAGATATATTTTGTTAAAAAAAATAATAACAGAGCATTGATATATAATACTAAAGTATTAGAAAGTATTTTTTAAATATTAAAAAAGTAATGCCGTTACAAATGAATATTAAAATATAATCAGAGTAGACTTTATATTTTAAGTCAATTGTAGTTTAATTGTAATAAACTTATGGTTGAACTGTAATTTTAATTAGGGATGGGTTATTTTGTAAAATTAAAATACGAAGTTTAATACAAAATTCGTACAAAAAAAGTTTAATAAATTGAAAATATTAAAAACAAATTTTTCTTTTATTGCATATGCCTGTAATACTGAGGCGGTATTAAAAAACACCCCCAGATTTTTAACCGTGTAGTTAATGTGCGAGAGAACTGACCGACCTGCTTCAATGTAATAAAAAACTGGCTAAAGAACAAGTTGGAAATTTGTGGGAAATTGTAAAAGGCGAACCTAATATTCGTGGACCACAAAGTTGTTTTATTTTTTTTAAATAATATATACGTAAACTTGATTGAAAATTAAAATGGCCAGGGTATTGTTATTTTTAATTGCGAATGAATGACGAAATTAATTTGGAGGATTACACAATTGTTAATACACAATTGCTATTATTTTTTACTTGCGATTATAGGTACTAAAAGGCAAGTTATGCATTGGTCGAAAAAAAAAGTTTTGAGATAACAATCAATCATGACATTACGATGATAGCGAAGACGAAAAAAGATGGTCTAAAAATTCTGTCCGTCTGTATGTCTGTATGTCAGTCTGTCTGTATGTATGTATAGACACCTACAGCTCAAACGGGTGGGCCGAATTGCTTCAAACTTGGTATATAAAGTTTTTTAGGTATTGTACAGAGGGGAAATTGAAATTTTATGTTTAGCTCAAAAAATAACGGTACCTGCAATATAACCAATATTTTGATTTAAAAAATCAGTGCAGCTTTTTAGGTACCGATCATATTATTGAAAAAAAAAAAATTTAAATGTCTAAAAACGGTACTTTCCATAGGACCGTTTTTTTATTTCGACTATCTCATAAATGGCTCGACCGATTCTTTCGAAATTTCACACGTACATACGTTTAGGCTGCCCAATTTATACTGCGTACCAATAATTTTAATAAAAAAATTTTTTTATTTTTAAAAGAATTTAAAAAAAAAATTTTTAATTTATATTTTGAAAACTGCTCATTAATTTTTTTCCAAAAATTATGGTTATATGTGTTTGCTGAATACCTATGAATTGGCCTTTTAGAATTTTTTTTTTAAATTTTTTCAAAAAGTTTAAAAAAAAAAACTATTTTTATTTATTTTTATAAACTATATTTATTTTTATTAAATATTAAAGATTATTATACCAATTTTTTTGAGAAACAAATTTAAGAGAATTTGTATATATGAAAAATTAGTTAAAAAACAGCGAAACGAATATAACGGGTGATTTTTTTGCTACTTGGTTTTTGACGTTTATATTTTTGACAGATCACACATGACAAATTCCACGAACATTTGACATTTCGATTCAGTATTGTTTGCCATTTCATCATGAATAGACTTACGCCTGAACAACGTTTGCAAATTATTGAAATTTATTATCAAAATTCGTGCTCTGTGAAAAATGTGTTTCGCAAGCTACGTCCGTTTTATGGTCGTCATAATCGTCTTCAGCGACGAGGCTCATTTTTGGCTAAATGGATACGTGAATAAGCAGAATTGCCGTATTTGGAGTGAAGAGCAGCCAGAGGCAATTCAGCAGCTACCAATGCATCCCGAAAAATGCTCTGTTTGGTGCGGTTTATGGGCAGGCGGCATCATTGGGCCGTACTTCTTCAAGGACGATGAAGGCCGCAGGGTTACGGTCAATGGAGAAAGGTACCGTTCGATGATAACAGATTTTTTTTTGTCGAAAATGCAAGAATTGAACTCGGTCGACATGTGGTTCCAACAGGACAGTGCCACATGCCACACTGCACGCGAAACCATGCATCAATTGAGAGGCGAATTTGGTGAGCAGTTGATCTCACATTTTGGCGCAGTCAATTGGCCACCAAGATCATGTGATTTGACCCCGTTAGACTATTTTTTGTGGGGCTATGTTAAGTCTATTATCTATGGGGACAAGCCAAACACGATTGCTGCCTTGGAAGCCAACATTGAACGCGTCATTAGTGAGATTCCGGCCGAAATGTGTGAAAAAGTTTGCCAAAATTGGACCTTCAGAATGGACCACCTGAAGCGTAGCCGCGGGCAACATTTAAGTGAAATTATTTTTAAAAGGTAAATGGCAGAAATTGATTTATCGATCCTAATAAAAAATTCATTCACTTTTTACAAGTTTCTGTGTTTTTTTGAATTTTCAAAAACCAAGCTCTTAAAAAATCACCGTTTATTTAGATTTTTAATAGGAATCTATTGCATACGATGTGATCCAACATAAGAGCAAGTTCGTGCGATCCAGTCGTGCATTTTGTTTTTAAATGTATGTATGTTTTCACAACTTTATTTCACATAATTACTTAAAACAAAATCTTGGCAAAATGTCTGCTGTCAATTCCTCTGGTATTACTAACAGAGGAGTAAGTCTGCCGAAATCTGCAAAATTGATTTCCGATAAAAAAAAAATTGATTTTTTTGCCCATTGGAAGGGTTTAGTTGTAAAAATCTGTGTTTTGACAGATCTGAAAGAAAAAAATTGATTTTTGTTACTAAAAGAAAACCCCATAAGATCGGGGCGAAACTGTCCGTGTGGGGAATTATTACGATAGAATTTGTGATAGGGCTGAATATCTACATAAAAACAAAGATAATAACATTCGTTTTTTTTTTTAGAAATTCAAAAATAAGGGTGGTAAGTGCTATGGCTTTAAAATAAATTGTTTTCGGCCTTAAAATTGAAAAGTTGTTTTTTCCCAATTACGCCATGTATGCTTTGCAGCTTAGGAGATTTTAGTATACATCGAAAAACTAAAATAGCGGCAATTCTTTGTCAATTGAAAAGGTATACCTATTTGTGGTGCGAAAATTTAAATTTTGAATTATCACATTCGATCATAAGTTCATTAAAATGATGTTTCGCTATACGCCTTTCAAATTTTAAGACATAATTTTAAATTTCATATAGTTGTGGACTTGTCCAATGGTCAAGCTTTGGTATTAGCAAAAGAACGAATTCTCATTAAAACTCATAACAATTCGAATCCGTTAGAAACAACAACACTTATTCATGATTTATTTCTATATTACAAAAGCTTATGCATTTGTACATATTTTTATTTTTTTCTATAATTCCTTCTTCTTTAATTCACTTAAGACTATCTTTTAATAAATATCATTTTGTTTGTTTGTTTACTTTTAACAACTACTTTATATACGACTATTTAGTTGGCGAACAAAATATGGCAGCTAGGCATTTGTTGTTCGGTTTTGCTGAATGGCTAAGTCTCACGGTTTATTCCTGTTTTGGGTTTTTGATCAAAATGGCTTCCGCTTCAGATTTTGAAATATCCTTGTCGCCATAGCCCCATGTGGGATGTGTGCCATCTCCGGTTCGCTTTACACGCCTCTCAATAACATCCTTCGAGACAGTCTTCAGATCGTAAGCCCAACCGATTTTTGCGAAGAAATCAATGAAGGCAGTGGTTAAATTTATGGAGTAGTTGCCCCATTCAGCTGTTTTGTAATCCCATGGGAAGACATGGTGATAGTTGTGCCAGCCTTCGCCCAAAGCAAAGATGGCAACTCCAATATTCTCAGAAGGATTGATAGTTCTGAAATATACATATTTACACAGTCAATATGTATAAGAGAGAAGTTTGAACTTGAACTTACTTGTCATAAGATCTGTAGCCGAAAGCGTGTGCTGCACTGTTAACGCACCATGTGACATTCAACAAAATACACCAACGGAACATAGTAGCAACAAACCAAGAATTTAGGAAGCTCTCATTCCAGAAGTACATTGGAATCACGGTTGGCAGGATGAAGCAAGCAAGTGGCATAAGTTTCATGTAATGGCTAAATCATATAAGCAATCAAAATTAATTGTCAAAAGAGTTTTTTTTTTGGCGAAATACTTACTTCTTTTGGAACATTAAAATACGATCAGCTTTGAGGTCAGATGTATCGAGCTGCCTACCCTTGGCTTTGACGTCGGGATGTTTTTTGCACAACAACCAGCCGACATGTGAGAAGAAGAATCCTCTTGTTGCATTGTGTGGATCAGCATCGGTCTCTGAGAATTTATGGTGCACTCGATGGTCACGAGCCCAATGGAACGCCGCATCTTGGAAGGCAATTGTATTAAAGATAACTAGAATCAATCTTAGAGGCCATTTAGCTTTGTATGATCGATGAGCCCACAAACGGTGTGCACCAGCTGTGATTCCAAGAACGGAAACGAAATATAGAACGATAACTGTTGAAGAAAAAATATTTCATTATCAACTTTATTTTTTTTTAATTATATGTACTTAAGTTAATCAAGATTAATTGATTTATATTGATAGGGGAATACCACATTAAAAAACAAAATAACCGTAAAGGCATGTTCTGATGGTTATCATATAGGTACCTACGGGTGGCGACTCTTTGCGAACTTTGATAAGCCAAATTTAATAGCAGGTGGTGGTGTCGAGTATAAGGCAGGCAATAATAACTTTCGATTTTATTTAATTAGATAAAACTTTCTACGCTGTTTTTTGTTTGCCTTAGTAACGGCGTAATAGATGTTAATAATACATATCTAAAATTATCTTTCATTAGATTAGTTAAGTAAAAAAAAGAACTTGAACTTAAATGTGGAAAAAAGTTTTTAAAAATAAACAAGATACTCGAATTGAACATTTTAAGAAAAACAACAAATGTTTCAATAAATTATTATTTGCCTTTGCTTTTGATTACTACATAAAATACAAGATCTGGCTTCAAAACTAGGTATATAATTTGACTAGATATTACGTTATACATGCAATATATACATACATATAAAAAATTTGTACGAATGCGCCAGTCAATATTTTGCGAATAAAACCGGAAGTGGAAAAATTGAAAGAATATCTTTTGATTGTTTTATGGGAAACAGTAAAAATTTCGTCAAAAATCTTATTTTCGCTGGATTATATTTTTGGCACAAGCTTGAGAAACAATAATTAACGAAAGCGGAGTTTAATTAAAATAGTTAGAGCGGTTTTTGATATTTTACGAAATTCTTATATAACAGAAATACATTCTAGATACTCGTAAGCTAAAACAAACATTTCCAAAAATGATCAATACACAAATGCTGGCAAATCTGCCCAGGCACAAATGAGTAGGATCTATAGCTTCATGTACATAATATATGGAGTACAAAATGTTAAAATTTACTGTCATTATTTGTCAAGAAATTATCAATCTGTATACAGCAGTGCTTTGATATGCACAATGTCATTACAGCTGTTATCATAATAAATTATGTCGTTTTCGATTGGCTGTTCGGAGTTACTCTTTTTCCATTCCTGTTACTCCAAATAATGTTCTGCCAGAAGACCAGTCAGAAAGTTTCGCGCATTCAATAAGGTTTTGGAATTAAATTTTCAAATAGGATGTGTGCACAAAATAAATAAATTATGTATTGATGTGAGCATTATTATAGTAGTTTTAGAAAGTCTCTAATTGCAAACACGATCAAAGCAGCTACAATTTTAAAGAGTGATACCTGCATTCGTTTTTTTTTTTTTAATATGGCAGAAAAAAATACAAACAACAGAAGGGAGAAATTAGGTGCGTTCCCGTACTCCCTGAAACTGCGAAAATCTACGAAATCCTGTTCTAGTACACCAAATTCTCGTAGTTTTTCATAGACCAGAGCCCTCATGAGAGAGCTGCAAATTTTAGTAAAAGAAATCTCTCGGGACAAAATTATGAAGACTGTCAAAAGAAGGAAAAAAGAAAAAAAGCAATACATAAGCTGTCAGTTGCCATGTGTATCATTACAAAATTTGGAAATAATCGAATTTATCTTCTAGTCAGGGTTATTCGTGCAAAAAATTATAATTTGTGATAGCAAATTGTTTATTTTCAAAAAGAAAAACTTTAATAAACACTCTTAAGCTTTTATATTGACATTTACAAAATGGCTACAATTTTTGTCCAATGCGTTCCCGTACTTTTGTGGAACTTTGTTGCTTTGTGAGAGATATTTAGCCCCACTCTTGTAAAAATGACAGTCTTCACATTTTTGTGTACAAAGTACGGGAACAGACTTAATAAGTTTCTTTGTCTCCTTTCACACAAGGAACCTGAGTTGCCGGCATCTGTGAGTTTGCTGGCGAGAAGGGCAAGAAGTAAGGGGAATGAAAAAATCTCCTCGGTCAAACGATTTGAAGAGATTTTTTTTAACGTTTTGCTTTGCATTCCAATTAACCCAACAAAATCTTCTAAGTTTCCTCTACAATTTCCTTGTTCCAGTTTCTTCGTGTGAAAGCTACAAGGCAATTATAGGAAAACGTCAAAAAAATCTCCAGCTGGTTTCCCTGTATGAAAGGGGTCTTCCAATCATTGCGGGCGATCACTCACTTATTAGATATGTTATCTCGGATACCAGGCTATCGGGGTATATCTGTGGACGAATCAGATAGGTTAGCTGAAAGCTGTCAAAAAATCAAAGCAAAACGCATGCCAACGAATTTTGCAGTCAGCTGGTTCTATACATTTGGTCTCGGATAGCCAGTTATTACATTTTTTTTGGGATAACTCAATATAGCTTTCATGAGAGCAGCTGTTTTTTCATCAGATGTGGTTTTGCACGCATTACAACAACAGAAAGTGTCTGAGAATAATTGAGTAAACGTCCCCATTCATGGTGCAGAAAGAGAATTTTAAATTACAGAAGTAATACCTACATAGTTTTCTCTTTCACGCATTCAATGGGTTAAAAGTGAGACATTCTTTATGTCAAATTATTCATTTATTGATTTTATAGAAAATAAGGTGGTGTAACATAAAGTTTATGTGCAATGTCATCACTTCGTTTAAATTCTTATTAAGTGATACCTAATTTAGTGGATTTGACTACTTTATAAATTAGAAAAAATGAGTTTGACAACGCAGAATTAATATATGTATCTATGTGATTATTGGCTGTTGTGAGTAAGGTTTTCTTAGTATTTTTTTTTCTCCATTTCATAATGAATGCGATTATTTTTTTCAAGAAACACAATTGAACATAAAATCAACATTTTGGAACACACAGATGTGGAAAATTCAACTTTTTGCTATTTCTTACTGCTTCATATACATTCCAATTCAAGTTTAAGTATTCTTATATGCCTTTAATCTGGAGAAATATAAATAAATCAATTATTGATATTTTGCATTTAGTTATTAGACACATGATCGGTAATACCAACTAAAAAATATAAAAATCAGGCTGCTGCTATTCGTTTTTTTGGGAATCCTGCTTCACTGCCGATAGATTTCCCAAAAAAAAAAAAAAGCACTTTAGAGAGCAAGAAAACATAGTGTCGATTGTACATGTCACTACAAACCCTTAATAACGCCACAATATTAAAAGTTGGAGGTTATCCTGAATAAAAATTTCAAATGAATTTTTTTCCGAATTCGAATCTTGGAAACATGAATGAACTTCAAAAGTTTCCCTCAGAATTTTTTGGTATCGGGAATAAACTATCATTGGAAATTTTTTTGTCATTTCATATGATATTTTGTTCTTCACGATCGCAGGAAAAATTTCCATAGAATAAAATATTCCGTGGGAAACGAAATGCCCTACGAGATATACATAGCGCAATATTAAAAATATATGGAATTCCTGGAGCTGATATCAACCGAAATTATAAAATTCGACAATTCGAAAAATTACATTTCGTTTGTTGATTTAATTTGTGTATCACACGCAGTTTGGTGGCTTACAATTTGTTGAAAGTCGCGATCTTACCAAAAGTGTGGTTATTTAAACTTTTTTTTTTCAATTTGACAAATTGTACAGTTTTAAGTCCTTCATTTTTTTTGGTATAATACATAAACGGTATTAAAATATTTTGTATAATAATTGCCTGTCAAGTTATGACATTAATTATGAACAATTTTAACCCATAATTTATAAAACAAATAAAAAATTTTCTAAAGACTGCCAGGCCTTAAGATTATTTTGTTAATTTTTGTTCCATCTGAAAAGAAAACTTACCAAATCCAATAGTTGCCCATTTGGCAGATGTCAACATCAGCCACAATCCATAGACTGCAGCCAAATGCAAGTAACCAAAGGCAAGGATATTCCTCCACACAAGCTTCAACTTGCGCTTCTCGGCCTTCTTCAAATTAACAATATCCTTGGCGAGTCCACCATCAATTGTTTCGGCATCGCATTCGAATAAAACTCCTGTGGTTTCTGGAGTTCCTTCTGATTTAACGCTATCGGTGGTAGCTTCTGAATGTGTCGTAGGAACTGTGCCCTGTTGTGTTGCTGAGGTGGCGTTTGGTGGCATATTTACAGCTGCTTGCTAAAAAGGTTGCAAGTTTAATTGCTATTAATTTATATTTTTTTTGCTGTTCTTTGCAATTTAAAATTGTATTTTTTTAATTTAATTTATGTTGGACTGCAATTAATTCGAAAAGTGTTCAGTGGATTTGGGATTATTTAATTTATTGTATAATATACAAGAGCCCAACGCTGATTTGCGCAATTATTCAATCTGCCCAATTATATAAAAAAAAATCACTTGTTTTTTTTTCATTCCGAAAACTTCACAATTTGTGTTCTTTAAAGTTAGTTTTTTTTTAAAGAAATTTATTAATTCGTATGCATATCCACTGGCACTCTTTAGAAATTCAATTTTTTTTTGTTAAAAAAGTTTTCAAGTATGAAGGTACATGGCTTAACAAATGCTCTTAAAAAAATCACTTTAAAAAATTATTTCATTGTTAAAACTACCTTTTGTGTAGGAGAGAAAAAAAATCACGAAAGTTCACTTATTCGTGTGGAACTCTAGAGGTTTCGCCGCGCACTGAATTCTAATTTCTTTATTTAGCCGGCAGGTATAAGAACGCTTGTGTTGTGATTTGATGGCTTGAAGCTCGAGGCACTACTGTCTATTTAGCCGGTCAGTGCAAAAAAACTTGTCTGGCTACATTCGCTGTGTGTTTTATACTTTTGAAAATTGCTCAAACACCGATCACAGTGCTCTATCGTTATCGTAATCTTGTGATGTGTTTCTAAAATACCTTATCACATACCATTTGGCGTTGGCTAAACTAAAGGAACTATGTATGTAGGTATATGTTTGTAGGTAAAGCTAATCAAAAGAATGAATGGAAAAAAAATATTAAGAGATTTGGACAGAGTTCTCTTTAAATTCATCGATATAAGAACAACTTTTGCAAAAGTGACTCAAATTAAATACTAACGGTAATTTGAAAAAAATAACGAAACTCCGGCTCGTAGATTTATATTTCGAAGAAATAAAGTGCAGTACCTATACTAAATAAATATAATACGGATGAATATAAATAATATTCGGAAAAAAAAAACAAACACTGCAAATTAAAATTAAATCATTTAAAATATGCATACCGATATTATAGCTAAGTGCCTATTAGTAGTTTTTTTTTTCAAAGAAAATTCAACTTACACTATTTTCAGTAGTTTATCGGTTAGCCAATAAAGTAGTATAGACAGGCATTACATTTGTTGGTAAAATTTGCATTGTTCTTTTTTCAGTCTTCGGCGATGATACTGCCGGTTCCGCAAGATCCATTTAACCAGTGATGTTATAAGAAAAAAAAAAAAATACCAACATTTATGTACACAAAATCCATACTAAATGAAATGCACTTGCTCATATGCTCGATCATATTATATGCAAAAGATTCTTAATAGAAAGGGCTAAATGTATTTTTAAAGTCGTTTTTCACTTATTTTTTTATATATAAAAATTCTTGAATTTTTTCTAAAAGAAAAAACAAAATTCCAGAAAAAATGGTCCACCCGTTTTCGAAATATTGAATTTTCAAAAAAAAAAACATTTTTTTTTCAAAAATCCAAAAAAAATATTTTTCAAAAAATGCAGTATTATTTAGAATTCGAAGGAATTCCTGTACAAAAATTTTGATCGAAATCCGTTGAGCCGTTTGTGAGGAAGTCGAAAATCGATAAAATGGTTGGATGGCAGGTACCGTTAATAACAAAATATTAAAAATATGTTTGGCCAAAATTAGACCATACTTAAAGTACTACACACACTAAATTTTATCAAAATCGTTGGAGCCGTTTTTGAGATAACTAAGAATGTAGAAAAAATTGTATGGCAAGTACCGTTATTTTTGGCGATAATTAAGGAAATAAAAAAAAATTGTATGGCAAATACCGTTATTTTTGGGGCTAAAAGAACGATTGAAAAAATTACATTCACCTAAAACGCCTAACCACCAAGTTTGAACAAAATCGGTTTACCCGTTTAGGCTTTAGATCGTTCAACAAACAGACAGACAGACAGATAACAGGCAGACAGACAGACGGAATTGCGGGACCCACTTTTTTGGTGTTCTTTATTATAGTAATGTCAACTTTGATTGAAACCTCGAGTTCGATTTTGTTTTCCAAATGCAAAACTTGCCCTAAAGTACCTATATCGCAAGTAAAAAATATTGATTATTTTTTTAGCTTATATATACATAGTTAAACTAGAATTTTTATTTATTTAAATAAAAAAAGTCCCAGAAAAATATCACTTTCGACCGTGTCAATAAACATATCCGCCAAAGAAAACCTATCGGAAATTCACGCACTTGAAATGTCAAATCGAATTCGCTTTCGATTTCGAAAATAGGGCGAATGTTAAGCGAAAGAGACGAAAGCGAAACAGTAATACCAGATATCAATTTCACCACCTAAAACTATTTGCCACCAAAATGTTCGAAAAATATTTTTTTTTTTTTACTTTTGAAAAGCAATTATTTACTTTTTTTTGAAAATTCAATATTTCGAAAACGTTGGCACAATTTTTTTTTGGAAATAATGTTCTTAAATTTATATTGTTAAATAAATATAATTGCCATACCAATATTTTTTATAAAAATAAAATAAAAAAAAATTGTTTATAAATATCCAGGTAAAAAACGATTAAAAATATATGGCGCAAAATTTTAAACGATTTAGTAATATGTTAAATCATTTTTAGTATGATAATAGTTTAAAAGAGTATTTTGCTAATTTTAAACGAGTTTAGTATCGTATTATCTTCCTAACATTTTACTAAAGTTAAAATCACCGAATGGCTACTTTAATTTTTTAGTATCGTACTAAATCCATTCTTATAGTATATCGGCTTTGCACGCGGGAGGTCCTGGTTCGAGTCCTGCTGGTGTCAATTTTTTTTTTTATTTTTGTAAATAATGAAGTTAAAATTATGAAAATATAAACATCGAATACTTATTTAGAGTACATGTTGGGTTTCTATCAGCATATAAATCAATTTACAACGCATAAACACAATAATTGTGTTCATCAAAATTCAAACCCTACAAATGCTTTGCTATTACCATGTTACTATTAAACAAAAGGTTTAAAATTTATGAAAAGTTAGTAGACTACTATGTATAGAGTAAATTGCTAACTAGTATCGTGTTGTTTAAAATTTTGCGCTTATGTATTTAGCTGCTTGGAGTAAAAATCTTTTGCTCGAACATAAGAGCTAGTATGCGCGGCCCAGTCGTGCATTTTATTTATAAAAAAAAAATTGTATAGGTATGGGAATTATAAACATATTAAGTTTTATTTATTTATTAACATTTAAAAGGACCTCCTACATAAAAATTTTGATCGAAATCCGTGGAGCCGTTTATTAAAAAAACGAAAATCGTTATTTTTGGGGTTAAAAAACGATTCAAAAATCTATTTGCAGAGTATCGCCAAAACGTTTATCTACCAAGTTTTAGGAAAATCGTTTCATCAGCTTAGGCTGAACAATGTAAAACGATTTACAGACAGCTGGACAAACGGCATTGCGGGACCCACTTTTTTGGAGTTCTGTACATAAAGTTTGAGCGACGATCCAGTCGTGCATTTTATTTATTTAACCCATATTTTTATGTAGTATGTTTATTGAAAAAGGTCGAACAAGTGCGAGTTGCCAATTATAGCAAAAGCATAATTTTGGTCGGACAAATTAAGTGCATAAGGATCAAATAACTCCTTTGCTCCTTCTAAACGGAAATATATAATTTCATATGAAGCATGTGTCACACAAACAATATAATATTAAAATATTTCCACGATTTGATGAAGTGGTGTTGCCATGTTTTTAGTGATAAAGACAAAAATAAGATAAGGAAAGTTATTAAACCAAAATGTCTCTACGTGTGTTAAGGAACGACTAGCGTTTTTGTTATTAACATTTCGTTTAGATTAACAAACTGTATCGCTGGAATGATAAATTTATGCAAAGGAATGTTAAGCAGTATAGTTTCAAGTAGGTAAGTATACCCATCTTTTATGTTTAATGGGAAATTAGCATTCTGTCTCACATTAGAAAAAGTATCCAAGGAGTTCCCTTTATTCACACATAATTTAAACAACTTTCGTGAAATGTTAATGCACAAGGGGTTTCCGCACATGTTACCAGGAATCACATAATTGTATATGTACATAATATAAGTCCCTATTAGGTAGAATTTTAAGTATTTTAAGTTAACTGAGTCATGCATACATTTTATAATCAGAATGGTTTATTTTCGTTTTCAAAGAGTACCAAATTAAACTGAACATTGAACTAAACCTAGGCAGCACTATAATGTATAAATAGATACATATAGGTTTATTTAGGAAGGTACATATACATATTTAATTTTTTAGGGAATTAAGCATTTGAACTTTAAACTTTTTTGTTTGTTTATATTTTCCTATGGAAATAAGTGCGATATGCTCGTATCGTACGTTAATTATTGAGAATTTTGGGCTTATAAAAAATAATACTTGGAAAAATGTAAGTAATAAATTAAAAATAAATCAAATACACAACTTGATTGCATGCACTTGCTCATGTGGTTAGAAAAGCCCGCGATGAAATAAAACCCAAAACAAATGTTGGGAACTTATGTGTGTACTTTTTTTTTTTTTTAATTTCTCTAAAACACTTAAACTTTAGTGTTTCACAAAATTCTTTTCATAAAGAAGCCTCATTTGTCAAAACGGTCACTGCGGATTTTTTATGTTTAACTTCAAACAAAGCTTTTCAATCCCGCAAAAAAATCACACCTTATAACAAATGTGAGAAAGCTGTATAAGTGCATTGTGGGCACGAAAAATGTACCACCTACAGTTTGGTTTTGCGATTCCGATTCGAATATTAAAGAAATTATTTTATTGTTATCTTCTTAGAGAACACAACGACTAAATAAAACGCACGATTTATTAACAATTTAATGGCCAATTTCATAAAAAAAACACTAAAAGCCTTTTACAAAAATTCCTTTTAAATTATCATAATCATACCATTAAATCTTTCGAGTTTCACCAATCTATAAATTTTTTTGTTAAGATTGAGCTCTTTGCACATCCCTGGCAAAATAAATGTATTTTTTTCTAATAATCGAAATGTACGAGTATGAGAAATAAAATGCACGAATGGATCGTACGAACTTGCTCTTGTAGCTAACAACTTTAGTGTAAAGTAGTAGCTAACCACTGACGCTGTTAGAAGGTATAGGCAGTCTAGTTTAGTTATACTGTGCAGGCTTAAAGCCGAAGTAGGTAAGATTACCTTGATTCTTAGTATAATGAATTGCCGAATGCATAATTCAAGGAATGGTTACATATAGGCACCATCCTACAAATATATATTTATATGGATTTTAATTATGTAAATTAGGAGGCTAATATGTACCTACCTATATAGATGGCGCTTATGTATGTTTATATGTACATTCATATGCATGTAATGAAAGTGAATAAAGAAAAAGAAGTCAGCAGGAGTCGATCTTATATCCAACGTTGTACTACGACATTTGCCTCAGGAAGCAGTTGACATTTATACCACAATGTTTAACAACGCGCTGAATAATGCATATTATCGAAGTCGATAAGGGAAAGGACAACTCCAATCCGGCGAATCTCCGGTCGATAAGTCTTCTTCCAAGTATCAGCAAAGTATTTGAAAAGGTTATTAATAGAGCCCTGTTCAAGTGGGCGGAGGACAAAAATATCATCCCGGATAATCAGTTCGGGTTTAAGGCGGGACATGACACAATTCATGCTGCGTCTAAACTAGTTTCTGATATCCAATGGAACAAAACTAAAAAGCAGTGTACGGGTGCCTGTCTGGTTAATTTGGAGAAGGCCTTCAACACCGTATGGTTAGAAGGTCTCTATCTAAAGCTAACCAGACTAGGTATAAGTAAACCTCTATTGTATATGCTTTATGACATGCTAAATGGTAGAAAGTTTGTTGTCAAGAGGGGCAATGTAACTTCTACCGCAATTTTTAATATTATAAAAGGTCTTCAGCAGGGAGCGGTTAACTCGCCGATTCTATTCAGCATTTACACCAGCGATCTGATAGGTAGTCTAACTCAGGCAATTGCGTACGCCGGCGATCTAATTGCGTACAGAACAGCTAATACAATTGAGGTCATTAAAAATCTTTTGCAGAGTGACTTCGACAAGATTCAGCGATATTGTGATGACTGGAAGTTGAAAATCAACTTCCAGAAATCAGAAACTATTTTGTTTAGGACTCCGTTGTCTAGCGCCTCAAGGGATACGAGAAAGAACTGGCGCAAGCTGGTGATCGTAGGGCCACATGGATATCCACTGGCGAGTAAAAGTGTAGTAAAGTACCTTGGTTGGATCAGTATTTGTATTTCGACAGGCATATAGGTGCTGCTTTGGCCAGGGCTAGGGGAGCCTTTGCCTTGACAATGCGACTGTTTTATAGCAGCCGTCTTGACAGCAGGGTGAAGGTGATTTGCTACATGGCCCTCATCAGGCCGATGATTGCCTACGGATGCCCGGTGTGGTTCAACGTTGCCCCATCTCAACTGGAAAAGATTCGGGTATTTGAGAGGCAATGTCTTAGACGTTGCCTTGGATTACACAGAACACCAGAGTCGGAGTACACAAAATATTATTCCAACCAGGTTCTATACAACGGAGCCAACATAAACAGAATAAATATTTTTTTGTTTAAGCTGATTCGGGGTCACGTTGCAAGAGCGATGTCCTCAACTAAAAGCTTAATTTTTGGGGCTTATTACCCCAATAACGAATATTTTGAGAGTGCGCGGTTAAGTGGTTACATCCCTCCCGAGGCATACCTCTATTTAGAGAGTCGAGGGCTGATACAGGATAGAATGTCGGTTCCGCTTATCTACCACGTCAGCCGTAAAACTGTAGATAGGCGACTCCTGTATGGTCGAGACGTCATCGCTCAAGGTGGAGAGGAGCGCCTTCGGTTTAGTAGGACTGTGTCCGATCGGGACCGAAGGGATAGGGCGAAACAGGAGAACCAGTTCTGGTGGCTCTCTGAACAGCATCGTGATATTAAGAGGTATGTCTTGGCCGACTTACATACATTTAGGGTAATTAGGTATGAAAACAGTCGGGGTGGCACCAAACAAAAAAAATTAATAAAAATATGTATGTATGTAAACGGTAATTTTTTAAGAGCTTGGTTTTTGAAAATTCAAAAAAACACAGAAAATTGTAAAAAGTGAATGAAATTTTTATTTGGATCGATAAATCAATTTCTGCCATTTACTTTTTAAAAATAATTTCACTTAAATGTTGCCCGCGGCTACGCTTCAGGTGGTCCATTCTGAAGGTCCAATTTTGGCAAACTTTTTCACACATTTCGGCCGGAATCTCACCAATGACGCGTTCAATGTTGGCTTCCAAGGCAGCAATCGTGTTTGGCTTGTCCCCATAGATAATAGACTAAACATAGCCCCACAAAAAATTGTCTAACGGGGTCAAATCACATGATCTTGGTGGCCAATTGACTGCGCCAAAACGTGAGATCAACTGCTCACCAAATTCGCCTCTCAATTGATGCATGGTTTCGCGTGCAGTGTGGCATGTGGCACCGTCCTGTTGGAACCACATGTCGACCGAGTTCAATTCTTGCATTTTCGGCAAAAAAAAAATCTGTTATCATCGAACGGTACCTTTCTCCATTGACCGTAACCCTGCGGCCTTCATCGTCCTTGAAGAAGTACGGCCCAATGATGCCGCCTGCCCATAAACCGCACCAAACAGTGCATTTTTCGGGATGCATTGGTAGCTGCTGAATTGCCTCTGGCTGCTCTTCACTCCAAATACGGCAATTCTGCTTATTCACGTATCCATTTACCCAAAAATGAGCCTCGTCGCTGAAGACAATTTTGCGATAAAAAAACGGATCCTCATCCAACTTTTCTAAGGCCCATTCACCCGAAATTCTACGTTGTGGTAGGTCGCCTGGCTTCAATTCTTGCACCAGCTGTATTTTGTATGGCTTTAAACCAAGATCTTTGCGTAAAATCTTCCAGGTGGTCGAATAACACAAACCCAATTGCTGCGATCGGCGCCGAATGGACATATCGCGATCTTCAGCAACACTGGCGGATGCAGCAGCAATATTCTCTTCGGTACGCACTCTTCGGATAATATTTGGTGGATTAATGTCCAATAAAGTGAAACTGGTGCGAAATTTGGTCACAATGAGCTGAATAGCCTGCTCGGTGGGTCGCTTATGACGACCATAAAACGGACGTAGCTTGCGAAACACATTTTTCACAGAGCACGAATTTTGATAATAAATTTCAATAATTTGCAAACGTTGTTCAGGCGTAAGTATATTCATGATGAAATGGCAAAGAATACTGAATCGAAATGTCAAATGTTCGTGGAATTTGTCATGTGTGATCTGTCAAAAATATAAACGTCAAAAACCAAGTAGCAAAAAAATCACCCGTTACAATGGTCGGAAAAAGTATTTTGACAGAAATCAAATCGCACATTTTAATTTACATCTTTTTTTTTTATTTATAGAAAAAAAAATTAAAAATTACATAATATCGGTATACCTATGGGATTTCAAAAAAAAAATTCGTTGAATTCAACATCATACTTCTTTAACTAATTTTTTTTTTTTAATCTAAGCGGAAAAAAGTATTTTTACGAAACATTATTAATAAAAAAAATGACGTGACAGTAAATTTATACATCAATTTAAGCAAAACTTAATAGAAAGTGAAATTTCCGTTACGGTTGATGACTTTTCGTAACCGGCCGGGTATGGATTTTACCAAATTTTGCAGTTTGCAGAGAAACTTCTCTCCACAGGTCTTCGACCTCAGCAATTGTCTCTTCGCGTGTTCTTGTCAAACATGGACTTCTCTTTCGCTTTATATACGCCCACACATTCTCTATTACATTTAGATCAGGGCTCTGAGGTGGCCTATATAATATATTTATATCCACTTCCTTCAGAAAATTGGTTATCAGTTTTGCTTTGTGACAAGGTGCGTTATCTTGTTGCAAGATAAATGACTGTCCAATTAATTTGTCACCTGAACCAAAGGCGTGGTTATTTAAAATATCCAAATATTTATCCTTGTTCATCGTTCCTTCAATTGGTACCAAGTCTCCTGTGCCGTTAAAACAAATACATCCCCAAAACATTACGGAGCCTCCACCATGGGGCACTCGTTCACAAGCAGGTGCCACTTTTTTACGCATTTTCTAAGGAATTCTGCAGAAAGTTTTCTTTTTTGAGGCATGGTACTGAAATGAGCTTTCATCAGTCCACAATATTTTTTCCCAAAATGATGAAGGCTTATGTAAAATTTCTTTGGCGAATTCCAAACGTTTAAGTTTGTTTTTATGTGATATTTGTGGTATTATTCTGGCTATGTAAGTGGCAAAGCCAGCCTCTTTTAAACGATTTCTTATAGTTTTTTTCACAAATTTCAATATCATAGTGATTTTTCATTTCTATTGTTGCAGATTGGGGCGTTTTTAGCACGTCTTCTTTAAATTTTCCGACGATTAAACGGTCTTCTCTTTTGGTTGTCTTGTGTGGGCGTCCTGAACATGGTAAGTTTCGCGTTGATTTGTGATTTTTTTGTTTATTTATTTGGTAATACACGGTTTGACGAGGCACTTTGTATAGTTTGCTTAAGTATTCAACCGAAATACCAGCATCATACTCGGCCACCATTTCATTTCTTAAAACTTCGCTTATTTCCGCCGTTTTCCCCATTATAATCAATTAAATTCAAAAAAAAATTTAATGTAATAAAATTTCTGTATTTAAATGTGCTTAATTTTAACAAATAGTAACTTTGATCGCACGCACGAAACGAAATGAACTAAAAAGAATATGATGTCAAAATACTTTTTTCCAGTTAATTTCAACTCACTCCATACATTGAACATGATTAAGAACGAATGCGTAAGGAAAAATAAAATATTTTGTAATTTACAGTTACAATCACGTAGATATTTTGTTTTGAGCATCACACGAGTTCCGTTATATCTCTCAGCTCTTTAAAACAAGCAATATAACAAGGAAAATTTTTTTGTCAAAATACTTTTTCCAACCATTGTATGTTTAGGTAAAAAAAAAAAAAAAAAATACTGATACTGAGTTTTTTGTAAAAAAAAAATTTCTTGGTTTAAAAAAAAAATATAAAATAATTAGATTTAATTAAAATAGTTTTTAAGTCGAAAGACATTAGTTCTAAGAGTTATTGTTTAGTTTAGAGCGCCCGTAAAGGGCCAGTAAATTAATTGTAAGTTATTGATAAGTAGGCTAGTTTTAAACATTTTTCTCTAGCTTTAAGATAGTTATAAGTGAATAGGAAATAAAAATGAATTTACAAAAAAAAAATAATGAAATTGAAAGTGAATGGTGTATAGGTGGATAAAAAAATCATTTTTTAAACTGATAAAAACTACCAAAACCATTACTATAATCAATTTCTCGAAAAACCAAGCAACGCCATTAGGTGCCATGGATCAATGAAAATTTTATTAAAAAAGTATCTCGAAAATTGTAGGACGGATTTTGATGAAATCCTGTTTTTATTTTTAGTTTTTTGTAATAAATTTTTTTTTTTAGTTTTGGTATGCAGTTTTTTAGAGTTTATTAATATAAAATTTAATATAATTTTGTTTGATTAGTTTTAAGAATATTGATTTTTCAAAAAAAAAAAAAAAACAAAAATTATTTTTAATTGAAAAAAAAAAAGTTTTTCAAAAATTTTATACGCAAAATTAGTTTGGCTACCTAGATCTTCTCGGATATTAGACCGAGACAATGTACCGTTACCGAGAAAGCCAAAAATTAAAGAAAAAACTTTATAAGAAAGGTACCGTTAATAGGCCTTTCCGGTAAATTTGGTTCCGGTAAAATGATAGCTAATTCCAACAAAAAAAAATCTCTAAAATTTTTATCAAAATCGTTGGAGCCGTTTTCGAGAAAAATAAGATTAGGTACCGTTATTTTTAGGCCTAAAAATAAAATTTCAATTTCCCCTTCTGAGGAATGCCAAAAGAATCACTCATATCAAATTTGAAGGAAATCGCTTTAGCTGTTTAGGCTGCAGCTCGTTATACATACAGATGGACAGACTGATAGACAGACAGACAGGCATTAGGTAGGTTGTTGTTGAAAAAAATGCACAAAAAACGAACAGATGACTTTATATTTATTTTTGTTAAAGCAAAGAAGTAATATTATCTATATATGTACATTGTGGTCATGTTTATCTGTTAAAAATTGTGTCTAGTAGGACTACTCATTGTCTTCGAATCTAGAACGAAGAAAAGAATCATTAAATAATACTGGCATCATGATCATGTGGACTTCCAGGCTACTGTGCGGTGCTCCAACATCAAAGAATTTTAAATTGATGTCGCATACGTATTGCGTGTTATGTTAATTGAAAACTTTGCACGGCAAATTACTGTGTTTCTCTTCATCGTCGGACGGCCGGAATCTATTATCCCAAATAAAAAGCAAATCAGTGAAATATTATTATTAACATGCAAAGCTTACATTTATTTAAAATTAACTTATTGTTAACTGCACCTGATGACATATTGACATTTGAAAGACATTTTTTTAAATTTAATGAGCCAAAAATGGTCAGTTAGTTTATAAGGGTGTTTAAAAGCTTGTGTAATTTAAAAGCGCTTGGTGAAGCCAAAAATCCTATTTTAAGGCTTAGAAGCCTGGTAAATGTTTAAGAGTCCTTGGTGAAATCGGAGCTTAAGACCCCTTACCGAGAGAGAGTATTATAGAAGTAGTCACTGAATGTTCGTAAACTTCACAAAAAATCAGATATGACCGCGAAAGAAGTTGTGTCCAATCTTATTTCTGAATTATTTTTGAATGAATGAATAATTTCCTGTCGAAGTTTCATAAAATCAAAAAATATATAAATATCGAATTATTCCTAAATCTTCCATTCTCTTTTTCCATCCGAATTTTTTTTTGGGAATTAAAACTTAGTTATTCCTTACAAATGAAAAATAAAATGCTCTTCTACTTGCTCTCACACTGTAAGCACAAGATTATTAGTAGAAACGGCTAAATAAAGGGTTATCCATTTTGCGGTTTAAAAAGTATAGGGCTGGAATTCGACATCTGCCAAGGAAAGTTGTTAAACCAATTTTTTTTTAGCTGAAAGTCTGACATTTACAAAAATGAATCGCTTAACTATCGTACAACGTATACAAATTGCTAAAACATACTACAAATATGGTGATTCTGCCACAGCCACAGCCACATATCGTGCTTTAAGAATAGATTATGGCTTACATAATCGTCCAACTACGCAAGCAATTGGCAAAATTGTGAAGAAATTTGAAGAGACTGGATTGGTTTCAGATATTGTAAGGCTTGTTCATCATCATTTCGCTCGTACCACTGAAAATATCGCTGCTGTAAGTGAAATTGTTGCCGAAGACCCGAATGTGTCGATTTGTCGTCGTTCTCAGGAACTAATATTATTGCGTATTTTGCATTTGGATCTAGACCTACATCCATATAAAGTCCTGCTGACACAACAACTGAAGCCAACTGACCATTCACAAAGTCTTAGATACGTCGAATGGTTGCTTGAACAACAGGCGGTCGACGGCGATTTTTCGAACAAAATTTTTCTCAGCGACGAAGCACATTTCTCACTCGGTGGGTATATTAATAAACAAAATTGTCGTATTTATGGTTCTGAGAATCCTCAAGTAATTGAAGAGAGGCCATTACATCCACAAAAAGTCACTGTTTGAGGCGCTCTTTGGTCCGGAGGTGTGATTGGACCTTACTTCTTCGAAACCGATGTTGGAACGACTGTCACCATCAATTTTTTTGCCTGCTATTGAAGAATACGGCTTGGAGAATATTTGGTTTCAACGAGACGGTGCCACATGCCACACAACTGGAGAGAATATGGCTTTATTGCAAGAGACATTTCCTGGCCGCGTAATTTCTCGTTGTGGCGATATCAACTGGCCATGCGATTTAACACCGCTGGACTTTTCTTGTGGGGCTACGCGAAAGACCGTGTTTATGCAGATAAACCTTTAACTATTGAGCACTTGAAAACCAACATTCCAACTGAGATACCGCCTAATATGTGTCAAAAAGTGGTCAAAAATTACCACAAAAGAATCGATGCTTGCAACAATTCGCGTAGTGGTCATTTAAATGATGTAGTGTTACACACATAATGTCAACGTTCAAACTTTCTAATAAAAAAATAAATATGAAAACAAATATTTTATGTGTTTTATTTACGTTTACTCTTGAAACCGCAAAATGGATAACCCATTATATTCCGGATGACAAGGCCTATAGAGAATAAGGTGCATGTTGTAATGAAAAATGAGCTCAAAAGTTAATTCCTTTAGTCCATTTGATTTCCAGCCATTTGTATTGTTTTTTATACATCAACATCCAAAATTTAATAGATAATTATTTTACCTCAAGTGGCGTCACGAAAGCTGGCACCATGGGACAATTATTGTATGATACTGACATTAAACTAACAGTCCAATACGTTCATGTGCAGAAGATTGTATTCATAAACTTCATATATGACATCAGTGTTTGGCAGATTGTGCCACTATAATTGTTTGACCGTAGAAAGCGCAGTAGGTAAAGAAAACAAAATTTGAAGCGCAAAAAATGTAATTTTTTTGGCAGTTTCTTAATACCTAAGTATTTTAGAAAAATCAACAATTAAACATTGTCAAGTTTTTGCGCACAACACCGTGAAGTCTATTAACATTAAACGAAACGATTAATAAAACGCCATTTTATAGACTTCACTTGAAGTCAGTAAGGCGTTTTATTAATCGTTACATTTAATTCTTAATACCTATGATTACTTGCGATATACTTAGGTACTATAGGGCGAGTTTTTAATCAAACTTTACATTACGATGATAGCGAACACCAAAAAATTGGGTCCCGCAATTCCATTTGTCTGCGTTTGTCGGTAGAACGATCTAAAGCCTAACCCTGCGCATACACAAGCAGTTTTTATTTTTATTTCAGCAATTGTTACAGAAATTTTTATTTCTTCGTTCAGTGGGCAAATTATTTCATGAAATCTTATTTAAAATCAGAGTGCCAAGCAAACACCACTTATTGTATTTACATTTTCGGACTGGAATTCCAACTGAACCTATCAATATACACATGTAAAGGTAAAAAGCACACAAATGTCAGTCAAACTAACATTAAACGTCAAATTATTTCTTCATATATTTCCACGGATATGGTAAGAAAAAAATGCTAAAATCGATTTCGTAAAATAATTTATTTCATGAAATTTGTGGTCTGTATTGGAAATTTCAAATCCATGTTCGATTTCCTGAACGAAATTATTGCTTGTGGAGGCGCAGGGTATGCGGCTGAAGCGATTTTCTCCAAACTTAGTATACTTAAGCATTTTAGGTGAATGCCTCAAATAACATGGTCCAACATGTTTTTTTGCCATACAACCGTTTTTTTTTTATTTTCAAATTTCTCATAAATGGCTTGAAAAGTCAATAATTCAAAAATGTATAACGTTTGTTTTTCGAAATTATATTCTTAAGCTTATATTATTAATTACATCAAATTACCATACCGAATTTTATTCAGAAAAAAATTAATGAAATTTTGTATATAAAATATTTAGTTAAAAACGACTTTAAGAATATAATGGGTTATCCATTTTACGGTTTCAAAAGTAAACGTAAATAAAACACATATAAAATATTTTTTTCATGATATTTCTTTTTTATTATAAAGTTTGAAATTTGACATTATGTGTGAAACACTACATCATTTAAATGACCACCACGCGAATTGTTGCAAGCATCGATTCTTTTGAGAGGTAATTTTCGACCACTTTTTGACACATATTTCGCGGTATCTCAGCCATAACTTGACGAATGTTAGTTTTCAAATGCTTAAAGGTTTATCTGCATAAACACGTTCTTCCGCGGAGCTCCACAAAAAAAAGTCCAGCGGTGTCACATCGCATGATCTTGGTGGCCAGTTGATATCGCTACGACGAGAAATTACGCGGCCAGGAAATGTCTCGTGCAATAAAGCTATATTCGCTCGAGTTGTGTGGCATGTGGCAGTATCTTGTTGAAACCACATATTCCCAAGTCATATTCTTCAATAGAGGCAAAAAAAAAGGCAGTATCATATGACCATAACGCTCCGAATTGACGGTGACCGTCGTCGTTTCATCATCGTTTTCGAAAAAGTAAAGTCCAATCACACCTCCGGACCAAAGAGCGCCCCATAATGTGACTTTCTGTGGATGTAATGTCCTCTCTTCAATTACTTGAGGATTTTCAGAACCCCAAATACGACAATTTTGTTTATTGGCTTACCCACCGAGTGAGAAATGTGCTTCGTCGCTGAAGAAAATTTTGTTCGAAAAATCGCCGTTCAGCGCCTGTTGTTCAAGCACCCATTCGACGTATCTACGATTTTGTGAATTGTCAACTGGCTTCAGCTGTTTTGTGAGCTGGGGGTCAATTCCCGATCTGTGAAATTATGAAGTGATAAAAAAAAATATCATTTCAGTTTTCACAGAGGTTTATCATTTTCCAACTTCACGCACACGCCTAATGCGATTCTAGAACTCATTGTGATAAAGTTTGTACTAAAAAGTACTAAATGATAAATTCTGTCATTTCTGATTAGATTTTTTGTTGGGAAAGGTAAATATTTCATTTCAGTTTCTAAATTTGCTTAAGAATAATGTCCGGAATTATAATTCGTTTAATAAATTAAAAAAAGACGTCGTACTGAACAATTGTGGGTTTTATATTTTATTCAATAGTATCTCTGTTTTAAGTAAGATTTATTATTTTTTCATGTGACGATATTGAGGCTTTACCTTCGAGATGGGCAGAATCTATTCGAAGTTAAAACTACGAGCACTTTATTGGACTTTATAGATTCCCAAAACATTTATGCAGGGATTTAATACGTGAATTGAGAGCATTATTGAAAAACACTCAACTTATAAGTGCGCTCCAAAGCCATTTAAATATGGTAAAGTGCTCTGCATTTTTTTGCAATGGGTAGTTTCCAACGATCTGTCGTGGGAATGAGCACCGTCGCGTGCTGTTGTTAATCTGCTTAACAATTTGACAAAATGATTTAACAATTTCTTTATTTACTCGAATTAACACAAATATAACTTACTACCAAAATAAATGTGTGTATAAATATAATTGTTGATTAATTGTCATGAGCCAAATCCTGTTTTTCTTCTTAATATTCGATTAGAAACATTTTCTTCACAAAACAATTGACTGTGATAAAAAAATTATCATATGAAAAATGTTTGGCGTTTAACTTCACTTTTTCACGAATCGAGAATCGAATTAGACGTGAAAGCGTGATAAAATTTATCACTTCACATCTTCACAGATCGGGAATTGACCCCCTGGACTTTATATGGATGTAGGTCTAAATCCAAATGCAAAATACGCCATAATGATAAATCCCGAGATCGACACATTCGGATCTTCGGCAAAACTTTCACTTACAGGAGCGATATTTTCAGTGGTACGAGCGACACGATGATGCACAGGCCTAACAATATCTGTACCAATCCAGCCTCTTCAAATTTCTTCACAATTTTGCCAATTGCTTACGTAGTTGGACGATTATGTAAACCATAATCTCATCTTAAAGCGTAGTGCGATAGTTAAGCGAATTATTTTCGTAAATGTCAGACTTTCAACTGAAAAAAAAAAATTGGTTCAACAACTTAGTTTGACAGATGTCGAATTCCAGCCCTATACTTTTGAAACCGCAAAATGGATAACCCTTTACCTATAAATAACACGCGCATCACGGAATAGAAGTTCAAAAGAAAATAATCAAGAGTTGCGCGTTACACTCAGGCGCCATGTAATACATGAGTTGCTTTTTTCCCCGCTAGTTATAATCAAGAGGGCTAGTGTCGCCTAAAATGACTGAGACTAATATGGAACCAACTTGAGGAAGGCAATTAGCAATTTAATTTTTTTTTTAATTTAACTATATGCCTGTAAGGCTTAAGGTCTTTTAAAAGCAACCTGAATTGCACGGCACTAGTTTTTCGCAAAGTGGATTTAAGAACCAGGTATTGACTGTCTCATTTTAACCTAAAGCAATTAATATTATAATACGTCCATACTTCTGCCATTGACCCAAAAAATCTGAATTTTTTAACACGTCTACCGCAGCCGTTTATGAAAACACCAATACCCTTAGACGCAAGTTGTTCGTAAGATGACGAAAGTACCCCGTCCTAGATATCTCATCATACCTACTTACTGATAATAACATTGCTACTCTCATGATCTCCATTAAAATCTTATTTTTGTCATAAGCTGTAAAAATATTAATTAAGAAAATAATTTTTCATTACCAGTATGTATAATTTCCCAATTAATATAAATTCGACATATTATTTGCTTCTTCCGAACTAATCGTATTTTTTTTATTTTGGTACAATACTCGTATACTAAATATTTAAGCGGGCGCGGCGCGTGGCGACCGGCGCGCAATTATTTGAAGTGATTCAATTTACATTTTAAATCGCAATTGATTCGCTGGAAAAAATCAGATACACAACTTTTATCCAAAAAACCAAATTCTAGTTGGGATTTTTATGAAGTGTAATGTTAGTTGCGTAGTTTTTAATTCTATTACGCACGGCACGACCAAATATTTTTGTTTGCATTCTATGCTAACGTAATCCCTAATAATAATAATATGACATAGTTTACATGCATTAGCTTGTACACCATACAAGGTAGGGGTAAAGTAAAATAAATGTGCTAGTTTTTGCAAACGCCGTCATAAATATATGACATTGAAAATGTTTTGACATTTATGTTGTAGCGATAATAGGAATGCAGCGCTACACACCTGAACTATTTTTGAAATAATTATCGTTAGACGACGAAAGTTTGATCTTCGTTGTCCTCTTGCATCATGTGTCCAAATAATATTATTCTATATATAAATTGTGAGTGAGTGATAAGAGGTATTTTCCTAAGTAAACAAACATAGCTTATCTTTCCGTAGATTCAGGAGGCCAGAATACTCCCGGAATTAAGTTGATTCTTCAGCCCCCCTACAACACCGCAAGGTGCAGTGAATGCATACTTTTAATTGCATCAGTTGTTATGAATTGTGACTTCTCTAATCTCGTCCCTAGCACGTACTCTATTACCTATAAGTTTGCTTAAATAATTAACATTGTATCTAATATAAATTGGGATGAAAACTCCGGTATTTGTGGAAGCACCAAGACACAACATTGAGTCCTTAGCCCTCGCAAAACCAAATTCTCAAATAGAACTTGAAAGAGTCCTCTGTCCTTGTCGAAATAAAAACAAATAAATAGGTCTATGGCCGGGGGTGCGTATTGCCAAACTGTATATCAGCACAGAGCTGAACCATATTCTGCTCACCGAATTTGACAGCATTGTAGAGCACACTGTATGCTACTACAGAGTTTTCTGTGGTCAGAGGAAGTTTTCTTGTAAAGCATTTTATTTGGTATGGTATTAATTTTGTTCAGGCTATTAAGAGCAAAGTACCTGAGAGTTCAGAGCCATCGTTTATGTATATAATATATTGTGTGTCGTGTGTTTGAGTTTTAGGTAACTAGTCTATTTTAGGTAGAAGATAAATGTCACCAGGGCCTTGTATATCTGCCGATCTATCAGAGCTTTCCAAGCCTTGAACCTGCTGATCTACCAGAGCTTTACCTGTTATTTAGTGCAACGAGGGGTTTACGCCAGCTGATCTAGCAGATCTTTTGTCTCTTATTAAGTGGCACTAGGACTTTGAATTTGATGATCTACCAGAGCTTAACCTGCTGTTTAGTAGTACCAACTGGGGTGAACCTGGCGATCTACCAGAGCTTTACCCGCTGTTTAGAGGCACCAGCGCCATTAAGTCTGTTGATCTACCAGAGCTTTTGCCTGTTGTTTAGTAGTGCCACCAGGGCTTTAAATCTGCTGATCTACCAGACTGTTTGTTAGTGCCAACAGGGATTATATTTTTCTTAAAGTTTTTGTATAAACTTTCGTTTACTTCGGAGATTCGTGTTTGCTTCAGTACTACCCTGGCAGGAGCTCGGCTCGTCATCTCACATAACAGGGTTGATAACTGTGGTTAGCATGAGCAATGATTGGCGATTGCATTTGAATTTAAATAAAAATAGCTGAATGTGCAAATGGCTCTTCTTTGCGACTTTGTGTAGTAAAACCATAGTACTATCATTTCGCCGATTGGCTTAAGCTTAGTGTACACGATTGGTAGATCTATATTTAATATTGTAATATTGTCAGATCTAAGAAAGTCTGAAAATTATCTACAAATGAGCTGACAATTAATTATTTTTGTACAAGGTTGGTAGAAAATTTACCAATCTCTTACAATTTATTGTCAGAAGTTGGCTGAGAATTTATTGTCAGATAGTTGGCTGAATACCTAGCAATAAATTGTAAGAGATTGCTAGATTTTCTACCAACCGTGTACACACATAATTAATTGTCAGTCTTTTCAAACTATTCCCAGTTGATTTTTTCAGAAAATAAAAGCCGAAATTGGATTATAATAATAGAAATTAATATATAATATTAATGAAATATATGTACATATATTTATAAAAACTTAAAAACAAAACTTTAGAACGCTTTATGTTTCATTTAACTGAAAAGTAACAGTAAACATATAATTTTTTATTATCAGAATCATTTTTCTATAACTTGCTATTTATTTTAACAAGAAAACAACACTAATTCAAACACTTTGAGTGCGAGTATTTTTGATAAACATTTCTATCTGTTCCCAACACTGCACGGCGTCCAAAATTACTTTAAATTGTCTGACAATAAACAAATTGTATGATGCAAAAAAAAACTACATCTTACAAGATTTTCATTGTCAGAAACGTCAGACAACGATAAAAATTGTGATCATGATTATCAGATACCTTACAATTTTACGTCATGCATTTAATTGTCGGATAGAATTTCTGACAATTTATTGTAAGATTACAAAGTTGTAAGACATTGTAAGCATGTTTTTCACTGACAGATCTGACAATATTGTTAGATCTACCAATCGTGTACACTAAGCTTTAGTCGAATGAAGAGCCGTGGAGAGGTGCTAGTATCGCCACTGTACACTTGTACACTGCGTGATAAGAGTTGAACTCGAATACTGAACGTGTCGCCACTCTCGTTCCACAAGTTTTAATATACAAAGGTTGGGGGAAATTTTGAGGTGAAAGCAGCCACGCTGTTTGAAAATCTCTTATTATGTCTTTTTGACTTGGAACCCCAATATCACCAATGCAATTTTGGCAAAATATCGTATTATATTAAGTTCGGCTTTAAGACTTTGTGATTACACAATTAATTAAATACTCGTAAATCAATTACTTCACAATTGTTCAGATGTCAGCGAATTTAATCTCGAATTCCGTCTGCTTTTTTCTTTTGCAATCTAAAACAAAATTGAAACAAATTGGATTTTGAACTTATTGAATGGGTACACCATATTAACGCATGTAAATCATCGAAAGTATTTTTATGGGTTAGACAATTTATTCGTGGAAAAATTTTATCTACATAAATGTATTTAATATTTTGTACGTTTCACTGAACTTTGGACTCTGACTTGTTGAAATAATTTTGACGATGTCGTCGCCCGTTCGTCGAAAGGTGATTTTTACCAAACTTCGGTATTGTTTATCAATCAAAGTGGGTAAACACTAAATACCTCTTTATAATACCTATTCCTATATTTAAAAAAAGACTTTAGACCTTAAAACCAAAATAGACAGATATCATACACAAAAATAAATCTCTTTATCATCCAGAAGGTTGAACCAATCACATTTAAAAAAAAAATAAGAATAATGTTTACTTTGTTGTGATTTTGCTTTTTTGTTTAACTAAAATTAACATGCCATTTTTTTTGAGGTTTTATTAGCAATAGTAGGTCGATGAATATCATATACTAATGCGAATTTGTAGATAGTAATCTATCTATACGATATAGGTCTATAGTCACAGATAGTCGGTAGGCTTTCGGCTTCTGGTCAGACCATTCAATTTCACAAATAATAGGAAACCACAGTAATTATTTGTGTACATTATAACTTCGATAATTCGAATACATGTAAGCTAAGGTCTATAGGGGACCGGCCAGTGGGTATTTTTTTGGTTGACAAATAAACTCTTGCGAAGCTTTGGACCCTAAAGATCTTAGGTTAGGTTAGGTAAATGGGCTACCAGTTGATCTAGTTACCGGCACACTTAGATCAAGGTAGATCCGTTGTGATACCCCGAATTGTTGTAACTTCGATTTGAATAATCTACGATTACTATGGAGAGTCATTATCGAGCCGTTTAGATGCTTTTATGAAGTTCAACAGGCTTTTACCTGAAAGATTCGAGAGCTCTTCTAAATTGTTGAACAATTAGCTGCCCAAGAATTTGTTCCTTATATGAAAAAGTGCTGGACAATGACAGGAAATGAGTGGTGTCATTATCATTATCATTACTAAGCCCTATTTTCTTTTTATGATAGCCCAGTAGATTATGTCCGGTGAGTATGCTTACAAGAGTTCGAAGGGAATTCTTATTGTGTGGTTAACACTTTCTGTTCTTTTCTTTTCAAAGTTACACCATAGCTTGCTGGTTGTAGCACAGGTGTCGAGTCCGTTTCATCTTTCATTGGTTTTTAAGAGAATCTTCTTCCCAATATTCTTTTGTATGACACAGAGTGAGATTTAAACCGACGGGTCTATTTGGGTACTGTCAAGTGTTGAACACTTCCTAGCCAGCTAATCAGCTCTCTCGTTGTGCTTTGTGCCAAGAACTTTCAGCTCTTCGCGACAGCTAGTTACAAGCTTTGATTTGATAACTGCAGCAGCAATGGCTTTCCATCTTGGCTTGGCTTTCGATAAAGAAGGTGATGTCAGTATGTGGTATCTCCAGCATTGATACGTGTTTTGCAGCATTTTTCACTGCCAGGACCTCAGCCTGGAAGACACTACTGCGATCAGGTAGCCTAGCGGAACTGGCTACTTTAAGGTTTTCTGAGAAAAAACCTGCACCAACTCCAGTGCCCATCTTTTAGTCGTCGGTATAGATAGATACCGTGGACCCATCAATGTGAAGTTCGTTGTTTACCCATACTTGTCTGTCGGGGAAACAGGTTTTAAATAACATGTAGTCTGTGCGCACATTTTTGCCTATAATTTTCTGCAGAATCTGCGCATGTCCTATGTGGCTATTGCTACGGCGTTAGTTTGGCTAGCCGTAAGGGACTGTTAGCTGCTTATTCTTGAACGTATAGGTCAACGGGTCTTAAGTTGAGTATTGCTTCTAATACCGCTGTTGGGGTATACCTATACAAGCCATTTTTTGTATTTTTGTTAGGCTTTTTAGGTTCGTAGGTTTTTCCAGGGCATTCCACCAAGCCAGATTACCGTATGTTAGTATAAGTCTAACGATTGCTGTATACATCCACATAATAATCTTAGGATTTGAGTCCCAGTTATTAACAAATATCCTGTTGCATGAATAGAATGCGATCATTGCTTTTTTAGCTCTTTCTTATATGTTTGGACCCCAGTTTAATTTCTTATCTAGGATCACACCAAAGTATTTGGCTCGATCCGAGATAATAAGTGGGATTCCATCAATTGTGGGTATTGGCCTTTTTCTTCTGTTTGTAAAAAGGACCAGCTCAGTCTTTGAGGGATTAACCTTTAGACCACATTTTTTTTGTCCAATTAGAAACTTTGACTAAAGCGTTTTGAAGTTGTTCAAAGTTGTTTTAGTAGTTGGGAATTTACCTATTGCAAGTAGAGCCAAGCCATCGGCATAGGCGACTACTTTCACCACACTATGTTTAAGTTTGATAAGTACAGGGTGGCGCACGAATCGTGTTACAATAAAAAATTTAAATAACTTTTATTTTAATCGATGTATTTCATTAATTTTTTTTTTTATTGGATTAAAAATTAAATTTTATTTTAAATTTTTGTTGGAGCTCCTCCATCACTTGTTTGGCTACGTGTGCACTTGCTCCATCTTGTTGAAACCAAATCCTGCTGAAAGGGATACGTCTTCAGCGAAGTTCTGGGTAAAAAAAACTCCTTCAACATCTTTAAATAACGGTCCCCATTCGACAGTTTGTGTTACAACATTTTCTTCAAAGAAGTATGGCCCAACAATACACCTTGATGAAACTGCGCACCACACAGTGACTTGGGCAGTTCCATTTCATGGAGCATTTCTGGGTTAGATTCACTCCATATACGGCAATTTTGCTTGTGAACATTGCCGTTTAAGTCAAAATGGGCTCAGCAGACATGAACAAACAATTTATCTATGTGTTGTCTTCTTCGGCCATTGCAATCATCTTTCGGCAAAATTCCAGGCGAACAGCAAATCCTGAGGGTTTAACTTGCTTGTAACTTGGACCTTGTACGGAAACAAGTTTAAGTCACAATTAAACAAGCCAGATCACGGGCATTATTTTCTAGGTGTCTGAATTCGACGAGTTCCCCTAGAAAAATATAATTCACAGTGTTTGAAAGCTGTAAATTTTATTTGTGTCGGTAGCCATCGGCTAATATTTTCCGTCTTAGAAGGGTACTACAGCATCTAACTAATGAGCCCAACTGTATTACCTGAGCGAAACGCATAATTTGGACTAAAGGTCACAAAAGAGAACAAATTAAAAACAACGCTATAAATAAAATAATGCGAATTATAAGAGACATAAATACATAAGACACGGTAATTTTCTCCGCATTAGTGCAGCCGCCACCCTGGAGATAAATCTGAGACAACAACCATCTCTAGTCTCAGAACATCGCGCCAAATATCTTTCCTATTCTTCTTTCTCTAAATATAAAGGGTATTCATAATCCATTGAGCGCGTGCAAATTTATAAAAAAAAAAAACTCCCGGAGCCACTCGAGGGTTTTTTCGTTCTCGCACGTCAACAGCTTGAAACCGTGGGTAGTGCTGAGATTACCGAAGAGTGGCAGTTGCTTGCTGTTTACGATGGCCTCATTTCCACCGTCCAGAATTCTGAGCTCCAATAGCTGCCATTGATGCTCGGTAAGTTTCCGTGAGGGTTTCCTAAATTCGGCTATGGCCACTTGGTAGCCCTCACGTGTTACTTGGGAGGTCTTTGTCTTCTTCCTCTTGTTTTTCGGTGAGGAGGTAGCAGGTGACGAACTGTTAGGTCATGCCCTTTTGGATGTGCTTTCCACTGAGACAGGTTCGGCGCGAGTGGCGTGAGGCCTACTCCTTCTTGCCCATCCCTGCTTGGAGCACTGCCAAGTGGTTTTTTGGTTTGTAAGGATCTTAAATATGTATACATTCAAGGAAAATTAAATAAATTATGCGCATGTATGAATTGTACTGAATCAAATGCTTGTAGTGTGTAACAACAGCCTCGGAAGCACGATCCACGATATTAAGGACATAGAATCCAAAGCTGCAACTTTTTTTGGAACGATTGAGTTAGAGTTTCAATCATCACGAATGACGGAAAATGCATACAAGAACATTCTTGAAAGGGCTTTACCGAAATTCAGAGAGTCGTGAAACCTTGGACAAAGTAACGTATTGTTAGATTGTTGGAATGGCCTAAATATTATTGAGAATGTTTGGGGACGGCTCGTCCGTGAAGTCTACAAATCTGGACAACAATTTGAAGATAAAACTTTGACAAAAATTTCATGAAATTATTTACAAAAACTGTAAGATTCCATGCCAAATAGAATTTTTGAGCTAACTGTAAATAAAGGAGGGTCGACTCATTACTAATTGAATCAAAAAATGGCTAGCTTTAAAAAGAATGTTTTTTGTTTTAATTTTTCCTTCATTTTCTCTTTATTATTATTATGAATGCATTGCAGCAAACGTTTCAAATTGACAGTAATTATTATTTTCGATTTGACTTTTTTCTTATTATAATATGTAATTTAATATACGTGCTTTAAAAATCCACCGACAAAAATATTCATGCAAAACTATTTTTAAGAAAAAATAGCTCATGTTTACTGTATATGCTAGGTGTACCTATTCTATTGACCGGCAGTGTATATCTAACAATGGCACCCTTTGTTTATTAGCATACATAAGTTAAGACAACTTGCTTACTAAGTGCTTTAGATCGTATTTCGTTGCCTATAAAGTTGCAGCTTTGGTTTCTATGTCCTTAATATCGTGGATCGTGCTTCCGAGGCTGTTGTTACACACTACAAGCATTCGATTCAGTACAATTCATACATGCGAATAAATTATTTAATTTTCCTTGAATGTATATATATTTAAGATCTTTACAAAATGCTTTCTGTTTTTTACAAAATGCTTTCTGTTTTTCCAGAAGCGGTCCCGCAAAATTAGAATCCAGTTGGGCAATAAATTTCCCATCAGCAGACGACGTTACTTTTGGATGTCCTTTCATATTCTTTCTATAGTTTTCATTAGTTTTCAAGAAATTGCCCACAACATTTTGCGATCTTACAATTTTTTTCGCAATTAAACCCACACTTAAATTTTGTTCAGCTTGAATTTGATTTTTTTCCTACGAATTAAGACTTGCTCGTTCCATCATTCCTTAAAAAAGTATTTCGAATATTTAAGCTACACTTTGTTAAAATTTCCCGCACTGATCTTTAAAATTCTGAACCAGAACTAACTCTGAAACATATGAATCTATTCTATTGCCCGATGAGAATGGGAATTGCTCTTTTTTTTAAATTGCATTTAATAGTGAGCTTGCAATTTACCGTTGGGGCATATTGGAGTCTGTCTCTTTTTTGAAAATAGATCAATAATAAAACACGATTTAAGAATACAAAAAAAAAAAACTTTTTCAAAGCTCTATTTAGGAGAAAAAAGTCCTTTTCCTGGCAAAAGCTGCGACCCTAATCTGTTGGCCGGCAGTGTAATTTCATTTTATTATTGAACGAGCTTATTATCACGTTTCAATAATTTGACTAGTCATAATTTAAATGCTCGCTGTTCTTCATTGCTCTAGAGGGCGAGTGTTGTTTTGTGGTCTGAACCAAATTGGTAAAACGGAAAACTAGCTTACCTCCTTCAAACAAATTTGAAACGGCTTTGTTGAAGAAACTTAAAAATAAACAAAATCGTTGAAGATGAGCTTATAATTGGTATTCCTACTCTTTTGAAACAAATTTGAAGCAAATCGGTCCAGCCGTTTAGGCTCTAGATTATGATGTACACATAAATGTACTGGAGTTTTCAAAAGTCCGAGATTTCATAAAAATATACTTAGCAGGATTCGGGATAGAGATTCCAATCATTGAAAAACTATTTTGTCTAACATCATTTAGGCTTGGCGCGCACATGCAATTTTTCCGAAACGAAATAGTTTAATCACTAGTTGGACGATGATCGCGCACATAAGCAACTTAAAATTCAATCAACGAGACAAACCAACACACAGACAATATTTTGAATTAATGTGCGCGTAGTTACATATAGTTTGGTGTGATAGAAGCCAAAACACAGACTTTTAAGTTGCTCGAATCGCGGACTGAATAGTTTTTGCATGTGCGCGCACTCTTATATAAGTTCATGGTATTCACTTTAGCAACCAAACTGTTGCAAAACTGAAAGTTGCATGTGCGCACCTATCCTAAGATGACTTGGATGAAGAACGATTAAAAACCTCTGAAAATCCCAAAAAATTAAGTTTTTGTTTTCTGTTCCGGAAAAATGGGATTCAAATCCGATCATTTAGGACCAGAAACTACAGGCGCGTAAGTTAGTATAATTGTTATTTTAAATAAGAAATTTTCATAGAGTATAAGTTCTTAATATTTATTTTATCTAAAGACTGATAAAGCTGCCAAGAAGTCTACTGTCCAATTATTTTGTAAGAGTAACTGGGAATAACTAGTTATAGTTCCCAACAACTGGCAACACTATAATTCAAAATTCAAAATAGAGTTATAATTTTTAAAATTGGCCTTATCTAGGTTCCTAAAGAATGTACTTGATAAAAATGAAAAATAATTTTTTTTGTTAAAGTTAAATATATGTATATAATTTTTATTTTGACAAAATCAAAAAATATCAAAGAAAAAGAATTTATAAATGTGGTTGATTTCATTAATTTTGTGTTAATTGTTAAACAGACTTTCATTGGTCGATGGTCAAAACTAAATAAAAACTAGCACACTTATTTATTTAAATAATTAAAATAAATTGATTCAAATGCTTAAAAATTTTTAATTTTTTTATTCCATAACCGTTACCCAATAACTGCTAAGGATAATTGTTACCATGAAATAACGGTTATTAAGAAAATAACCGTTCAGGCCATCACTATACTATAAGTTAGAGAATCACTATTGATCAATTCAAAGGTTTGTGGTTCTACAAGGTTATTTTTATATACTATTTTGTATTTTTATTAACATAATCAAAATCTTGCTGATGATGTTCTGTTTTTAGCTATTTATACAGGTTTATGGGATAACACGAGCTTGACCAATCCTAAGTGCAGCTAAAAGTCAAAATTAATTGCAATTTCTTAAACCTCATTCATTATTCAACTCTGATATTGTGGCATCAGGGGGAAATTTAAGGAAATGGTATTGCCGACGAGCTTGCGAATTACGTTCATCAGACATATTAAAGCTAGTATGACCTCGCAATAGCTAAAATGAATGCTGAAGCAAGATGATATAGAGAGGACAGATGTAAAATAATGTATCTACTTATTTGACAGCCAAACATTTCATAATAACTCTATAAACCATTTTAGAACCGTGCACTCTTTTCAAGAAACCAATACTTATCCTTTAGTTTTAGGAAATAAAAGAACAACTTTTAACATTTCGGTTAGACTTTAATCTTATTAAAGCTATAATTATTTTTATCGTAATTGAACTTTGATTATCAAATATTGAATGTGAATTGATTAATATACGTGGACTTACACACAATATGCATACATATATTTATTAAAAAAAAACACTCACCAGTCAGCACGTTTATTGTGCATGGATGAAATTTGAACTTTTTAATTTTGTAGATTTTGATAAAATTATTTGCAAATGCATTTCAGATAATTAGTGCGGAAAAATCCAAAAGTAACAGATTTTATTAGATTGCATGATATTTTAATTGCGATATATACATACATATATAGAAACCTAGAATAACATAGGGCAAGTTTTGGATTCGTATAAAAATCGAATTCGAGATTTTGATCAAACTTGACACTTAAGATGATACATATCTACAACGAAAAAAGCCGGTCTCACAATTTATTCCGTCTGTCTATCAGTGTATTAGTCTGTCTTCTGTAAGCCTGTCCGGGAGTCTACAACCTAAACGGTTGGATGGATTTTTTTCAAACTTGTTACACAATGTTTTTTTTCATTTTTTAGGGCCAAAAATAATGTAATTCTTTTTTAGCCAAAAAGGAAAATTTTATTTTTCTAAAAAACGGCTATAATGATATTTATGAATAAAATGCACGACTGGATCGCACGAACTTGTTCTTATGTTCGATCACATCGTATGCAAAAGATTTCTATTAAGAATCTAAATATATTTTTAAAGTCGTTTTTTACTTTATTTTTTATATATACTTTAATTTTTTTCTAAAAAAAATTGGTACGACAGTATCAATAATTTAATAATATAAACTTAAAAATAAAAGATTAATTCAGCTTAATCAAAGAAAAAATAATTGAAAATTCTGAAATAAATACTTAAACTAATTAAAAAAGTACGCCATTTTATTTCTGGTATAAATTTGAATTTATGAGAAAAAAAAATTAAAAATCTGTGGAGCAAGTTTTTTTTTTTAAACTTTGAAAAAATTAAAAAAAATCAAAAACGCCAATTCGTATGAATTCCTATTCAGCAAATACATATATGTAACTTAAATTATTTATAATTTTATTTATATATTATTATATTTTTTTTTAAGTACAAACAAATATTAATTAAAAATATTGGTACGCAGTATAAATTGCGCAACCTAAACCTATATATGTTAGGTTGTAGATCTATCTACACATAGACAGACAGGGGGAATTGAGGGATCCACTTTTTTGGTGTTCTCTATCATCTTAACGTCGAATTTGAGCAGAATAGTGTATTTTGTATATAATAAGTAGGTAAGTGTATATCGCAATTAAAAATACTGAAGGAGGAAGGAAAACAACTAGTTTAAGAAAAAAGACAAAAAAAAATCTGCATCTGAATTGTTTTGACATATCCAATATTATTTTTCGCAAGCCTACAATAATAGTTGAAACGATGCACAGCTTAAACACACTGCGTACTAAAAAAATGGATATCTGATTGAAACTAAGTACATCGTATAACTCAAATCCGCTTATCTAAGTGAAACCGTGTATATATATATGAAATACACTAATTTTTAATGAAAAATATTTATTTGATGAAAAGGCTTCGTTTATATAATTAAAAAATTAACTGAACAAAAAATTGGTTTAACAACTTAGTTTGACAGATGTCGAATTCCAGCCCTATACTTTTGAAACCGCAAAATGGATAAGCCTTTATTTACATTTTTAATTAACCTGAAGTAAACATTAAATAATTTCAGAATTTTTAGCTTATAGTTGTTCCAACTAAGCGGAGTCGACTGTATATGTTTACGAAAACAGTTTACTTATTGTTTTTTTTTCCCCAAAATTTATTAATTTGAATAGCTAGTTGTACAGAAAAACTTCCAGTGTTTTTATGAACTTTGACATGCAAACATTATAACATCAACAATGCCACAAGTACCTACTTAGGTTTCTTAAAAATGGTGGCTAAATCCTCCACAGCTGGCGACAGTATTGTCCGCAGGGGCTTTAAAATGAGCGGTTTCCTAAGCTTAGACAACACCATCAACCACTTCTAATTGCTAAGAAGTGTCCAATCTTAGACCCAAAAAAGGAATTTTAAGAACTGTGAAAAGGTTCGAAAAAAGAACATGTACAAACTACTCTCTTATACAGTCTTACTTCTGAATAAAGATTGATACATCGGGTCTTGATGGCAACGGGCTCTCATCGCCAGATTTATTAGATACAGGAGACCAAATATTTAATCAGTCGGGGAAAGTTTACTTATTGTAATCTAGATATACATATGTACTTATTTACACACGAGTGATTGGCGATATTGCGATAATTATCGTCCAATTAGGCTGATGTCAACACCATGTACGAGTAGATCTTTGAGCGATTGATAATGAATTGTCATAAAGCTTCCTGATAACCAGCGCGTGTTTATTTGGTATAAATAATCCATATCGCGATTCCTCAATTGTATAAATAAAATATATGTGATAATATTCGATAGAGGAACATTTTGACTAAGGATTACAGGGAGTTGCTAAAATATGCGGATGATCATGGATATTCCGCGGGAGTGACAGAAAAATAAATCCAATTAAAGTCAGTTTATTATTTGTATTTGAAGAAGAGTCTTGAGTCGTTTACTCCTTAATAGAACGTATACAATCGAACAGTGAAGAACATAGTTAGGCTTGATCTTACAACCACCAAGGAAAATGAAAACTCATTCGATATCAACATGGATACATACTTTACTTCGGTTTTCAGTGAGTGTAGGTTTTTAGAAACAGTGCTTCACTTCAACCAAAATCATACAGCAATAATAGAGATAGCTAGATTAGTTGTGATATTTTAAACAATTAAACCATTAAACATTTTAGTTCTTATTAAGCTTTCAGGTATTTTTTTTTTAATTGAATAAATAATTTGCAATGTTAGCTCCTAGATCTAATGGCCTGAGCATCTCAGATGATTATATATAAGCTTTGTTCACTGAAAAAAGATCATTGCACAATATCACAGAAAAGCGTGAACAAGTTAACATTAAATTAAACGTCAGTTTTCAAATGTTCATGTTCTTTTCTCTTATAGAACAATTTACCTAACTTCAAATCAGAAAAAATTAGAACAGAACATTCCTCACTGAATAGGAATAAGCTGCACTTTTTTGTCGCTGGACAAAGCTATACGCTTTTTTGAATAATTGGCATAAAGCTTATTTTATTGAACTATCGTTTAAGAATAAAAACTGCAGCTTTCTAGTAGTTGAGCTTTTATGGTTATTACGTTTGATATTCATTTCATGCAGCACAGAATAAAACCATACGAAAAAATACACCTCTGAAAGTTTTGTAAAGGGTCTTTCAGTAAGCGCTTTTTACCTTTAAAACAAAATATATAAAATAAAATAAAATAAATCAAAATAAAACAAAATACAATAAAATAAAATAAAATAAAATAAAATAAAATAAAATAAAATAAAATAAAATAAAATAAAATAAAATAAAATAAAATAAAATAAAATAAAATAAAATAAAATAAAATAAAATAAAATAAAATAAAATAAAATAAAATAAAGAAAAATAAAATAATATGAAATAAAATAAATTAAAATAAAAGTGTGTATGATATATTATTGATTTTTTTGCTCTTTGTAATGTCTATTGATGACATTATGTATGTAATATAGCATCATTTAAATGTCCGCCGCGGCATCTCTGTGTGACCTGACGCGCATCCGAAATGTCCAATTTTACATGACTGTGGAGTATAAGTCAGGCGGAATTTGATCTAAGGCAATGGCTGTGTTAAGTTTGAGGCCCTCTGTGGTCATATTTCTTATTCGTATAGACTTGGAACGTCTTACAACCAGTTCACGTCACATTCACCTAAGATGACCATGCCCTCGAATCGCTCTTGGATTTCAAGTGGATTGGAATTGTCCAAAGCTCAACAATTTTATTTGAATGATGTACCCATTCATCCAGAAATTGGTCCTATCGGTTATCGTACAGTATGAGTAAAATGGGCGAAGCGCGCGGAATGTTGCTCGTTTTGTGGATGGAATGCTTCATCCATCCATGGTGGTTGGCTGCTATCAACTGTCAAACTTTGGAAGTACCTATTGGAAGCTTATCGTCGGATAAACTTCAGACACAAAAGAAATCTATTCGTGTTTTCCTTCCCAAACGCAAAGAAAAGAAAGCCATGTTTCTTGCCAAGCAATTCTCTTGTGTTGGATGGTGTCCAAACAGAATGGAAGTCAAGTGCTAAGTATCTTGGGGTACACCTCGACAAAATCTTAACTTTCAGGTTACACATTGAACAAACCATTAATAAGTTATATATTGCAATACATACTCTTTATCCATTTATTAACAGAAAGTCAAAGTTGAGTAATGAAAATAAATTAATTAACTACAAAACTATCTTTCAAAGCATTATGTTGTACGGTTCTCCTGTATGGGTACAAAATAAAATTCTAAAGCTTATGTTGGCATTATTTTACAGATGATCTTCATAAATGGTACAAATAGCAAAAGTACCAATGCAAATTTTAAAACTATATGAACGTTTTCTAATAATGTTATTTATTTATCTATTATTATTTTTTGTTTGTTCAAAATATTTGTTTCTAATTTGTTTGGATATATTTATTATTATTTATTTATTTATTTATTTACTAGCATATACCCGTGCGATGCTACGGACCCACGGGAATCTAATGAAATCATCTACCCTACACCTACAAAATTTTATTCAAAACCCTACAGTCGTTGAATGTAGGCACAAACGACGAATATGCTCGCCTAGCATGCTCGCGCTCGCTGTGCTCTTCGTATATGTGGGCTGGTTTGCGCTTGCTGTTGGCCAAAAATTTAGATTTTGTCGTGTTCCTTGGCTGTTCGCGAACAAAGCGAAGATTTAATATTGGATTCAAAAAGTAAGAACTATAAAACTAAAGCTGGGAAAAATAAATCATGGCTAATCTTCCAGCTGCTTACCAAATTTCATTAAAATCCGTTCAATGGTTGAGGCATGCGGAACAAACAACCAAGTATATATTTTATTCATATATAATCTTTTCCTGTATAGGCATAGGAACTGTTTGGTTCCATTTTTCGGGATATAAATGACATATGTGATAATCGAGTGAGTATGTGTGTGTCCATGTGCCAAATTTTATCCAGATCGTTCTGGGTCTATTGAGTAAAAAAAAATCCATCCACCCCACCCATCAATCCAAATTCTTACATTTATAATATCAGTAGGATTATCGGAAATTTTCCAAGCTTCACAACGAATTTTCCACCTTTACATTGTCCAAAATCATCAAATAATGCTTTAAATTTATCTATATATCATCGATAAAAAAAATGTTCGCGTTTTTCTAGAATTTTTCGAGTTTTTACCATAGGTTATGCGTTCTACAAAAAAATATGGTTTGCATTCGAACGTGCCGACGAAAAAAATTCAACAATTTAATTATAAGATTCTTTCAATTTTAATCAGTCAACAAAATTAGAAAATTAAGTTCAAACAATTTAACGGGAACGTTAAATTTGAAAAAAATTAATTTTTTTAAAAGAATTTATTTAAAAAAATTAAAAAAAAAATTTAAATCTAATTTAAGAACACACAAATATTGTTTATAAAAATTCTTGGAGCCGTTTTCGAGAAATATATTTTTACGGATTTTTTAACATTTTAAGGCGAGGCACCGTTGTTTTTTATTTTTGGAATATAATTTTTTTAATTATTCAAGATAATATCAAAAACCTACAAAATACGAAGTTTCGAAAAAATCAACTGAGTCGTTTTCGAAATTTTGAGGTTTTCATAAATATTTTTTTTTTAATTTTGGTTTACATTAGTGTTTAAACTATGTATGAGCATCTGTATACTTGAAAAAAATCAAGTGAAGCGTCTTCCAGAAAATAGAAAACCAAAAAAAAATGGTTCTACCAGAAGTACCAAAAATAACCATATTTTCAAAAAAAAAAAAAAAAATACTAAAATGTACCTTTTCTTTCATTAATGAGCTGATTTTTTTTTTATAAAAATCGTTGGGCCGTCTTTGAGAAAAATAAGTTTTTTTTTGTTGGCAAAAAAAAATGTATGACGGTACCCTTAATTTTGTGGGCATATTACCGAACAAACAATATGTACCAAGCTTGAAGCAAATTCAGCCAACCGTTTAGGATTTAGACTCGAGGACAAATATACAGGCGGATGGTGTTCTCTATGTCGTAATGTCATTTTTGATTGATAGAATTTTTCTTACGAACGCATTCCTTGCCTTTTAGTATACCTAATGCCTATAATCGCAAGTAAAAAGGAAAAGTATAAAATTTGAGATTTTTTGTTTAGCGGGCGTGGTATCTGCCTACTTTCTCAGAAAAGGTATCAATAATATAGACCACTTACGATTGCCGTATAGTGACAAGATTTGGTCAATTGATCGGCTATAGAGTAAGAGATACATTTTATTATTTAATGAGTTTGAATATTGACTATATTTTGGTGGGTTCATTGGTCTATAGTATTCAAGTTTTTAAAAAACTTTCGACATAATGAAAAGAAAGTTGCAAAGTAAACCCACCAAAATTTAGTCAGTAATTTATTAAATAATAAAATGTATCTCTTCAATAATTTGTATTGTAGATATATGAATGTAACAAAGGTAACTTGGCTTTTTCCAAGACCGAATAAAATTTACAAAAAACGAGGTATGAACTAACTATCAATCAACATTTCAAATGCAAACACTATTAAGCAACTGCGGCTTAGTTGAACCAGATAGTTTTAGGGACTTAAGGCGTCAGTTAATACGTTCCTTAAAAAACATTTTTGAACATTTTAATTGCGCTAATTATTATATTTGTAAGATTCTGGAAAAATATCTCGAAAAATTGAAATTTAACTGTTTTTTTTTAATGCAAGAACTAAAATTGGTCGTTTCTTATTTCAATGAATTAAATATTTAAAAACCCAGTTCAAAAAAAAAACTTTATTCGATTTTTGAGTTCAGTGAGCTGAAATATATGTCCATAAAATTGACTTTTTTTGCAAGCTATTACACATACGTCTTTATTCATTTATTTAATAATTTATTCAAATGCATTGTGCTATAAATTAAAACAAATTGCAGGAACGTTTCAAGTGACATAGTAGAGGTTGTATGTCTGATCAAGTAAGTACATTACAGTAGTGTATTTAAAAATGCTAATAGATTATTGTGCTCAATATTAAATATATGTAGATTTTTTTTTTAATTTCATTAGAGACTCAAGAAAAAAAATTCATTTTGTCATCCAAATTGATATTTAAATTTTTGAAAAAAAAATCTGTGGAACACAACGTTAAAATTTCTTTCTCTTTCTAAAAACTCTACGCATAATTTTGTAGCATGCAGCAAAAGTATAGAAACGGCCAACATTCATCATTTCAAATCCTTCAAAAAACCTAAAATCGTTGAATACAAATTATCATTAAAACATTTTTCTGGTTGATTATTCACTTAAGAAAAAAAAAGAACAAGAAATAGTAGACTAACAAAATTCTTTATAAAACTACGTTATTAAAAAGAATACATATCTATTACTTAGTTTGCCATTTCTATCTAGGTACCTGTGCAACTCCATATGTAAATATAATTATTGTAATAAAGAAAGCCTAAGTTATTTTTCAGGAAAGTAATTCCTTGCGTCAGCAGTTTATTTGTCTGTATTTTTCATACCGAACTATAATAATTAATAAATATTACGGCAAAGTGCATAGGTAATCGTGAATAGTAGTTTTATTGTGTGCAAGTGTGGATGCAAAAATATATTTTTTTTATTTCAAACATAAAGTTGTGTTGAAAAAACCATCACATTTACTAGGAAATAATATTTTCTATAAAACAGGGCCCGCGTTACATTGGTAAAGTTCTTTCTGTCCAGACGGCCTTAGGAGCCAGAACCAGAGCCAGTTCCATTAAACAAGCAACCAATTGCAATAAACACCATAAGGATCGAATAGCCCTATCAATATACGTCCAGCTCAAAAGCTGTGTCTCTTTAACTCTCAAATTGTACCCAGCAGCGCCAGCGCAGTTTATTTAGGTACAAAGGCAAATAAATTAATCGTATGCAAATATTTAATTGAACGGTTTATAAAATCAAAAAGTGTACTCTAATACAATTTGTTTTAGTCTTACGATGTGACGTGTTTTGTGACTATATTAAATCAAAAATACAAATTTGCAAATGCATTTTTAAGCAAACGCTTAACTGGCAGTTTATAAATTCAGTTTATTAACATATTGTGTTCCTTGAAATTGAACTTGTGACATGACTTTTATATTAAGAGGGACACTTTTCAATCCGATAAATGGTTTTTTTAATTAATTTATTAGAAAATTAAATCGATTGCGCATCAGCAATACATATATAAATAGTTATGAGACGGTAACCGAATTCAAATAACTTTAAGCAGTTTACTTTCAGCACAAAGTTTGAGCAATGCCACCAAACTACACTTCTTCGAGAAGTATGGCGTCATCAGCAACTTGTACCAGCGAAGTTCAAAAACAGATTCTTGAATCTGAAGGAAGTGCATCTACTGGAGTTTTGTACGAATGCGATGCAGATATGTTCGATGGAGGGTTAGCGAAGAACGCTGTTATTACCACGAAAGCTGATGATCGAAAGCTGGAAATGGTCTGGAGGAATGTCATTCTATTTAGCATATTACATTTGGCTGCGCTGTATGGTGCGTGGCTCCTGCTTACATCGGCGAAATGGTATACAAGTATTACTGGTGAGTTTTTAAACTTCTTTGTGAATTTTTTTTAAACTCTTATTAGCTGAATTGCTGAAGAAGTGAAAAAATTTTGAAGGATCTGCTGAATTTTTTGTCGAATAGTTTCTTTGTTAAGAAAACAACAAGAATGCGAAAAATTATGTAAAATTAAGAGATGTATAATGGATAATCGGAAATTGATTCAAAGGATTAACAAAAAAAAATTGGAAATTAGAGCCGTGAAAAGCTTATATACGAAAGATGGCTGTAAAAAATGTTCAAAATACCCAATAGACAACCCGTAAGAACCGCTTTATTGACTTTTTTTTAATGATTTATCTTCAATCAATTTAAATGAGAAAGCTTATTAATAAAGGAAATTAAAGTTTCTTTTTTAAATTAATTAACTAATTTGCCAAAGAAGGTGGATTACGAGCAATCGTACGATTAATAGTTAAAAACTATTTACTATCTCGAAAACCCATAAAAAATGTCGAATACGACAAAAATTCTTGTTTTTTAGGATTTTCTACCAAAACCAATTGGATATAAAGCAAATCAATAAAGTTTCCAAAATGTGTAATTCCGAATTAAAAAAAAAAGAAGGAGAAACATTACTTTCGCCAAAGAACAATGATACTGGAACTTATAACTTCTCAGTTATAGATAGTTTGTATGGAGAATAAAGATGTCAATCTCTTCTGTAATGGCGTCGCTAATTCACAGTGCTATTTAATCCTGCAAATTCTTTTCGGAATCCTTATTGAATATTTCTTTTTGTCGTTGAAGTACTAATTTGTTTGTGATTTGAAAAAAAAAAAGAAATAAAACGCACGACTGGATCGTATGAAAAAAAATCAAAAATCGTTGGAGCCGTTTTTTAAAAAATAGTTTTTAATTTTATAAAATTTTGAAAACAGTTAAAAATAATTGAAACGCCAATTTGAAGTAAATAATTAATGAACATATAAAATTTAAATTAAAAAAAATCAGTAACAGGTTTTTGAAAAATTGATTTTTCAAAAAAAAATTATTTATTTTTTAAAAATCGGAAGTCTTTGTTTTTGAAAATTTGAGTATGTTATATTATTACCACTATAATGGAGCATGTACATACGAAACTAATTTTAATCGGTGCATCTAATAGTGAGAAAGTCGATAATATTGGAAGTACCGTTAAGAAGTACGAAAAATAAAATATTTTTTTTACTTAAAAGTGGACTGCACTAACTTAAGAACACACTCATTTTTTTGATAAACATTCTCGGAGCCGGTCTTGAGAAATAAATGTTTTTCTTAACAGTTTTTTAACATTTGTATGGGAGATACCGTTGGTTTTAATTTTAGAAAAATGTTTTTTAAATATTCAATATAATGTCAAGAAACTACCAAATACGAAGTTTTGAAAAAATATTGTGACTCGTTTTCGAAATTTTGAGTTTTCATTTTCATTTTTTATTTTTGAAAAATTTTGTTTTTTTTTTAACTTTCTTGGAGCTTCTGCGTAATTTTGGCCATAAACAAAATGTATGCGAGCTACTGTTTAAAAAATGATGAATACCGAAAAAATAATATATACCAAGTTTGAAGCAAATCCATTCAACCGTTTAGGCTGCAGACTCGAGGACAGACGGAATTGACGGAACCACTTTTTTGCAGTTCTCTTTGCTGATAATGTCATGTTTGATTGTTAGATTTTTTTTACGAATGCATAACTTGCCTTATAGGAACTATAATCCCAAGTAAAAATTAAATTCAGTTAAAATAGGTTTGTTTTTAATTTTTTTTTCAATATTTGGTCTCATTATCTGATAAGCGATTTTTGTAAGCATGCACATTTGTAATCTATATTGTGATGTTGATGATGACTGTTCCAACTTTTGAGTGACGATATTTGATAAAAATGCATTCATGAAAATAAGAATGCACAAAAATAATATGCAAGCATTAGTGGATTAACCATAATTCGCCTATAGACAACAGGAGACACAGTCAGATTTGGCCGGCCGGGAGCAATTATTTGCTAAGAATATAGCAGGTGGGACTCAAGATGTAGCAGAGGAATCCAGAGTATCGACCACACGACGTTGAACGCAATTGGGTATCAATTGGGGTTTTTTTTCTTCTTTCTCAATTCGATGATAATTGAGACTGAAGATCTTGTGGCTCCAACAGTATGAAAAAACGGCGCATAATGCACGAGCCCCAACCGAAATTGTGACGGCTGCATTCCCCGTCGGCGTTGCGCCATCTAATTTCTAGGTTTACAGTAGGTCCTAAATATTTAGGATGATTGAATGCAGTAAATTTAGTGGAAGTTTTTTTTCTATATTTTTGGCTAAAAAAATACTGAAAGGAACATTTTATGTTATTCCTTGTGTAAAATGTTTTTTTCAGGCAGTTTGTTATTTCTATTCTAAATGCCTGTAAAATGAAAAAAACAAATAGGTCAAACATTAAGGAACGAAATGTTTTCTTCTATTGGTTTTTAAGTGAGAGTAATCTTGGCCGTGAACGGTCGTGTCAAGTTCTGCTCATAGTAATAAATAAATTTTGATTTAATTTTTTTTGTCAAATTCCAAAATGGTTTGCCTGGTATGTAATATAAAAATTGATCGCAACGATGCTTCTAATATATCAAGTGCACTGATTGTAATTTATTTTGCCACGGGTCGTATGCGAAATGAACTTCTACAGACTCTTTTTTTCGATGTGCTAAATGCTCTACTCTTCGGCGTATGTCTGTTCATCATCAAGAGACTCTATTAAAACCTGTTCTTCCAACAACTACTGCTAAGGCAAACTATCGTATTAAACACAAATACGCAAGAGATATGCGAACTGCTCAGAAGTCAATAACAACAAAAGTAGATGTAAATGATAACAGATCGCCTAATTTGCTATCGTCATGTACTCATTTCCATGCACTTGTCCCCGTTAAAAAACAACAAGAGCATAAATCTTACAGTGCAACAAATTGATATTGGGGATGCAGCAGCTAGAATGACATCAGCAAACAGTGCCATTTTGACACAAAAAAAATCTTTTGGCACGGTGACACGAAACAATTCAAAATGGCACGCTTTTTTCATTTTCCGAATTTTACGTTAATAATTTAGACTCAGTGAAAGCACACTGTAAGATTTCATCAAAAGATCTGGATACGTCCTTTCAATTTATTAATGGAATATAACTGGACGCATTCCTTCTAAATCCTAACCTGAATTCACTCGTTTCTTTGAAATTAATATATATACGTATTTCAAAAATAATACAAATTTATTTTTTCTTTTCTGTCTGTTAACTGTTTCCCAGTCATTTATTCTTCCCAGTCTTGGCATTCTCTAAACGGTTTTGTCCTATTTTTGTTTAACAGGCCAACAAGCTATTGGCCTATTTAATGATTAAACAAAAAAAAAAACGTATTACAAATTTTTAGACTATATTCTTACCCAAACAGACAAATTAAACTTTTCATTTTAAAGCGAGACCCCAAAACTTAATTAATAAGTTTCAGATATAAATACTTTACAAAATTTTACTTAAAAATTCTTTAGAAGAAGATTATGTTTACTCCTTAAAACAAGGTGATATCTGCTATGAGGCCCCAAACTGTAAGCAAATATCTAATATTGTTTTGGAAATCTATGGAAGAACTAGAATTAGGTTTAATTACTGATGAAAAATTCAATGTCTTTAAAAATTGTCGCCCATTTTATAAGAAACTTTCACAAGATATTGAGAGAAAGCTTAATTAAAAAAACGAGATGCTAAATGCTTTGGTAATAATTATTGACCATGTCTCCCTAAAAAAAAATTCATGCACAAAATGTATTTGTTCATACTTTACAATTTTAGTTTCAAAATTTCCTATTAGAGTACGAAGAGCTTGTTCTTTTTACGAATTGAGAAACATTTTTGAAAACGGGCTAGGTGAAAATGTTTTTCTAGAAGATTCAGAAACGATTTGGACTAAGCTATATAAGCTAAGAAGCAATATTGATGAACGAATGTTCGTTAGTATTACAAACTGTATGTTAACCCTCCTTAGTTTGCCTCATGGAAGCGCGTCGGCCGAGCGTGTTCTTTCTAGTCTTAGTATCATCATTCAATCATTTCATGAAAACAGACTGTCATTATAAAACATTAAATGCAATTATGGCATATAATGAAATTAAGCCAAATAAGTACAAAAATTTCAAACCTGCAAATTTAATAATTTAAATTTTATTTATTTATTTTGAATTGTTTAACAACTTCCGAGTCAGAAGATAATCTATGGATTCATTAATCATTATATAAAAAATAATGGCGCAAAATTTTAAACGATTTAGTAATATGTTAAATCATTTTTAGTATGATACTAGGTGAAAAAGAGGATTTTGCTAATTTTAAACGAGTTAGTATCGTATTATCTTCTTAACATTTTACTAAAGTTAAAATCACCAAATGGCTACTTTAATTTTTTAGTATTGTACTAAATTCATAATGTCATCTGATAGTATTTCAGCCTAGCACGCGGGGGTCCACGTTCGAATCCTACTGGTGTACATTTTTTTGTAAATAATGAAGATCAATGATTAAAATATAAACATCGAATACTTTTTTAGAGCACACGTTGCGTTTTCATCAACAAATTCTTTGCTATCTGGTTAATAAGCATTTTGCTAGTAAACAAAAGTTTTAAAATTTATGAAAAGTTTGTAGACTACTATGCATATAGTAATTTGCTAACTAATATCGTGTTAATGCCTTAATAAAAGATTTTTTAAAATTTTGCGCCATTAGTTTTAGTTATTTTTTAAAAATTAATTTTAGTATTATAAAAAAATACATGTGATCTTTTTTAATATTTATATTACCTATAAATCAGAAATTAAGTAAATATAGTTTTATTTATTATGGCACGCTAATGGCACGCTCCTTTGGAAAAAGTGGCACGATATTTTTTATTTTAGCGGCAACGCTGCACATTGGTCTAACAGATCATCAACACTAAATCTTAATAATACCATTAGTAATTTAGGCGGGTGTCCCCCGGCCGTGGCGTTGTGCGTTAGTTGTGTGCTCACCTGTCAACCTCGTGGTCGTAGGTTCGATTTCTGCCGTTGTCTTTGTCTTCTTATATTCCCTTAAAAAACCAATTCTAAAAATTGTCATAAAATGAATTGCTGGTTTACTCATTACATGCTGTTCAGGCATAACAGCATGCGATTGAGTAAACTAGTATGCCCATATATATGACAATGAAATGAATAAATAAATAAAACAATGCGAATAATAAGAGACATAAATAAATAAGACACGGTAATGTTCTCCGCATTAGTTCAGACGCCATCCCAGGAGATAAATCTGAGACAACAACCAGCTCTAACCTCAGAAATTCGTGCCACACATCTTTCCAATCCTTCTTTCTCTGCTTTCACCAGATACCCGCGCTGTGTTAAAAATATATAAAGTGTATTCATAATCCCGTAAGCGCGTGCAAAATTATAAAAAAAAAAGTTCACTGATCGATGAATCAATCGGTGAACATCAGTTCATATCAGACATTGGGGCAAACGATCAACATATACAAACATCAATCACCTTGGATATGCTCTATGAGGAAATTATTTGTTTAAACAAAATTTACTGTGACTTTCTCAGCACAGTCCAGCAGCTGAAAAACGAAAACTTAATACTTAAACAAAAGATTAATACTGTCGAGAGCAAAAACATATGGAAAACATAATCGAAATTACTGGAGTACCTGCAGCTAACAACAACAATGCGATTGAATGCGCACACAAAATCTTTCAAAGTGGATGTTTCTCCAGCTGACATTCTGCAATGCTTTGTTAAGCGCGTATGGAATCGACCCTCTGCTGACCCTTCAGGAAATAAGATGAAGTATAGCGATGTTCTCTGTGTTCACCTTGCCTCCATACAAACCAAACAATTAATAATGAAGAGCAAGAGGAAAGCTGTTAAGAAACTAAATTCTTCTCTATTCGTTAATGATGGTAAGAGTAGTATATTTATCAACGATAGCTTTACAAGCTACACTCGTGCTCTATTTATTGAAGCTAAAAAATGTAAGAAGGAAAAAAATTACAAGTAAATTTGATTTCAGAATTCTAAAATACTGTTAAGAAAAGTAGATAAGGGTAGGTTTATTACTGTAAGATCGTTTGATGATTTGGCGTCTTTGGAAGACTAATTTGGCTTTCACTTAATTTTTAAATAAAATCTTTATAATAATGTTTAATTCATTCTAAAGCCTAGATAATACAAGTATCAACCCAACCTCTTTTAATATAAGAGATAATGGCGCAAAATTTTAAACGATTTTGTAAAATGTTAAAGCCACTTTTAGCAATTTACTAAGCTAAAAAGATGATTGAACTAATTTTAAACGATTTTAACATTTTACTAAAGTTTAAATCACGGAATGACTACTTTAACTTCTAACAATTTGCTAAATCCATTATGGAATCTGATAGTATATCAGCCTTGCACGCGGGGTGCCCAGGTTCGAGTCCTGCTGGTGCACAATTTTTTTTTTTTTTATAAATAATGAAGTTAAAATGATGAGAATAGAAATAACTAATACATTTTTAGAGCAATTGTTTGGGTTTCATCAACATATAATTAATTTACAACGCATAACAACAATAGTTTGTGTTCATCAAAATTCAAACCCGACAATTGCTCAGCGATTTGCTGAATTAGCAATTTACTAGTTTAGAAAAGGCTTAAAAATCTTGAAATAGTTATTCAATCAATAAGCACTTAGGAAATTGCTAACTAGTAAAATGTTAAGCCCTTAACAATGGGTTGTTTAAAATTTTGCGCAAATGTATTTTTTTGTAATTCTGATGAAGGCAATTCTTTTTTTGTTGTTCTCCAAAATATACATAGCATGCGGCAAAACTTTGATTTGCTTGTATGCAATCTTGAAGCTACCTACCAGATCTTATCTTTGTTTCCGAAATTTCGATGTTTGATTCTGAACTCGTAACGGATTTTGCTGACGATCTTCGTATAGCTTATGCCTCAGCCAGCCCTCTTAGAGTCCAAACTCTGATGTCCGTAATTTGCGAAGCAACCTTGACAACTATGTATCTGTCCCCCCATTTCGAACGACTCACTTTAGAAACTTCTACTCCATTGTGTCCTGCAAGCTCTTTAACATGTTTCCTGCAAATATTCGTTGTATTCGAACCTTAAATTTATAGTTACAAACAAATAATTATGGCTTCTTGAAATTGATCATAACCAAATCGAAGTTTTGTTGAAATTTGACCTACATCAATTAGTTTAAAACTTATTTAATTGTGTAAATTTTGTATATAACAAAAATAATATTTTTTGATTTTTGTGCCTTCGTTATGTTAGTCTTTCCTTAATATCGTTCACGCCACATAAGTCATGAATATATTTATAACTGGCATTTACCACTATTTAAATTGTTGAATATTAAGAGTGTTTTTCTTTATTCATTCTGGTATGTCCAAAATGAATACCAGTTTTGCGTTTCTTTATTCATTCCGTAACGTTTGGAATGCATTCTTTTTATTCCATGTTAAACACGGAATGAAAAGAATATTCTCGATAAGCCTCTCATATGAAAGCAAAAAAATGGCAGCATCCAAAGACAAAAACCAAGTAAGTAAACAAAATGGATGAGCAAACATTTTTCATATTTTTATTATTGAAATAAATATATAAATAATATGAATAATTAATATTATTCATTAATTAATAAATCAATAATATTTTATTAATATTTCTCAAAGAATATCTGTTTTTTTTGGTCATCATCAGACCATTTTCAAACGACTGATTGATGTCATCTTTTTATTTTCTATTCCGTATAGTATTTTTGTTTCTTTATATTCATTCCATTCTGGATAAACATTTCGCCTTTTCCATCCATTATATTCCTTATCCGGAATAAATAAGGAAAAAACTCTATATGTCACTATAACTATTCTTTATTATAATTCTTTATTATATTAAATCAGTAACTAAAGGCAAAAGTACTGATAGCAAGTTTCATTCAAGAAAAGATTTGCTCTTTCTGTCAAAAGGTTTGATCTTTTAGAATTTTGAGAATTTGATTGCAACAAAAAGCAAATCTAGATCATCTCAACACGATAGATTAGATCTCTGATGGATTGGCAGATTTAATCTGAATGCACACATAAAAAGTCTTTTCTGTCAAACGTTAAATGGAAAATATTTTGTTTTTAATTTGTTATGAATTTGAACTAGTCCGTGCTAAAAAATAAAAAAATTAACAAATAATGTACGAAGAAGTTAATAATTCAAATTTTATAAATTTAGTAGAGTTTTTGTTTGCTTCGTCTTCCTCGTTATCTGATGATGAAGATATGTTTTTTTCAGAAATATGCATCATCTGGTTCCTCAGGATCTTGCTAGACTTCTGTATCTATAATTTGCCTATAAAATTTTAAGTCTTCAATTTCGCTCTATTTTTCCCCACAATAGTTTGAAAGAAGTTTCATGACATGACAACATTCTTGTTTGCTTCTAAAAGAGGAAACCCTGATTGCAATGATTTTACCCTGCCGCGCGCCAAAGTGACCTTGATTTGTAGCTCATCTCATCTCTTGTTATTGTAATGCCGCAAGCTCTCGTTATGACAAACCATTTAGTTGGCTTAAAAATTTAAAATGCCATTACTGGTTGGGCTTAAGTTTTACTTGGAAACCACTTTCCAGTCCATTACCGGACACTCCGAGCGCCATTTACAGCTCCATGTTTTTACTGAAAATTTGTTAATACTTCCCTATGATTAACTTTTTACTTGCGGTATGAATAGTATTATAAGGCATATTTTTCATTTGGAAAAAAATCGAGCTCGATATATTAATCAAACTTGGCATTACGATGATAGAGAACACCAAAAAAGTGGGTCCCGCAATTCCGTCTTTCTTTCTGTACAACAGAAAGCCTACACGAATTAAGCGATTTTCTTCAAACTTGGCATTTAAGCGTTTTAGGCTATTGACTCAAATAAATGTTGGGTTTTTAGTCCCAAAAATAACGGTACTTGCCATTCAACTTTTTCTACCATTTAATTAAAAAAAGTGTGTGTAGCAATTTAGGTATAGTCTACATTTTGGTCGAACAAAATCGAGATATAAGTAGATTTATTTAAATCTCCTACAAATCATGAGGATTTACCATACGAATTTTAATCTTCTCAGATGAAGCTTTTAAAATAATCTCATTTAAAACTTCATAGGGCCAATAGTTGCACAAATCGAACTAACCAAATTCCATATCGAAATGAACACATTAATCGGGAAAGTGAATTTTTCGCATCGGTTGACACAGATGAACTTGCCTGTCTCACTTCATAATAAGAGAAGGTGAAACATAATTTGCATTTTGAATAGTGCTGTCAAAATAAATCTACTTTTATAGCATTGAAAACGCTACATACATATTTGAGATTAGTGAATCTACAAGAGATTAACGTTCGGTGGAAACGTAGTATGATGAAAGTGTTTGGTTACACGAGTGCAAAATGAATCAGTTTTGTGGATACACACGGAAAACCAAATGAATTTTATTTGTAACGCAACACTCATATCTGAAAATCATGAAGCTAGACCTTTTATACATCCCTTTCTTTCATTCTAAAAATGTTTGCTTCTCTTTCTTAAATTGATTAATTTTCACCCTCATGTAACCAAGCATAAAGTGGCTTTATTTTGCTTAAGTGTCAAACATGTATACTTACGCCAAATTAACCTAGTGTCAAAATATAACGACAATTTATCAGAAGCATCGTTGGAAAGGAAACTATTTTTTTTAAACTTAAAAACAGACAACTGTCAAAGTTCGACACTTAATTAGACATTTATGTCACTAAATCTGAAGAACAGAACGAAAATACACAATGTTATTGAAACATACCAATAATGGCTGCTTTGCTTAGTTACGTTTAGTTTCGAACGTTTACAATTAAACTTGAGCAACAAAAATGGGCATAACCGTATGGACACTTTACAACTCTCAGTTGTCATATTAAAAAACCCCTATAAGTTAGATACTTATCAGAAACTTTTGTGCTTATTCCCTGTTTTAATAGGTTCGTTCATTGAACTTTACCAGGGTCGACCCAAGTTTTTTTGACATCCGCAAGAGTTGTCAAAAAAAAGCTTGCTTTTTCGGTTCTCAAAAAAAAAAAACAGAGCTTAGATTAACCAGAATAAGATGGGAAATTTTCGTACGTTTCACCCCCAAAACACATTTGCTTACATTTACATTGTTGTATTTGTAAAATTGACTTTCTATCCATGAATACACGTGAAATCCAACAACAAAATGACCGGGTGAGCTTGTTTTGTTTCGACAGTTCGATTTTTTTTTATAGAAATGCCAATGTGACAAATTGAAATTTTAACACATTATGTCTTAGTTTTTTTATTGCTTTCTGTTTTCACGTTTTGACATCTAGAAAACTCACCTCGGAAAAATTAATAGATATAATTTTTAGGGAGTGTTCAAAACTTTATTAGGTGTAGGACACACTTCTTATTGATATTGCATTTTATTTATATGTCGTTTTCCATTTGTCAATATGGATTTTGATCCGGAAATGCGAATTTCCTTGGCAAAAACAACGCAAATGATTTTTTGATTGTATGTGTGTGCAAGTATTTTGAAAAGTAATTAAAAGCGTTTCACTTTTTAGCAAATTTAGCTTTATAGGCTTTTCACACCAAACCCAAAACTGTGTTTTCAGCTAAAAGTTTACGAAAACTCGAAAACCGTTCACATTGAAAACTTACAAGTTTACGTTTGAATTTTCAATTATTTTCACACCACAGACAATAGCAAATACATTGTGAATTGAAATTGAAATTACCCCAGACAAAAATGTATGGGAACACTTGTGTTCTCGATTTAGGTTTTCAGCCAAAACCGATAATTTCGGGAAAACCGTGTTTTGGGTTTGGTGTGAAAAGGCTATTACTTTTTTGTGTGTGCAAGAGCGTACGGACCATACAAATGGGCAAAATCAAATCCACATTCCAAACCACAAACAGTGCATATTACTCAATGGGTAGTTTCATATCATGTCGTTGATTGGACCTGGATTTCTTGACTGCCAATTGATTTTTTCATTTCATGTTCATAATTCTGCCATCATTCATGGGCTGTGGAGACAGCCTGTTAGAACGCAAGGTTATGTGATGTATTTAATTTACGTGTTAAGCCGTATAACTACATTTAACACACTTTTGTAAAAAAGTAAAAAAAAAATCGATATTGTGCAGAAAAATAGATAATTGAATGGAGTTCTATAAAAAATAACACGTACGAGTATTTAAATAACCTTTTCTGAAACTAGGTCGTATTTAAATTGTGCCTCATTTGCTTGAAATCAACTTTTAGTATTCATTTAAAAGATTTTGAAAATATCAAAGCTTAATGCAATAAAGATGAACTTTTCAAATTAATTTTTAAATGTTAGATAAAAACTCTTTTTTTCCGAATTTTTTTCTTTGTTCACAAATATAATTTGTATTGTTTCATTTTATGCAAATGGTAAGCATATTTGATATGCATTTTCATTTAACAACATTAGTTTCAGTTATATTATTAATCTTCGATGCAATTCTACATTGAAATGATATGCATTTAAGGTGAGGTTAGCACTTAAAAAGTAGTTCATTAATTGTTTATCAATTTCTGACCCTATCCACCGATTTTTTTTTTTAAATAACCGCCAAATCCGTGGTGAAAGTCATATTTTTGCACATATATGCGTGAAATTTGGTTGAAACTATTTTGTATCCACACTCAGATGCAAAAATATGAGTTTCACCATGGTCGTAGCTTTGTAGGCAAACCAAAAAAATTGACGAAATTTCCGATCTTATTCTGGTTAATCAAAGCACCAGAGGGCCATTAATTAATTTTATGTTGTAGAAAAGCAAGTTATGTCATTTAATAATTAAAACTTGAAATATGTTAAATTTCGCATCTTAGTACATTTTTATTGGCCGTATGCACAATCCATAACTTCAAAGGTTTCTATTTTGTATGCCTGTGTCTAAAAATTAATTTGAGTATTCTTTTATTTCCATTTTAAAAATAACAAATCAAATCAGATCTCATGTGACTTTGACGTTTATTCATTTACCTCAACTTGCCCTAGCTAAAAAGCTATATCTATTTCAGGGCGAGTTGAGGGCGACCCTTGGTTTAAAAAACCCAGAATTTGTTTATCAGGGTGACTTTTTCGTTTCATTTTTACTATCTTAGGCCGTGTGTGAATTGCGTTAAAATGTTGGTTAATTGTTTTACCTTGGTTAAATTTTGAAGTTTGGTTTGTGGTGGGATCAAATTTAGCTTTTTGCTGTGTGAATTGCGTTAAAAGGGATTTATTAAAACACTATTTTGGCTAAAATTCCTTCAAGATTTAAGAAATTTCCCTAAAAACATTTTTTGTTGTTGTTTAAGTTAGTTAATTTCTTTCCCAAAATCCAACTTAGAAGATATAAAGTTAATAATTTGGCACGAAAAAAGTAACGAATTCTCAGTTTTACTAATATATTTCGGTTTTACATCGTTCATTTAATATTTTAAAACAACAATTCCAAATCTTTTCAAAACAATTCCCATTATGGTTAGTTTGTTGATTTAGTATGTAAACACTAGTTTTCACAGCTGAAGAATTTGACAAGCTGACAAATCAATCTTTTTGTATTCAATTTGCAAAATGAAATACAATGAGTATTTTAATTAATTATTTTATATTTGTTAAAATATCAACGGATTATAATATTTGTTTTTTCCTCTTGAGAGCCTACACAAACAAAAATAATATAGTAATTTAATTTTTCAATTGAATAAATTGAAACTTACATTTATTATATGGTTTCCCAGTAGATCTGAACTTTTTGGAATTCATCTTTCTTTTCGGTTATCGATTACAGTTTCATATTACTCTATCTTGAGAAACGTTAAATTTTAACGCAAATTTAGCCTGGCTCCACAGCTGCCTACATTTTAACCCATTTTATTCAACACGCTAGTGTCAAAATTTAACCAAGTTACAAAATTTAACCAACATTTTAACGCAATTCACACACGGCCTTAAGCTAGCGAAAGACGGTTATGGATGGCCCTTAAGTTTGCGAAAGTGATCGAAATTGAACGAAACCGAGCAAATCGGCCGTTACAGGCATGTTCAAATAGCGGGATGTATGTCCTTTAGACTTTCAGTACGATATGGTTGGAGTTGAAAATTCAATGATCATTTGAAATAAATTAAAAATGTATTAAATAATTTTTTTCGAAAACAAAATTATTTAACCTTGACTTGTAGATGGTACACTTTCCGAAAAAATGTAGTTTTTTCATTAATTTTCTTTTCAGTCGTTATCTTGTTCATACTAACTGGATTTGGGATAACTGTTGGAGCACATAGACTTTGGGCCCATCGGACATACAAGGCCAAATGGCCATTTAAGTTGATATTAATGATTTTGAATACAATGGCATTCCAGGATTCGATTTATTGTTGGGCACGAGATCATCGAGTGCATCACAAATATTCCGAAACCGATGCAGATCCACACAATGCAACACGGGGATTCTTCTTTTCCCACGTGGGTTGGTTGCTGTGCAGAAAACACCCTGAAGTTCTGGCCAAGGGTAAAAACATTGATATGTCGGATTTAAAAGCCGATCCGTTTGTAATGTTTCAGCACAGGTACAGTAATGGTTCTATAAGCATTGATATATGAAATTTAATCCCTTGAAAATATTTTAAGATTCTACGCTCCGCTTATGCTGTTTGGATGCTTCATCATGCCAACCATCATCCCAATGTACTTATGGAACGAAAATTTAATCAATTCATTTTTCATTTGGGCAATATTTCGTTGGTGTGCTACTTTGAACGCCACCTGGTGTGTTAACAGTGCAGCACATGCCTTTGGTTACAGATCATACGATAAGTAAGTTGAGCATCAAAATGCGTACAAGAACAAAAAAAAAATTACCCTATTTCCTTAAGATACATCAATCCAGCAGAAAATATTGGAGTTTCCTTATTTGCTTTGGGCGAAGGCTGGCACAACTATCATCATGTCTTTCCATGGGACTATAAGGCTGCTGAATGGGGCGGATCTGTGTTAAATTTGTCAACTATTTTCATTGATTTGTTCGCTAAGATCGGCTGGGCCTACGATCTTAAGACAGTTTCGAAGGATGTGATCGAGAGGCGTGTTAGGAGAACAGGAGATGGTTCACACAGCGTATGGGGCTGGGGTGATAAGGATCTTACGAAAAGTGACAGAGATGAAGTATTGATTGTGAATAAAAAAATAAATTAAAATAATATTTTTTTTAAGTTTGTTCTAAAATTATACTTAATTTAATCTAAATAAGTGAAGAAAAAATAAATAGAATACAAATTCTTTGGGATGTTTAGGTATGTTATGTATGTATGTATTCTCTGTCGTTCTAAAAATAGTTGAGTGGCCAAGACGTTTCCTTAATGTCCAAGTTCTATTAGACCTATAAATAATCTAGAGTTGTTATTTGATAATGAACGGAAAGTCAAACGTTTTGAAGTCGAAAATGTCCACTGATTTATGATATCAAAAATGTTAACTTCGGAAAACATTTTAAAATACATATGCAGCAAAAGATATATATATACTCGTACTTAAACGACACGCACATACGTACGTTAAATTTTTAAGCATTAAGCTTTTCTATTAATATTATTAAACAGATGTGACTACATGGCTACCTATAGGGGGATTTGGTACGGCTTAAGCAATTTTTCCTATATCGTCCATGGCATTACGATTTATATTAAATGCAGGATCGTGATTCAAGCATGTGTTGATATAATTGGTTTATCAATCTTTCATTTCTTTTCATTTATATATTTATTTATTCCATCTTAGCTAAAAAAGTACAAATTATTTTCAAAAATAACATAATATAATATACAAAATTTTGGAAAGAATAATAGTAAACATTCTGTAACTATAGTTAAAGTTAGTGTTGAATGTTATATTATGTTTCTAATACATTATAAAATTTCAAACTCACTGATGTGGGGTACATATTAGTTCTTAAGTAATTAAAGTCGGGGTATACATTTTTTAAAGCAAACAAAAGAATTCAAAAATCAAAAATTGAACTTATAAAATTAACGACACATATCGAAAGATAGATTCAATATTAGCGATTTCGACAGTAAATAGCCAGTTTTTAACTGTTTTTAAGAAAGATTTGTAGATTGTAAGTTTTACTTACCTCAATCGGTCATTTATTGAAGCATTTAGGGGCTGTAATTGAATAAAAATGTGAAAATTTGGTTCTGTGAGCGATTGGAACATTGACCACTGCCCGTTCATATTCCGAGTTTCTGATAGGCATATTACCACTTTGCTGAAAGAATTCTCTAAGGACTTTAAATACATAGAGGTGGAAGTAATGGAAGAATTCGCAATTCTTTGAAAAGCGGCCAACTATGTGCCAGGCGATTTTTATATTACAAATTTTTAAGCTACAAGTAAGGGACTGAAGGTGTTATCATAAGAACCACCCCAACTCGTTATACCGTATTGTAATTTGGAATTTGCAAGGCATAAAAATAAATCATAGTTAATACTTTTTTAGAACAGTATGATTTAAGGAGATACATTATTCGAGCTACACGCTTCAAATAAGATTTAATTGTGTATGTATGAGCTTTCCAACTTAAGTTAGTGTCTATTACAACGCCTTAATATTTATATTCAAGCACAGAATATATTGTGAAACAATTTGAAGAACATGGGATATTTACATCGAAATTTTGTATCTCTACAAGTATGCAAGTATAAGCTAAACCTTTTACAGTCATATGAATGAAAATGTAGGTTAAAATCATCACTTATATTTCCGTAGGTTTTAAAAGACATTAATATTGATTTCTCACTAATAATTAGCTTGTGAAAGGCTAACCATTGCCTAATTCGATGTAAATCTTCTCCAATTTTTGTGATACAGTCTAACAAAGTGGATTCCTTATAAGAGTAGGCTATGTCAACAAACGCAGTGGTTAATCCGTTGAAATTCTGATTGAAGAGAGAGTTAATATAGATTAAAAAGAAAAGTGGACCAAGGACAGATCTTTGGGGGACACCGTTCTTTAGTGTAAGGGAGCTGCTTAAATTTCCATTTATGTTAACCGATTGTCTCCTATCCTTAAGATAAGAGCGGAACCAATTATGTATAAAACCAGAATCGTACAATTTATCAAGAAGAGGATCATGGTCTACCAAATCGAAAGCTTGGGACATATCTATGAATAGAACCATGGTGGATTTGGAGCAGTTGAATCCTTCGTACAAATTGGTACTTAACTTGAGAATGGCATCTTCCGTGGAATTTCCTGACCTAAGCCCAAATTAATTCTTAGAGAAAAATTTTTGTTTGTCTAAAAAAGAAAGCATTCTTTGTAAAAAAAAGTCAAAATGTTTCGACCGTCCCCAAACCAGCAGTTGAAACAAGGTTTTCAAATATTGACACAGTTTGGCACTTAAAATAAAAATAATGGCGCGTATTCATAGTTATTTTTAAACTGTGTCTAAGTTAAACCTAGGCTTAGTTAAATTTTCGAACGTTGATTCTATTTTTTTGAGTTTATCATTCCAAAATATTTGAAGCTATTCGTGTAGTTGCACAAGTTAATAATCTTATAAAAATATAAAACCAATGAGTTGTAAGTAAAATCGGTCTGTTTTCTTTTAGCCAAAATTGTGTTTACCTGTAGTTTAGTAAAACCTGGGCTTATCAGCGACAATGAATTTTTTTAAAACAACAATATACCAGATAATTTAAAACAAAAACTTACTGCTTTAAATAATGTAAAAATAATTTAAAGCAACTTTAGTTTTTTTAATAGTCAAATCACAAAAAATTTAGTTTCTTGTACTTCGACGACTATTAGGTTTTCTTGCGACTGCTTTGTGTAGAGGTCGTACTAATTCTGGAGAAAACCCAATATTGCCAATAGACAGTATTTATTGAACATTTGCTTATGGTTTTGGGGAGCTCAGATGTTTAGTGATTGTTCTTTTTTATCTAGATAGGTGTCTTCATACCAAACCGGAATTTCTTTCTATTCAGAATCTCTGGAGTGTAGGTGGCAACATTTCATCAATAGCTATCAGTATCTTTATCTCGTGTTGCATTTTCAAATGACCATCCGGCATCAAGCTAGTCAATAATGGGAAAATTCCCGTTTATCAAAACCGTTAAATATTTATACACATGGGACATCTAAGAAGAACGAAAACTAAGTAAATACAGCGTTTCAACCACAGTATACATAATAAAGGTAATATATTCCGGTTTTCATTTTTGTTCAAGTTCGCGCAGCTGGCAAAACTCAGAGACACTCGTGTCACATTTGGCATGCGCATATGCACTAGGCATGGGCCAAACTGCTGGTTGCAATATCTGTTACTGCTACTTTTAAATAACAGTTATAAATTCCTGTTATTGAAATAACAATTATGGAACAAAAATTGTCAGTGAAATCACAATTTTAAGAAACTATTTTCCACTACCATTTTAAAAAGAATTAGTCATCACTTTTTCATCATTATTCCGCTGTTTGGTTTGATCTAAATACAAATTTAGAAATTTCAAATGTTAATTCAATAACAGTTATTTTTGATATACTGTCACCTCTAACTGAACACATCTTATTGAAATATTTACCCATCCCTATTTGAATGAGAAAATATCAAAAATTAAACTTCATGTGCCAAAACTCAGAGACATTTTGCCAAATATGACAACCGAATTTTGACAAAATGTGGAATATATTACCTCATCATGTGTACTTTTGTTTCAACCGTCCCCGAAAAAATTGTTTTAACTGTCCCCAACCCCTTTTTAAAAAAAAAATCGTTAAAAAAACAACACTAATTCTGCAATCTTTACTGCGTACAAAAAAACACGCAACAACCTCACACTACAAGATAAATAACAGAGCAAAAAAAAAGTGTACTTTTGCTTGGATAAACACAATTAAGCTTCCTGACCACCACCGAACTACGTGACAAACAAAGTAGGACTGAAAATCGTAAACGTAAACGGACTTGTTTCTGTTTCATCCCCTCTTAACACTCATTGCGCGATCGGCTTTTGAGATATAGTTGCAATGTTGCAACCATTAATCAAAGAAAACAAGATTAAATAGATAGATAGATTCTTTATTTTTTGATCATAATGTTTTACAAAATTTTATATAAGAATAAGGTCATGGCAACGCTGCTGTCTGCCTGAAATGACATTTCTTAAGATATACATAAATAAAAATATAATAAAAATGCAAGTTATCAAAAACTTGTACAAAAAGCTAAATATTCTTTTCCTCATAATATATGTCTCAATTTTGACGTGATTTGAAACACAAATAAGTTTTGAATAAATTTTATTGATTTAACAAACCAAGATTGTTTATATATATAATAAACAATAAAATAGGTTTTATAATAAGAATTAGTTTATATAATACAAGATTAATAAGATAAAACAAGAGTATGACACTTCTTTGTTTTTCTTATTTTATTGACGTCATATGTGAAAGAAAATCCATTAATCCACAAACAACAACAATTTGCAGATCTTGGAATCTAAGAAAAACAAAGAAGTGTCGTAATCTTGTTTTCTTTGATTAATGGTTGCAACTGTGTTCCAACCCTTCAAAGCCAAAATTGGTGCAAAATTTTAAACGATTTAGTAATATGTTAAATTATTTTTAGTAATAAAAAAGTCTAAAAAGAGGATTTTGCAATTTTAAACCAGTTTAGTATGGTACTATTTTCTTAACATTTTACTAAAGTTAAAACCACAAAATGGCTACATTATTTTTTTAGTATCGTACTAAGTCCATATGCCATTTTGACATTTACAAACGTCAAAAAGTTATGTTCGCTTACTTTTCTGCACTATTTTAGTCGTGTTTAGTTGTAGTTTATTAAGAAAATAGATTTAGTATGGTGCTAGTTAAAAAGTGTTTAAGATTAGGAAAATAGTAGTAGTGAAGTGATTTAGTATTAGCAAACTGTTAAGTAGTATCATGGTAAGCCCTTCACATCTGGCTGTTTAAAATTTTGCGCCATTGTCTTTTGAGTAATATGCAAACACGTTTTTTTTAAAACATTTTTTTAACCAAAAAAGGTAAATCCTAATTCTATCAAAAATGACTCCGAAAAAAATTATATAAAAAATCAGTTTAATAAAGGCAAAAATACTTTTTTATATTTTTATTGTCAAAAATGATTATTTTAAGTACTTACCTCAAGTAGATTCTTTGAACTTGAAGGAAAACGGAATCTTGGAAGAGCATACCGTGTAATATTTATGTGTACTCTGATTTGCGACAACAGTTTTTGACAGCTTCTATTTTCTTTTTGATAAATAAAAATAAAATATCCGGAAGTATGATAATTCATACTCTAACTTCTGCATGCAGTGACGCATCATATGGCAATTATCAACAAATTTGAAAAGTTTCAGGAATTGAACAAAAACATTGCAAGAATTAATTTTATAAGAGCTTCTACATGACTAAGAACTGACTATAAAACTAAGCAACCATAACCTTGCATACATTATTGTAGAATGATGGGGCTGGTTATTTTTTATTGTTCTTGTAATAATAAGAAAAATAAAATTTAAGTTAATTTTATTTGCTACATAAGTGAATTATTAAATAAGTTTTTACAGTTGCGCTCCAAAACTCTATACGCGTTCCACATATTATCAAATAATAGCGCGCTATTGGAAAACGTCAATCGTGATGAAAAATAAATTGAACAAAACCTCAAAATGGGCGAATACTCGTTAATTCGTTGGGCTTGGTGGCAGTGTTGTCAGACACTTCAAGAGCAATTCCTCTTTAGAGCTGTTCCAATTCCCCTTTTTCCACTTTTCTGTCGGCGGCATTTCCCACAAATTTCCCTCGAAAATTACAATAGTAAAAATATACGTAAAATAAATTTTGTTTAACCTTTTATTTTGTACAGATAAAATAAACAAACATATTTTTTCTGGCTTCGGCAATGCGACTTAACAGATTGCCCTTCACCGGATCTAGCAAGTTCTTGAAATCAGGAAGATCCAATCAAGAGTCTTGAAATATTTTTGTAGATGAAGATATATCTAAATTTCTTTTAACATTACTCATTATCTGTAATTAATATGTTTCTAATAATATAACTTGTAAATTTTATCAAAAATGATTTTCTACTTCTAGTTTAGATTAAAAAAAAAAAACACGAAAAACGATCAACTCAAAGTCTTAAGGATCTAAAGATTGTTTTGCATTTCGAAATTGAAAAAAAAAACAAACTTCCAATGGTAAATACACAAAAAAACGAGAACAGCCAAACACATTTCCAGTAAATGCAATAAAAATTACATGTCCAGATTGCGGATGCTCTGCATACATTCACTGTGTTAGCCTGAGTTGTGACTTTCGTTTACGTACACGATCGACTCATGTGTAAATCATGCATATTTTGTTTTATCAGTACATTTTTTATAACTCAAATTAAACTAAGTAAGATTCTGATTTTTCCACATATTTTGTTTTAGAAGCCACTGGAATCCCCTTTTCCCCTTTCACCAAATTTTTGGCTTTAATTCCACACGATATGGATTCACTGCTTGGTGGCTCTCATGTGCATATTTCAGATGAAATATTTCTGAACAATTTATAATTGCAGCAGAGGCTTGTTCTTTTGGAACAATTGTCATTTTTGTCAAAACAATTTTACTTAAATTTATCATTGTATACTCGTACTATATATTTCTAAAATTACAAAAGTTTATTCTTTGTAAATGCGTGTAACGGTTTATTTAAAAACTTGACATCTCTCAAATAAACGCAGCGCCACCTAGGGGTCACTAGTTGATTTAAAAATTACATAGTAGTATTTATTAATTACTGTAGCACAGACTCAAACCATATATATTAACTCCGAAAGAACAGTACTGCATTTAAGTTTTAATACGTATAATTTATTTTAAATGAGTGAATTGTTACTCCCATAAGCAAATTTTATAAACCAACGCAGAGTTTGGTTCCAACTGGTGCACTTAAGTGAAATCATATTGTAATGTAGAGCATACTTTTCTGATTTTTTATACAAACTTTACCAAATGTCAGATAACAGACCAACTCCAATGTTTGTCTATAAATGTGGAAGTCTATAGGAGTGTCTTCTTCTTAAGCAGGGACAACATAAGTTTTGCAAATGACCTTGCCAGTTAAATCCAATTGCCTAGTTGTATAATTTTCATCCAACTTCTCTTTTGAAGAGTAAAGGCAGTAAGTATTTTACAGGTTTTCACCAATTGTCTTCATCGGATGACTCGAATATAACCATCCTCAAAGTATCGTCAGGTAAGATTGAGCTTGAATCATAGTAGGTACGCATATTAAAGATAAATGTCATTAGAGTTTAAATTTTTGTCCAGTTCTGGGCACCTATCAAAATGAATGACAAAGTAGGAGAAGAGGAAAAGCAGTGGTTTTGCCCGGGTTGAAGAATACCTCTTCAAAACAATAGCGGAAATACTATCTGAACCAGCGGAATTATCATTGTCGGGATCTTTGAGAACTCTAGCAAACTGTACGAGTACACTGAGCTTACTACAGGAGTGTCATTTGAAACGGGCGTTTGAACTGACGATGAGGTAGAATTTTGAACGCTTTTTACAAATGACTAAATGATAACTTTGGGACATTGTAGTATTTTTTGCCTTAATTTTTGCTCATGTAAAAATTTTGTTCTTTGAATATGACTAGGATTCGGATTTTCATGCACTTAAAATCTCTTTTTTTTTCCCCGTGGGTAGGTGTAAAACCTTCAAAAGGCTCTATGAGGACCGAAAAACGAGTGCACATAGGTGAGATTCTTACTGCACTAAAAACACCTCCTCCTCCCGATTGCAACTAAGTTGAAATTTATCTAGCAATTTATTTTTAACGAATTTAATTAACGTATTGCAGGTAACTTTCCGGTGATAGTTCCTACTTATACCGCGATTTTAAAGCAGATTCTCGTTTAGGGCACCAGACCGGAAGGCTTTGTCCTTCGCAGGCGGCGTACTAACTTCGTCTCATCGATAATTTCGATTATAGTACTATTGCAGTGTTGTAATAGCCGTTTTCTATGATTTCGGGCAAAATGTTTTATTTCATCGCGAACCGTGGGAATCCCGAGATCTCTGTGGAGATGTTCGTTTCTAATGTACCAAGGTACGCTTACAAATGATCTTAGGAGTTTATTTTCAAATGTTTGTAAGGTATTTAAATTAGAATCTCGCGTACAACCACAGAGTTGTATACCGTAAGTGTAGACAGAATTTGTCTTAATTTAAAATTTAGGCATTCGTGCCACACCTTATCAAAAGCTTGCGACACGTCTAGGAAGGGCGCCGAAAAAATTTTCTTTTCTTGAAGAGTTTTCTCAATGACGTCAGTGATCCTATGCACTTGGTCAATTGTCGAATGCTTGCCTTTAAATCCGAATCGATGTTCAGGTAATAGGCGCTTTTCTTCTATTATTGGCTGCAGGCGCAGAAGTAATATTCTTTCAAAGACCTTAGATATTACGGGCAGAAGCGAAATAGGTCTATAAGATTTCTTACTTATCATGTGATGGTTTTCCTGGTTTGAGAACCATTATAACTTCCGCAACATTCCATTGGCTCGGAACGTACTTTAGCCTTAGAGTGGCATTTATTATATACAGAAGATTATTTAACCCTTTGCGAGGAAGAATTTTGAGAACTTCGGCCGTAATTAGGTCATATCCCGGAGCTTTCTTATAATTAAGCTTTCTTATTTCTCTACTTAATTCGGCAAGGGTAACATTTCTTGTTATGTAATTTTCGCTTGAGTTAGAACTTATATTTAAATTTTCGTTGAGTACTTGCCCACCAAAATGTTTAAATGTGTTCTCCGGGTAATCCGCGAATACGTTTGCTTTCTCTTTGTCGCTTTTCACCCATTCCTTCTGATCATTCTTAATCGGAGGCGCTGGGAGCTTTGGTTTCTTCGTTATTTTAACAGCTTTCCAGAGTTTGTAGTTGTATTCTTTTCCTGCTGTCAAGCTTTCAAGATAATTTCCAACTTCAGAATTTTTGAATTCTTTCTTCGTCTTTTTTAGTAAATTACACAAGCGATTTAAATTTATCTTGTGTTGAGGAGCTCGAGCTTGCTGCCATTTCTTACGTTCTTTTCGTTTCTCTTTTACTAAGTCTTTTATTTCCTAGGGATATTTTAGGTTTTTAAAGCGCGGCATTTTTTATTTGGTACGGAATGTTTTTCCATGCGGCTTGTTGTACGATATTGACGAAGTTATCTTCTGCGTCTTCAAGTTCGAGAGGCGTTTGTAGTGAAACCCTTAATTCAACGTTATCCTGTATATCTTTCTTAAAACCTTCCCAGTTGGTTTTCCCATTGGTTAGCGCTGGTGGTTTTTCATTTTTAACAAGATTTTCGCTCATAGCGAAAATAAGAGCAGAATGATCTGAGAAAAGATCAAAGATTTCTGTTATGCTAATTTTATTTGAGGGTATTCCTTTGACCTCAAAAAAATCAATAAGCTCAGGTATTTTCGATGGATCAGTGGGCCAGTAAGTCGGGTTGCCAGTCGAATGAAAATCGCAATTATTTTCCATGACCGCTTCGTAGAGCATTCGACCCTTTTGAGAAATACCTCTACATCCCCAAAAGCTGTGCTTCGCATTAAAGTCACCACCAAGAATAAAATTGCGTTTAAGTAACCTTAGCACGTTCATAAATTCATTCGCTTAAAATCTGAAAATATTCCCTTAAAACCAATTTAACTTAATTTCGGTTCAATTTAAAAGCACAATTTCCCCAGTCTATAACAAATAGATAAGTTAAATTTTTTATTTTTATTATTAAATAAAATAATAACTTACAACGAAACTAACATTTAATAAAAAAAAAACACAGTTAACTTAAACATCAATTGTTTAATAAAAATAAATAATTCTTATTAACATTTTCCTTAATTTCCTTAATTGTTCTGATTTTAAAAAATTTTTTGTGCATAGATCATCAACAATTTCCTTAAAGTTTTCGAAATTAAAACGTTGCTGATTCGGTCTTAAGAATACAACATAAAAGATCGCCCGACGTCAACTGAAGTTAGTTGAGCATTTTTCTTAAAAACAAATTTCATCGGCGGTAATGTTGTTTGGGTAATTTTCATCATTGTATCAGTCCAATGAAAACTGAAATTTTGTTTAATGACTTCCCCAGCAAGTCATTCAACCGCATTTATCATTGCAACAACATTTTCAACTAAATCAATTTGTGGAATGAATAAAAGAAATTGATAATAATTTTTTGTTCGCTTGTTTTGTTTGCACTGATATAAAAGGGATATTTTTTTACTGTCTAGTTAAATTTTTGAACAGCATGCTCTAAATATATGAATTTATTATAAAAATATATAAAACTATGCAAGATATGAATTTATAGTAAAATATGCAAAAGTATACATTAACGATTGAATGCCATCTTAAAGGAAATTTCCTGATTCGTTTACATAATATACAAGGTGCTCTTAAAAAAATTAGAATTTGCATAAAATCCGATCCCTAAATATGACTACTGCAGGGACCTATAACGTGAAAAGTACCTACTTGTAGAACACGTAAAATACGACAAGTTTTCAAAAAATATTGTAACACAAAACGACAAGTCTAAAAGGTCATTTTAAAATGTTTCAAGTGGGAAATTGTTGAATTTCCCGCCTTGTGTAACTTTTGAGATTTTGATCAAATCACATTACAATGATAGAGAACTCCAAAAAAGTGAGTCCCGCAATTCCGTCTGTCTGTCTCCGTCTGTACAACTCTCTACAGCATAAACGGCTGAAGCCATTTTCTTCAAACTTGGTATTTAAGCGTTTCAGGTGATTGTCCAAAGTAGATTTTTGAATCGTTGTCTTAGCCGCAAAAAAAAACGGCTCAACGGATTTCGATCAAAATTTTTATACAGGAGCTCCTTCAAATTCTAAATAATACTGCATTTCAAAATTTTTGAAGAATAGTGTTTTTGGATTTTTGAAAAAAAAAATATTTTCATGTCATCCTAAAATCTACTGCTGTTTCAGGTTTCAGTTTGGTGCAAAGCTCTATGTATTACTTTAGCGTTTATGTGGAACAAGTTTCGTATCAGCAAACGGGCCTAAAACACTATAAACATAAACAAATATATATATAAAAAAAATATTTTTTCGCTTTTGTTAGTTCAGCCGGTGTGTTTCTTTGACATAAACTACTTTGCGTTTGTTCAATGCACATCGTTTGACCGCTGAGTGAAAATTCGTTTTTGTGTTGCGTAAAAAATTAAAACGATATCTAAATAATACGTTTTTTAAAACTAATTCGCATCTAACCTTGGACGACGTACACGTCTTGCAATAATTAATCAGAATGTCCGTGATAATCAAACGCAAGAGGAGACGTGCCCATATTGCACATCTTCAAACTGGACCACAAATTCGACAAACGTTATTAGGAGACGAAAAGTTGTAAATGTAGACTTAAATCGCGCTGCCTTGGAATACGATTCCGTAATCGCACTCGATGCTTTCGGTGGGAGAAGCAACACATTCGTCACTTAGTTGGATGCAGTTGACCTAACAATGAAGGACTTATAAGGTGATTCGATATGATTTGGTGGGGATATGATCCGTCATCTTGAAATCTACTGCTGCCGATGAACTAAATGGATGCTTAAAATCGTCGTCTTTGTGCCGTCATGAAATTGGCCACAAATATGAGTGGCATTGCAGAACGGCTGCTGAATTCTCAAGACAACTGCTGGCGCTTGGTAATGGCCAAATTTCTGTTGGTGCCTCGATTAGATTGACATCATTTCCGACAAATTTTTGCGAGTTAACCACGTCAAGGGAGAAACTCTACACCAAAGTAAAGTATTCCCCGGCATTCTAAAAAATTATAAAAATGAAGGCGTTAAATTGGGGCGAGACTTAATTCGCCTGGTCCGCTAGTATATTCTAAATATTTCAAAATATAGTTTATTGACTAGTCAGAAAATGGCAAATTTTATTGATGGATGTCGTAGATAATCAACTTCACCATAAAATTCGTGTCAAACCAGTTTTTCCTTTGACAAACCAGTGAATATAAAAGTGGATATAATCGTCTATTTTTCAGTGTTTACTTTTTGCGACGTTAATAATGATTACCAGAACACGACTATTTACCCCAATTACAATTTTCTAAAAGGGGCTCTCTGTCCATATTTAATAGAACTCATTTTTAATTAACCTCTCTACTCAATGTAAGCTAAGTTTAAAGATACTTAATAGTTAAATTATGAAAGCGATCATTTTTCCGAGGAATCACAATGCGAACATACTCATTGGCACAAGATCTTAATTATTGAAAAAAAAAACATCCAACACATACAATAATTTTAAAATGAACGAACACACAGATATGGAAAATTCAATTTTTGTTATGCTTAACTGCTTCGTATATATTCCATTTTCTTGCATCTTTTAGTTCAAGATTTAGTATTCCTAAGTGCCTTTAATCTGAAGAAATAAAAACAAATCAATTGTTGATCTTTTGCACAAGGTCGGTAATATCAACTTAAAAATACAAAAAATCAATCTGCTGTAGATCGTTCTTTTGAAAAATTCTGTTTTGCTGCCGATAGATTTACCAAAAGAAGACGTCTTATTTAATTTAATTGAAACACATGTCGTTTTCTACGTAAACGTACATAAATAGATTTCTACAAAGTTTAAGTTTCATATTTCATAAAGGTACCTGACCTACCTATGCTTATACATATTCAAAAGTTTCATTTTGCTCTTTTAGTTTAATTTTACTTTTCATTCAAAATAATGAATAGTATTTACCATATCTTACTTTACAGAAAAAAAAACGCAGTGCAAAAAAATTAATTCCTTTAGATTATGTATTCAATAAAAAATATGCTTCCTTAAACTCCCATACATTCTGTCGCGTAAAGCCTATAGTGAATTCTATTAATTATGCACGGTCTGGACTAAAATCGATTTTTATAAACTATACTTTATGACAAAGCATCGAAAAGTCAATAGTTGAATATACACGCGAATAATGAGTATCAAGTGAAATAGACTGTAAATGCATTTAGTTGGGTTTGTCAAGCGATGCTTGGTTGATGCGTTCCGAGCTTTTGTTCAAATATCTTTATTTTGAAGTGAAGTGAGTGTTGGATACTGAAATAATTTTTTCTTAATTTTAATTACAAATTATGAGTGAAACTGCATAACGAAAATGTGAAAAAAAAACACTTTGGTTTGTTTTTGATTCCCAAAAGCGCGAAACTGAGGTTGTGTCAAGACTTATACTAGAGCCACGGGCTTCCTTGTTAATTCCGAAGTTAATTAACACTAGTTTATTGCTTAAATATTGTTGTCAAGTGCTTAAGACAGAAACACTAAGACAATAGAAGTATATATTCAAATTCATTTTTATTTTAATTTTTCTTCCAGAACAAATGGCGCCCAACGCTCCAAACGCAAAACTCGCACACAAATCGCTACCGCCATGCTCAGCCAAATTTGAAGACTTAAATTCTGAATCTTCCGAATTAACTAAAGTTCTTTTTGAAAGCGACGTTGATCCCTTCGACAATGAAAAACTAGCTGGCGTTTTCCCGCAAGATGATAAGCCTCAAGATCGTAAAGTCGAGCTTGTTTGGAGAAATGTAATTGCGTTTAGTATATTACATTTATCAGCTTTATATGGCGGGTGGTTATTAGTAACATCAGCTAAATGGGCAACAGTTTGGTTGGGTAAGTTCGGAAACATTTTTTTGTGTCTGACGTTTTTAAGTCAAGTCATAAGTCATTTAGACCAAAAGTCCACCACAAAAGTTCGGCCGATAACAGGCGATTTTTAATTCTATTTCTGTGTTTTCCTTCCAGTTGGACTTTTGTACATGTTTTCCGGGTTCGGGGTAGCTGCTGGTGCCCATCGTCTTTGGGCCCATCGTTCATACAAGGCAAAATGGCAACTACGGCTGCTGCTGATTATTTTCGATACACTTGCTTTTGAAGACGCTGCTTATGATTGGGCTCGCGATCACCGAGTCCATCATAAATACTCCGAGACTGACGCGGACCCACACAATGCTACCAGAGGATTTTTCTTCTCCCATATGGGTTGGCTGTTGTGCAAGAAACATCCCGACGTCAAGAAAAAAGGTAAAAACGTCGATATGTCAGACCTTAAAAAGGACCCCATCCTTATGTTCCAAAAGAAGTAAGTTGAGTTGATCCTTATGGGTATTTTGATGAAATTTTATACATTCATATAGACATTACTTGATTCTAATGCCACTTGCATGCTTCATCATACCAACTATTGTCCCGATGGTTTTCTGGAATGAAAGCTTTGCTAACTCGTGGTTCGTTGCAACAATGTTTCGCTGGTGTGTCTTCTTGCATGCCACATGGTTCGTCAATAGTGCAGCACATATATTCGGATACAAATCTTATGAAAAGTAAGTTTTTTTTTAATCCTTATCTTCGCAGGATAATCAGATTTATTTTTTGCAGAGCAATAAATCCCACAGAGAATCTTGGAATTTCGATTTTGACATTCGGCGAAGGATGGCACAACTATCATCATGTGTTTCCTTGGGATTATAAGGCTTCGGAATGGCCTGGCTCCGGGTTGAATCTTACAACTTTCCTTATAGATTGTTTTGCTAAAATTGGTTGGGCTTATGACATGAAGACTGTGTCTCCAGAGATCATTGAAAAGCGTGCAAAGAGAACAGGCGATGGAAGTCATACAACTTGGGGCTGGGGCGACAAGGACATAACCACACAGGAACAAGAAGCAGTTTTGATCACTAAGCGGAATTAATATTTTTTGTATAGATTAGAGAAAAGTTAATAAACATTTTTGTTAGTCTCCCTTAGACTCTAACTGTACATACCTTGATTTCTATAGTGCAGATAAATAGTTCAGCTTTTAAATGCTATGGCTTCTAAAAAATTTACAGGTGATAAACTGTGATACGTACAAGCTCCTTTGATGTTCTTAGAACTTCCTAAAAAAAGTATGGGTGGTCAAAAGCCTCAAATATATTTTTTTTGCTCGAAGAGAGACCCCAACGTTAACTGCTGAAACACATATCAAAGATCAATTTGTAGATTTTCAATACCTAAAAAATATTGTATGATTTTCTTTCCTAAAGGCAACTGATTCCAAAATAAAATTGATTATCCTACTAGTTAAATTATTTGGAACTTATTATGCAACATGCGAGATTGCTGATGATATCTGAGATCTTCAGATATCTTCAGGAGAGCAGAGCAGGGCATACGCTGATGAAGTGATGAATTGATTCCATCTCCTATTCGCCCACACAGTCTTCTGGAGAATCGCCACGCCTCGTTGAGTGCTTTTTTCTAAAATATTGGACAGTACTCGGTTGACAAGGAAACATCGTTCTACTACGATGGTCGATGTTAAGAATTTGGAAAGACCACTTCTGCAGATTTTATAACGGCGATGAAGAACCAAACTCTGCTGTCAGGCAGAACGAACCATTCAATATTGACGAATAACATAACAATTCAACCCACCGACATGGACGAAATTAAAATATCAATTTCGAGACTCAAGTCTAATAAAGCCGTTGTAGCTGATGTCTTACCTGACGATGAATGGCTTAGGAGTATGCATCGACTCATCTGCATCACCAATTACAAGGACATAAGTCTTCTTATCATGACATACAAGATCTTCCCTGCTGTATTGTATGTACACCCAAAGGCGGTCGTCATAAAGGTGATAGGTTCATAGAAATGTGGGCTTATTCACGGTGAGTAATTCATCGACCAAATATTCACACTACGGTCTTGTTCCATCTGCGAGATTCCCGATACGAACATATACTTTTTTAGAGATTCTTTAGAGAAATTCAGGATTCACACGTTCCTTGTGTTCAATGAGGAGTTTCCTATAACTTTTTCTTACCAGTCGTTACTTGGTCAGAAGAACCAGTATTTTGAAAATCCGAGAAACTGCTCCTTCCATAAAGGATGGGTAGGTGTAAATGCGCAAAGCAGTAAAGACATCACAATTTAACATCTTTTTCTAACACTTCTTATCCTCCTGACAAACTCATCGATTTTCCTTTGTTTTCCATATCAATCGAGCTATGCAATGTTTCGAAGATTTGTTTTCGCAATCAGGGAAAGGAACTATGTTTATCATTCAGCACCAGGTCGAAAGTGCAATTTCCCATTATTCCAAATCATTTCCAGTCCCACTCCTAAATTACTAAAAAAAACAACAAAACATTTATTGAAATTCTGCATTCAACTTCGGCTGCATTTCTTTCAAATTCAATTCAAATGCAACTCGTCTATCTGTCCGTCTGTTTCCGTACTGAAATAATCCAATACAGCAGGAGGCAGAGCATCAGCAACAATAATTGTCGACCATAAATTGGGACTCCGGCAGCAATGGCACAGCAGCCAGAGCCAAAGCGGCTGGCCATATCTCCTACGATACTTATGGAATCTTTGTGTAGGCGATTAATGGGTTTATTGATGTCCATTTTGCGCATGTTTGCAATTTGGGGACTTGCACGTCCAGTGGGGTGTCCGGGGTTGGGGCATCAATTTCGCGAATACCCACAAATTCGATTTTATTTGTTGGCACTTCATTGGCGTCGTCGTTCAAAGCAAGAGCAACAGCAAGAGTTCGTTTCATCCGTCTGATCGTCTTCACCACAGATATAGTGCGAAAATGAGAGTGTGCGCCCCGAGTGTGAATGTGATGCAGGGCGAACACTGAACAGCACGAGCATCGCTGTGCCGAAATGAAACAAGGTCCGTCCGGCCTCTGGGGCCAAAGTGTGAATATAATTTAAAGTGAGCAATTTTCCATCTCTCAAATACAGCGATTATTTATTATCCTTGATTGTGTTCCTTGTGTTGCATGCAGTATATACCAGTATATGCTGCATGCGTATAATAGCGTACTCGAAAACCTTCTGATGAACCTTCGTAGTTCGTACTCGGATTCGTTCCATCTATTTGACTTTGGTGGTGGTGGCGGCGGAGGATGAAATGAGGATGCGAAGCTTTGCTGTTCAATATTTGTTTAGTGTAGCGTGATGACTAAACGATACGCCCTGCGTGGAGCGGAGCAAGCTGGCTGGTCAGCAGGGTAAAGGATACAAAAAGTGCGCTATGACTTGCAAGGATGCACGTGCAAGGTACATACAAAATCTTTACATGCAACCATGATGATGATGATGTTTTTACGACGCGATATAATATGAGTGTTTTGGGCTTCACGATGCGCCATATTGGTTGGCCATAAAATTGAACCTTGAGTTGAGAATTTACAGTAGGTGTCAATGAAATTTTATAATGACGTTTTTAGCGTTCGGATGAATAGAATGAATAAGCGATAATTGAAGTGAGTTTATTGACTTAATAAAATCTGCTAAATATCCGATTAAGGTTATCTACCAACTCATCGCGAAGAGTTTTACGGCTTTTCTGGAAAGTATTTAATTTAGTTTTATTTTTTATGCTAACTGATGAAAATTTAGCCTGAAATAATTGCATGACTAAAGAAAACCACACATGGCTATTTCCTGCGTCTTATTAACTATACTGGTTTTGGTTAGGGTTAATTTTTAACACGAAATATCTATCATGTGTTTTAAATATAAATTTTTACTATGATGACTGTTTAGCTTTGTAGATCTAGATAGTGGCAATAAGGTAAGAATAGGACAACCATACTACGAGCACAGATGCAATAAGTAAACAGTAACATTGTCACTCTAATCTATCGTTTTTATTTTAAAAGGATGATATATAAAGACTATGATTAGGTGGCATCTCGTAGCATTGACATACTATACCTGGACTGCTAGTCAATTGTCATTTCCATACTAAAGCTCTATTGAAAATGGGGAGAACGATCTTTATTCCCTCGCAGCAAAGTAGCAAACAAAAATATTACTTTCAAAAGCCATCTATTGCCACTCTTGGCACCCACACCATATTTATTCAACACACAAAGAAACTATGGCCATCTATTGGTATTTTGTATAATATAAGTTCTGACATCTATTGTTTATAGAAAGTCAACAATGCTGTAGTGCTATCAGACTATAAGAAAAATTCCTTTTTGTTTCATTTTATTAAAAAGGTTGCTTTTGAATTCGAAATACAACAAATAAAAATTTAATTTTAATTTTTCAATTAAAATAATTATTTATTTTAAATAAATTTATTTAGAAAATTGTTTCTTTTTTTTAGTTTTCCGTTTCAGTAGTGATTTTAAGGGCTGCGATTTTTGTTCTTCTTCAAAGACACAAAATTTTGTTTAAACAATTAAATAATAATTTCGTATTACCATACTCTTTTTTGTTTTATTTGCATCGGCCAGAAAATTCTTAAGAAAAATAAAATTTAAATAATGCCATGTACTTTCCATATATACATACATACTTGTATGGAATAACTAACTAACTATTGAGATTTGCGGCTCGAATTCACTTCTGATGGAAATAGTAAATAAATGCGAATTCACTATCTACTTTATACATTAAGGGTATTCATGAAACCGCGTGAACTTTCCCACATCGGAAAATGTAAAAGTTTACGACACACGTTTCATGAACGCTCATAAAAATCAACTTGTGTAAACGTACTTAATGATTTTTTTTCTTATTTATTATATATATCTTAACTTGACTAATAACGGTGTGTTTATTACTCTTATTTAAAATATCGGCCAAAAATAATACGAGGAAGAGAGATAGTTATACCAAGATTGTGGCAAATAAAACGTCAAAATTAAATGTCAAAAGTTTTCAACATTTACCAAATTCAAATGATAAACTTTCCCAAACAAAATTGTGCGGAAATGTTTAGCATTTGTTGGTAAAGTTTTTCCATAAAAATTTTGACAGCTCATTTACTATTTTACCACTTTACTACGTTCAATCTTATCGAGTTTTATTTATTTCGTCGAAAAGTTAAAACAAAAACTTAAACGTAGTTTTAGTCGCGTCGAAAAGTAAAGAAAAACTAAATTGATATTTGATCTATCCTTAATTGTATTCCGGTCATCAGCAAAGAACTATAATATAGTTGCCTATATTTTCTGAAGAAAATAGAGAAAAGGAAATTTTTGGATTTGTGTATGGATTTCTTTGAAAAAAAATTTCCGCTGGGATCTGGGTGGCGCTCGTGTGGTCCCATCTGAGGAGAGATCCAACGCGAAGTTGGCTCCTAGCAGTCTATATCTAGTATGTCAATGTCTCGTAGTATTACTTTACTCCAAAATGTTGATGAAGGTTCTCGTCTCTGGTTTGCAGAAATGTCCTTTGCATTGTAAGGACAATTAAATATGCATTGATAAGTTCGGGAATATAAATTTCCCTAGGTGGTTGTCATTGATTATAGGTGGCGTTGTGATTTCACATAATTGAAAGTGACCAGCCTATAAATGTAAAAAAGAAAAGAGACTGCCTTCCGTGTGTTAACTCATATTTTAGGAATGGATTTTTCGATTTTCACGATTTTAGATATGATGTATTCATATTCATATAAGAAAGAATACTATAGAATAGAATTTTCTGGAAAATTCAAAGTATTTTTGTGTATGATTATTTTAAATTAATTAAGTGAACATTATGATTTCTATCCAAATTTTGAATTGTAAACAGTGCGTGTTTATCCAAAGTGCTTTTTATTTCATTCCGGTGCAATTCCGAATGCCAGTTGATTTGAATTTCATCGTTCAGGATCAAATCGCCGGTGATTTACATTATACATACAAATCGAGTAATGAAATCAAGGCCCGCAACTATCCCACGAAAGTTTTGACTTCTTTGGACGTTCTGCTGTTACTGCCATACAACTTAGGCTTGAAAGTCTTCTCACTAAAATTTGTAGTCATTTATATCATTTCAATTCTTCAGTATCTACCTATATCAAATTTTCACTAATTCTTAAATTTCTCATATTTATTAGTCAAGAATTTGGTAATAAAAAGATTTTTGATCATTAGGTATAATAAATGCAATATTAGCTATTGGATTACTATTGATATTAATTATTAACCACTTCTGTATACCAATTCGTTTTTAAAAATTTCCCCGCTCAAAAACATACATTTACTCTTTTTTTGGAAAAAAATGTATTACACCCCAATGTTTTCGACCATTCTTCTCCAAACCTGTCAATGGTACGATAAAATTTGGTCTAAATCTTTTTTGTTTAGAATGACATGATCTACAATGTGCGCCAACAACTTTTTTCTAGATAACCTTTAGTTTTCGAGTAATTTGGAAAAAAATTAAATTGTGTTCGACTAGTTTAAGTTATTTTTGGTGAGTTGTATGTAGCTTTTTTGTTTAATATTATTCATTATATCGATGGTTTATGTTTTATGACACATTGTATAAAACTTGTATTTTTACTTGCGATTAAAGGTACTATAAGGCAAGATATGTATTCGTAAAAAAATTTTTTTTTCTAACAATCAAACATGACATTACGATCATAGAGTACACCAAAAAAGTGGGTCCCGCAATTCCGTCTGTCTGTGTGTCTGTCTGTAGAAGGATCTACAGTCTAAACGGCTGAACCGATTTTGTTCAAACTTGGTGCTTAGGCGTCCAAAATAGATTTTTGAATCGTTGATTTAGCCCCAAAAATAACGGTACTTGCCATACAAATTTTTATTACCATTTTAATTATCTCGAAAACGGCTCTAACGATTTTGATAAAAATTGACGTGTGTACTACTTTGGTTATGGTCTACATTTTGGCTAATTTTTTTTTTTTAATATTATGTTATTAACGGTGTCTGTCATACTTGATTTCCGACTTTCTCATAAACGGCTCAACTGATTTCTTTATAAATTTTTGTACAGGATATCCTTCAAATTCTAAATAGTATTGCATTTCAAGATTTTGAAAAATAGTTTTTTTGGATTTCTGAAAAAAAAATTTTTTTTTTTTTGAAAAATCAATATTTGGAAAACTGTTGGACAATTTTTTTCTGAATTTTGTTTTTGAATTTATATTATTAAACATTTAATTTTTTTTTAGAAGAAAATTAAGAATTTTTATATATAAAAAATCAAGTGAAAATCGACTTTAAAAATAAATTTAGCCGTTTCTATTAAGAATATTTTGCATATTATGTGATCGAACATAGGAGCAAGTACGTGTGATCCGGTCGTGCGTTTTATTTTTATAAAATCAGAATTTCAAACATTGTGTTTTCGACAAAAAATTTGTCAAAAACACGATATAGGTGAGGGCTTTTTACTAAGCTATCTCCTTATAAATGTCCAATCTATTTCTCTATTCAGCAAGTATAACATTTACTTTTCTATATATATAAAAATGAATGTATGTCTGTATGTCCTTTATAGAAGCGTAAACTATGCATTTGATCATTTGACGATCTTTAGCAAAGTTGTTGTGTATGAGCCAGAGAAAGTTTCTGAGTTGGTACGACCAAATTTCGACAGATAGCGCCACTGTCATTCTAATGTCATTCCAATGTAAATTGTGAAATGCATGTGAATGAACAATGGCTGTGTTTTTTCTACATTCAACGCACATCGAGAGTAAATTAAGTCTAAAAGAATATCAGCTAACTCAATGCCATGAGTGAAAGATTGTTGTTATGAGCAAAACTTCATTGCTATGAAATTATTCTGTTACAAGAAAATATTGTGTATGCCACATCACTTCAATAAATATCGAATTGAAACAAAACGCTGCAATGTCACAATTTTTTCGAAATGAACAAAATTAATAAAATTACTCAAAATAAATTGAATATTTGTGTAATGTCTTTCCTTCAAACTTATTTTAGTTGGTGGCAAAGCAACGCGCGCAGGGTACACCTAGTAAGAATATATATCTATCCGTCAGTTTCCTACCTATTGACGAAACGACATACGAATTCATTCAATTTTTATTAATTTAGCCTAAAATATCTACGCCGCGCCAGTATAAGAGAACCTTCGACCAACAAACATGGGCGTTGAGGCAATGAATATGGCCATTCAAGCTGTCAATATGGTAATATATTGGGCTGGCTACATCTATCATCTAATATAATTATTCATCGCTTAATTGAATTACTCGCGGTATTGATCTTAAACAAAAAATACAGTTACCAAATTTAAGAAATTGAATAATTTTCAATAAATTCAAAGACCCAACAAAATTATTCCTAAAATCTTAATAAAAAGTAAGTAGTAAGTTCGAAGCTCTGAAATTGGCAGCACACCCAAGGGTTTCTATTATAAGAAAAGGAAACAACTTCTTCTGTCATAATGGATACAAGCAACTGATTTTCACATTTTTTGCGAAAGTATGCGCTTTTACAAAATTTTACTAAGTTGACATTGAAATTTTTATATTGATTTTTTTTTTACTTGAATAATTTATCTTGCAATTGACCAACTCATGCAGTTGTATAGTTTCGCTCCATCAATTAGGCAGGTCAGAAGTTTTAAAGTCATTTTCCTCACAAATCATACATTCGTACAACTGGCAAAAAATACCCCAACTTCTGCAACCATAATCTATATGCACCTTACCTAAGTTGAAGTCGCAATTCACACATAATGTTTGCTATATCTTAAGCAACACACATTTCAAAAGGAGTGTTCCTTTACAGAAGTTGACAAATGAATCTCAATCTCAACCTATTGAATATATTATATAGTCGAGCTAAAGCTGAATTAACAAGCCCTCGTCGCCATCGGGTCAAATTAATTTTACCGATATCTTACTAGCCACCATCTTTGACACTTATTTAAACACACATGTAATCGCACCTCAATATATAATTTTTTTTAGCTGAATTCCCAAAGAAGTGATACACCTAATCCGACAGCAACACGCTCTCAAGATCGAGATGCTCTGTCCTTAATGCTGAACGTTAAAGAAAATTTAAAAAAAACATGGATGAACCACAAAGAAACACAAATGAGATGCAAAGTAAATGAAGTGGCATACCGAACCGAACTGCTGCAGAAATGGACACAAATCCTTTCTACATTTACTCTGTTCATTTTATACATACTGGCAATATTTTCCTGCTCCACTACTTTGTCACACAGTGGGACAGGTATTGTTGTTCGATCGGAAAAAATTAATTTCAAATTCGTGTTAATTCTTTGTAACGAGAATTTTGAAAATAAGAAACAGAACAGTGTGAGCATTAGGAAAGGGAGAAAAATTTTGAAAGAATGATTGGGAAAGACAGAGTGTGGTAAAGCATATTACGAGTATATCCGCGTACCACGGCTTAAGAACGAATCTTTGAGCTTGACAGTACAAACGAAATTAAGCTCAAAGGCAAACTGATTAGCATTTCTGGAGGCGTGAGTATTACCGTTCAATTGTTTGAGGGGAGGAATGCAAGTGGCTTTTCTCTAGAGCATAAGCCGGTAAAATTACGGTAGAAAAGGCTGAGACAAGAAACCTTACGACGGTGTTAATTCAACGATGATATCATTACCAATCAATTTAAGTGCTCAATACTTTCCAAGAGACTTAAGTATAGTTTACAGGAGCACTAGCCTAGAGATGGGGATTGGACTCTACCTTCCTACGTATGTAAGTAAAAGGGGGAGAAAAACTTCTTGCATTGCCTCAGGAAACCAAAACATCTAGCTGCATTTTTGGCGACATAGCGTATGTGATGCTTCCACAAGAGCTGGTTGGAGATAGACGTACCGAGAATTTCGAGATGTTCAGTTTCCTTGATGCAAGTGCCAATAATATATACTGGCAAAGGTAGTTAACTATGCTTTAACGAAAGTAGGCAGCATTGGGTTTCCGACGCATTTAATTCTAATCGATTTTTGATTCCTCATTTAACAATGCAGTATAGGTCAGAATTTAATGAACTTATCATACATTGCAGTTGAAGATCCATATCCGAAGAGCAGGGTTGTGAATCTAAAAACGAATATGAAAAGCTGAGGGTACTATCGTCACCGAAGAAGGTAAGTGGATTTGTCGTTTCAGACAGGAGATCATTAATAATAAAATGCACAACTGGATCGCACGAACTTGTTCGTATCACATAGTTTGCAAAAGAATTCTATTAAAAATCTAAGTATATTTTTAAAGTCGTTTTTTACTTATTTTTTTATAGTTAGTTAAATTATTACTGATTCCCTAAGGGTTACAGGATTCCGTTCCTGACTTCAATCTACCTCATCCCTTCCACCTTCTCGCGTCTTGGCTTTTCTCACTTCCTCTAGCTCTTTTATCCATTCTTCTCCCCTCCCTTTTTCGTCCATTATTTCCGTCAACCTTTCCCCTATGGATTTTCCTTCATTTCCTCCTGATCTGCATCTTTCTATTATATGTTCCCACGTCTCTGGTTCACCCTCGCACAGTCTGCACATTCTCTCCTCTTCTCGTTTCCAATACCATCTTTCTCTCACATCATTCCCTAGTCTATTCTATTCTCCTCGTTCTTTCTGTCTTCCACCCTGCTTCCAGATAATGCGGTATCCCCTCGGTCATTATTTCTCTATACCATCTCTTATATCTAGATTCCTTTATTTGTTCCCACCTTTCCTTCTCCTGTTCTATTCTGTCTTCCCTTTCCACTCCTTCGTATCCAGTCGCACTATCATCTCATCCCTCCCTTCCCCTCATTTCTTGCCTACCCTGTTCCCATTTTGACACTCTCACTTGTCCATCTCTCCCTCTTTCTTTCATCTCCTGTAGACATTCCCTCGCTATTTCACTTGCCTTTCCATCTGTTAACTTCTCTTCATATTTCCATGCCCTTCTCCCTGCTCTTATCCTTATCTTGTCTCTTTTTGTTTCTTCTCTCACCATGTATCCTGGAGTTTGCCATTCTACACCTAGTGTCCATTTGAGGTACCTCTCTTGCATTGTTTCAATTTCTTTTCTCTCCTCCCATCCCCATATTTCCGCTCCATATCCCATCACCGTCCATACCAGGGTGTCAAAAAGCCACATATTCCTCTCCCATACCCTCTCGAATATTCGCCTTCCAATCCCCCATGCTTCCTTCATGACCGCTGCTGCCTTTTTTGCTCTGTCCTTTATATGTGCCTCCTGCCCTCCATTCTTTTTGAACACATAGCCCAGGTATTTAAACTCCCTTACTTCCTCTATTTGCTTTCCCCTCCATCTCCAATCTACTATTTTATTCCTCCCTCCTTTTCTAAACCTCATCACTTTCGTCTTTCCAACGTTTAACTCTAGTTTTTTCTTCTCGAAATATTTTTCCAGTATCCTTATCATACATTGCATCTCTTCTTCGTTTTTCGCCAATACTACCACATCATCTGCGTATGCCAGCGAGCAAATTCTTTTTCCTCTCACTTTTACCCCTCCCCATTATTACTTATTTTTTTATATATATAAAATTTCTTTAATTTTTTTCTAAAAAAAATTGATATGACAATTTAAATATTTAATAATAATAAAATAAAATAAAATAAAATAAAATAAAAACTTAAAAACAAAAGCTTAATCAAAGAAAAAATAATTCAAAGTTCCGAAATAAATACATAAACTAATTTGAGCTAAAAAAGTACGTTTTTTTTAGTTCTTGGATAAATTGAATTTATGAGAATTTAACAATCTGTGGAGCAGTTTTTGAGAAAAAAAGTTTTTTTTCAAAAACTTTTTGAAAACATTTTTTTCAAAGAAATTCAAAAACGCCAATTCATTCAGGTATTCTGCAAATACATATAACTATAATTTTTGAAAAAAAAATAATGAGCAGTTTTTATAATATAAAAAATAGAAACAATTTTTTTTTAAATGCTTTTAAAAATACAAGAAAATATTAATTAAAAATATTGGTATGCAGTGTAAATTGTATGTGTGAAATTTCGAAAGAATCGGTTAAGCCATTTATGAGATAGTTGAAAGCCAAAAAAAAACGTCTTTTGGAAAGTACCGTTTTTAGAATTTTTTTTCACCATATGATCGATCTTACCCTGCGCTGATTTTTTACTTCCGATTATAGGAACTATAAGGCAAGTTATGTATTCGTAAAAAAATTTTTTCTAACAATCAAACATGACAATACGATCATAGAGAACATAAAAAAAGTGGGTCCCCCAATTCCCCAATCAGGCTGTGTGTCTGTCCTCGAGTCTACAGCCTAAACGGTTGGTTAGATTTGCTTCAAGCTTGGTACATATTGTTTTTTTGGTAATATGCCACACATTTTTTTTTAAATTTTTTTAAGATGAAAAATATACATTTTTTTGGTCAAAAACAAAAGTCTTATTTTTCTCAAAAACGGCTCCAACGGTTTTTTAAAAAAAAATCAGTTCATTAATGAAGGGAAAGAGTACTTTTTGAAATTTTTTTTTTTGAAAAAAATTGTTATTTTTGGTACCTCTAGTAGAATCATTTTTTTGGTTTTCGATTTTCTCCTAAGCGGTTAATTTGATTTTTTTGAAATGTTTTACGCAGAAGCTCCTAGAAAGTTTAAACACTATTGTAATTTCGAAAACGACCCAATAGATTTTTTCGAAACTTCGTATTGAGTGGTTTTTTGACATTATCTTGATTAGTTAAAAAAATCTATTTTTTCTAAAATAAAAAACAACGGCACCTCCCATACAAATGTTAAAAAACCGTTAAGAAAAAAATGTATTTCTCGAAAACGGCTCCAAAAATTTTTATAAAAGAATTTGTGTATTCTTAAATTAGTAGAGTTCACTTTTAAGTATAAAAATATTTCTGTTTGCGTACTTATTAACGGTACTTCCCTTAGAACCACTTTTCATATTTTCGACTTTCTCAATATTGGATGAACTGGTTAAAATAATTTTTTTATACAAATGCCCCCTAAAATTATTAATAAAACTGCATAATAAAATTTTCAAAAAAAAAGTTTTTCGATTTTTAAAAAATAATTAATTTTTTTTTTAAATCGATTTTTGAAAAACCAGTCCCATTTTTTTTTAAATTTGAATTTTATATGTATATGAATAATATATTCAAAATGGCTTTTTAAATTTTTTTTTATAAAAATGTTTTCAAAATTTTATACATAAATAATTAATTTATTAAAAAACCGCTCCAACGATTTTTGAATTTTTTTTTGATATATTCTTATTTATCCCTGATTTTAAATTGCATCTTTAATTTTCCTCAAACTATAACGACTAAGCAATATAAAAACATTTAGTTATGTGTACTTTGTACGAATTTTTGCGTATGTCACAACATTTATATATACACATGTGCTTTAAAAATCACATGAATCTTATGTGTGCATATTGCACCTAAATTATGAAGTTGTATGTATATAGTTACCTACCCACCTACATCCTTCAATTTCATTATTATATGTACATGTTTTCACACTTATGTTCCATCAATATGTATATATATGTAGATAAATTTAACTCTCCTTACTTACATAATTAAAATCCATAACTTAGATTTAAATATACATTTCTAGGTAGGTACCTATGTAACTTTTCCTCGAATCAACTGACGGACGGGCTGTCAGAGACATGAAAGAGCCCTGGGGTACACCAGCATTTATTTTGTGGTTTTCAGACTTGAGCCCCATCCAATACTGTCCGAAAAGTAATTTCGAATCCAACGAAGGAGGGATTCGTCAAAATCGAAAGCACGCATTTTCGATTAAAGAGCCTGATGCCGAACTCTATCAAATGATTTGAAATATTTAGCGCAATAATCTAATTTTCTCCAAAACGATGTAAAGATTTGTGCCACTGTTTGGTGAGATATACCATCAGATCACCAGTGAACCTATTGCTGCGAAAGCCGTACTGCCGGTCATTTAGACGTCTTCGGTCTTCTAGATATTTCTTGAGCTGATAATTAATAAACGTTCCCATGGCTTTGAAAAAAAGGGACGTAAGTGCGATCGGTCGATAATTAGAGGGGGAGGAAGATTCAATGTTTGTGTGTATGGGATGGCTGGACAAATGCTGTTTTCTATCTACTCGGAACGAGACCAGAAGAGCAGGATATATGAAAAAGCTTATGCAGTTGTATTGCCAGCATTGAAGAACACCTCTTCAGAAAGTGTTTCATATTTTTAATAAATATTTGATGCACATTGCATCAGAATTTTGATTTTTAGATTAATAGAAGAAATTTAATTCAAACATAATTCTAACGACCTGACTTACAACTATCATATAAGTGATCGGCAATTGCCAAATTCTTCTCGACTAGATTGATATCATTTTCCGCAAATTTTTTCGAGTTAACAACGTCGAAAGAGAAACCAATTTGCTGGAGTACTACATTCGTATAAATCCGTTGACAGCGTGACCGACGCGACGAAGATGAATCGACCAACTATTTTTGAGCTCGTTTGATGTGCCAGGAATTCCGACCCATATTTTACAGCTGAAGATGGGGTCCGTCATAATCATTTTGCGGTGATTCTAGACATGATCACCAAGGGCAAATTGAAAGGATATGAAGCCCTTATTTCTCGAATTCTGTATGTTCCAACTGTTCTTCCATTCCCATCCAAGCGGATTCAGTTTCACGTTCGCTTTCGCTTTCACGTTAGCTTTCGCGATGAAAATCAATAAATGTCAAGGCCAGTCGTTGTAAGTCTGTGGAATAAATCTCGAATTTCTCTATTTTTAGCACGGTTAACTGTACGCTCTTTCTTCGCGCGTTTGTTTTTGGGCCGGAAAACAAATCGAAAAACATTGCTTATCATATCTCTGTGTACTGATTTTGATTGCATTCAAATAAATCAGCTTTGCAGTTTAATGAAGGCGTTAAATTGGGACGAGACGATGTTCTCTTAGTTCGCTGGTCCAAATTTATACTTTTGGCTTGACCCTGCGTTAATATTTGTGAGTCTGTGACAATGTGAAACAGACTCTAAAATTGGAATATTTGATCTAAACTATGTAGGCGTGCCGATGGGCGTTTTTGTACGCAATATAAGTATGGATTGCCGCATTTTAGTTGTTTGAGCTCCATTCTCAGACTCCATTATCTCATTTCTTTCCACTTTTGAAAACTGTTTGGTTCACTGTATGTCATCATAATTGGCTTTGAAATCGACCCCGCATCGAAGAATTTCGAATAGCTAAGCATGAAATGATCGATGAGGTCTTTATAGTTACACTGATATGTGCTAATGATAGACATTATTCAATTTAAATTTCAGCTAATACCGAAAGCACTCGCGTTGACTCTTGGTTCCGAACCGAAGGAAAGAGTCGATGCGATGTTCCTTGTGCCGCCAAACCCCACAATCCCACATGGACGCATTCTTGAATGGTTTTGGTTATGGTTAAAGACTACAGCAGGCTTCGTTTTCGTTCAAAGAATCTCATCAACGATTGAAATGACAACAAAACAACAAGACAACAATGGCCGGAGCAAATTTATCATTCTAAATTGATTATGATTGTATTTATGATCCTCGGACACGAAGTCAGATAAAAAGAAACGAAAAACCGGAATCTACATCATCTATTGAAAAAGAGTTGTTAAGACGTGTATATTTTGTTGTTGTTGTTTTTGTATCGGAGGAGAATTTGCATTTTGCCTCATCGACTTATAATATTTGAGGCTGCATGCCACATGCAGGTTGCAGCAGGGCGTGCGTCACATCGTCGTCGTCGTTGGTTTTTCTTGGAGTTTTTCTATTTTTTTTTTTATTTCGATGCATGCAATCAGTTTAGTTTATCTAGCCGTAAAGCCGTAATTGCAGTTCATCTTGTGTTATTCAAAGGTTATGACCTAATTTTCACACCTCATTAATTAGAATGGTTTTGCTTTTGATATCCCGTTTATCATATATTTTATAGAGGCATTAATTCAGGCTTTTAATTTTTATTTTGATTGATGAAGTTGAATTGAGAGACTTGGGAAAATATTTCCCACAATTGTGTACGTGATAATAGCATTTTTATCATTTAAAAAAAGTTACGCATAATTTTTCAATTTAATGCCCGGATCTAAACTAATCTGTTTTTGCAATAATACCTTTAATGTTAGAATTTAAATTAAATGACCATTTATTATTGAAGTCCTTTGAACTGTATGGGATTATTTTTATGATATTTACTCGTAGATTGAAAAAGAACACAACTTGATGTCATTATCTTCCTATTATTTTGTCCATATCTGTATATATAAGTGTGTATACAGTCGGCTCCGCTTAACTGGAACACTAAAATTGCCGAAAAATTGTTTCAGTTAGGCGGAGTTCTCATTTAAACGAACTTCGGATAACTGAAACTAGTTTCACATAAGCGGAGTTTTATAAAAAAAAATTTATTTATGTTCAACATGTATGTGTTTTTAATAATTCATTTTTTTACATACAGAAATGTATTTAACAACAAAAACAAATAAATATATAAAAAAAAGTATAAAAGAATATTAAAATATTAAAATTATTTAAAACAAAAACGTCAATTGTTATCTGTTTGCGTTTCTGCAAATTATGAATTGACATCTTATCTTCAAGATCATCTATTTCATCGTTACCCAAATCGGCGGGGGAATCAATCTCTTGCCTTACATCATTTGTAAATAAATTCGTATCTTCAGCAACTTCGGAAGCAATATCATCATTTTCGGAAACTATGGTGGCAATAAAACCGCCCTTTTTGAAGCAATTTTGTATGGTTGTTGGTGTCATCATCCACCATGCTCTCTTGATCATTTTTAATGCTTCCAGCAAATTTATTTTTTTAGAAAAATCTTTCAAAGTTTGCCCATTGTCTAAGTGAAGAAGCTGTCGTCTCAATATACATGTCCTGTACTGGGATTTGAAGGATTGGATTATTCCCTGGTCCAAGGGTTTGAATGAGGGATGTTGTGTTTGGAGGGAGGAATTCAATTTTTATATTTTCCAAAACAGTATCTTTCATTTGATGACATGCAGCATTGTCTACAAATAAAAGCACCTTCTTACCTTTAGCTTTAAAATGTTTATCCATTTTCTTCAAAATTTGGGTCCAGATTGTAATTGTCATCCAAGCCTTCGTATTGACGTAATACTTCACCGGAACCTTACAGTCTCGAAAGCATCTAGGATTCTAGGCAGTGACAAAAAACCATTTTGTCACTGCCGGTCGGGTTTGCAACAAAAAGTATTGTGAGTCTGTATTTGGGGATTCTTACAGAAGATGGTGTTTCACATCTGTTTGTCAAAGTTCCTGTTGGCAATGCTTTAAACATTAATGCATTCATCCGCATTGTAGATATCATCTGCCGCATATTCCAGAAGATATTTCGGTAAAACATTGGCTATCCACTCATCTGCGCCGTGAGTGTTGGCTGAAATTTTGTCTCCGTGTGTTTTTGAAATGAATACACTCCCTTTTCTTCCATCGCTCCAGCCAACCGCTTGATGGTTCAAATTCTACTCCAAGCATTATTGATAGAGCTTTAGCTTTCTCAATTAGAAGTAGGCCGGTAAGTGCAGCATCCTTGGCTCTCATGTTTTTGAACCACAACAGAAGGGCATCTCCAACATTTTTTTTAGCTCCAGTTCGTAATATTTTTCTGGCCATGTTTTGGTTTTGTGCAGCTACGTTTCGATGACTTCTTTTCCCCTGATAATTCTTGACAACGTTGACCGACTGCATTTGAACTCTTCACATAATTTATTTCTGGATTCACCCGCCTCAGCTCTATCCAAAATTTTCTGCAGTTAGCCGATTTTTTCAGTTAAGCGGAGTGCAGTAAAGCGGAGGCGACTGTACATTTGGGCTCCCTCTATCAATTAGATATCCAATTACATATAAAAGCCTACATACATACAAACACTCGATCAATTACATAACAACACTTACATGTTTTATAATTTAATTAAATAGGTACCAACCATTTAAATAAAAAATAAAACGAAAATTACAACAACTAAACTAACAATAAAACCAACATTCTAAACACAACCACAGCAACGCTTTTTTTTTTTTTTTTTTTTATAAATTCATTTTTATTTCATATTAACTTATAACTATCTTAAAGCTAGACAAAAATGTTTAAAACTAGCCTAATTATCAATACCACAGCAACGCTACTCACTTAAAAGTTCACATTTACTGACACTCAAGTCACTTAACCCATTGATTAGGACAAAACAACAAAAACAAGCCATTCATTGCATTTTATCTCGCCACCGATAAATCCTCCATAATCAAACATTTTAATCGAACTTCGAACAAGAAACGCGCTTTGAACCGCAAATAGCTAGTTGTTGCCATGCAATCACAGATAGAGCGTCGCGACGTACGTGCACCGTGCAAACATGACTGTATAAGCATAAACTTCGAGCACCTCCTACTGGGGCGGTGTTTCCAATTGCGAAATGGCTACAATTTACCATTTGCTGCTCGAACATTGGACCAGGATTAAAACAGCTTTTATATAGGTACCAATCCGACGAGACGCATTGCTCTGTCATTGTACTAAGGTAGATGGTCTGGTCATACCAGTCACCGACAAGAGACCGCCTTGCATTCGGAATAAGGAATCACATACCTACTACTATTACTATAAACTAGGTCAAGCAGTATAGGCTCACCAATGCACAGCGTTTAAGGTCCGAGTTTATAGCTCTATTTTTGTAAATTGTGAAGTGTAGAGTGTTGTTAAAAAATGGTAAAATATATCAGGTTTTTTCCGTCAAATTTCAATAAGCTGCGATGAAATGCTCTCAAAGAGAAAGAAAGCTGTCAACATTTCTGGAACAGGTTGAAGTCTAGATGTGTGTTACTTTCAACATATTGATTCTCGACTAGGGTTGCCAGACTTGGAGATTAATGATAAATCTTAACATTTTCTAAGAACCAAAAAACAAAATTCTATAGGAACATTATTCTTTTATTTTTCATTATTGTGTTACGTTTTAAATTGTTGGTACCGAATAATGACCACAACTCAAATGAAAATTAAAGTTAAAAAAAACTGTACATTGGATTCAAGGCGGCGATGTATAAAAACGGGTTGGGGTCAAAATACTGTATGGATCATAATACTGTAAATATATAAAATACTGTATCTGAAAACATTGTATTTCAAAATACTGTATGTACAAAATACTGTGTGATCAAAACACTGTAAGTCAAAATACTATGTTTCAGAATTCTGTATTTCAAAATTTTGTATCTCAAAATTCTGTATCTCAGAATTCTGTATTTCAAAATGCTGTAAAAAGATTGAAAAATAAAAATCGTGTTGATAATTTAAAAAAGTGCCCACTTTTTCTATTATTCTGCATTAATTTTTTTTGTTTGTTTTTTGTACCCACTTTTCATTTAAACATTTTCAAAGCAAATGATATTGCAGGACAACTATTAATTTGATTTATAATTTTCAACAGTCAGATATTGAAATTAATTAACTTTAAAAAGAAATGTAAAGACAATACAAAGGCATATGCATACGTAGGTATTGCCTTCAGGCGCCTGGTGGGAGCAAATTTGCTACCGGGATTTAAAATAGAAAACGTCCCCTTCTCCTTTTTTTGAAATAAAAAATCCATTTTAAAAACAATTATACCAAAAATAATTCAAAAACTAATTTTATTAACAACTATGGTTCATATTGCACATATATATTACTGGGAATCCATATTATATTACTGTAAAACCCTACTGTATTGGGAACTACCTTCACATAGTTTTTCTACAATGGTACATTTCTTGATTTTTTGAAAAGTGAAATGTCGTCCGTGTGTGCACGCATAACTCGTATTGATCCAAGAAATGACATAGGACACTGAAGGGAAATCTCGAAAAATTTCCAGAAAAATGGGAAATCAGGGATCATACTCTTTTTTTAGTGCATATCTGGAGAATATGGTTACTTCGATTTTCAATATTTAGGGCTTGATAAATTCGTATTGGCTCAAGAAAGGTCATATGATTATGGAGGAAAATCTGTTAACGATTTAAGACTTTTAGTCCTAGGAAGGGCATATAGGATACTCTAGATGAAAATTAAGGAACATATTCAGGAAAATTGGTAACCCTGGAACATCGTTTGATTTAAAAATTTTGCGATTGATGGATTCGTGTTGGCCTTAGGAAGGAATATGAGGTGTCCTTTTGGTTTCGTCATTCAAATCGATTTGTAGGTACTTGCTTTTGCGTGCGGTCAAATTAAATTAAAAAAAAAATTAAATAAAAAAAATTAACCATGATTGGCTGAGTTCGCGAGCGATTTTGCCTGCGCATGTCGATAATTTGAATTTTGTCATTCAAAATCAAATCGCCGGTGAGTTAAATTTATTCAAATCGGTGGACTCCGCGATTGATTAAAACGAAGCCACCAAAGATCCCACGGAATTTTCGAATTCTTTTGATAGTTTGGGCCTTCCGCCACACAATTTAAAGTTGAAAATCGGCTCAGTTATAATTTTGCTGCCTAACCTCAATGCACCAAAACTTTGTTACGGAAAGCGTTTGATTGTGAAGAACATCAAATCAAATCTAATTCAAGCCAAGATTTTGCGGGGAAAATCCAAAGGCGAAGATTATCTCATTCCACGGATTCCGCTTATTCCGAACGATTTGCCGTTTGTGTTTAAGCGTCTTCAATTTCCGGAGCGTCTCGCTTTTGCTATAACAATCAATAAGTCGCAGGGACAATAACTGGATGTTTATGGCATAAATCCCGAATTCCCATGTTTCTCACATGGTCAATTATATGTGGCTGGCTCACGTATCCGCAAACCTACCGTTTTTTACGTGTATGCACTCGAAAATAAAACTAAAAATTTGGTGTACCATAAAGCAATTCAGTAAAAAAGCGTCAGGCTGGCCGATCAATTTGATTTGACTGAAAAGCATAGACATTGTTAATTTAGTTATTTTTAATTCTTTAGAATAAAGAATTTTAATCGACCACGTTACATGAAACAGCATTGTGGATGCTCGGAATTATTATTTTATTGACATAAATGAACTAAGGCGGAACGAAGTTCTCCGGGTCAGCTAGTTTTAACATATATAAACATATACGCCTCCAAATGTTCATTGCCCATGGTTGATCTTTAACTATTCTTTATAATTTTAAATTTAGATAAACGCCTTTCACATTTTACCTGTGTCATCGGTAGGGTAAGCAGAAATGTATAAATTTTGAATACATTTTTATATTCCAAAGAAAACATTCTAAAATCAACTATTAATTTATAAACACAGCCGACGCAAAAATTGGAGGCTTCAATATGTTTGTTCTCAATAGGAGCTGATTCATCAACTTTCCCAAGTAAATCTTCTTGGTCGGACAATTGATCCCAATCCCAAATTCCAACAATATTTATGGTCCACTTTCGTTCGTGATTTTAGAGCAATGGAAAGAAATAAACAAGCAAAGGACATAAGTTCATCAAGTACGTCTTCTTCTTTTGTATTGGTGCAGTCACATATTTTGTCCAAAGCGTTATTTGGCAAATCATTTTCGCCAATTTTTTTAAACGTTCGTGGATCGAAACATTCAACGTTTCCATAGAAATCTTTATGTTGTGCAAAAGGCCTGTGTGGAATGTAGTTCAGATTGAGTTGTTCACTACGAAGTCTTACCATTGTAGCAATCACGTGTGCATTGTAGGAATCACAAAAGTAGTTGTTTTCAGCCAGGTAATGATTTTGCCTACTGTACGTTGTTCTGAATATGGAGTCAGATGCTTCAGCTATATATTCAGCTCTACATCTTTCATCAACCCTTGATATGACGTCATAAAAGAGGGCCTTGCTGTCTTCTATATTTAAATTAAAATGTGTATGACATCCTTCTGCAAGACATAACCATTCTCTGTACCAGCTATTACGATCTGGTATAGTTTTAATAGCTACTTTTCTAACGAGCCGCGATTCATCCATTTTGAAGACGTTTAGTAAATAATCCGCTTGGAGCTTTAATGTTTTTTGAATAGAGGCGAGATTCCAGTTTCAAGCATAATAACGTAGTTTGGTGTGTTCTGAGGTAAGTGAAAAATTCTCTTTACATAAAATGTTTTTCAACCGTGTTGAACTTTCTACATCCCCATACTTGCGCACCATACAAAAGTATACTCCCAGCTACTGCCTCAAACACCTTGAATTTACTGCTGTGCGATATATTTTTATTGTTAAATATTCTTTTTCAAGATATATTGAAAGCAGTTTTCGCCTTTTGCAGTTTCTCCTTAAAATGTTTCTCCATATTTAAGTTTTTTGTTATATTAATGCCAAGATACGTGTATTCGTTTACGCATTCTATGTTTTCTCCATTGTAATTCCATTTTTCATTTACCGCATTACGCCCACAACCCTTTTTATATATCATCACCTTTGATTTTTCGATGTTAAATATGAGGTTCCATAGCTTACAGTAATGGTATGCTTTGTTTATCATGAGCTGTAGTGTTTCTGGGGAATAAGCCAACATGACTACATCATCAGCAAACAACAGTGCTTTAATATTCACTCCAGCGAACTCAACTCCACCAGGAAGATAGTCTACAAGGTCATCTATGAAGAGCGCAAACAAGGTGGGGCTTAGTGTACAACCTTGTCTCACTCCTGTTGCGGTTGCGAACCAATCGGAGAGTTCTGTTGCCGTCCATACTGCAGCCTTTGTTCCTTTGTAGAGATCTTCAAGAACGCGTCCAAACTTCAGGGATAAGCCCAGACTATATAGTTTATACAGCAACGCACCTCGATCGATTGTGTCAAAAGCCGCTTTAAAATCGATGAAAAATACATACAGTTTTTTACCTTGATTCAAAAAGTTGTCCGCTAGGCTAGTGGAGTATCCTGCTCTAAAACCAGCTTGGAAATCTTTTAGCAGCTTATGTTATTTTATCCAATTAAGAAGTCGATTATGCAACATCGTTGTAAATCATCTAGAAACGAGATTCCTCTGTAGTTAACTGCATCCAGTAGCGATCCTTTTTTGTGTATTGGGAATATAATGGCATCCCGAAATTCTTCTGGAGAGAAATCCTCCTCTAGAATTCTATTTGAAAGTCTTAAAAGGTAATCTTTGAGTGTGACCGTTCCATATTTATAGCACTCAACTGGAATACCATTCGCACCGCCATCGGCAGCTTTTCCATTTTTAAGGGTCACGAGAGTTTCCTCTAACTCGGCCATAGAGAAAGCAGAATCAAGAATTTTGTTGATAAAACCAGGTATCGCAAAATGCCACTTAGTTGATATTGGTTCCGGATTTAGCAGATTCTTGAAATGGGAGAGTAATACGTCCGCGTTTAATTTTGTGGGGATAGTATATTGTTTCCCATTCAACTCCCAGGCCAATTTCCAAAAGTCAGTAGCGTTTTTACAGGATTTTCTTAATACATCATCGACTTAACTTTTGTTCTTTGACCTTCGTTGCCCAGGCAGTGCTTCTTTCAACTTTTTCCTGAAAAAAACGCCCCGGGAAAGTTCCCGGTGTCCCATAGGGCCACCACGTGCCTGATTGCTTTTGTTCTTTTTTGTGGCTCCTTTTAAAATTGAAATGAATTAACTATCCTTAAATTTGGTTATTTACTTTAAGACGATACAATTCTTTTTTCGCACTCGTGCAGTTGCTAGAGTCCTTAAAGACCTTGATATACAAAAATCCGCTGGCACGGATAGTATCTTTCCAATCGTTCTGAAGAGGTATTCTTCAACGTTGGCAAAACCACTGCGTAAGCTTTTCATCTGTCCTATTCTACAGGTCTCTTTCCGAGTGGACCGAAAACAGCATTTGTACAGCCTGTCCCTAAAAATGGCGAATCTTCTTCACCCTCTAATTACCGTCCAATTGCACTTACGTCCCTTCTTACCAAGGTCATGGAAACGCTGATTAATTATCAGCTTAAGAAATATCTTGAAGAACGAAAGCTCCTTAATGACCGGCAGTATGGCTTTCGAAGCAATAGGTCCACTGGTGATATTATGGTATATCTCACCGAACAGTGGCACAAATCTTTACATCGTTTTGGAGAAAGTAAGATTATTGAGCTTGATATTTCAAAAGCATTTGACAGAGTTTTGCATCAAGTTCTCTTATCGAAAATGCGTGCATTTGGTATCGATGATTCTCTTATTCATTGGATTAGAAAACACCTTTCGGACCGCTCAATACAAGCTGTATTGGACGGCTCCAAGTCTGATATTCACAAAATAAATGCTGGTGTGTCCCTGGGCTCCGTATTGTCTTCGACCCTTTTTCTCATTTTTATTAATGATCTCTTATCTGGAACTTCTAATGCACTTAATTGTTTTGCTGACGATAGCACCCTCAGCTTTTCATATTCGTTTTTAGATTCACCTCCTTGTTCTTCTTGCAACGGCAGCGTATGACAAGTTCACTAAATTCTGATCTCGACAGCATTGTCCCCTGGGGAATAAAAAACCGCGTTGAATGTAATGCTTCAAAAACTCAGTGCTGTCTTCTGTCGTTAAAGCAGAACCCACCACCCATGCTGCTATCCATGTGCGGCACTATCATTGAAGAAACTGATCAGCTCCCAGTCCTCGGCACGTGCATCACAGACCACCTCTTGTGGAATGAACACATATTTGATGTCGCCAAAAACGCTGCAAAGTGTTTGGGCTTTCTTCGAAGGTGCAAGAAATTCGTCTCCCCGTCTGATCTGGCTGTAATCTATAAGGCCTTCATTCGTCCAAAGCTGGAGTATAACTCGCATATTTGGCAGGAGCTCCAAACACTTTTTTGAGCCTTTAAGATAGAATTCAGGATAGAGCTCTAAGAATGATAGGCGGTAGAACTACAATTGAAACTCTTACATCTCTAGAACACCGTCGAAATGTTATATGTCTCTGATTATTTTATCGCTATTCTTATAAAAAATGTTCGAGCGAAATAGCCAGTTGCATTCCTCCCCTTAAATGCTTTAAACGTAATACTCGCGCTTCTAGGAAGGCTTATCAGCTTACTCTTGAGCCCAACTTCGGACGTACTTTCAAGTACAGAGATTCTTTCTTTAGCCGTACAACGCGAATGTGGAATACTTTATCCGGCTCTATTTTCCCCTACCATTTTGATATTCAGAAATTTAAAACCAATGTGCATCGGTATCTCCTCTTGCATCCTTCCCTACTTTCCTAACGCTCGCACTGTGCTTATTTATGTTAAGGGTAGTGAAAACCCTTTAGTGCGGGCATCATTATAAAAAAAAATTCAATTCTATACCTAATTCAAATTATTTGTGTAGTTTTTTTTATTTTTCTAATTTGTTAGGTATATAAATGCTTAATATTTTTTTTTTAATAAAATTTTAGGACATATTCATAGAAACTACAACGTTTTTTATTGGTTGATTATTTTCAACTGTTCATTACCGTTACTGGTAACACTCGGCGTTTTCATGTTCGGAGACCAGTTCTTTTGTTTTTAGAAATATCTGGGAAGCATGCTCCTTATTTTTCAGCACGAAAGTTCCGGTATGTCGGAGGGCTAAATTTTATAGGAGGAGTTAACCAGATGACGACTTAAAACAATGTAGAGATGCAAATTTTTTGGGATTGAGGTTACTATAAAAATGAGGACATAATAACTATATTGTACTTTATCAATGGGGTGAAGCAAGGAGTGGTTTTGCTAAGGCTCGCACTCTGCTTGTCGTATTAAGGTTAGCCAAAACCCCTTTAGTGCGTGTTTATTTTAAAAAAAAAGTACCCACCCCCCCAATTAGGGCAGTGGATTGAATTAGCAGAGACTTGAATAAATGTTGGACCCCTATTTTAATATTTTTTTTTCGGACAACCCCATCATATCGATGGCATGGAATTGGTAACATCCAACGTGCTATAACCAGGTGGAAGCTAGAATGACTCAGACTGCAAAGACCTAGACACCCTTCCAATTCTGCTGCCCGGGCTGACTTAATGAGTCCTGTGACCTTGGGTCATTAGGGTGGTGTATGAATGTAAATCAAAAATGGATAAACATTTTCCGATTTTGGGGAGAGGATTACGTTCTCTTCGTTCATCTAAAACCTTGCATTCGTTTCGTTGATTCTATTTTATTCCCCTGTCTGTTCCAAATCTGTTTTTGCACGAAAGCCATTTTTAACAAACTTTAACTTTGTCCAAGTGAGAAGCATAATACCTAAACGTAGGGTAGTTCGCTGAACAATACGAAAAAGCACAAAGTAGAAGAATCAATACCTGCAATATTTTCAATCTCGGCACTTGGTTAAAACTCGCCGGCTCATATTGAAAGGTGTAATGGCAATCTAATCGGGTTCAGTTTAACGTTAATGGTTCGTGCATTTACTTCATAAGTTTTTTTAAAATGGTTGGTGTATTTGGTAAGGGATGCTCAAAAAGTTGAAAAAATCCCTCCAAGTTCACGAACCTTTTTAAAAAATCCCTTATCAAATCCACCATCTTGAAAATGAAGGAATTTATGAATTTGTAAAATGGTTGGGGAAGTTGATAAGGTATTTTTTTTAAAAAGGTTCGTGAATTTGGGAGGGACATTTTAACCTTTTAAAATATCCCTTACCAAATTCACCAACCATTTTAAAAACTGTTCGAATAAGACAGAAAAAGAAAAGAAAACGACACCATGCAAATAATGCTTGTTATTTTCACACACCTGCTTTTGAACAAATTTTTTTTGCACATTTAAAGAAACTATGAAGGACTTCAGCGAACAGAAAAAAATGGCATATATATATATGTATATAATTTGTTGCAATATATGTATTATCACTTTTCTATATAAAGTACGGTTTATACAACAAGGAGTTTACACATCACAGGATTGAATCAAGGGTACTCCACAGGTTTTTGTTTTAGGAAATAGTTTTTTTTTTAAGTAATTAAGATAATGTCATAAGACTACTAGATACAAAATTTCGAAAAAATCGATTGAGCTGTTTTCGAATTAATAAGTTTGGAAAAAAATTGTTTTTTTTTAATTTAAAGAAAAATGTTGGTTTACAGTAGGTACTACTCAATCCTTTTAGGAGCTTCTCGGTAAAAATAATTCATAATCAAATCAAATGAACCATTTTCGAAAACCAAAAGAAAAAAATGGTTCTAAAAGATGAAAAATAACAATTTTTCAACCAAAAAAAATGAACGTAGGTCTTATGTTCGCTATCGATCAGATAGTATGCACAAGATTCTTAGTAGAAACAGTTAATTTATTTTTAAAGTCGTTCTTTTATAAAAAAAAATTCTTTAATTTTGTTATAAAAAAAATATTTATTATATTAGTATTTAAAAATATAAATTTTAAAACATGATTTCATTTGTTTTTTCAAACATCCAAATAACTATTTCTATTTGTGGCATGCACTATAATTAATAATTCGAAGGGTCATAAAACTATTCCGTAGAGCCATTTATGCGAAAGTCGGATATCAAAAAAAATGATTGTATGACAGGTAGGTACCGTTAATAACAAAATATGTAAAAAAATGTTGGACTAAATTATGGACTAGGTATACCTAATATATTACACAAACTTTTTTTTTATCAAAATATTTGGAGCCGTTTTTGAGAAAAATAAGATTTAAATTTTTGGCTTCAAAAATGTATGACCGGGTACCGTTTTTTTAACGAAAAAATAATGTGTACCACGTTTGTAAAAAATCCATCCAAACGTGGACTCGCTGTCCGCTGACAAGCAGGTGGTAGAATTGTGAGATCCACTTTTTTGTCTTCGCTTCGCTGTCATCACAATGTCAAATTTGATCAAAATCTCGAGTAGGATAATTTTTTACGAATCCATAAGCTAGAATAGCAAGCAGAAATCAGATAAAGAGGAACCTAAACACAAACCGAAGACGGGAAATATTTTTGTTTCTATTTTTACTGTACCTACCTATAATCTATAAAGTTCCCACTAAAACAAAATCAGAGATATCCGCAGGAAGCTGTTAAGAAGAGATTTAAAATTGTTGGTTGATTTGTCTTAATGTTTTTCTAGGAAGCAAGTAATTAAAAAAAAAATTAACATATCCCAATTAATATTAGTCATAAAAGGTTTTGGTAATAATTTTCGGTGCTTAATCAACACCATCACAGCTTAAACAAATTCATTCCATAAGACTCTGATTAAAACTATAAAAACACCATCGTGAAATAATGACCATTAATAACGTTACAGCTTTCTTTTTTTTTATTATTGAAAATAAAACGTATACATAAATTGATGAGCGATATATTTCAACGACATAATTAAAGACTCAATTCAGCTTTGCGGAACCCCACCGGATATGGTCATCTTATAATAAGCCCCTTTAATTTCAATGTTTCGATGCGTGTTGTGGCAGACTATAGACCCCCTAATGGAGTTGTTAAATTGCAATAAAAAAAAAAAACAAAACCCGCCCATGCGATAAAGAGATGTCGATCCAACGATAATATAGTCAAACCGATATAAGCTGCATTGAAACGCAGCAGTTAAAGTTGATTCAGCTGAACAAACAGGATCTTAAAATATTGTTATGGACAAAAACGCATCATAGCGGGTAATTATTTCAGGATTTCTCTTTCTGCGTTTACACTTTTAAAAATATTTGCACTGCATGCATAACCTTGCTATAATTGATTATGGGACAAATCACATTTTTAAATGCAGAAATGGTAACAGATTATGGCGATCCGCGAATGTAACATTTTTTATGATCCATAAAACAAAATTGCACATTGCCATCAAATTATAAACAATAAATAAATAAATTGGCCATGAATTTGAAATTAAACTTCAAGTCTGATGATGGAAATCCCAATCAATCCAAAGAAAAATATATACTCGAAGTTGCGCCCTTGAAAAGGATATGACTGGTCATCACGTTTTGTTTCTGGAACTGACCAACTCTCTCTAGTCTCTACTCTACCAGCATAAGCTCACACTCCAACAATGAATTGTTGACAGAACCGTGATGAGTTGTTGTATTTGTAGGTAGGTGAGGTCTCAGGTGTAGGATAGGTAGGTACACCCGTGCTGCGCGCACCTCAGCAAGTGTTTTTTTTTATCGATGTACGCGGGTACAATTATTATTATTATCATTTTGTTCGTTATTCCATTGTTGTCACTGATGGTCATCGGGTAGCGGGTACCGGGTATCGGGAATACAATAATACCTCTGTTCTGATGGAAGAGTCTTATCAATTCATCAGATCGATAATAATTTCAATGAATTCACGAGAATAATCGCTCTGAGTTTGCCATATCAGATCGAACATGTCTCGAATAACTCATATACCTGTATATGGTCGCACTGGTCGTACATACAATTCCGAAAGTACACTTTGAGATTTGAAAACACTTAAGGGGTTTTGCTGATTGACATTTGATTTAAATGCATTTTTCCCACAAAGAAGGGATATAAATATTTGTAATCTTTGTTGGATAATGAAGTTTTAATTCATAATTTTTGTCAATGGGTCATTATTATGTAAATATAGTATACCCTTATACGTGACCAACATAAATGAATAGAAAATTCTGCATGAACTGTGGGTATATTAATTATTTCAAAATTCTCTAAGTCCAGAATTCTGTATTTTTTACTATTTTTTTTTGATTATTACTAATATAAAAATGTTGTATCTGCCAAAACCCAATAAATAGATTTAAAATCTAACAACCCGACATTACACAGAGGTTAGCCGATTTTTAGCTGCAAACTCAGCCTGGTTAGAGGAATCTTATATGTTGCCGGCATATTGGAATTAGAAAGTCTTTTGAGGAATGCTGTGAAAAATCTAAAAAAAACGTACAGTTCAAAATTTAATTACATCAACTTGCTCTAGACAAACAATAAAAGCTAGTGAAGTTGTGCTTCGCAAAGTGTGTAAACGGGCATGCGCTCAAGGGATTATGAATAACCTTTATATGTTTTTAACACAGCGCGGGCATCCGGTGAAAGGATAGAAAGAAGGATATGAAAGATGTGTGGCCCGATGTATTGAGACGGTGGTTGGTGGGTCTCAGATTTTATTTCCAGGCTGAACTAATGCGGAGAAAATTACCGTGTCTTATTTATTATTTTATCTATTTCTCATTATTTTATTTATTTCGTTGACATATTAATGAGTAGTTTAGTCAATCACATGTTGTTAGTGTTATGCCTGAACAGCATGTAATGAGTAAACCAGCAACTCATTTTATAACAATTTTTAGAATAGGTTTTTAATGGAATATAAGAAGACATAGACAACGACAGGAATCGAACCTGCGACCACGAGGTTGACAGGCGAGCTCATAACTATCGCGCCACGGCCACCCCAAATATCATAAAGGAAGCTTCATCCAGTAAAGATACTGAGGTAAAAACATTATTTAAAAATCTCATATACCTCTGTCTCCCGATGAAGCATTGGCTTTATTGATTGTTATAAATCTTTTCAAGCATCAATATCAAGGTCATATGCCAAAAATCAACGCTAAATGAAAATATATTTTCTCTTCTTTTAAAAAAGTTCTAAAAACGCAAAGAAGAAGAGTCAACTTCAATCCTTGGTTGATCATACCATAGAACGACTTTATTTTGGTCGGGAATTGGAACTAAGTGAACTTCAAGTTGGTGAAAAATATCTTGAAATTTTGATCAAATGGAGATGCAATGGAACTCAGCAATACAAATGATGACAATACTGCAAGACATTTTTTCCGGGCTGCAGAAAAAAGTTTAGAGTTTTCACATTATTTTATTTTAAATGTATTTGAAAACAATACTCGTATATATGAAACAAGATACCTTTATTTAAAGTAGTATTCATGGTACACTATTTCAGTGAGTATTCACAAAGTGCTTTTTCATGGAAAAGACATCATTGCATCTTGTATTCTTTCTATAGGACAGCTCGCAGAAGAGGCTAGAAATAAGCATACAAGAAAATATAGAGAGATGTTCACAAGGAAGAATTCAAGATTGAACACAAACACAGATCTCTTAAATTAGCTGTTGATTTTTTCAGATCCATATATCACGTTGCAATAGACAGGTACAACTTTGAGGTAGTTAGGGACTTTGTTTACCTCGGATCCGCTATAACATCTGACAACACCATCTCGTTAGAAATAAAGCGAAAAATAACTCTTGCCAATCGCTGTTCCTATGGGCTAGGGAGGCAATTGAGTAGTAAGGCACTCTCTCGAAAAACAAAGGCTTTATAAGGCTCTAATCATCGGAGACATGGACTCGAGCGTAAGGATCTTCGCAAGATTTTCGGCCCTATCTGCGCTAACGGGCTTTGGAGGAGAAGGTTCAACCACGAACTATACGAGTTGTACTGCGACATTGACCTGGGTACAAAAAATACGTATATCACGTTTAAGATGGCTAGGCCATGTAGAGCGTATGGACAACAATCGCAGGATCTCCGATTCCAACCCAGAGGGAAGACGCAGTCAAGGAAGATCTCGCCAAAGGTAGCGCGCTCAATAGGAAGATGACCTCAACCAACTTGGAGTGCGTAACTGGAGGCAGCTAGCCAAAGACCGAGCTCGCTGGGGAGACATGTTGGTTGAGGCCCAGATTCGTCCCGAACTGTAGCGCCACCTAAGTAAGTAAATACCACGTTCCAAAACGAATACGTGGCATGATGCTATCACACAATTCCTTTCTTTGTTATCAGTCGAAAACAACCAGGAAGCAGTTTTGGCTGATGAAGAAGAAAGCAAATAATTTAACTACAATTGTATAATAAATTTTTAAGGAATTATTCCAAAATCAAAAATCATCTTTTTTCCTTATCATGAAATCGATAATAGATTGGTTATTTTTCGTTACAACAGTATTATTTCTGGGAAGGATCGTATAGTTTATCTATGATTTTCATATTAAAAATAATTTTGTTCCGCTAGATTGGTGAATCCGACCACTGTGCATTGGCGCGAATTTATCATTTACAAAATTTCGAAATACAGAATTCTTGCAAACAGATTTTCGGCACATACATACATACTTATGAACCCAGTCCATAATTTTTAAATTCTTTCAGAATTAAGTATAATTTGTGCGGATTCGAATAAAATAATGGATTCTTTCATTATCTCGAGATAAATCATTCGAATGGTTCATCTGTTATAGATATGGGACTTTTAAATTTCTACTTTTCTTCTACTATTCTATATTTAAGCGAAATGCAAATGGAATACAAGATGCTCGAGCAAGAGACAAGAGGAATTGTGATATGCGAGTGTCTATTGTGGATTCTTATGTATCTGTTTCCGTAGCATTCATAATTCGAATGAATTAGTAACATAGTAGTGGCAATCACTCGGTTTTCGAATATAATTTATTACATGTGGGTTGATCACCCGATAGGTATACAGGTAGGACGTAGGTACAAAATAATTTAGTGTAACTGAGATTTTTTGTTTTATGGAATGACCGAATTAATATGGAAGAATCGAATGGTTTGGTTTCATTCCGTATAAATGAAAAAGATTGTGTTCTTTTATAGAGTTGAATGTAGTCAATTCCAGTTTTCTGATCTCTCGAATATTAATATTTCGATTATTAAAATTTCTAAATTATGCCCATCACTAGTATATTGTGAGAAAGTTTTTATCGAAGGCTAAGGTAAGCTCACAAAACATTAGTGTAGTTGAAGATATTTGGGTTTCACAATTCTGTTTTTAATTTAATTTAATACAACTTTAGTACAATCTTTTTTTATACATTCTTAATTGGAATATAAAAGTATATACATTCTATATGACAAGTTATGCGCTCGTAAAAAATTAAATTTTCGACTGGATCGCACGTACTTGCTCTTATGTTCTATCACATCTGTAGCACAAGATTCTTAGTAGAAACAGCTCAATATGTTTTAGTCTTTTTTTTACTTAATTTTTTATATTCAAAATTTCGAAAAAAATTTTCTAAACATTTTTTTTCGTATGACAATTTTATGTATTTAATTGTAAAAACTTAATAACTGAATTTCAAAAAAAAACGTAAATCGGAAAATCGGTTCAATCATCGGTTCTGCCACAGACGAGACCCACTTTTTTGGTGTTCTCTATCATCGTAATGCCAAGTTTGATTAAAATCGCGAGTTCGATTTTTTTCCAAATGAAAAATTTGCCCTATAGTTACGGTGACCATAGTTATGGTGACCATAGTTACGGTGACCATATTTCTCTGAAAACTCAGGACATAAATTCAAAAATTGAATCAAGAAAATTCTCAAAAACAAAAAAAATAAAATAAAATGCACGACTGGATCGTGCAAACTTGCAATTGTAGCTAACAACTTTAGTGTTACCCACTGACGCTGTTGGTAGGTAGCTAGTCTATTATAGTTATCCTATGCAGATTTAAATCCCATGTAGGTAGTATTACCTTGATTCTTAGTATAATGAATTGTCGAATGCATTATTCAAGGAATAGTTAAATAGATACCTACAAATGTATATTTAAATTGATTTTAATTATGTAAATTAGGAGGGTAATAATGAAAATATGTACAAGTATATACATGTATATAATGAAAGTGAATATATGAAAGGTACCGTTAATAGACTTTTCCTGTAAGCTTGGTTCATATCAAATGATAGCTATTACTAACCAAAAAATTCTCAAAAATTTTTATCAAAATCTTTGAAGCTGTTTTAGAGAAAAATAAGATTTTCCTTCAAGGTCATATGGCAGGTACAGTTATTTGTAGGCCTAAAAATAAAATTTAAATTTCCCCTCTGAGGAATGCCAAAATAATCACACATACCAAATTTGTAGGCAATCGCTTAAGCCGTTTAGGCTGTAGCTAGTTATACATACAGACGGACAGATTGACAGACTGACAAACTGGCAGACTGACAAACTGACAGACAGACATTTTTTGGCGATCACTTTTTTTAGGCTTATCTATGATCATAATGTCATGTTTGGTTGTTAGAATTTTTTTTTTACGAATGCATAACTTGCCTTAGTCCCTATAATCGCAAGTAAAACGAAGATTTTATTTCTGGGCAGGTAGGAAATAGGAATGTTTCGAAGAATAATCCAAATTAAAACTTATCAATTAAAAATTATCAATTGTTCTATTAATCTAGAATTTAATTTGAATTTAAGACATTTAATTGCTAGCACAAATTTAGACATGCACATTTTTTGCCACTCTGCTAATAATATTATGCTCACATGAAAAATTGAGGACTCGGATTGAATAAAATGGAGAAAGAAGGACCTCAGATGAAGGGTTGTTAAACAAATTCTTTAAAATAAAAAAAAATTCTCCTAAAGGATTATAAAATTGTATTATTCTCTTAATAGTTGGTCTTAGATATTACCAACTAGTTTTAATGTAACCAACAAGTTTGAAGTATTTATTCTCTTAATTTGTGTGTGCCGAAAGAGCTGTAACACCATTAAACTAGATAAAAATAAAAGTGGATATTAACACAAATATTTTTGTTTTTTATAATTTAAATTGAAGTATTTAGTATGACCTTTCACAAATTTCCTTAAATTTTTCAAAACGAACAGCGTGAGTTGGGCAATTAACTCCAATGAGATCATTACCGGTAATGGCTTGAAGTAAATATATCAAAAAATTTTGCTCTTGCCTTTTCTGGTTGACCCGCCAAAATTACAGTTTATGTTGTAAGCACAAATTGCCAAAATTTTACCAAAGTTTTATCTATGTATGAATTTTGAAGTGATATCCGATGTTTGCCTTGTAAGATTTTCAACCTCCAATGTCTTACGACACCTATAGTTGTGGTGTAAAATAACGTACCAAGAGCGGGCACAGTTTTGTACAGCCATGATTAGAACAATGAGAAAAAACTGTCGCAAAACTTACTCTGCTTAGAGAAGTTTTAATTTTCAGTTTCCTTCATTTCCTTCCAGCCTTCATTAATTGAACTCTTCTTTGCAGGTCCTTGAAAATTTGTCGAATCAATTTTTTTTTTTTTTGCTTTTAAGCTGATCGATATCATATCTTCCACCACTCCTTATAACACTGGCATTTTTTCATTCATTATGAGAAGTACATATAGGCTTATCTTTTTAAAAATGATGACATAAATTTTAAATGTATATATTGTGTTTTTTTGTGAAGATACGGTTTGAGGAGAAATCTGATCAATGAACGTGACAAATTAATGCGTTCAGTGAACATGCTTTTATAGTAAATTCCCCTGATCAATTTTTTAATTTGCGGATTCGCACTTTGACATAAAAATATTAAACACATAATTAAATTAATGCAAATAAACTTGTCAAAATGGTAATATCGGACAAACCGGGACAAAAATAAAATACTGGACAGTTGTACGTCGCGGGTTTTCTTAAATTTTAGCCGGGACAGTCGAGCGTAATACGGAACTGTCCCGGCAAATACGGGATGGATGGTCACTGTGATATTTTGATTAAACACCAAAAATATGTGTCTCGCAATTCCGACTATCTACAGCCTAAACTGTTGGATGGATTTGCTTCAAACTTGGTACATATTATTTTTTCGGTAATATGCCCACGCGTTTTTTTCATTTTTTAAGACGAAAAATAACGGTACCCGCCAATCATTTTTGTTGGCCAGAAAGGTATATCTTATTTTTCTCAAAAACGACTCCAACTAAATCATTTAATTAAAGTTACATTTTAGTAATTTTTTTTTGGAAAAAAATGGTTATTTTTGGTAGTACAATTGGTTTTCGTTTTTCTGGAAAACGGTTCATTTGATTTTTTTTTCAATTTTTTTTGCAGACGCTCCTGGAAAATTTCAACTCTAATGTAAGCCAAAATTTTTCAAACAAAATTTTTTTTTGAAAATTCAAAATTTCGAAAACGACTAATCGATTTTTTCGAAACATCGTATTTGGTAGTTTTTGGACAATATCTTGAATAGTGAAAAAACTGTATATCTAAAATAAAAAACAATGGCACCTTCCATACAAATGTTAAGAAAACTTTAAGAAAAAATGTATTTTTCAAAAACGACTCCAAGAATTTTTGTAAAATGTGTGTGAATTCTCAAATAAGTACATTCCATTTTTAAGTATAAAAATATTTAATTTTACGTAAGGGCTTAGTAACTGTATTTCCCCATAGAACCATTTTTCATATTTCCATCTTTTTCACTATTGGATTAAAGGATTAAAATTATTTTTTAAGCAAATACTCCCTAAAAGTGTTAATAAAACTACGTACTCAAATTTAATAAAAAAAAAATTTTCGATTTTTAAAAGAATAAATACATTTTTTTTGAAAAGTCGATTTTTCGAAAACCAGCAACTGAATTTTTTTGAAATTTAAATTGTTTATCTATCATATAGTTTTAAATATACATATGTAGGAATGTACATTCGACAATTCATTATACTAAGAATAGCGCCAATGATTAGCTACATTAAAGTTATCCCTAGCGACAACTTCCTTTAGGAATAAAGGCTTTACTTTACCCTTGATACCTCTTATTGCTACGTATACTAGTTCATGGACATTTAGTTGGGATTATTCTGCTTTAAGGCAACGATATATTTCCAGGGCGGTAGAGTGAACTCTTTCTATTTGTCTGTTTACTTCACTGAGGTAGGATGGCGTAGATTTCTAAAAAAAATTCAAGACAATTGGGCTCAGGAACCCCCTTTCATTATCTGTCACTAAGATTAGTGGTACAGTAAAAAAGTGTAGAATTTTAATCAATTTGAACTAATGTAAATAGAAGATTTCTCCCTTATTCTAAAAAATGTACAGTATTTTAAAAATGTATCGATTACTGTTATAAATTTTTGTTTTCAATGATATACTTATGAAGGATTTCACATGGATACCTTGGAATTGGGGTAGCTTGCAATTTGGATAATGTTGGGTGTCTGTCATATATGTTGGAATTACAAACTTCGCAATTCTTAACGTAATTTTTAATAAGGGCCATCATATGGGGAAAGAAAAAATTCTCAAGAATTTGTTCCTTGTTTTCCCTAGGAGCTCGATGAGCTCTGTGCTCTTTTTCTATTATAAGTAATTTTCTATTTTCGTTAGTGACGTCTTCTACGACCCGTTGAGTGATACGAATTTTGTTATTTAAAAAATTATATAAGTACACAGACTGCAGTGTTCCAATTTTGTCTTCCGGAATTTTGATACCGTTAATGAGATTTGGATTAAGTTTTTCCTTGAGAAAATCTTTGAGGTAGCATAATCTAAAGGTCTCGTTAAAATATAGTGACAGCGGAACTTAGAGTGAGGTTCCTCGCTGGAGTATAAAATTCGATCCCTGGTTTAAAAATCAGTTGATTCCTGAAAACCTCGAAGGCGGCCTCAATATGTGGAATAAGGTCTGAACCATCTTGGTCAGGACTATGTATAGTTAAATTGCTACTTGACCACTCACAGAATCCTACCACAATCGTGCGGGTTTTTCCACTTGTTTCGGGAGTTGCTGGCGTTTCGTTTGCTTCAACAGCAGTTTCTCTACTTTCATTCCTTGAATCACTATTATTTGCTGGCTCAGGAGGACGTGAATATAAATGGTTGACTTCAGTTCTTAACCTAGAAAGATCATCAGCCACAAAGTTTGATTTACCAGGTGTTTAAATCAACTCGTAGTTGTGCTCTTCCAAGCGCGATTTCCAGTGTTTAAGCTTAGCATTGTAGTTTCTACTACCTATTGCAAACGTTAGCTGCTGATGGTCCATATATATTTTTATTTTTTAAAGATAGTTTCGTAGGTTGTCAAGTGCCAATACTATTGAACGCAATTCTTTCCCATTTGTGGCATATCCTTCCTCCGTCCCATTTAAGGATCGAGACATATATGCCACCTGTCTGTCCTTTCCCTGCTCTCTCTGGGACAACACTGCACCAATCGCGTTATCAGACGCGTCTGTTGTTAAATTAAAACGTTTATCAAAATCTGGAAAGGCAAGGACTTCGGCTCAGGTAAGTAATTCTTTCAGATTCTTAAATGCCTTTAGGGCTTCATCGTCAAGTGTTATAGGAACATTCTTCGATTGATTGACTTTTACTTGGGCTAATTCCCCTCTAGTCATATTCGTAAGGGGCTTAGCTATTTTGGCGTAATCTCGAATGGATCTTATATTGTATGATGTCAGGCCAATGAATCCCTTTAGTTCCTTCAGGTTTTGAGGAGGTACAATCGTTTCAGTAGCCTTAACCGAGGAACTCAACCCTTTTGCCATAAACTGGGTATTTCTAGGTTGATTTTTAATCCGGCATTAAGTATTCTTAGAAAAACAATTTATATCCCTCAAATGGTCAGTTTCGCTTTTACTATATGTGATTATGACATCTATATAGACGTAGCAATTTTTTCCAAATAATTCCTTAAGTACATCGTCAATCATGCGGTAAAATTTTGCGGGCACATTCTTGAGGCCAAATGGCAGCCTATGGAACTCATATTTCCTATGAAGGATAGAAAATCTGTTTTATGGACATCTTTTTTATTCATCAATGTGAATGATTCTTATATCGAATTTGCATTCGCCCTTTTTGAAATGGCTTAGATAAGAAATTTATCAAAGCTCTTATAGCAGTTTTCTTGAAAAAATGTTGGACGTTATACGAATTGTCACAATTTTTTACAAGCATATCAACCATTATTATCTAAAGGTCTAATGCAAAACAAACAATAGATGTACCCTATCGTTGCCTTAGAGACTCAAGAGATAATTTCAAAACGTAAAGTAAAGACCTGAGTTATAGAATGTAAACCAAACATATCCATTCGCGTTCGGTCCTTTCCTTTCGCATTTAAATTAATGAAACCAAAAACATTTTAATCATGCACAGCAGCTCTATCATCATCAACATCAACATGAGGGATCAACTATATGAAGATGCCACAGCCCGCTGAGATGAGCGAAGCCATCATAAATGTCCCGAGGTGGAAATGATGCCTCTGCGTTGTTGTTGCGTGATGTACACCGGTCACCGAGCTGAGCTACATGGCAACATCACAGTAACACAAGAAGAGATGATTCCAGATGATTCGTTTGTTTTGTTTCGAGAATTTATTATCCGACCATTAATTATCCATACCAATGGCTGGACAGCAGCAGCTAAATCAGCACTGGAACTCCAACTCCCCATCAGACGCTCACAGCCTGGTCCGGTATCATTATGATTTGATGGATTTTGTTAATTTTGTTATGATAGGTCGTTTGGACAGATTCAAATTTGTTTTCTGTAACGAATCAATTTCGGCTCGACTGGGTTTTGGCCGGGCTGCATTTTTCGGATTCGGATTCGGAGGAGCATCATGTGGTGAGTGAAAATTAGCTGCAGCTTCACTTGGAGGCGTCCGTTTATGCCGAACCTGACAAGTAATTATTTCTATCGGTATTAGCTTAGTGGCCGCCACTGCGGGCCCAATGGGTCAGCTGCGCGAGATCTTCGAGATGGATTCCTGTTTGAGTCTGCTATATGTTAGCCAGACCATGTATGTTGTGTCATGTAGACATATTCGATGTCCAGTATTCATGTCTGGGCCAGGTTGTGTGTGTTTAGGATGTGGTAATTGCCTTAACGACTTTTACTCTTCGGAATATCGCCTCGGGGTGATGAGGTGCCAGTGCGTTGACTCGCGCTTATGACTTAGCGTAGCCAGCATGGCTGCTTAATTTTATCAAATGACGCCATCAATCATAATGCAAACGATTCATTTGCATTTAAATTGCTTGCTAATGTCAAGCTATCTAAGGAATATCATCTGTCTCTCAACTCGACTCCATTATACATATACATATCCATAGGTACTCGTATGTGAAGATAACTTAATGGTTTTTGTTTTTGTCGGAAGGAAGTTGTGTATAAACTGGTGTTTGAGAAAGGACGATATAAATATGCAAAACTCACGTAATAATAATATTCATGATGATAAGTTAATTTAAAGACGGTTTGCGAAAATTGAGCAGAAGTGTTTACTAAACAAATCAGCTTTTATTAGCTTAGATTGTAGTTTTATTATTAAAATAGTTATATCGGAGGTAGGAAGGTATGTAGGCCATCAATTATCGCCATTTTGATACCAAGAACTGTTACGGACCTGAATAGATGATTTTTAGCGGAAAAACGAGAGAGCAAGCATAGCGTTGCTAGAGCCAGTTCGTTCCATTTAGGTAAGAGATTATGGTTTTTGATTTTTGTATCAGATAGTTATTTTAGATCAGAACCAAATTACTGCATTCTTAGTCCGACCAGAGCACGACACTTGCAGAGGAAGTGAAAGACTGTTTCCTTTTCCAACTGGTTTTTACAGCTACGGCTTGCTCACCCAAAGGCCAGTGTCCAGTGCAAGTAAAGACTACCATAGCTATGTGACGCCTCGGTCTGCAAATGAGGTTATTTGTGATTGTTCCATCTTTTGTTGGAGTCCGTGAGGAAAATTGAAAGAATTTCGCCTTTTATAGCTCTCTGCTAGCGAGCTATGAAGGGCCGATCCCTGATGTCGGGTCAGCTCGTCTGCCTGTTCATTACCCTCGATGCCACTGTATCCTACAACCTAGATTAAAGAGGTTCTATTTTGAATGTCTAGGTTAAGATATTTTCGTCGAACTTACGGCATTCATAGCCGCTTGGCTTTCTGTGATTATTGGTGAATTTAGATTTTGAGTTGGATTTAATTTAAAAATTTTTCATGGTTCTATGATATAGCTAGACTTCCCAGCTTGAAAAGTCTGGAGGTCCGAAAGATCGGACACCGCACTTCATCTTAGATCATTCGGTAAAAATTCTAACGTCAAAATCTTTCGATACATCGTCATCTTTTGAGGTAATTTTCGACCACTTTTTGACACATATTGGGCGGTATATCAGCCATAACTTGACGAATGTTGGTTTTCAAGTGCTCAAGAGTTAAATGTTTATCTGCATAAACACGGTCTTTCGCGTAGTCCCACAAAAAAAGTGCAGCGGTGTCACATCGCATGATCTTGGTGGCCAGTTGATATCGCCACGACGAGAAATTACGCGGCCAGGAAATGTCTCTTGCAATAAAGACATATTCGCTCGAGTTGTGTGGCATGTGGCACCATCTTGTTGAAACCAAATATTCTCCAAGTCGTATTCTTCAATAGCAGGTAAAAAAAAGTCGGTTATCATATGACCAGAACGCACCGAATTGACGGTGACAGTCGTTTCATCGTCGTTTTCGAAGAAGTAAGGTCCAATCACACCTGCGGACCAAAGAGCGCCCCAAACAGTGACTTTTTGTGGATGTAATGGCCTCTCTTCAATTACTTGAGGATTCTCAGAACCCCAAATACGACAATTTTGGGAAATGTGCTTCGCCGCTGAAGAAAATTTTGTTCGAAAAATCAACGTCCACCGCCTTTTGTTCAAGCACCCATTCGACGTATCTACGACGTTGTGAACCGGACTTTATATGGATGTAGGTGTAGATCCAAATGCAATATACGCCATAATGTGCCGTAAGACAGTTCTAATTCTTGAGAACGAGGAGCAATCGACACATTCGGGTCTTCGGCAGCGATATTTTCAGTGGTACGAGCGAAACGATGATGCACAGGCCTTACAATATCTGTAACCAATCCAGTCTCTTTAAATTTCTTCAAAATTTTGCCACTTGCTTGCATAGTTGGATGATTATGTAAACCATAATCCCCTCTTAAAGCATGATATGTGGCTGTGGCAGAATCACCATTTTTGTAGTAGGTTTTAACAATTTTTGTTCATTGTGCGATAGTTTAGCGATCCATTTTCGTAAATGTCAGACTTTCCACTGAAAAAAAATTGGTTTAACAACTTAGTTTGACAGATGTCGAATTCCAGCCCTATACTTTTGAAACCGCAAAATGGATAACCCTTTACATCGGCTAGATACGCCAAACCTCATTACACCACCTGTCGCCTAAATCAAAGTTGTCGCTAATAAGGATAAGGTTCGTCCATTTTGAAATCAGCCCTCATTTCGAATAGCCGCGTCAGGGTCGTAAGTTACTTTGCACATGAGAGCGACCAACGAATTAATGAATATTCGTCCATTTTGAAATTTCGTTCACATGGCTTTAATTCTATTCGCCACGAATATAAGTTGAAAGTCTGATTTTGAGGTTAGACGCGACAAGCTAATTATTCCCTTAAGTGTGGATGGTATGTGGAACGCGAACAGAGTTTGACTGTTTGTAACAATCATCCGCAATTCTCGACGCAATTTTTAAGTAAATTTTTGTATCTGAACATTAATATAAATTATATTTCTACGATTTATAAATTATATTTCAGAATTTGTGAAGAATTTAGGTTAGTAAATTGTTTTAAATTGAATTTATTCGTTTATTCACATTCGTTTATTGCACTCATGAAAAGGCCTTTACCGCGAGATAGCCACCTTACTTCTGCGTGAAGGAGTAAAGACGTATGTAGACTACCCATGTCATCGCAAAATACTTTGAATAGCCTTGTATTCTAAGGCCGTGATTTAAAGTTAAGTTGATTATTTTCACGCTGTCGTCTAAGACCTCCATTAAGGAGAGTGGCAGTTTTTTTATTTGCAACGGCATGGCGATATAGAACGCAATGGCTACACTGCATTCCTTGAGATTTTGTTTTATTCTGGAGATGACACCGGACGTTTTTCCAGTCATGGCTTTGGCTGCGTCTGTGCACACATCCACGCGTTAACCTATGGGATGTCATTGACAATGAAGGAATTGCATATTAATTAAAAAAAAGATTTTTTTTTATTTTTCCCCGGAGCACACTTTGGGAAACGCTGCTTTAGGTCTGGAAGAGTCCGGCATGGTTCTTTTCGCAGTTTTTGCTTCATTTTATGCCATAGAGTTTCAATTGGTGAACGATCAGCATGAAGGCCGTTCCAGTAAAGGAATTGCTTCAGCAGATAACCACGCAATTGTAGACCTTGCTGTATGGCAAGGGGAACCATCCTGTTGTAAAATATAGTCTTCATCACTAGGACGAAGTCGTAGTATTGATGGGAGAAGTTCATTTTGCAGAATATCCCTGTACTTGGCAGCATTGACAATTCCATTTACAAAATGTAAATTGCCAAAAATCCGCCCGGACATGCATCCCCATATCATTAGAGATGCTGGAAACTTGAGCGTTTTTAAGGCAACCTTTGTGAAAAGCCTCTTTTGAATTTCTAATTTCTCGTTTTCGTTCATCGCCCGCACGCAAACCTCAAACTTGGACTCATCACTATAAATAACCGACCGCCATTGACTTAAAGTCCAGTTTTTACGTTGTTTGGCACACTCTAGTCGCTTTTTCTTTTGCTTCGGTGTTAAAAGTGGTTTTTCTTTGGCCTATGTTTTTAACGAATTAAAATAGATCTAATTTAAATAAATCTAAAACCAACCATATAAAATTTGTATCCAATTTTTTTCATATTCCACTTAGAATTGGCGATTTAAACACTTTTTTGGATTCTTTCTCTCCATTGAACAGTTATTGCAGCCGCAGTTTGACGTCGATTTTCTTTTATTATATTCTTTAAGACTTTTATTAGCAATCTCCACATTTCCACTATTTGTGAACTTTGAGATAATGTTTCGAATTGATGAGCGCGGTAAATTGAATTGTTTTTGTAATTTTATAGCTCGATAATTCCGTTTCGAAGGCTTTAATTATGGGTTCCCTAAGGTCTCCTGATAATGCAACGCCATGCACCATGGTTGACATTAAACTGTTGATGGCTTGCATAAAACAAGAGATCAATAAACAACAAAACGAGTGCATGTCATTTTTTTAATAACGGTTAACTGAAAATCTATTTAAATGGTCATAGTCCAACTAATTTGCACCCCAGAGAGAGTAGTCCAACTATTATACTCTTTCTTTGTTTAAGAGAATGCGAACTGGAGCCATATTTGTTTCATCAAATTTAGTTCTCTTTGGTCTAATTTAATTATTAAATGTAATTTATTATATTGACCAAACAAAAATTAAACAACAACTTCTTGGGATTTTCTCAATACTAGTGAACACTTAGTAATACAATTTCGTTCACAAAAATTCTATCGAATTTATCAAAAACAAACGACCTGTGACATATTTCGAAAATACTACTTCCACATTCAAATTCCTCACCCCCAAACAATCAACCGTGTCCCATTACTCTTCGATGTTAACCATTCAAATTACTATCCTTGGCTAGTATTCAAAAAAGGGGGCGGTAATCACTGAGCGTGCCTGAGGGAACCCAGAAGGTTAATCCGCCACTGGTCATTCCATGAAGTGTCAAACCCGATTGAGGGATGGCTCCGATTTAAATTTATTAAAAAACCTTTACAAAATTAAAATTTTACCTCAAAAAATCGAAATTTTTCCGATTTTAATTTTTGCTTCGGAAAAAGTTAATTTTAGACCTTTAGGTTGACATTTGGAAAAAAAAATATTACCCAAAGGTCAAAATCCATTGATGTCTTAAAAAAACCTTTTTTCCTCCACCAACATTATCGAATTTCTTCATTTTCAATAAATTCATTTTCAGGCATATTGTGGACTAATAAATGTTCCCAATTCATGTCAAACTATTAACCAAAATTTAAAAGAAACATATAACATACTTTATGCAATTTAGACTCTCGCAGAATTATTTTCGTGAAATGTTTTTCGATATTCATCTCTGGGTTAAGTTCATATCACCTCTTGGGTTAGACGACTGAAAAATGTTGGGTTATATCCAAGCAATTATTGCCTAATCTCATTTTGCTTTATAGGCAAACTTATAGGAACAAATCACGTACAATTTAAAGGTAATCTATTCGTCAATCTAATATTTTTGACAGAACTCCTACATCTCCGGATATCTTACCAAAAAAATCTTTCTATTCTCTAGTGTGTCTTCCCGACTACCAAAAACTAGACAATTTGTACCGCGCGAAACAGGATTTGGCAAAAAATCTTGACAACTAACAATTCTAGATAATTGTGTCTGTCAAATTCTTGAACAAACAAACTGTAATACCTATAACATTTATACAGCGAAACATAATCGAGTAGCATATTAATAGGAAAATTTAACTTCACTGACAAACAAACAACATTATTTAAATTACCAAATCAAATTGTAAAATTTCATCAAAATCTTCTAATCCAAATTTACAACACACCTTTATTCCTAAAAGGTCAATTTCGTGTCACATTTGGATGCCGTTCAAGTAGAAAAAACATCTGCCAAGCTGTCCTAATACCGGTTTAAGGAACAAACAAAAAATTGTTGGTGGTAGGTAATTTATTAATGACGCTCAAAGCGTTCTCTGAGATCATGCTTATCCATCACTCAAGACTCAAGCAACTCCAAAGTCGAAACTTCAAAGGCGGCACAATAATATACTTAGAGAGTCTCTTGATTTGTATAAACTAATTTGTAAATAGCAAATTAATGCGTGTTTTAGATGTTTTCATTTCCATAAATGCGTTCTGCCGCCACCCTGGAGCGGTCAAAGAGCGGCTCTTCGATTGGACTCCAGTTCTTCTCTATTTTACTCCAACAAGAGGCTATTAAATTAAATGAATATAAAACAAACAGATACTGATGAATATTTCACGGTGTAATTACCAAATGACCAACGCAACGATAGAAATAGATGATGGAGCAGTGAATCTAATTTTGGACGATTAATCTTGGAGGAACCATAGGTTAGACCCATCAAAGGTATATAAGTTCTAATCAAGGTATGATATTTGGATGTGGATATGAGTTTGAAGATTTTTGTTTTATATTTTTTCTGTTTGTGTTTATTTATTTTTTTGTGGGTTGGTAAGGTAATAAACACATCTGTCGGTCTGACTGGCCAATCAGTCATTTAACCGCAATAATCAATCATTTACCGTCAAAGCTTCGCGGTCGTGAGTATTTTATAACAGACCCAAACCTTCCCGAGAACATTGTGGTAATAACGATCCTAATTTGAGTTGCATTTTGAATAACATTTTTTTTCAAGTCTATTTAAGGAAAAAAAAGACAAATATCCTAAACATGGCGCCAGTCATGTCTGTGGTTTTTATGGATAGCTGTTAATTGCCAAACCGCTATGCAGACAAATTAATTCGATTTTAAATTAGGAACACCGACCCTGAGGAAATTATAGTATTTTCAAATAAATTGTGGGAAACAAGAGAAAGTTTGTAATCAATACCTAAATCAATCACAAGACCTATCCAAACTTCAGGCAATTTAGGAAAAATAAGATAATAATAATATTTGTTTAAAGTTTGTTCACGTGAAATCTGTGGGTGAGATCATTTTCAATTTACCTAATTGGAGTAGCGAAAACATTACAGTATGTCCTACAAGTTAGCAGATAATATTGGTCAATAGCTTGGGAAGCTGTTAGTGTCGTCTTTAATAGCTGTTTACGTGCTTCAGGAATGGAGGCAAATCTTTTTCCAAAATGGGTATGGTGCCGTGAAGAATCTAGATAGGTAGATAGATAGACAACTTAATAAGAATACAATTTTTTTTAAATAAAAGAATACAGACTTGGCTACATAAGCCGTCTGTCGGATTTGACATTATTTATTAAAGTTAACAAAAAATATAAAAAAAATGGCGCAAAATAATTTTAGTCGATTTAGTAATATGTTAAATCATTTTTAGTGTGATTCTGGGCTAAAAAGAGGATTTTGCTAATTTTAAACCAGTTTAGTATCGTACTATCTTTTTAACATTTAACTAAAGTTAAAATCACAAAATGGCTACTTTAGTTTTTTAGTATCTCATACTAAGTCCATATGTCACTTTGACATTTACAAACTTCAAAGAGTTATGTTTGCTTACTTTTTTGCACTACGTTAGGCGTGTTTAGTTGTAGTTTATTAAGAAAATAGATTTAATATGTTGCTAGCTAAAAAGTGTTCAAAATTAGGAAAATATTAGTAAAGTGCTTTAGTATTAGCAAACTGTTAAGTAGTATCATGCTAAGCCCTTTACATCAGGCTGTTTAAAATTTTGAGCCAATGTATTTATTGATATAATGAAAAAAAAAGAAAACCTTTAGAGTTTAAGTCATTTACAGTAAATTCCAATTTTGTTGATAAAATTGAACCTGGTATTTAAGTGAAAAGTAAGACTATTGAGAAAGATGGAAGAACGAAGGAATCTGGGTCTGTTGCGATATTCTAGGACATGTTTGCATTATTTGAACAGGGACTCCCAATACCGATTGCCATTGACAACATCGTAGAGACTAATTGATTCAAGAAGCTTTCTCGAAGCTGTAGCCTTCTGATTTCCTGCAGGATTGGGCATACTGCGACGAAGTGCTGCACATTTTCAAGTTCTCTTCTGTTACGAAGATTACAAGTTTGCTGGCGATCTATTCTATCTCAAATCAAACTAAGATATAATATATCGACTCCGACTTTGAAGATTGTACTTATTATTCCAGTAGAATAGCAGCTCTTGAAGTAACTACTTATTTTCCGTTAGCAATTGATGATTAAAATGTTTATATAATGATCTGGAATCTGAGGAAAATGCTCGTAAATTGTGTTGATTGTATATATGATCGTCAATTTATGCAATCATCCTTCCAAATATAACATTCCATTTGGTTAAGGTAGATGCAGGTATCGGCAGGATGAGGTCGTGTAACACTCACTGAATATTTAGCGTTTCTAAAATTTATCTATGCAGACTCTTTTCATTCCTTCGCATTCACATTACTCTAGCAAGGTAGTCGGAATGAGCTTTGAGATTTCGTACATAGATAAGTAGTAAGCCAGATTGAACAATCGTTTAAAAAAGTACTTCAAATTCTTCAAATGGGATAAATCCAGAAGCCTGCTATCCGTAAGACAAGCATGATATTCACAGTGACATCAAATACTCTATATTTAGAAACGAGATCAAAGTCGGTATTTGCGAAAAACTTAGACCACATCATATTGAGAGCAAATTTAGCGACCCGACTTTCCTCTTTATCGTGGTTAACAAAGGTGAGTATTGAAGTAAGGTTTCTTGACGTTCGCACTAACAAAAGGAACTTTTGCTTCCGCATACATACCATTCAAGATTGTGCGTTACTTCCTAAGACTTGCTCGCTTAACATTTTGTGGCGGACATATTGGATCTATGTCTGTCAATATGTCTTGTGAAGCTTTTTTTCCAAAGGCTATGTAAGCTCGTTGGATCCCTCAAGGGTTTTCCCGAAGAATGCAAACAACTCGGGTAAAAAAGAAGAACTCTTTCCAATTATCAATTTCTATAAAATAATTTGTATATGTCAAAAACGGTATTAACAATTAAGTAAATAAGGTATACCAATACGGTTAATAATAAGGATTTATTAACAATACGTAACCACTGGTCGCCCATCTCTCCGTTTGGTAAGGAATCTAGAAGCAGGGAATCGCCCAAATCTCCTTAGAAAGGAAACTACTTTTTAATAAAAAAAAACTTCACCAGTGAGAATGACTAAATTTCACCAGGTAGGAAAAACTTATTCTGAATTCCTCTTTATAATGAAAATTACAAAAGAATTTCAGATCTGATGTGATGAGTTTCGATTTTCTATTTAAATCTTACTATTACTTATAACAATTGTGGTTAGAAGCAAATGTGAATTATAAGAGTCTAAAATTTAATTTATAAAATACACTAATTTAAATGATGTCATTTAGGTGGTTGACGGCTACTGGCATTTTTGGCTGGTACACTCCGGATCGGCAGATGAGGTACAGTTTATATTGTCGATGTATACTCTGTGTCTGTCAGTTTGGTACGTTTTTATGTGTTAGTGGTTTTATATTATTTATGGTGAACATCTAGAATTCTTCAAACACAAACACTTTACAGTTGACCATAGAAACAGAAAGCAACAAAAGTTTACCATATTTGGATTCCAGATTACATAGACAAGGCAATAAAATTTATCTAGATTGGTACACAAAGATCACATCATCAGGCAGAATGATTAATTACCACTCCAAACAACCAATGCGTCAAAAAACCAATACAGCCAGAAACTTCACAAACAAGGTATTAGAAATAAGCGACAAACAATTCCACAGCAAAAACATAGAACAAATAAGTAAAATACTTAAAATGAACAATTTTCATAAAAGTAAACCAAAAACATAATAACCAAATAATAGAAACCAAGGATGGCAATGCTAAAATATTCTTCAGAATACCCTACCTACCAAAGCTTACTCATCATCAACAACTTCATGAGATAATCAAGAGAGATAACGTAACATTCGCATATAGAGCAAACTGCACATTGAAAAAGCTTTTCACAAACACAAAAACACCAATCAGCAAAGAACAACAACATAGTGTCGTTTATGAAATCAGGTGCAAGGGAGATGGACAAGCGATATGCGATCAAGTTTACATAGGTACAACAAAAAGAGTTTTAGGTACTAGAATAGCTGAACATCAAGCTGATATACGAAAGGGTAAGACGACTACTGGATTAGCACAACATATTGACGAAACTAAACACACAACTGATTTTGACAACATCAAAATTCTGAACAAAGAAGAGAAAGAAAATACGCGATACACATTAGAAAGCTTAAGAATCCAACAAAAAATGACAAGAGCAATGAACACCAAAGAAGACAAAGATAACATTAACAATAGCTACAGTGTGGCAATCAAGAGTCTGTCATATAGCTTTAAGGTTCCTGTCGTCATTAATTGTGTTAATGTTGTATTTATTTATATATTTATTTGTAACTTTTGTTTAAAAATAGCATCATTTTATAATTTAACGAAAATATTAATACTTTGTGATAATTTAATGTAAATTGTAAGTTAAATCAACAATACAAATAACAACTTATGTCAATTAATTTTTGCAACTTTTCCTTAATTATTCAGTTCACTACAATAAATTCAAATAACCCTGAAGAAGTTGGAAGATACCAACGAAACGTCGGGAAAAGAATGAAATAAGTGTTTTATTTGCATTCGGAAACCAAGGATCTGTAAGCCTGAATTATATTTAACAAATCATCTAGAATTCTTGTCAACAGCCCAGACCATAGCGAATATGTATCATTATATAACCCTTAAAAAAATTTAAGGATTTCGTTAAAACCTCACACACAGTCTGCTTTATTTTATATCAACATTTAACAGCCTTTAACGGAAACCTCCTTACAGCGTTGACTTGCCATTTCAATGTTATGATATGGTTATTGCGATGACGAGTAGCCCTTACCACTGTGTGATTCCGTATTGCGTTTAAAGAGTCATTATAGAAGTGGTTCAATGCTTTGACCCAGAAATGCGAGTCAACTCGGAAAAATATTTTTTTTTCATCAATGCATTGAAAATATATTTCGTTGAAATATTTCGACATATTTTGACATAATTTTTTAGGTAATGGAGTACATGCCTTCAATATCAATTTAAGTCAGTTTTATTATCACTACCATATGTGTTTAAATTCAAAGTGGTTTAATTTTATCAAGCAAGTACGTGCGACCCAGTCGTGGCTTCTTCGAGGTGGTGATTTTTTGAAAAGATTTTTATCACTTATTCGCCATGTTTCTACCAGCAGCGTTTAATGGAACTTTTATATAGGTCTATGAATGGAATTCAATCCTTACTTAAATAATGGCTATCCCCAAGAATCTTGGTTCGATGAGCATTAAAACACCGAAGTGAGTTGTATCATGGTAATAAAATGCCAAACCAATTATAACGGTAATTAATAGTATAATAATATCCATTTAATTATTATTCTTATCAAATCTTCACCAGATGAAAAGCCATTGCAAATTCTCTAAGAACCAAAATGGAAACTATGACGAACGTAAAGAAGTTGTTTTCGCCATGCAAACTGCCAGGCTTGGTATGTCTAATGTACAGGGTGGCTATGAAAAATTTCAAGGTTTTTTTTATTGGAAGTTTCATTATCTTTTCCCAATCTTATTAAAAAGAATTCAAACAGATTTCAAAACTTGTTACCAAGGATTTTAATTTTGCACTTAAGGTAGTTTGTCAGCATTGAAGCCTATTTCGAAAATGTTTGAAGTTCCGGTTCACAGAAATAATGTTAAAATTGAATTAATCCGGTATTGAATTATAACTCCTATCGAGTGACTTAGTGCGCGAAACAAGCTGATGGAAATGGTAAACGAGCAAAAATATCATACTCCGTCTCAAGGCCTATTTCTGGGATGGAAGTTTATGTCAACGAGCTACATTAGCGGATTTGGGAGAGGTCCATCAAGTGGCAATAAACTTTCGAAATAAAAACTTAAACTGGGAGCTAAGGGTACTTACTAGTCTGGTTCCTACCTATAGTTTCCCCCATTTCGCACGCCAAGTTGGTCTTCCCATCCTGGTGTATATCACTAAAGTATATGGAGTCTATACTCATCGATCAAGGTTTTGTTATTTTCGTTTGATCCATTAGAGGAGGACATCTCAGCTGCTGAACTTTTATCTTTATGACCAAATCACCCCAGTTTCCTTATTAAATAATCTTCTCCATATGCCAAGCGTATTGTCTGGAACATATATCAATCCGCACTTGTCAAGATCCATCCTCCCGACTCATATTAAATCACAGGGTTGAGTGCGTCTCGCGTAGATTATGCTTGGTTTTTGAGAGATATCTTTTCTAATTTTAGTTTCCCTTCGCGTTAGCAAGAGGGATTCTTGCAAGGAATTCAAGTGCATATACAAAATGATTGCATAAAATCGGTCGGCTACTGGTGTGGACCTACAAGATAATTAAAAATTGCATTTCGTCTATAATAATTTGCCTTACTTTCTGAAGCACCCTGTTTGGTATTTATGCGCTCGATTTGCTTCGTTTTTTTATTCGAGAGTTTATATAGACATTTTGACGAGCATTTTGTTCACGTTCGGTAATAAACAAATGGCTTCATAGTCGTTAAGCTAATAAGTTACTTGTTTGGGTTGAATTTCAATCAGGTTTCACCCATTTGCAAGAGAGCGTGTAAATTGCCAGCTAAATGTTTTCGATTATCTTATATGACCGCAATGTATCATGCGCTGGTATTTATTATGTATGTGATATTAAATGTCGATACAATAACTAAGGATGATCGTCTATCTGTAGTCACCATCAAAGCTGTGATTTAATTACACTTTAAATAGTGTTTGCTAATTTTCATAATTGTATGGGCATTCTTATATTTAATGTCATAAATAGAAATTTATTGAATTTTAGCAAAAAAAAAAGATTTCTTCTTGGTTAGCGAAAAGTTTATACTTCCTACTCTTAAATAACCTCAGAGTAGGTACTTAAATCCTCGGTGATGTACCCACAAAATATAATTAGTTCAGGAAACACAAGAGTAAGATTTCATGGAAATCAGTCGAGCGGTTCTTCTCGGTGAATTAAATAAGGGCAATAGTGGTCTGGAAGGAAAAATCATAAGGGGATGAATATAAATGAAAAATTAAACTCGTGGGGTTTAAGGCCAGCTCCCATAATTAGGTATAGAATTTGGCAACATTGTGGCATCATTATATCAAAAGACGTCAGAGTGTTCTTACTTGTAAGGCCATGCTCAGTTAGGTCATTTTAATAGAGATCCCGCATATTTGACGTTTCCGTCAACAATTTAACGCAATATCTCTTCATAGGTTATTGCGTTAGGCGTTTGTAGAAAGTTAATTAAAGAAACAGAGTCAATCAACGACTTCCTCTATTGCCCACATTATATAAATATAAAAATGTCCTTTAATGTAAACAAAGTTAAATGTTAAAAAAAAAAAAAAAAACAAGATTTTAGTGAATACTCCGTTTTCCATTAGATTTTCGCCTGCAACTTCCTTGATCGCGGACACTCTGTTTTCAGTTATCCAAACTATAAACTCTCGTATCCCGGATTGGATGGTCTTCAACCGGCTACTCGATTTAATTTTGTTCATACCCAGTTAGCTCCTACTTGAACCGAAAGACAATTCGGCTCAGTTTGTAATAAAGTAGCAGGGCAAGAAAATTTTATGACAAACGAAATTTTGAATTATGACAACCGAATTTTGACAACATGGGCAATGTATTACCTTATTATGAGTGTACTATGGGTTACACCATACATATCTTCATTAATTCCTCTTACTCCTATAATTACGCCTCCATAGGCATTCTCTGTCTATATACCAAGAAGCATAGTTCCCAATCTTTTTTAGTCGCGGAGCACTTTTCAGGTGGAAAATTCCTTTCGGAGCTTTTCGTCTTACTTATATGCTAGTTTATGGAGAAAATGCATTAACTGTGTTTTTATATATGTATTCTATCAAATTCAAGTAAAACAAGTAACTTTAACGAAAAAACAAAAACAATATGTTAATTTAAGAAAATTAGAAAATTAATAATATTTTAAAATACATAATATACAAATACTTAATTGTATTTCAATAAATAGCTCAGAAAGTTTCTTAGCGAGAATAATGTGCCTGTTTTATTCTGCATAATGCTGGTATATCTGGTTGAATATGGGACGACTGCAATCGAATATCTGGCTCTGCATCGAGACCGGATATATATTTTGTTTTGGTTCCAACAAGGCGGATAATCCTGATTCGCACATGTATGTTGTTCCAAACAGCAGAAGAATTATTTTGCATTTATCAGCCAAAATTTAGAATTCGTCCTTCAACATACACCAGAATTCTGATAAAGACTTCTTCATTTCAAAATCTGCCTTCATCGAAGAATCTGATGCCAAATCAATCAAGCATTCAAACTGCAATGATGTCAGATACGCTGGTTTGTCCAATGCGGCAGATTATGGGTATACAACCCATAAAAAATGATTTTATTTTTAAATGCTTCTACTTTATCACTAACATCGAAAACGGTTATTGAATTTCCCTGAAGTGATACACTCAAATCATTTATTTATTAAAATAAAGGGTTATCCATTTTGCGGTTTCAAAAGTAAACGTAAATAAAACACATAAAATATTTTTTTTCATGATATTTCTTTTTTATTTTAAAGTTTGAACGTTGACATTATGTCTGAAACACTACATCATTTAAATGACCACCACGCGAATTGTTGTAAGCATGGATCATTTTGAGGTAATTTTGGACCACTTTTTGACACATATTGGGCGGTATCTCAGCCATAACTTGATGAATGTTGGTTTTCAAGTGCTCAAGAGCTTAAGGTTTAACTGCATAAACACGGTGTTTCGCGTAGCCCAACAAAAAAAGTCCAACGGTGTCAAATTGCATGAACTTGGTGGCCAGTGGATATCGCCACGACGAGAAATTACGCGGCCAGGAAATGTCTCTTGCAATAAAGCCATACTCGCTCGAGTTGTGTGGCATGTGGCACCGTCTTGTTGAAACCACATATTCTCCAAGTCGTATTCTTCAATAGCGGGCAAAAAAAGTCGGTTATCATATGACCATAACGCTCCGAATTGACGGTGACAGTCGTTCCATCGTCGTTTTCGAAGAAGTAAGGTCCAATCAAACCTCCGGACCAAAGAGCGCTCCAAACAGTGAATTTTTTTCTGGATGTAATTGCCTCTCTTCAATTACTTGAGGATTCTCAGAACCCCAAATTCAACAATTTTGTTTATTAACATACCCACCGCGTGAGAAATGTGTTTCGTCGCTAAAGAAAATTTTGTTCGAAAAATCGCCATCCACCGCCTGTTGTTCAAGCACCCATTCGACGTATCTACGACGTTGTGAATGGTCAGCTGGCTTCAGTTGTTGTGAAGCTGTGGACTTTATATGGCTGTAGGTGTAGATCCAAATGCAAAATGTGCCATAATGTGCCGTAAGACAGTCCTTATTCCTGTGAACGACGAGGAATCGACACGTTCGGGTCTTCGGCAGCGATATTTTCAGTGGTACGAGCGAAACGATGATGCACAGGCCTTACAATATTTGTAACCAATCCAGTGTCCTCAAATTTCTTCACAATTTTGCCAATTGCTTGCGTAGTTGGACGATTATGTAAACCATAATCTCCTCTTAAAGCACGATATGTGGCTGTGGCAGAATCACCATTTTTGTAGTAGGTTTTAACAATTTTTGTGCATTGTGCGATAGTTTAGCGATGCATTTTCGTAAATGTCAGACTTTCAACTGAAAAAAAAAATTGGTTTAACAACTTAGTTTCACAGATGTCGAATTCCAGCCATATACTTTTGAAACCGCAAAATGGATAACCCTTTTCATCGGCTAGATACGCCAAACCTCATTACACTACCTGTCGCCCAAATCAAATTTTTCGTTAATAAGGAAGGTTATGACTTCAGCCCACATTTTGAAAAGCCGCGTTAGGGTCTTAAGTACTCTGCACATGAGAGCGACCAACGACCAACGAGTTAGCGAATATTCGTCCATTTTGAAATTTCGTTCACATGGTTTTAATTCTATTCGTCACGAATATAAGTTGAAAGTCTGATTTTGAAAGAAAACTATTCGCTTATGTGTGGATGGTACGTGGAAGGCGAACAGAGTTTGACTGTTCGTAACAATCATCCGCAATCCTCGACGCAATTTAAAAGCAAATGTTTGTTTCTGAACATTAATATAAATTATATTTCTACGATTTTGTTCAGAATTTGTGAAAAATTTAGGTTGGTAAATTGTTTTAAATTGAATTTATTCGTTTATTCGTCCGTCGTTGGTCGCACTCATGTGAAAAGGCCTTTATCGCGAGATAGGCACCTTTCTTCTGCGTGAAGGAGTAAAGACGTATGTAGACTACCCATGTCATCGCACAATACTTTGAATAGCCTTGTATTCTAAGGCCGTGATTTAAAGTTAAGTTGATTATTTTCACGCTGTCGTCTAAGACCTCTTTTAAGGAGAGTGGCAGTTCTTCCACTGCAAGGGCATGGCGATATAGAAGCAATGGCTACTACTGCATTCTTTGAGATTTTGTTCTATTCTGGAGACGACACCGGACGTTTTTCTAGTCATGGCATTGGATCCGTCTGTACACACATCCACGCGGTTAACCTATTGGATGTCATTGACAATAAAGAAATTGGCGCAAAATTTTAAACAACCCATTGTTAAGGACTTAACATTTTACTAGTTAGCAATTTCCTAAGTGCTTATTGATTGAATAACTATTTCAAAAATTTTAAACCTTTTCTAAACTAGTAAATTGCTAACTAAGCATAAAGCTGAGCATTTTTAGGGTTTGAATTTTGATGAACACAATTATTGTTGTTATGCGTTGTAAATTCATTAGGTATATGTTGATGAAAACCCAACATGTGCTCTAAAAAGGTATTAGTTATTTCTATTTTCATCATTTTAACTTCATTATTTACAAAAAAAAAAAACAAAAAAAAATTGTCCACTAGCAGGACTCGAACCTGGACACCCCGCGTGCAAGGCTGATATACTATCAGATTCCCGTTTAAAATTAGCTCAATCATCTTTTTAGCTTAGTAAATTGCTAAAAGTGGCTTTAACATTTTACTAAATCGTTTAAAATTTTGCGCCATTGTCTATTAATTTAAAAATTGTTTTTAATTTTTCCGCGGCGCTGTTGGATACCTAATCTCCGCGGAGCACACTTTGAAACGCTGTCTAACCTAACTTAATAGCTCGTTTTGGAGATTTGTGCCGGCTGGCTATATCTACGATCTGCTAGATCGAGCTTTATTTCATCGTGATTGTAAAGAGCTTTTCTGAAAAAAAGCACAAGAATTTATCTACCGCAGTTTCAGACATTCTCGGGGCCGTCTTAAAAAAACTATCATCGTTGTTGATGTTGTTCTATCAAGTAGCAACTATAATGCAATATTTTTAAGCATTAAGCTTCTAACGATTTTGACAGCTAATTTCTTGACTATAAAATCTTAAATGAATTCCACAACCCGTATTTCAACTGTTTTGTATTGGAAACACCATAATAGAACAGAAAAGATCTTACGATTTCAGTTAAAGGCAATTCCAGCAATCATTTTTATTTCAATGTTTAGACTGAACAGGACCTGAAGCATTATTGCCTAACCCGAACCCTGTGTATTTAAGAGACCATAAATTTGTGCATTTAATTTGCGAAGACCTGAGCAAAATGATCCTCAGGCTATTCATTCGGTTTAACTAAACAACCCATTCGATAGCACCATCAAATTATCGTTGAAGTTAAATTACGCAAAATTTATTTAACACCTTTTTTTTGCCGCAGTCTTCCAATGCCATAAGTCGGGGTATCGAAGAGCAGTCCCTGCCACAGCTAGCTATACAACATTCATGTATGTTAACACGCGGCCTTCCATGTTTTTTCTGTTTGAATGTCCAATATTCTCATAACGCGTCGAATTCATTAAACGTCCTTAATCGTTTCTCCAATCCCGAATACGAAAAACAATTATGAATCCATGCCACAGCTAGATGGACGATAAAAAAAAAAAAAAAAAAAAAAAAAAAAACATGATGCGATGATGAAAGAAAGGAATTGCCAGGAATCGCGTTCCTAAACGAGACTCTTATTTATGATTTGTTATGTTTCCGGCCACTTCGTCTTCTCTCGCTCGAGAAGCCAGAATGCCAAAGTGCCAGGCCAGGATGCCAGACCTGGACTCTAAATCGATTTGTAAAGGCAGGCCAACACGCAGCCAGCGATTTGCTTGGCAGCAATCATAAATTATTCCGCACACCGCTTTTCCATTCGCAGTTAATTCCTTTCTGTTTGCAGTTACAACAGATGCATCCATTGAAAGGTGGCCCTGCCTGCCTGCCAGTGTGTCTTTTTCCACTATATATGTAGGTACCTACCTAATCTTCGATGGGTCGATTCTTCCTCCAACTAGGCCGATATGGAAGGATGAGGACGTCAGAGACATGAGCAGGGACAGGAGCAGAGACAAAAAAAGCCTTACCGAAGCCATTTGGCTAAAAATCAAATTAGCGAATGTGTTGAAAATTAAAAACAAATTCTGCCGAGAGTGCAGGACGAAATGCAGACGGATAGATGGATGGACATACGAATGGAATTATTATTTAAGACTTCCCCCCTTCGAAACAGATTTGGGAATTATGGGGATGGGAAGCTCTGTTGGGTCGTTTCATGTATGCCCCGGGGGTGTTGAACGTGCTTGGTGTAGAGTGTGCTTCTTCAGTGTTTAGGATGCATTTTTGGAAGGATTTTGCCTTAAAAAAAAAATCCTAGTGATGCGCGGGCGACTCGGCAATCGGGGTCGAGAATTAACACAACTTTTAGTCACGAAATGGATTCGTTGCTTGTGTCGATTCAGTGCTCGCATCTCTGCCCAATTTTACTCCATTAATAAATCGCTGAATGAATTATTCTGCTGCTGGCTTTTAAAGTGGCTCGGATAGGTCGTTGTGGCAAAGAATCAAAGGTACTTTGGTGGTGAACAACAGAGTATACAGAGAACGCCTCCTCTTTTGGGCCGAAATTATAATCCACATGTATACGAATGAATGATGGAGGAAGGCTCATTTTCAGATAGTTTCGCGAAGGGAATTGGCTTTTTAAGGATTCTGTGGGCTGGCAACTGTGGAAATTTTATGAGCCCGTCATTTAGCAAATGAATTTACAACCGTGAAACGCCCAAATGTCTGGCGTTAAAAGAGCGAAAAGACAACAATTCTGCGCAAATTGGCAGCGAGAATTTTGTGGGATTTTTTTCTTCATTGTTTTTTTTAATTTGTTTTGCTTTGTCCGTCATTCAAAGGTCATTGATATTTTAAACGTTATTGTCGAACTTTACAATTTTATTTTAATATTTACAAAGCTGTTATAAGTACATACAGTGTGGCGCACGAATCGTGCCATAATAAGAAATTTAAATAACTTTTATTTTAATCGATGTATTTCATTAAATTTTTTTTCATTGGATTAAAAATTAAATTTTATTTTAATCAACTAATGTTTTTAAAGATATGGTAGACCGCAAATGACCTCCACGCTCATCCACGCATATGCGGCACCTGATCAGAAAATTGTTCATTGCGGCCTGAAGGGTTGAAATTGGGATCACCTCAATTATTGTCTTAGTGGACTGCTTCAATTCAGTCAAATTCCTGGGTTTCGTTTTGTACACTTCCTGCTTGACATAACCCCATACAAAAAGTCTGGTGCAGTCAGGTCAGGTGACCTTGGCGGCCAGCGGAAAGTGCAGTTTCTGGATATCAATTTGTTTGGGAATTTTCGTTGGAGCTCCGCCATAACTTGTGTGACTACGTGTGCATTGCTTCATCTTGTTGAAAATAAATCCTGAATCCTGCTGAAAGGGATACGTCTTCAGCGAAGTTCTTGGTAAAAAAAACTCCTTCAACACCTTTAAATAACGGTCCCCATTGACAGTTTGTATTACACTGTTTTCTTCAAAGAAGTATGGCCCGACAATACACCTTGATGAAACTGCGCACCACACAGTGACTCGTGTTGGGTGCAGTTCCATCTCATGTAGCATTTCTGGATTAGATTCACTCCATGTACGGCAATTTTGCTTGTTCACATTGCCGTTTAAGTCAAAATGGGCCTCATCACACATGAACATTATCAATGTGTTTTCTTCTTCAGCTTTGCAATCATTTTTCGTCAAAATTCCAGGCGAACAGGCAAATCCTGAGGGTTTAACTTGCTCGTAATTTGGACTTTGTACGGAAATAAGTTTAAGTCATCATGCATTATCCGTTGTAATGACCGTCTGCTAACTCCAATTTGGCCCTATAAATTTCCAGTCGAAACACTTGGATTTGCCTGTATTGCCGATGCAACAGCCACGATTGTATCCTGAACCCGAACATTGGGATCTCGATGATACGGTATTCGTTCGATGCTTCCAGATTCGGCAAACATGTTCATCAGCCTGATAATGGTCCATCTACTCGGCGTAGTACCGCCAAACTCCAGCCTAAATTCCCTTTGGACGGAAATGACGGACTGCCAAGAATGGTATCGCTGCACTAACCAAATCCTTTTTTCAATATCCCAAGCATTCATTTTGATAAATCTAAATAGAAGCCTATAAAATAAAAAAAAATAAGCCGATTACTCACACTGAAAATAAGTTATTACATGTTATTTTTGTAGCACGACTCGTGTGCCCCCTGTATGTACATATATAGGCAACAATTATGGATTTACAATGTTTTAATAAACATATATTAAGTAATGGCAAATTTAAAGTCTTTGATTGGCCAGCTGACTAAAAATTGCCTTTCAATCAAAGAGAATTTTATGGGAAAGCGACTGGAAACTAGAATTATTAATGGTCAATTTAATTACTAGTTCAAAATTATATTAATTTTTTGTGCAGGGAAGCTTCCTTACTTAACCTCACTGAATAGATACGTCAACAGAGTTTGGTCTTCTTAACTGTCAAACCATAGACATAGACAACAACCATTCAAACTTCTAATGCAGCTAAAAACAACACCCAGCATTTCTTGATAAGAATTATATGTTGCTAGAATTGTCAGCTTAAATATAGTTTGATCAACAATACTGGTTTAATTTGTTATATAAACAAAAATTATTTATATTGTTAAGAAACAAAAATTGACACAAGTGTGTTTCGACAGTTGTTTTGAAACTTTTTGCAGGCGTAAATCTGTCTATAGATAAAATGTTAATTTTCTAATGAAGGACAAATGTTTCTCTATACTAAAAGTCAGTTACTTTCGCATGACAGTCAGCTTGCAGTCATGCGAAGGCTTAAGTCTCAAAGACTTATCTGACCTTCCCTTCTTGCGGGGCATTAACCCAAGTACGGTAGTGATTTTGAGAAGTTACGAACCAAGAACTGCCCGACCACCCTCCACTCGCACCCTGTGTGCAACGTCGACCGTGCCCATTGGATGGTTTGCAGCCAGGGGGCATACGGGCCGTATTATAACGGCGACACCTTCAAATATTGTCGATTGAAAGTGTAACCAAGACCCCACCATATCTAGCGTGGCTCTGGCATGGCTGAATCCATTATTTCTCTACCGGTTCGTGGGATTATAAGCCAAAAAATAAAAATGAAAAAAATCTCAAAAAGTTCGACACTCGGTGGGATATTATCGCGAGTGAATATGCAAATCGCATAGAGAGAGAATTCCGTTGAGACGATTCGGGACCGGATATTACTAAGTATCTGAAGAGAATGCCTCACGTGGGTGCAATGGCGCAGTGGATAAAGTGCTTGTGCTTGAACTTAGACGTGTGGGTTCGATCCCCACGCTAGGGGCATTCTTTTCTATACATCCAATTTTAATTGGATTCTGTCCATGTGTTAAAGTGAGACAGTCAATACCTGGTTCTCAAATCCACTGTGCCAAACTAGTGCCGTGCAATTCAGGTTTCATTTAAAAGACCTAAGGTCTAACAGGCATATAGTTAAATTTAAAAAAAAAAAAAAAAATAAAAAAAAACCAAAAGCCTGGAGAGTGCTGAAAAGCAAGGTCGAAGGTAAAGGTCAGCTACTGGTCATAAGCATAGGCGTCCAGTCAGCGAAGGCTATTACCAAAATGAAGAATATGCTTCATTATAAATTCGGCAAGCTACAGGTGATAGGCCTGAGGAAGTTGCTTGCCCTAGTGGCCAAACTATAGCTGTGGGGGTATAAAAACTACATGCCCTAACCCAGTCCATAATCACCCAATCCTTTTAAGTCCCCAATAGAACTCCTGCGATTCGTTTTCCAAAAATCGATTTTTATGTTTTTAAAAATCGAAAAAAATCATTTTTTGAGAATTAGAACACCCGACATATTATTTGTACTTTTAGGGAGCATTTGCATAAAAAAAATATCTTATGCATTAAATATATATACATTATTGATTTTTGTGGCCTTATCTTATCTATCAATAGTGAGAAATTCGAGAATATGATAAGGGGTTCTGTTTGAAGTATCGTTAATAAGTACACAAAATAAACTATTACTTAAAAGTGGAGTATACTAATTTAAGAATACGATTTTTTCTTATCAAAATTCTTGGAAAAAAAACGAAAGCCAATAAATAACCAGTTTTTCCAAACAAAAATATCAAAATAACTGATATTTTTATGAAAATCGTTGAACCCGTTTTGAGTAAAATTAGGTCAAAAAATTAAATGCACGAATGGATCGCACGTATACTTGCTCTTATGTTCGAACACATTGTAACCACAATTATCTTAGTAGAAAAGGCTAAATATGTTTTAAAAGTCGTTTTTACTTTTTTTGTTTTGTTTCAAAAAATGTATGGTAATTTTAAGCCTTTAACATTTTTATCGAAATCCGTTGAGCCGTTAATGAGAAATCTAATATGGAAAAACCTGTTATATAGCAGGTACTGTTAAAATATTTTATGTAATTTACAAAAAAAAATGTTTGAACCAATGACAGATTATAATCGACAGTAGTAATTAAGCTCTCAGATCAATTAAGGCCGTGGGGGACTCGTAGGAGAGACATATGGTTTCAACTACGCCTACGCGCCTAGTCTTCCCTATATGTAGTTGCGGTGATTCCTCGACTGGTCTGTGTCAATAGTCTTACTTCTTGTGAGAGCTGATTCCACTGTCTCTTTCTGAAGCGTGTGCTCAATTTACTACAGCTTTCTATGTCGTGCTGACTGGGCCGTTTTCCTGAGGAGATCTACACTCCTTAAATAGTAGCGGATTTATCTGGAATGCATAAGACAACATCTAGAAATTACATTCGATACCGAAAAAGCCGTTTTTTGTGCTGGACCCTCATGCATTGATCATATCAACACCTTCCTAGGAATCATATATGAGCAGTGCGTTGAATATCCTGGTATTCATCGATTTTGAAAAGGATTTCGACAGCTTCAACAGGGAATTTATCTGGCTTGCTTTATGCAGGAGTATGAATGATTAAAATGTCTTGTTCTGAAGGAAGGTTTAAAGTCAAAAGTAGAGTTAGGCAGGGCTGCATATTGTCACCAATTACGTTTTTGTTTTTGATAAGCGATGTCTTGCACGAAGGCTTAAGAGGATTTCGAGTAGGAACTGGATGGACTCAGACAAATCCTACCGGTAACATCTTGGTTATGCCGGCGACGTATCCACAATCAAATGACAAATAAGATAGAGAGAAAAGGTGAAATCGTGTGAAAATCTTTGCCGGCAAAACAAAGATAAGTAATCTCGGAACCCAGTCATGCTAAATATTTCTCATCACCCGGTAGAGAAAATAAAAGGCTTGCAATACCTTGGTGTAACATCTATCTCTATAGCGAAAGCGGAACTGGACATGACACCAGGAACCCTATTTTTAAAGCAAAGGCTGATTTCGGTATGTTGAAAAATATATAGAGAAATAACTCTACCAGCTTAAGGACAAACCTACGAATGTTTCGCTCCAATGCTCCGTCATGATATTAGATGCAGCACTTGTAAGATTAGATCAGTTGTCACATAAGGAAGCTGCAAACGTTCATTAATATATATCTGCGAATCATTTTTAGGATTTTCCTTCCATATCTATAGTAGTGTACAGATTTTAATCTATCAAAGTCGTTAAAACCGTTTTTGTGATAATTCAAATTTATCTTTTTGCTACAAAATATTGTATTTAAATTACCGGTATTTTTTCGGGGTAACAAACACCCAGAAATTAACCTAGGGCACTTAAGTACTAAAGCTAATTGTACACGATTGGAAGATCTTCCAATATTGGCAGATTTTTTGCAAAAAATTCTACTAATTTTCTATTAACAATATTAACAATTTTTAATTGGAAGATCATTTTTTTTTAATTAGTCGAGGAAACAACAAAGTTAATTTATTCGCTTTCGAAAAAAATTGTGTTTTTTTAAAAAAAACAAATATGGATGTGGAAATAAATAAGAAGCTGTTAAAGGCACGGTCCGTCAATATTCTGAAGAAGAAGTTTTATAAAAAGAATGTCGGAATAGTCACTATTGCGTTCTACATTTTTTATCACTTTTTTATACCTTATACTATTTTATAAATGTTTTTTTTTCACAAATAGCTACTTTCACAAATACTTCACTTCTAAAATAAAGTTTCATATTTTCTATCATCTGTCAAGAAAATTATCTCCAATAAGTCTACACTCCCAATTTTTTTATTTTCTGAAGTCTCCCAACAGTGTAAACGGATAATTTTTGTTTGGAAGCCGCTTAAGTTTGAAGAAAATTGCTCCAGCAACGGACAGGTGGAATTGCGGAAAACAATTTTTTTCGGGATTTCTATCATCGTAATTTCATGTTTGATCAAAGTCTCAAGTTAGATTTTTTTCCATAGCATACGTTATACATTCTCATATCGCAACTAAAAATTAGTAGTTCAGTTCGAAATTCTTATTGTTAGTTTGATGACATTATGCCAATCGAACAATTGATGCTTTGTCGGTCTTGAATTAATGAATATTACTATGGGGTTGTTGCACTGCGATCTTTAGATATATTGTGCCCCCGTCAAGAGCTGGGTGAGGATAGCTCATTTTACAGCTCTTCCTCCAAATTTATTTACCTCAGGAATTTGAGTATTTGAAGTGTTTTTAGAGATGGTAAGTCATTATCTTCCACCTGCTATCGTCCAAGGTGTTTTTTCTTTTGATGAACAAGTGCATCACAATTGCCCAGAATATGGTCCGGCGTTTCCTCTTTTGTATCACAGAACCTGCAACTGGCACTACTTACTAGGCCAAGGATATTAAGGTGTCTTTTTAATTTGAAGTGTCTTGTAAGGAGACCCGGTTATTATTCCGAGGTTGTTTCTTCTTAAAGTTATACAGTCTGTGAAACGTTGTTGGTTATAATTCCCAAGTAGTAGTTGGGACTGTCTCAGTTAGTGGAGTTTTTTCCAATTGTTGGATCTTATGGCATCCTCTTCGTTTTTGATTTTATTTCTAATCACATTTTCTCCTATTCCGCAGTATGGTTCAGGCCCCACTAAGGGAGTCGACGCACCTATTTTTGCTAAGGAGTCTGCCTCCTCATTGCCCTGGATACCTACGTGGCCAGGTATTATTATTTTTGCCGAGTTCATTTAACCTGCCGACACATTCCCATACCAGTTTAGAACTGATAGAGTAGGAGCTCAAAGCTTTGAGTGCGGCTTGGCTGTCTGACATGATGGCAATATTTTGTTTAATACAATTTCTTTCGAGGTTACGATCTGGATATTTCCTATAGCTTGTACTTCAGCTTGGAAAATACTAGTAGACTGTCCCATCGGTATGGAAAGTTTGGTTCTTGGCCCAAATATTCCTGCTCCAGTCCCTTCCGATGTTCTCGATCCATCAGTGTACCACTTGATGGTTTTTGCTTTCAGAGTGTAGTTAACAGTTTCCCCTACCCACTCTTTCTTGCTACTTAACTTGGTTTGAAAGTTTTTCTCGAAGTTATATTTTTTTAATCGTACCATCTCTTGGAATGTCAATAAGGTCTGTTACTGAATTTGTCGATCTTAAGAGGCTCGTTCGATGTTATAGTCTTCTCAAGAGTTCAATGTCATACTTAACATATATTAAATAAGCTTCTAACGACCCTGTGGCAATCTGATTTAATTTTTAAAGAAACATCAATTTGTTGTGTAAAATTAAGCCGTATAGATCTCGTTCACTGAAAAACGCAAACATCCATAATATACTACCTATACAATAAAGCATTAACTCATTTTATTATTATGATTTTTTTTTTGGAGAGAAAAATTAAATTTGCGCACCTAGTTATCCTCGATATTTACGATCTCTCCATCCACTAATCGTTGCTTCATAAATGCTAATTCGTGAACTCAACAATAATTTCCCGCCATAAAACCTCAGCAATAAAAAAGAGAAGAATTTTAAATAAGAAAAAGTGTTTTGTTAAAAAAAAAAAAAACTCAACCCGGACTTCTCGCATTCACGATCACCACTAAATGAACTATAATGACCGTAATATAGCGAAATGTATGCGTTGTCAAAACAGCCAGAGGCTGCATCTCAAACTTAAAATCAACTCGATTCCAGGCCAAAGTAGGCATCATCCATGATATGCAATCTGCATCCTCCAACTTCAACTTCAACTCCAACAACGGATATACGTATCTGTTAAATTTAAGTTTAAGGCTTTCAGGTATCGGGTGCGGGTCTCTGGGACCGAACCGATCGGATCGTTTTCGGTGGAACATTGCTCAGCCATTATGGAGTTATTATGATCAATAAGACAAGTTAAATGGTGCAATTAAGTGTTTTTGCCTTAGCTTTTTTTTTGCTGGCTGTCGATCAGAGGCCGCTTTCACAGTCACGTCAGATATTTTCGTTGTGTTCACAGAGAGCAAGAGAGTCATTTTGATGCAAAAGGGGGTTGCGTTGCACATAATTGCATTTAATTTGCAGACTCATTAAAATTTACGGCCAGACGATTGATTATAATCGGCCATATACAAGTACGTAAGTGAGCCACCGAAATGTGGACACATCGACCATCGACCATCGACGATAAAGAAGTTCCAATTTTGTGGCTCGCGTTACAGTTGGTCATAAAATTTTAAGTGGTATTAGCGAGTAAAGTTTCTTTAAGATAATTTTGTTTTAAGTTCTCATTTGATTCAGGCGAAGGGGTAGGCGCACCCTGCTCGATTATATGAGGTGAATTAATAAATACTTTGCTGTATTTTTACAAGTGTGCACCTATATAGTGAATTGTTAAGAGTGATAATAGAGGTACCGAAGCATTTTTATGCGTGAATTTCGTATAAGTGACATTTTAAGCGCATTTTACAACTTTTATACGTTCGATTGACATGATTTCTCAGTTTAAACAGGATCGTAACATTTAGTGGCTAAATATGGAGTGGGATAATGGATACAGGGAAGTAACACCACCTGCAAAATTAATGCTGCTCTCGTAGGTCAAGTTGCGTAGAATTTATAAGAGTTGTTTAATTTTGGTAAAATAAATAATTCTAAATATTATTTGAAGACGCCATTTTTTAGATGATAACGTTGAAGTGTGTATGCGTTAATTTGTACAAATATTCGATTTTGGAATCAAAAGAATAGGAACATTCCGTAAAATACAATCGTCATAAAATTACGCCATCTAATTCCTTTAATAAATTTGGATGATAATAAAAATTGTAATGAAAAAAGCTAGAACTGAAATTTTGGAGGAGTAACGTCTTAAGTTAGGCATAAACGTCAAACATGCTGGAGGAACTTGCTCGTTTGCGTTAGCCCTTATACGTAGAACGCATTTGGCTAACATTCATTTCGTGCCTATTCTTCAAAGTGTTAACATTTGCGATTTGCATTGGCTTATTTTTCCCATATATAGTTTTGTAGTTTTGAGCTTATGGATCCCATAAATATTCCTCACTCGTGCCAGCTTTTGTCAAGAAACTCATGTGAGAGAGATAAATAATAGATGTAAATTAAGATGGGTACCTCATGAAGTGGATATCTATCGAAATAGGCTTAATCGCAACACTGTTTCACTTCCTTCTCCTAGTTCTTCTCCAATCGAGGAGGTTATAGACAAAATTTGTAATGTAATAAGATCTTCCACCTCGCAAAATCGTTCTGCTAATCGACCAGTAGCCGTTTGTAAATGGTTTGATTATGAGTGCAGAAGACTCCCTAATAAGGTTTTTTCTTTCCTTAACTTGTTTCGAAAATCAAATAGTGAGTATTTTAAGTCGGCATATTTAGAAGCAAATAAATTATATAAGCATGTTTGTCAGAATTAAAAGATAATTTACACAAGCACCCTAGCGCGTAACCTAGAAAGTTGTAAAAACTCGAAAAGCTTTTGGTGTAATGTAAGGGAAATTTGTGGCAATTATCGCACATCTGGTAGCTCATTACAAGCTGATATCTTAGCATCTCACTTTAGATCGCTATTGACAGGGAGCAGTGAACTGCAATCATTTCACTACGCCTTTCCCAATACAACTGTTGACGAGATTGACTCACCAATTGATTTAACTGAACTTGAACTGGCTCTTTCAAAAATGAAGAATACCAAATCACCGGGTATCGATGGGATACCTGTAGAATTTTTTAAACATTCTACACTGGTATTTAAACAATATTTGCTGTCGGTGTATAATTACTTGTTTGAGAATGCATGCGTTCCCCAAAGCTTTAAAAAAGCTGTTATTTTTGCAATTTTCAAAAAAGGAGATGCTAGTTTGCCCGAAAACTATAGAGGTATATCAATACTAAATTCAATTAGAAAAGTTTTCGCTACATTTTTGTATATTAGGATATCAAAGTTGATAGAATCACACCAACGATTAAGCATTTTTCAAGCGGGTTTTCGTACTGGGTTTTCGACCGTTGACCATATTTTCGCGTTGTCAAGTATTGCCAGCAAATATACTCAAAGGAAGAAAAAACTATATGCCTGCTTTGTTGACTTCAAAGCAGCCTTTGACAACCGTCAATCCTTGATATTCAAAATGGCTTCGTTTGGTATTTCTAGAAAATTCCTTTCGATATAGGAACATTTTTTGTGTGGAACTAATGCAACAGTCTGTGATGGGTCGGGTACATCGAACTGGTTTGAGACAACGACAGGTGTTCCTCAGGGATGTATCTTAAGTCCTATACTGTTTGCTCTTTTTATCGACGATATATGCGACAGCTTACCTGGGGGCATCAGCATTTCAAACATTTCTGTCAAAGTGCTACTCTATGCGGATGACCTTGTAATGTTGGCAGACAACCCTTCTTCTCTTCAACTTCAAATAAGCAAGCTACATAGGTATTGTAATAAGTGGGATTTAAGGATTAATGCTCTAAAAATAAAAATTATGGTGTTTGAAGCTCGAAAAAGTAAAAGATTAAGAGAGGAAAGTTGGTTTCTCAATGGCGAGCGCATAGAGGTCGTACAGGAATTCAAATATCTGGGAGTGCTGATGTCTGCAAATGTATGCTTTACAAAACATGGGAAGGAAAAGAGTAAGGAAGCCAAAATTGGACCGAGCGTTATGTGTCCTAATTTTTTTGCAAACCAAAGTATAGACTTGGGATCAAAATATCGTGTTTTTGAAGCAACCATCAATACATGTATGTGTTATGGTGTTCAAGCATTTGGCTACACATATTTTGAAGATTTTGAACTCATTCAAAGGTTCTTTTTCAAGCGTTTGTTTCGCCTACCAAATTCGACTCCAACATATGCCATCCACGTTGAGTCAGGTATCACCCCTATTTATATCAAAAACTTAAAAGCTAATTCGGACTTTTTGATAAAAACCATGGAAAAATCTGGAGAAAGTCTTCACAAGTCCATTATGTCGCACCTTTTACGGACACAATCTGCACCTTTCAAAGAATGGAAAGCCCTTGCACAATCTCATGGCGTCTCCTTAAATCTTACTGAATCTAATTTAGATTGTTGGCAGCAGCTATTTGCGAATGTCTTATCAAAAGTAGATGAACAAATCTATGTTCAAAACTTAAATCGTGCATCTGCATCGTCAACAAGAGGTTTATATAGAGATTTAAATCACCGGCTTCAATCTTCCAGTTATTTCAGAATATATCTTCCTGTGAAAGCTATTAGCACTATTTTTAGAGCTAGAGTGGAAATTCTAAATCTAAATTATGTTCCTTATCGTTTTGACCTACCAATTCTGTGTTACTTCTGCAACAGGTAAGAGCGAGATGATGTTTACTATTTTGTAGCCACTTGCCCTATTTTACAGGAGATTCGAAGGCTTTACTTCCAGAGAAGTGTCCTTTCTAGAGCACAACTGATAGACATTTTGAATGGTTCCCTGGGCTGGACTAATCTTTACAAATTTTGTGACCATGCCCGGTCGTATAGAAATAGTTTTTGAAATATCTATAATTATCATCTCAACCTTTTACTTTGATTCAAAACTTTTTTATTTACTGGTTTCTTCTTTTGTAATTAAACATATATCTATTGATTTATATATACCAAAACCAATTAAAAAAATAGGTAAAAACTGTTTTTATTTTTTGTATCTTAAACTATAAATCTAAATTTTAAATAACAACACTGTATTTTCCACTTATCTTTTAATTCATATTTCACAGCTGTCAAATATATTCGATATGGATATATGAGACTCTGAGTACATTTCTAAATACATTATTCAATTGATTTTCATTCTTTTTGTATTAAAAGCGAGTAATAGTTTCGTGATACTGTTATTTTGATATTTCTGAAACCCTTTTAAAATATATAGTAATTGACACTCATGTACACCTATTAACACCATATATTTGTACAATTATTGACATATCTTTGAATAGACAGTAAAGAATGAAAATAGCGATCGTTTGATTGAGGTTGGCTTAAATCCTGTATGTTGCTTTCTTATTGAAACTTTTAAAAATAAAAATATAAGACTTACAAAAAATTTAAAATAAAACTTATATTCATGAAATTAATTTTTTATTGTGGCCAAAAACCAAAAGCGTATTGGCAGCCTACACACAACACGCTTTTGGTTTTTTACCACAATAAAAAATTAATTTCATCCCTATTAAAAACGATGGTAGCATTGCTAAAATGGCCAACATATTCTGTTCCTCAAGATATTTTTCTATTAAAATAAACCACGATTATTTGATATCTGGTAATCCAACGATTGCACTGACCGATGTAACCGGATCTAGTGTTCTAAACTTATTGAAGGGTGTCGGCTCAAAAACGCCTTAAACCAGCTATTCTCTAAAATGTTTTGCGGCCCAAAAGGATGTCTTCTCCACGAAAATCCTTGACGGCAAGAAGCACATCCTTTTTTCTCTTCGGGAAAACTTTTCGCTGGGATGTGGTTATCCATTGTTCCAAATACTCTTCTTCTATAGCAGACACAACAGATTGTGTACTAGGCCTTGCTTTAACGAACTTAGAACTCAATCGAAATTGTAAGTGTACTTATTTTTTAATAGTTTTGACTATAATATGCCTGTAAGACCTAAGGTCTTTTAAATTCAACCTGAATTGAACGGCACTAGTTAGGAGGAATAGAAAAATAGGAAGGAATTTTTATTGGCAAGTGTAGTTCGAGGAATATTATAAAATTTGGCTGCAGCTTTTTTGGACATATTTTGTGTCTTCACAGCTTCAAGAGCTTTCTCGAGGTCCTTTTCGGTATATTTATCAGTACATTTAGGCATTTTCCACTTAAACATTAATTTAAAAGAATAATATAATTATTGACACTATATATAAGTACAACTATAGTCACAGTGTCAACGTTTGTACTCCTATAGAAGACAGTTATTGACAGAGAGGTGTCAATTATAGGAGTTGTTAAAATCTTAACACAATAGTTGACACCACATTTTATTAAATATATATCAACAGAAGAACAATAAAAAAATAAGGTAAACCCTCATCCAGGGCATTATATTTCATTATAATAAACTAATATGATCAAGCTTGTATTAAATTGAATAAAATTATCTACTAACATGATCGGATTCCCTAACGAATTACAGACTTTTTTCACACAATACAGTCATGTTTAGGTTTCGGAATTCACAACAAAACTGACTAGCTCCTAACTATATGACAATAAAGATTGAAAGAATAAGGAACATGGAAGAACTAAAAAGAAATAGTTCTGGGAACCGTTCAGATTTGTACAATTGAAACGTTCTGTAAGAAGAGTGTGTCAATAGCTAGGCTGAAATTTTGCAGTGTCAATAATTGTATCACGTACGCTATTTTTGTCTGGATATCTACACTTTGCTTCAAATATAGTATGTTGCCTATCTGTCAAGCCATGAACTGTCGATTGAAGGATGGCTCCGATTTAAATGGACTATAAAAACCCTCTTCAAAGTCCAAACTTTATCTCAGAAAATTCGAATTTTTTCCGACTTTATTTTTGCTTCGCACAAGACTCCACACCCAGCATTTTTTTTACCAACAAACTGCTGAGATACCGTACTCCATATTTTTAATCTGAACATTCGTCTCTTATCTTACATCTTTTAACTACCAAAAAACACGAAAGAAACCAAGGCTAAGGATGAGACCGAGACCGATACCGACTGTACATCAAAGGGCAAGGCAGTGCCTGGCCAAGTTCAGGCACTACACCCTATTTACATGAACAAACTCAGACGATTTTCGACCCCCCTCTAACTTCACTACCAATAAAGTCAGGAACTTCAAACTCTCAGTATTTGCTAAGCTAAGCAGGCTTAGGCAACTTACCAAATTTCAATTCTTTAGCTTTAGCGGTTCCCGAGATATAAGACTGCAATAAACGTCAATAATTGTATCACGTACGCTATTTTTGTCTTGATATCTACACTTTGCTTTAAATATAGTATGTTGCCTATCTGTCAAGCCATGAACTGTCGATTGAGGGATGGCTCCGATTTAAATGGACTATAAAAACCCTCTTCAAAGTCCAAACTTTATCTCAGAAAATTCAAATTTTTTCCGACTTTATTTTTGCTTCGCACAAGACTCCACACCCAGCATTTTTTTTACCAACAAACTGCTGAGATACCGTACTCCATATTTTTAATCTGAACATTCGTCTCTTATCTTACATCTTTTAACTACCAAAAAACACGAAAGAAACCAAGGCTAAGGATGAGACCGAGACCGATACCGACTGTACATCAAAGGGCAAGGCAGTGCCTAGCCAAGTTCAGGCACTACACCCTATTTACATGAACAAACTCAGACGATTTTCGACCCCCCTCTAACTTCACTACCAATAAAGTCAGGAACTTCAAACTTTCAGTATTTGCTAAGCTAAGCAGGCTTAGGCAACTTACCAAATTTCAATTCTTTAGCTTTAGCGGTTCCCGAGATATAAGACTGCAATAAACGTCAATAATTGTATCACGTACGCTATTTTTGTCTTGATATCTACACTTTGCTTTAAATATAGTATGTTGCCTATCTGTCAAGCCATGAACTGTCGATTGAGGGATGGCTCCGATTTAAATGGACTATAAAAACCCTCTTCAAAGTCCAAACTTTATCTCAGAAAATTCGAATTTTTTCCGACTTTATTTTTGCTTCGCACAAGACTCCACACCCAGCATTTTTTTTACCAACAAACTGCTGAGATACCGTACTCCATATTTTTAATCTGAACATTCGTCTCTTATCTTACATCTTTTAACTACCAAAAAACACGAAAGAAACCAAGGCTAATGATGAGACCAAGAACGATACCGACTGTACATCAAAGGGCAAGGCAGTGCCTAGCAAAGTTCAGGCACTACACCCTATTTACATGAACAAACTCAGACGATTTTCGACCCCCCCTCTAACTTCACTACCAATAAAGTCAGGAACTTCAAACTCTCAGTATTTGCTAAGCTAAGCAGGCTTAGGCAACTTGCCAAATTTCAATTCTTTAGCCTTAGCGGTTCCCGAGATATAAGACTGCAATAAACGCAAAAATCGTAACTGACTCACTCACCCGCTCAATGACAGATTATCAAAATTATGGAGCACTTCACGACATCGTAGAATCTTGAATTTTGGTTGTGGTATATACAAAGGAAAACATCGAAAATTTAAGATTTTCCATTCAGGGGGAGTGGTACCCACCCATTTGTACAGAATTGATAGCAATTATATAGAAGCACATTGATTGTCGTAGAATGATGACATTTGGTAGAACGGTAAGGCTGGAGGTGAAAGGAAATGTAAAATTTTAAAATTTGAAATTTTTCATTCAGGGGGCATGGCATCCGCCCATTTTCATAAAATTGGTATACATTTTTTGGATCTCTTTTGATTGTCGTGGAATAATAAAATTTGGTACAGAGGTATGGCTGAAAGTGCAGTCAAAGGCATAATTTTAGAATTTGAGATTTTAAATTCAGGGGCGTGGCACCCGCCCATTAGCATAGAATTGATATCAACTATGTAGAGAACTACTGATTGTCGTAGAACGATGAAAATCAGTATAGCGATAAACACACATTTTTACAGAATTAATCTTACTAATATCATAAATGTGAAAGTTTGGATGGATGGATGGATGGAGGGATGGATGGATGGATATATGTATGGATATTTGTTGCGCAATAACTCCGTAACGGCTGAACGGATCTGGATGAAATTTGGTACAGAGATAGATTATTGTCCGGAATGCTACATGCTACTTTTTATCCTGGCAAAATGTATGGTTCCCGTGGGATAGGTGTATTTTAATTTTTCATTAAGCTCATTCAACAAATAGCCAACATAGCTTTTATTCACAAGGCGCATAGAAGCACACGGATTTGCATGCATTTTGATTGGTAGATGGATGGGGTACTCCATTCTCATATAGGTAATTTTTATCCCGAAAAAAAATAACGGTTCCTATGGGAGAGGCTTAAATATGAAAAAATATATACATATACTTGGGTGATTGTCTCGCTTTCACGCCTCAACGACTGAAGGGTTTTTAATTGAAGGTGTATAGGTGTCATTAGATTCCCCTGGGATAGAAAGTCCGTATACCATCGCACGGGCATCTGCTATTAAAGATGGTGTGAAAAGAATGTATTGTAATTCGTCAATTGAGAACGAATGGACTATTTTTTAGTTGTTCGTAAAATCCAGGAGAATGTTTTTGCGAAAGAAAATTTTGGATAAACCCTCCAGAAAAGTCGGGAAATTTTAAAAATCGAAAATTGATTTATTAACTTATCAGAGAAATCTGGTATTTTATGATTACTGACTTAAATTGTGCTGGTAAATAAACCAAATTTTCTTTTATTATAACAAATTACTTAATTTTGAAATGAAAATTTGTCAAGTAAACCAACATAATTTAACTCAGTAATCATAAAATACCAAATTTATCTGATAAGTTTGAGGTTCTTCCATATTACTCTACTTAAAATATTTGATATTTGACATTAATAAACTTAGAACCTGGCGTACTTTTAGATCTCAGTCCTTTTCACGGCTGACTTGTTACGCAAAAGTTTTTGTATATAGAAGAACTTGGCTAACTTTTTTAACATTTATATTTTTGGTGTGATTTTCCTTTCAGTAATGAACTGATTTTTTTTTTATAAAAATCGTTGGTGCCGTTTTTAGAAAAATGAGATATTTCTTTTTTGGCCAACATAAAATGTATGGCATGCACAGTTATTTTTAGTTGTAAAAAAAATTAAAAAAAGTGTATGAAAAACAATGTATACCAAACTTGAAGCAAATCCGTTCCACCGCTTAGGATGTAGACTCGAGGACAGACAGACAGATAGACAGACGGAATTGCGGGAACCACTTTTTAGGTATTTGCTATTTACAAAGTCAAGTTTGATATTCCGATATCAAGTTTGACCAAAATCTCGAGTTCAATTTTTTTGACTAATCCATAACTTGTTATATCGTATACCTATAAGTATATATCGCAAGTAAAAAGGAATATTTCCACGGCGGATTTATCCAGACCTGTTAGCTAGCGTGGATAAATCCTTGACTTTTGAAACTGTTTAGTTAATACGATTTTTACCCTTAGTTTTCGTGACAAACATAATCATTGACATCTATTAATTGATCCCAACTAAGATTATTCCAACAAAAAAAAATATGCCAAACCGATCAAAATACTTGCGTTTCCGTTCACCACTCTCCGCTGTGGTTGCTAATGATGAAAAACACTTCACTTAATTTGCGAAAAAAAAATTTAGTCACTTTTCCAGTGCAGTGTGCCTACCTATGTAGAAGATAAGGTCCTTCAATAAATCTTTAGCAATAAACAATAAAGCAAAACACAATGCCGTTATTGAATATAAACAAATTTGTTTTGCTGCCTGCCGAGGGTTGACAAAAAAAAATGAATATGAATCAGCAAAAGCAAAAAAAAACTGCACACATTTTTCAGATGAACACTTTAAAATGCAGAACACCACTGCGCAACTCCACAATCTGCAAGTCGGTCCCAAACATGTATTTGCCTCAAAAAAACAGTCAGCTCTCCAAAAAGCCACAAAAACAATGAACGGACAAGAAGAAGTCAAAGAATGCGCAGGCGATTTCAATTCATGATGTCGCCTTGTCCGCTTTGTGTTGTTTACACGTGTTTTTTGTCCCCAGTCCCCGATCCGGTCACTGCAGACGCACGCAACGCTCTGATCAAAGAATTACCCAAGCATTTAGCCATTTAGGTGGCATTGGCTGCCCTAACGCTTTGTCCGGCATCACTTACTATGCACTCACTGATCCTGGCTGGATGTTGTTTGCCTTTGACTGGGCCTCTGTGTGCTGCTCGAAGCTTTTCGGCGGATGTCTGAAGCCTATTGGAAATCACCGATGAAATTTATGGCATCACTGAATCAATTAGGCTTGCGAGGACAATAGGATGTCCGACAATGTCCATCTCTTTTGTTTTATTTGTGAATCCATGTTTATACTCTGCGCAATGCATCTATCTATACCTTTTGATTCGATTCATGGCAGACTCACAGTCGCGCCGATTCGCGTGAACCTTTATAGTTGGACATTTTCGGGGCACAATCGACGAAATGAAATCACTTTACAGTTAGCTTACAAATTTTTTCATCAATTTGTGTCCGTTTAGTGTAAAGAGAGAAGCCCGCTAACAAAAAGCTATCCAACTTTTGGCATTGTGATGCCCATGCTGCGATATCTGATCAAGAAATTCAGGTTGCTCACAAATAGGCTGGCTTGGCTATGGTTACCTCGGACATTATCATGAGGGAGCATCGGCCCTTATGCTGAACATTGATCCAATGCTATGCGTCTGTCAGTCCAAGCTCCAAAGGAGAGATGGTTCGAAGATGGATTAGCTTCATTTCTGGGATGGATGGTGAATCGTTGATTGCGATGATACTAAGGTGACATTGAGAGTGAATGTTAATGGTCCTTTTGAGAGCTGAGACTGAGGCTCTTTTGCAATTGGACATCGTGGATTATCTCTTGTCCTGGATGGCATTTTGGTGTTTCTCGGAAATGATTATGCGCGGAATGTTTTTGCGTGGAATATAATTTAAATTGAATTTGTTTTGACGGTTTTTCGGGGGTAATTTTGGAGGAATTTTTTTTTCGTTCGTTGCGCGTTCGTTGTGAACAACTGCAGATGATTGTTTGAAATGGCCATTTAAAGGCATTTGATGGAATAATGACTTAATCCCAAAAGGTCGCGACTAAATTTATATATGGAACTGGAATCAAAGGTATTAAATGAAATAGATTATTATTGGTGGTGATGTCGACCTTAATTTCGGAAGCATTTGGAATATTTCAGAATAATTCAGGTGCAGTGGAGTTCTGAGAAATCGTTGTTGATTAAGAAATTAAGGCTAACAATTTTTTTTCTTCAACTTTAACTTCAACAGTTGTTTTTGTAAAACTTGGCGATTGTATTTAAATTTTGTTAGTTCGTTGATTCCTTGCCTATTTTGTTAGAAAATCCGCCTGATACTGAAATAATCATGATGGTCGTTCTATTGAGATTTAAAGGATGCGAAATTGACATCAAGACCATAGTGTTATAGCTTGGTAAGGAGCTGACATATCACATATGCTCTGAAATATATGCGAACTACATATGAAAGAGTGTCCTTAACATAGTTACTTACTCAGGTGAATTTGGGCCTCGAGCAACAACCTTTTCTAGTTAGCTCAGTCCTTAATTAATTGTATCCAGTTTTGCATTTTAAGTTGGTAGAATTTCTTAGGCGAATACTTCATGTGATATGACTCGATGTCGATGTCTCATACACAGATTTTGTTAAGCATTTGACAGAGTTAATCATGGACTATTATTGCACAAACTTCTAAAGTTGGGACTGAAATTGTTGAGGTCCTATCTGTCAAATCGTAAGCAGATCGTCCAGATTGATGGTTTTACATCAATAGTTATGGAGGTGGAGTCGGGTATCCCACAAGGTGGTCACTTGGGACCACTATTGTTCGTTTTGTTTGTTCCTGGCATTTTTAATTGCTGTGACTGTTTGATGTTTGCAGATGACATTCAATTGTATAGGCAAATATACGCAGTTAGTGACTAAGCTTTCAAAACGATATTGATTTATTTTTAAATTGGTGCTTTTATAATCATCTCGAACTAAATACATCAAAATGTAAAATGTTTAATGCTTACAGAACGTTAACTCCGTTAACTTTTACTTATAAATTTGGAATGGAAACTCTCTAAAGGGTCACTGAGGTGAAAGATCTCGGTGTTATCTTTGATTCCAAGCTCACATTTTCTTCCCACATTGATTTTATTGTATCGAAAGCTAATTCTATGTTATGTTTCCTCAAACTTTTTAGTGTTGCCCATATTAGAGTATGGCTGTGTAGTTTGGTCACCATTTTACGAAAATGCAATTACAAGAATAGAAAAGATACAAAAAAGGTTCTCGCGTTTCGCGTTACGAAATATGAGATGGTCCGACGGAATGCCTGCATACTTTTCAAGATGTGCGTTATTAGATTTAAAAACCCTTAAAAGCCAAAGACAAGCCCAATGCGTCCTTTTTATTAAGGACATATCAACTAATTGAATGTTTTTGTGACCTTTAGTCCAAAATGCGTTTCGCGCAGGTACTACAGCTGGGCTCATCAGTTAGATGCTGTAGTACCTTCCTAAGACGCATTATTTTTTTATCGATGTTTACCGACTTTAAAAAAATCAATTCATTCAATTATCAACTAATTGTATAAATTCTGAAGAATTACTGGCGCAAGTTTCTTGGTACGTTCCAGAAAGAAATCTAGGAATACGAAATGATCTGTTTTATGTTCCCACTCATCGTACAAATTATGGTTTAAATAATCCTGTAACTCGTTCTTTATCATTGTATAAGTCGACCTGTCAATGAGTAGAGATAATTTCAAAAATTTGTTCAAAATATATTTCAATCAAGTTGAGCTAGAATAAGTAAATTAAAATTAATGTTAAAAGATACCTATTTATTATCAGCAGACTGTAAAATCAAATCAATTGATGAATAAATAAATATACAAATAAATAAATGACTCCGCGTAAGAATCGAAGACTCTGAAAGTTGGAAGATCCATTTTCTCTACTAGACTAAACATCTAAGTCGTTTTAAAACTCGTATGGTTCGTCGTTGAATGTTCTGCTTCAGAGTTTGGGAGGGCATAAGGGACCGTAGATCTTAAGAATTTTTCTCTTAAAGTAACCAAGGATATTTGTATACAACTTTAATAATGTCCCGGTTCACTTTAGGGCTATGAATCAGGACTGCGACGATTAAGGTCTTATACAGACTCCTTAGTTATTTATGATTAATATTCAATTGCCTCCCTAAACCAAGGAATCAACGATTGGCAAGACTGATGTTTGTATGATTTCTTGAAGGGTGTTATAGTCATATGTTGAAGCTGAGCGAATATTTAAATTACGTCACTTACTTTCTCGAAGTGTTAGTTTTATACTTTGAAGTTCAGTCCTGTTCGTCGGTAATAAGTGCCTTTACTCTTTAAGAGCCCTTGCTTATCACAAGACCCATTTGCACGACTAGTGTATCTCTCTATTTTTTCAAAGGCAATTGTGAAAAATCACTAAGTTCTGTCAATGATATCAATTACGTGATGAAATATGTAAGAAAGAATCTTAAATTCAAACATGTCCGTTTGATTGAAGAACACAACATTTTTCTTTTATAATCTACACGCCCTCAAGAAGTTATACTACCCTATAAATGTTTCAACCCAGCGCGGGCGTTAGGTTAGGAAGAGAAAGAAGGATAGGACAGATGTGTGGCGCGATGTTCTGAGACTAGAGGTGGTTGTTGTCTCAGATTTTATCTCCAAGGATGGCGACTAGACTAATGCGGAGAAATTTCCGTATCTTATTTACTTATGTCCCTTATAATTCACATTATTTTTTTCATTCGTTTTCATATTTATCGCTATACTAGTTTTACTGAATCACATGTTGTTAGTTCTATGGCTAAACAGCATGTAATGAGTAAGCCAGCAACTCGTGTGACATTTACGTTAGAATTGGTTTTTAATGGAAAAATAAGAGGACATAGATTACGGTAGGGATCGAAAATATGACCATGAGGTTGACAGGCGAACACACAACTATCGCGCCACAGCCACCCCCAAAATGATAATATATTGATAACATTTGATAAAAAAAAGTCGATAGAATACTATAAAATAATTTCGATAAAGTGCTTAAGTAATTTTATATTCAATTTCAACATTTCGTCTGTCTATGTAAGTAATCGTGACGACTTCTGGAAGATTGTACCGCTGTGGTTGGTATGGGAGTTTCGTACAATGTGTTCCAAAATATTATCGAAGAAGTCAGTTGACAGTGGATGGGTTTTCTTAGTCTTTTTTTGACATCGATACTTAACAAAGCGGATAAGTTTGACGAGGATTTTAAATCTAGACATATCACGACTCTATAAATTTTTGTTATAGGACTCTTATATAATCGGTAGAAAGATACCTACGGCAACATTGTGAGTCGTTCCTGGATCTTCCGTAGAATATTCGATCTATTATAATGGCTGGCTGGTGCACGTAAGCTGTCAGGCTTATATTTAGAAGACAAATGCTTCTTTAGTTGGTAGGGTCTCCTAAAGGACGAGACACATTTTTAAAATTGCCGGCTATTCCTCGGTAAAACCTTTTCTTATCAATCTGATTAATCCCTATCAGTATACAGTCACGCATAATATTAGCCAATAAAAGTTACACACTCCAGGCGGCAAATTTGTCAACTAAATCTCAGGAATTTCAGATCGACACACATCACCTTCATATCCATTACTTAACTTATTCAGAGCAATTTGTAGTATGTCAACATTCATACCAATACGCTTGAGTAGAATATCGACGAAAAAAGCTACCGCCTTGCCAAGTCCGGCTGATTAAAAGGATTGCTTGCTTTCTTGCTTAAGGCATTCTGGACTGTAATCACCATGCGATATATGCAATATCAAATTGTGAACTTTGCAGTTTCATTTGTCGGTAAGTACGAAAATTATGTTAGTTATTTAAAACTATATACTGTTTCAAAGATTTGAATGCCTTTGGAGATATACTGATCGATATAGTTGCGTCCGATTTGCTGAATAAGTTGAGACGGTCGAGGGCTGGGTGCCCAAACTCCGTTCGTTGCCACTCCTACAGGAAACACGTGTGTCTTGCAATCGATAGTCGTTATCATTGTCGTCCTTTACGGCTATGTTCATTCGAAACTTTCACGCCATTTAGTAGCGTTAATGAATTTTAGTACATTCTTGCTAGGAATGGTAAAGAGTTCCTCTTGATCTTTGAAGAAGTGACTTCCGAGGAGTCTGCTTCTCAGATGACAAAGCACAGGGCAGTGACAAAGGAAGGGATGAGTGTCTTCATGTATCTCCTCGTCACCACATTCTCTGCATATATCATCCAGACTAAGTTTCATCCTTTTCTTGTGGTACCCAACACGTTGTGAGCAATGGTTATGCTCACGAAAAGAGAGAGGGACTTTTTGTTCAGACTCATAATATCATCAGATCTCTGTTTATTAAAAATTGGCCATAATTTTCTGGTTGTAACACAGGTATCGAGTGAGCTCCATCTCCTGTTTGTTAAAGATAGAACTTTACCTTCGATTTCCTTTTGAAGATTGCAGGGTGGGATCTGGATTATTGAGTCTGTTTGAACTAGGTCAAGTGTTGAACCAATTCTTGCCAGTACAGGTCTAACTATGGCCGTGAACATCCATTTGATAATTTTTACGTTTGGTCCCCAGGTTCTACCAAAAATCCTGTTACAGGAGTAGAATGCAAACATGGCCTTGTTAGTTCTTTCTTTAATGTTGAGACTCCAGTTAAGTTTCTTTTCTAAGATCACACCCAGATACTTTGAGTGGTCAGAGATTTTAAGCCGAGTCCCTTCTATAGAAGGAATTTTAAAAATAGGTAATTTCCTTATGTTTGTAAGGACAAGTTCGGTTCTTTGCGGGTTAACCGCTAGTCCGCATTTCTTTGCCCAAGTATTCATAACCGATAGGGCATTTTCCATTAGTTCACTGATTGTGGAGGGAAATTTACCTGTCGCTAGTAAAGCTACGTCATCCGCGTATGCAATTACCTTGACTCCACTATTTTTGAGTCTTAACAAAACTGCGTTCATCACGAGTGCCCAGAGAAGCAGAGAGAGAACCCCACCTTGTGAAGTTCCCCTGGAAGCAGATACCTTGATCTGTACTCCACCTAGCTCTGAATTAATTTGTCTGTTTTTAACATAAACATGATCCATCTGATGATGACGCTATTCACATTAAGATTGACGAGCGCCTCTTCCACCTTTTTGTTTTGTACATTATTGAAGGCTCCTTCAATGTCCAGTGCTCAATCTCACTACTGGATATTTCTTAAGCTGATAATTGGTCAGCGTTTCCATGGCCTTGGAAAGAAGAGACGTATGGGCAATTGGGCGGTAATTAGAGGGACAGATTGAAAACCTTGTATACGCAGTGGTTCTGCAAGCCTTGAAGAACACCTCTTCAGAACGATGAAAGGGATACTATCCAGGCCAGAGAATTTGTGCATATCGGGGTATTTAATGACTCTAGCAACTGCACGAATTCGTCCCATGAAATCGTTTACGCTCTCAAGTACTGGAGGAGTCATAACACTTTCTGGCAGCGTTGAATTGACAGTGAACTGCGCTGAAAGCAAATTGGCTTTTTCGCGTGAGCTGACAAAAGGCGTGTCGTTCAATAAAAGCTTTGGAACCGAAGACGGATAAGAATTTCGAATATTTGTTACCAATTGTTACAATTTTTAATACCTTTCGGACCATGTACTAATGTTTGCCTTAATTTTTTGTAATGCAGAAATTTGATTCTCTGAATGTCAACGGTACAAGTCTTTCTAGCTTGTTGGTACGATAAATAAAGCAAAGCATGTGTGAATGATTTGCTTATTGACGCTGAATTTGAATCACATGAAGTTGAAGTTTGTGCTGGCATCAAACAAGGCCGATGGTGTGGTTTAAGTTGACAACCAACATCGTTTAGCACATTTACGGCGATACCATGATGTGGGAAAAATAATGGCACTAAGCTATAGCTTTGAAGGCTAAATTCTGAGGAGTCAGAATATTCACCTTCTTTGTGAGCACATTTCAGTATTTCAGGACTGGGGTCTGAAACAACATTAACCTACTGCTTGTATCATAAACTGATCCTCTTTTTCCATAGCACCCATATTAGTTTAAGCTTATCAGCCTAAAATGGAGTTCATCTAGAAAACCGCCCTATATATTTTCCATTATCTAGATTATCTAGACTTTATGTATTCTCAACAAAAAACAATCAAGTAATTGTAGGCGCCATAAGATTTTCCTATACTGGTCTACGTGAACGTGCTCCAAATAATCAACTCAGGAATTTCTTCACCAAATCTTTGGCGCCAATCTTTAAGTCATAGCAGGGAAACATTCCCATAGCCTACATCAGCCATTTTCATTTGACTTAAAAATCTTAAAACCTACAAAATCAACCTCAATATCACCCTAACTCATTCCTCAGTCCATAAATCCATATCTGCCCAATCAATTCTAACACACGGCATTCAAATCCAAACAAATGCCAAGTGTACACCATTTCGTTGAATCATTGAATCGATTCACGCAAATTTGTTTCAGTCTTCGGCGGCATATAGTAGTACCTAGTTTGACAATCACGATTTACGTTATTGACGGATTTCATCGATCGATCTGTACACACACTGAACAAACCCTTTTATTAGTTATAACTTGTCCATATACATATCCAAGTCCAGCTTAGCCTCTATTATGCCTTTTGATTTCATGGCTGTGTTGTATATATAGTTGGACACCATGTTCTTTGGAATCGCCTTGCCCCTACTAAAAGCCATTAATCACACTGTGTTAACGAAATTCCAGTGGCAACATTTGCATTACCACTTCCCGGTGAGAACTCACGATGAACTCTTATCACTCAACTGACAGTCAAACATAAGAATTTTGATAGCTATAGTCCACCTGTTGGCTGGTTATGGTTAGGATTTGAAAGGTTCCTCATTCATTCACATAGAAGACAGTCACTGAAAAAAGTAATCCCTCAATTAGAATTTATAATTCACCTAATGTGGCACGCATATAAATAAACACACCTACTCGCACGACCAATGGTGCAGGACCAATTGAAAACTTGTTAATTATTTTTAATCACCCAACATTTACGTGACATTTGACCATTTCGATTTCGAGCTTGAGACATATGAGTAGAGAGAACGCAGCAGGAGAAACCGATAGATGTCGTTTGTGGTGTAAATAAATTGTATCTGTCACAGCCGACCATATTGGTTTGTGACAATTATTATTGCACACTTGTGTAACAACAAATACGAGTAGGTACCGCAAAGTTGCTCTAGCCATTTTTGATTTATTTGTTGTATATATTTAAGCACGAACGTTTATGCGTTTTTGGCGTATGTTTTTGTAAGCAACATTACTCCAAGTTTCAAGCCGGTGTTCGGGGTTGTGTCACATGACAGTTTGACATTGTAACCGCACATTTATTATAACTGATTAATGCGAGCGAATGCTGCTGTTCTTAGTGTAAACGTATATTAATAGACCGTAACGGATTGTAAATGCATTCTTGAAAATAACCGATTTGCTAAAAATGGAAAAAAGTTGATTGTGTAATTAAATTGGTGAATTGAATTTTGAAGAATTGACATTTATGACCTTTTCGATTGGTTTAAGACAATTCTCCAACAACTTTGACGGATTCTAAATCTTATAAGGCCAACTTCTAAAATCCAGTAGCCGTGTTTTATTATCGCCAATAACCCATATGGATCACCCGGTGAAAATAAAATGATCTAGGTTATGTACTTACATGTACACTCAGTTTGCCGAATTTAATACTAATATTTGCAAACCCAGATAGAAACCCCGATAGAAACCAGGATCTCGTGCTGTTTTTGTAATAAAGGGTTATCCATTTTGCGGTTTCAAAAGTAAACGTAAATAAAACAGATAAAATATTTTTTTTTCATGATATTCCTTTTTTATTATGAAGTTTGAACGTTGACATTATGTGTGAAACACAACATCATTTAAATGACCTCCACGCGAATTGTTGCAAGTATCGATTCTTTTGAGGTAATTTTCGACCACTTTTTGACACATATTGGCCGGTATCTCTGACATAACTTGACGAATGTTGGTTTTCAAGTGCTCAAGAGTTAAGGGTTTATCTGCATAAGCACGGTTTTTCGCGTAGCCACAAAAAATGTTCATATGATAACCGACTTATTTTTGCCTGCTTTGAAGAATACGACTTGGAGATTATGTGGTTTCAACAAGACTGTGCCACATGCCACACAACTCGAGCGAATATTGCTTTATTGCAAGAAACATTTCCTGGCCGCGTAATTTTTTGTCGTGGCGATATCAACTGTCTACCAAGATCATGCGATTTGACACCGCTGGACTTTTTTTTTAAAGGGCTACGCAAAATACCGTGCTTAGGCAGATAAACCTTTGACATTTGAGCACTTGAAAACCAACATTAGTCAAGTTATGGCTGAGATACCGCCCAATATGTGTCAAAAAGTGGTCGAAAATTACCTCAAAAGAATCGATCCTTGCAACAATTCGCGTGGTGGTCATTTAAATGATGTAGTGTTTCACACATAATGTCATCGTTCAAACTTGATAACAAAAAAAATATCATGAAAAAAAAATATATTTATATGTGTTTTATTTACGTTTACTTTTTAAGCCGCAAAATGGATAACCCTTTATATTTAAGCACGAACGTTTATGCGTTTTTGGCGTATGTTTTTGTAAGCAACATTAATCCAAGTGTCAAGCCGGTGCTCGGGGTTATGTCACATGACAGTTTGACATTGTAATTTTGCCACATGAATGATAGAAAATAATGCAACTTAAAAAAAATATGCCGTTGCCAAAATTATCAGTGTGATGACTTGTTCAATTCTCTTTTGATGCCCGTCTAAGAGAAAATATTTTGTCATTCATATGTGAGGTTCCTGCCCGTGTCCGTCCAAGGGAGTTTCCGTCCAAGAGAAACAAAAACAATGAAACGTATTAGGAGCAATTTCCGTACAAAAAAATGTGTCCGCCTAAGGGAGATTTCACTGTAGTTGAACTCGTCGAACTCAAAGTCCTCTAAAGATAAATGTATGTCTTCCATTCTTAAAGTTCCATAAAGAAACATTAATTTTTTGAAACTTTCGAAAGACAGTCGATTTCTCAAAGGGGTGTGTATTAGAACATTTCGAAAAAGTACGCTCTATTTCTGAATTTTAAGCAATTTTAGTGCAAGCTTTGAAGGATTAAGTGGATATAAATCGGCTGTCTACCCAAAAAAAATTGGAATTTCAATATTTTTTTCATATAAAGTTTTAGAAACTCCGTCTTTGGATTTATAAAGATCACGTTCCTTAAGTCCTTTAGAATGTAACATTTAAAAAAAAAATTATAATCGTTCTCTAATTTGTCATTAGTGTACCAAGGACGTAAATAGTAAGATGCTAGTGCATAAGCATTAAGCGAATTATTAAGACAAGATTTGTAGAAATTTTCTGTGCTGGAACATTTAATTCTAACCACCAAAACTTGATAGTATCAGCTAATGAAGTTGTTGACTGTTGGCAATTATTTATTATTTCGTTCGAATAACTGACTTTTTTTGTTGGGCATTTTTTTGGTTTGAATCCGAGATCCTTATACGAATTGGTAACAGGCCTTCCGGATTGACGCTTTGTTTCATTTTTTGACTGCGACATTGTAACTTTTAAATTAGAACTTTTTTAAATTTTAAATTATAACTTATAAAACGTGACTTTAATTTTGATGTGAAGATTTTTCAGGTGAAATGTCAAAATAACTGGTTAGTTATATTAGTTACGTAACTAATTCAATTAGTTACATTAATTACGCGTAACTAATTAAAATTTGTAAAACTCGCGTAACTTACACACTGGTTGTTGTAAATGCCTTAATGAATGGATTTTTTTTTAAACTTCGACTTGTTCCGATAGATAAAATATTTGAAAACTGTCATTGAAACGAAGCAATGATTTAAATAACTACTTATTGTAAATTTATTTACTTGCTCATAAATAGCGGTAGCAGAAGGCCGCAGCACTATAGCTTGCGATATAGGTTCTTGCCCTATAGACAAAAAATCGAACTCGAGATCTTAAGCAAACATTACATTACGACCATTTGAGTGGACTGAAATTCGGAAGCAAATAAACAAATAAGAAAAGAGACGAGGCCAGGCGAAACTTTTGTTAGTCTCGACTCGGTCTCGTCAAAATCGAAAATTTTCAGTCTCGTCTCGGATTCGCTACTCCACAATTTATCTTGACAGTTTATGGCTTGACAGGTAATGCAACAAACTATATTTTGACGTTTCGATAATATTTATTTCCAAGTCCCCCTTAAAAGTCTTAATGTCACCTTTTTCCGAAGGAGGTCAAAATCTGAAAAATGAGCGACTTCTATTCCAACTCATTGCATACATAAATCCTTCTCTGTATTTTTTATAATGAAATCAACAAATATTTCTTCTAGCGGAAATCGAAACCAAACCACCGAGACTACTTAGACTTTCGGCGAATTTCGGTACCGAAAATACAGTCATGTCTCGGATGTATTTAAAGAAGTCCCGTCTCATCGACGAGACCGAGACTATTCTCGGTATGGTTGCCAGCCCTAGCCTTTATATAATAGTAATAATTTGTTTTTTGAATACACGTATATGAAGAAAATAAATAAATACATTTTTAGTTAGGTACAATATTTTATAAAATAAAATCCATGTGCCTTGGAACTTTTGCCAATATATTTATAACATCCTCATAGTCACCCTCAATATCCCCACAGATGTATAGCAATATCAAACTGTTCAGCGCAAGCATGATGGTCGATCCCTTGACGCAACAGATATCGGAAGTATCGCACCGATCTGCATAAAGCAGGGAACTGTTTTATATAAAGACGAATCGCAAACACTTATAGTGCAAGAAATGAACCAACGAAATAATCTTCAGGATCACCTTCGTAATTATCTAGGTTCCTCTGGCGACTGGTTTTTAGTAAATGTATTTGGAAATAGGGAAGTGATTTTTTTCTATATTTCAATTGCAGGCCCAGTTATTTGTGACCCAACACTAATTTCCCCATTGACATATCAAATTTACTTACTCTAAGAAAATAATTCAGTGGGGTTTCAACCCCCAAAAACCCCTGCACTGCGTTCGCCACTGGTTGGGGTAACAATTTTCCGTTTTTGAAAATGATTAAGAATGTGAAAAATTTTTCAAGAACTTTATTTTTGAACTGAAAATTTAATTCTTAAAAAATCAACAATGCAATGTTCCTTCAAGAACTTTTTGTTAAACCAACAATTTTTTGCCGACAATCTATCAAGAATTTAAAATTCTTGGGATAACAATGTTTTTTTCTTGCTTCCCAACCCTGAATATTATTTAGAATTTGAAGGGTCTTCAGTATTTTGATTGCAAATTGTTGAACCGTTAATAAGAAAGTCGAAAACAAAAAACCAATTGCAACTGTTAAAATAAAAATTTTATGTGAAAAAAAATGATAGACCAAAATGTAAACCATAAGTTATATGTACCTAAAATAGTGCACTGATTTTTTTTAAATCAAAATTGTTATAACCGTTTTCGAGATAATTAATATTTATCTTTTTTGCTCCAAAAAATTGTATAGTATGTATCGGTATAGGGCTAAGAAAAGTTTTAAAAAAGAATTGAGGCAATTACATATTGATTTGAAGAGTTTCTTCTTTTCAGAGTTTCTTCTTTTGCGCAAGAGAAAAATAAAAACAAAAATATTTAAGTTAATAAAGACAAGAATTTAAAAAATATTTTAAGTGAGATATGATGACTAACACGCTCATTTTTTACGTGCGATTATAGGTACTGCAAGGCAAGTTATGCATTCGTAAAAAAAAAATTCTAACGATCAAAGAGAAGCTCAAAAAAGTGATCGACAAAAAATGTCTGTCTGTCTGTATGTATAACGAGCTGCAGCCGTCGTAAGCGATTACCTTCAAATTTGGGATGTGTGATTATTTTGGCATTCCTCAGAGGGAAAATTGAAATTTTATATATAAGTCTAAAAATAACGGTACCTGCCATTTGATGTGAATCAAGTTTACTGGAAAAGTCTATTACTGGTACTTTGCATATAACGGTTTTAAAATTTTTCGCTTTCTCGGTAACTGTACATTGGATTTCTGTCAAATTTTATATATGAGAAGATCTAGGTAGCCAATTTAATTCTGCATATTAAAATTTTAAATAACTTTTTTTTATAATTAAAATTAATTATTTTTCAACTAATCAAAAAAAAATAATTTTAAATTTTCCCATGTACATTAATAAACTCTAAAAAACTGCATACCAAAATTTCAAAAACAAAATTGATTTCAATAAACTAAGAATAAAAAAACGGAATTCATCAAAATCCGTCCTACAATCTGCGAGATATGTTTTTATAAAAATTTCATTGATCCGTGGAATCTAATGGCGTTGTTCGTTTTTTTTTAGGAAACTGATTAAAGTGATGGTTTTGGAAGTTTTTATAAGTTGAAAAAACGATTTTTATATTCTACATTTGTAGGTAAGTACCTATGTAACTATATTCCTTGAATCGTCTATTCCACAATTCGTTATATTAAGAATCAAGGTAATCTTACATACATCGGCTTTAATCCTGCAAAGGATAACTAGACAACATATACATACTAACAGCGGCATTGGTAAGGGGGTGGGCCGCGGCGTGATAGTTGTGTGTTCGCCTGTCAACCTCATGGTCCCAGTCTTCTGTCTTCTTATTTTTCCATTAAAAACCAATTCTAAAAATAAATGTCATACAATGAATTTCTGGTTTACTCATAACATGCTGTTTAGGCATAGAACTAACAACATGTGATTGAGTAAAACTAGTATACCCATAAAATATGACAAAGAATAAAAAATTAATGCGAATTATAAGGGACATAGATAAATAAGACACGGAAATTTCTCCGCATTAGTTCAGCCGCCATCCCTGGAGATAAAATCTGAGACAACAACCACCTACAGTTTCCGAATATCGCGCCACACATCTTTCCTATCATTCTTTCTCTTATTTAACCTCACCCTCACGCCCGCGCTGTGTTGAAACAATAAAAACATTTAACGGGAACTAACAAATAACGTCATCATTTGCATTCTGCTGATTTTTTATGAAATGAAATGAATCACATATAACTGATACCACTCACCCGACTCTCGCTGTGTTAATACCCACGTTTTGATAATTCTAAGTTAATAAAAAAATACTTAATTTAATAATGACAACAATAAAATTTGTAATAAACTGTCAATTACAATGTATTTTGGATCTCACATTTCCAAATTTAACACAAAAACCTACGCATTTTGTATGCAAATATTAGGTGGGTGGGACCTAACCTATCTAATCTACCACCTAAACTTAAAATGCAATTCTATTGCAATTAAACCAAATGTCAAGATGTCGCCGCGCAGGTGACGGTAAATTCGTATACCAAAATATCTAAGTGATATTAATTAATCGATTAAGTGAAAAAAAAAATTAAAAATAAATTATTCACTGTAAGTCAGTATGTATGTTGTGAACGTGTAACTTTGTATAACTTGCATGTTCCCAGGTGCTGGGGATGGTGATGGTGACGATGGTGGTGGCTGGCTGATTTAATGAAGAAAACATCAGAAAAATCATCATCAGCAGTAGTCACCACATCAGCAAACAGCACAACAACAAAACAGCAGAAACACTCTTTCCAGGAACTCCGCTCGCCAGCTGAATTTTAAAATCATCATCTAACTTCAACAACCCGCACTCCGTGCCACAATGGGCACTGTCTCGGTATACTCGGTCGATGTCGCAGTCACTGTGTCTTATTTTCATAATGACTTTTAATGAATAAATCACTCAAGATACGATCTCTTAATAATGTCCATTAAAACCATTCAAACCGCGAACCGTGGTCGAGATACTCAGATATACCTACAGAGGGCTCCAGCACCAAAACGCAGTTCCACGCATGCGCGCGCGCTTATTGTAATTACTGGCTAACAGCCAAGCGATAGACCATGCGCACGCAGCGCGTATTATTCGACGCGTTCATTTTATATGTGCGGCAGAGGGCGGGCAGGAGAAATCCATGATATCGCTGATGTCTCCATTGGGGGAGCGCTTAAAATTCACCTCACAGCATTCAAAGTGATTGCACATAATGGCCATCAATTAAAGCTCATGTTCATGTCCTCCGTCCAAGCCAATGGTGTGCCCCTTCGTTCCATTCCTTTTCACTGTATCTATATAATTTTTGAATTCTGGAAAAGATAAGACGCATTGGGCCTATGGTAAAATCACTGTCAGGCCATCTACAATTAATAACTCACTCGAAAGCTGAACAACAAATTAAATGATTTTAATGCCAGCAAGTAATATATATTTGACCAGCGAAACTTTGAAACTTTAGGTTGACAATCTGGGAAAATAGCTCTTCCCAGCTAGCCAGCGCGGCTACATCGTATTTTGGCATCGTGCGATGACGACAATATGGAATTGAGTTGCGCGCATTGGGAGTCTGCTCAGGGCGGTTTGTCGCTCGATCCAAGGCATGTAGCAAAGACTATGTCCCATAGTGTGCGGAATTATAAGAAGTTAACGGAATTTGCATTTTGAAAGATTAATTGCATTGATACCATGTGGAAGCGGATGAGACGAGGCATTAATGTGTCGTATTCCTATGTAAATGTAAATTACTTCTGCGTATGGACAATTCATGAACCTTTTGAAGGTCGATTGGTGGCAACCGTTTGCAATGGTTTTGAATAAGTTTCGTATAGCATATGGTATCGTATTGGTTTTGTGTAAAGTAAAAAAAAATCCAGGCTTTAGTCAATACTATCTAATAATTTAACAATAAACAAGTCAAATTTTTGTCATAACATTCGTCAGATAGTTGGGCAGATTGCGGTTTGAACGCTTGTGCACTGAACTAAGGTCTAAGCGAGTGCCATGATTTGCCTTAGTATTTGGTACAGAGGATTCGCATGCGATGCCTTTTTTCCAAGGCCGTGGTAACGCTGAATAATTATCAGCTAAAGACATATCCTGAAGCCTGCAGAGACATAACTCCGCGGGTCATAAGTCCAAAATCGAATTTTGGAATTATATCCCATGTTGACATGATTTGTTTGAGGCAAATACTGTATTTACCTATTATGAGCTAAAACTTTTCCTAATCCAAGTACAAATGATATTAAAAACAGGTTTAACCGTTTTTTTTTTCATAGCTAATTACTAGTAGGGCTGCCATGTGTCATGAACTCACTTTTATTTGTTATCCTAGTTTTTTTTTTCTTATCTTAACTATATGCCCTTAAGACCTAAGGTCTCTTAAATGCAACCTGAACTGCACGGCACTAGTTAGAAGGAATAGAAATATAGGGAAGAATTTTTGGCACATTTTAGAATTAGGTATTTACTATCTCATTTTAACCCACGGGCGGCATCCAATTAAAGTTGGAGGTATATCAAAGAATGCTGCCAGAGCGCCAGCGTGGGGATCGAAACCACACGTCTAAGTTAGCAGTCAAAAACTATATCAACTGCGCCATTGCCACCCACTTGTGTTTGTACTTGCTTGTATTATGCTTATAATAAATTAACTAAAGGATGAGACCAAGACTTGGTTAGACGAGACTGAGACCGATATCGAGACGAGACTGAAATATAGGGTTATCCATTTTGCGGTTTCAAAAGTATAGGGCTGGAATTCGACATCTGTCAAACTAAGTTGTTAAACAAATTTTTTTTCTGTTGAAAGTCTGACATTTACGAAAATGGATCGCTTAACTGTCGCACAACGCATAAAAATTGTTAGAACCTACTACAAAAATGGTGATTCTGCCACAGCCACATATCGTGCTTTAAGAGGAGATTATGCCCAAGCAACACATAAACTCTTTAAGATTTCTTTGAATAAATCTATCAGGTCTTAACAATCTCTTAAATCAATCTTCTTAATACCATTGCACTTAATAACCTATTAACTTGCTCTTTGAAAGTGTTGTTTATTTCAACTATTAAAAAAATTCTTTCTAACATCTTAAAAACCTCTTTGACAAATATATTTGTTATATCTCTTTATAGGTCCTCTTTTAAACCTCTTTACATGAAGGAATTTCAGAGTGTTTTAAGAGTATTTCATTTGTCTCTTTCAAATATTATATTGAAGCTATTTTATTAATGGTTTTATTAAAACATTTTTATAAATGCTTAACATCCCATCTTCTAGTAGTGTATATTTTATCTTTAAGGAAGTTTATTAAAAAAAACTTTTTGTTTCGTCTTTGCCTTGTATTGGTAAATTTGACTTTAAATCGATGAATAAATGTGAAGTCAAACAACAATTATATGTGGTGTAATGAAACTACACACAGATGCAAACCTATATAGCTGCCGGAATTTCCCATCTTTGTCTTGCTCATGTGTGGCTATGAAAAGAGATTATATATAAGATGGCTTAATGACTTCTTAACGAACTCCTTAAGAAGTCGATATAAAAATGGAAAGTGTATTTATATGTCGAACACACAAACATTTATATAAAGGGTGACACTGTTAAATTAAATTTCAGATATTATTTATAATTACCACAAATATTATTTTTTGTAATATTTTAATACCTTAATATCTTACAATAAAACATTGTGTAGGTAAAATGTGTATTTTATGTTTTTATTAAATTTGAATAATATTGTTTAATAATATCTTAGATGTTCCTTCTTTTTAGAACTTCTAGCTTTTGTTCAAGGAAATTTTACAAATTTATGGCTATACAAACTAAATTTTTACAATTTCTCTGAATGTTATCAAAAAGCCCGAGAATCGTATTTTCAGAGCAGAAAATAAAACCTAAAAAATTACGGAATTTTGACATACGTACATAGATATAGATATATATGTACATATACATTTTGGTCCAAAAGTCCACTTCTCACTTATTACAAATTAAAATGATTCGTTTTGAATCCATAACGCATTATGGAACCGTTCAATAATAAAAATGAGGCACCCTGTAGGAGTATTCGTGATGACGCCATATTACTTGCAATTAATTTCAGTACAAATTATTATTTATGTGATTCAAATTACGACTGCATATGAATTTCTAGCAATAACATACTAACTTACTACACAATGCTTCACTTTTAATTGTTAAAACCACTTTAGACTGTATTTTATACAGTTTCTGTCAACTCCTTGGGGAGTTTTTTTATTTTTTTATTAATGAATATATGAATTATGTTACTAAATTTGTGGCGCATTTATTTAAACGATGTAGAATGTGTGATTTCAAAATAAATCTTTTTTGGCACATCAAAACACAGATATACAACACAAAAAAAATGAATTTAGTTTCTATTATAATGTGTAAAATAAATCTGGCATTGAATGTGATGAAAAAAAGTCATCTTGATCTGGCATTTTATTTAAGTTCATTCTTTTTCGTTTCAATTGTATTAAGTTTGCTTTTGTGTAAAAGATATAGAGATTTGTCAATATTATTTTTTTTCTTCCATAAATTATTCACTGCAACGAAAAACATCTTAAAAACATCTTTAAAAGATCTATAATAAGAACTCTTCTTCCTATGGATTTGGCTCCACCCCTTTGGTCCCTTTTGGGTCTTAATGACCTCTTGAAGATAGTGAAAAGAGTTAAAAGCTCTTCCGCAAGTAGACTTCAAGATATTTGAAAGAGTCGATTGTGTTGCTTGGGTGGTTTACATAATCGTCCAACTACGCAAGCAATTGGCAAAATTGTGAAGAAAGACTGGATTGGTTACAGATATTGTGAGGCCTCATCGTTTCGCTCGTACCACTGAAAATATCGATGCTGTAAGTGAAAGTGTTGCCGAAGGCCCGAATGTGTCGATTCCTCGTCGTTCTCAGGAATTAGGACTGTCTTACGGCACATTATGTCGTATTTTGCATTTGGATCTACACCTACATCCATATAAAGTCCAGCTCAACAACTGAAGCCAGCTGACCATTCACAACGTCGTAGATACGTCGAATGGGTGCTTGAACAACACGCGTTGGACGGCGATTTTTCGAACAAAATTTTCTTCTGAGAATCCTCAAGTAATTGAAGAGAGGCCATTACATCCCCAAAAAGTCACTGTTTGGGGCGCTCTTTGGTCCGGAGGTGTGATTGGCGTTACTTCTTCGAAAACGACGATGGAACGACTGTCACCGTCAATTCGGAGATTTATGGTCATATGATAACCGACTTTTTACCTGCTATTAAAGAATACGACTTGGAGAATATGTGGTTTCAACAAGACGGTGCCCCATGTCACACAACTCGAGCGAATATGGCTTTATTGCAAGAGACATTTCCGGGCCGCGTAATTTCTCGTCGTGGCGATATCAACTGGCCACCAAGATCATGCGATTTGACACCGCTGGACTTTTTTTGTGGGGCTACGCGTAAGACCGTGTTTATGCAGATAAACCTTTAACTCTTGAGTACTTAAAAACCAACATTCGTCAAGTTATGGCTGAGATACCGCCCAATATGTGTCAAAAAGTGGTCGAAAATTACCTCAAAAGAATCGATGCTTGCAACAATTCGTGTGGTGGTCATTTAAATGATGTAGTGATTCACACACAATGTCAACGTTCAATCTTTATAACAAAAGAGAAATATGATGAAAAAAATGTTTTATATGTGTTTTATTTACTTTTACTTTTGAAACCGCAAAATGGATAACCCGTTATTTCGATTTTGACAAGACCGAGACGAGACTAACAAAAGTCTCGCATCGTCTCGTCTCGTTGCCAGCCCTAAAAATAAATATGAGGCGGTCATCGAGCACCTAGCGCCCAGTGCATCTGCTCTTCATGCACAAATGGATGGACCGACACTGACTGTGAAATCATCATCATTACCACCAAATTCAAGAGTATAACTGTGAGTTTATACCAATAGAAATTTTCTCCTACTCAAACAAGGAAAAAAAAACAACAAATATAAACTCGTAAATTCTATTAATCGTGGGTTTCGTGGGTGAAGTCTTTTTTTACAAATTTACGAGAACTCCCTTTAAGCCATTAAGCCACTTTATTCAAAGAAGTTATGATCAAATGCATTCTGACTTATAGCCTGCAATAAAAAAAAAGAACAAACAATCAAACACCGAATAGGGCAGAAATTATTATGTTAAATGACTTGCTCATAAAATTTGTTATGACGGACCGCACCAATAAAATATTTTTAAGATTTTCTCTTTAATTGAGCAATTAAGTGGCTCTATTGAGTGTTTGGATTGAGCGATTTATGGTATCAACCCTTGAAACAAGTGTACCTTCTTATAAACCTTTCTTTTTAAAAAAATATTGTTTAGACCGTGGGTGCGCTCTAACTCGAACACATCAAATTCTGGGACTGCATGCCGTGAAATGAAATAAGAGAAACTAATTGGTATCAATTTCGTCTAAAGAAAGAATCTTAAATTTCGAGTTTTTCATATTCATCAAATATGAATATACATAATCTATTAAATTACAGGATTTTTGGAAATTTATTGCATTGCTTTATTGTGTGCTTGTGAATAGAGTTATAAAACTATGCGTTATGGTACTTAACAGATTCATAAGTCCATATAGCGAAGCCATAAACATTGTCACAAACAAAAATCTTTCATTTTGTCAATCGGCACTTTAATGGATATTTTTTGTTTATGGTCGTCAATAAATTCAATTGACACGGCTTTTTCAAAGACGATAAGGAATTAAGATTCCTCATTGAATAGTTAAAACACCTGACGTAGTCTTAGTAGAAGTAGAAATTGTATTATATTGTATCTCAAGAACTGCATAAATATTTAAAGATTTACAAGACTAACAAAATGCTATCCATCAGTTGTAACATATTTTTTTCACACAAATTGCAATAATCCTCACTAACCCAGTAGGGAATTTCAAAAAATTCATGCATATGAATCACTAACTTTTTCATCAATGAGTGGAAGCTACACACCATGCATTTGGTATGAAAACATCGATGAATTTAACATGGAGCTGTCATAGGCGTTCACCAAGTGATATTCGGGGTGAATATTTAACGGTAAAATCACGAAGTAGGGGCAACTAGTTTATTCATAAAATGGCATGAACGGCAAGCTGTGAAATCACTAGTTAACTTTGAGTTGCTTATTCAGCAGGTGAAAAATAGCATGAATTCTCAACCATTAATTCACTCTGTTAATGTAACTCGTTAATTCGCATATGAATTTTATATGATAAAAAATTGATCTGACAGACTGACAGACTGACAGACAGACATACAAACGGACAGAATTTTTAGGCCATCTTTTTTCTTCTTCGCTATCATCGTAATGTCATGTTTGATTGTTATCTCAAAACTTTTTTTTTGACGAATGTATAACTTGCCTTATAGTACCTATAGTCGCAAGTTATCATCTTTTGCTGTGTTAAATGATAAAATTCGTCATTTATCTTGGTATCTATGGCATTTCTACCATACTGTTTAAAGGCGGTCGAACTTCACATTCCGCTCTCAAACTGGCGATGAAATTTTTCACGGTTGACAATCCAATAACGTGGACAATGACCATGAAGTTGATGTGAGAATGGAAAATCATAATTTGGGATGAATGCAAATCTGGCGTTTAAACGTGCTTTGGAGGCAGTTGACTTCACAATGAAGTATTTACAACTTGATTATAGATGATTTGGTGGAGATATGATATTTCTCAGCGGAAATTTTCGTCAAACGCTTCCCATCATCTTGAAATTGATCACAAATATTAATGGCATTGCAGAAGGGCTGCTGAATTCTCAAGATAACTGCTGGCGCTTGGCAATGACCAAATTTCTGTTGATGTCTCGATTGGATTGACATCATTCCCGAGAAATTTTTGCGATTTAACAACGTCGAAGGAGAAACTCATCACCAAAGTAAAATGTTCCCCGGCATTCCAAAAAATTATAAAAATCTCGATTGGATTTGTGAACGGGCAATAGAAACAGCAAAGAAAAAGAACATCGTCGATAGCTTGTTAAACGGTTTTTGTTATTTGTTTTTGCGCCGGAAAACAAATCGAAAAACATTGTCGATCATATCACTCTCTCCTCATTTTTATTCCAATCAAATAAATCACATTGAAATTTGAACTATCAGTATTTTATTATAGCTCTGCAGTTGATTTGAATGTGTTAAATTGGGGCGAGACGAAGTTCGCCCGGTCCGCTAGTTTTTAATAAATGTTTATTATATGTAATTCGTTCTCATACAAAAAGGTCGTTTGTTTTTACTCTGCTTAAAGGTTAATGAGCCAGGCTATAACGCATTGTAAAAATATTTATTATAGAGAACATTACATTCTGTAAAAAAAGGGACGTCTATTCAGCACATCAATTTCTAGGGGGTCCATCATACGGAAAAGCTTACTAGTTCAGATAATTGGTCGGAGGAGTTTTTACTATCTTTAGACGAGCGCGTGGAAAGTTGGAAAGGATGTAAGAGGAGATACCGATCCACATTGGCTTTGAATTTCTGAATATCGAGATGGGAAATGGGGGGTTGATTCATTGATTCGAAGCTTAACATGCCGAAGAAAAAGTGAAAATATTTGCTTCAACTATAAAAATGTTGAGCACGAAATCGTGCAAAAGGTAGAGGGGTGAATGGGGAGGAGGGTCAGGATGATGTCTAGAAGATTTGCCTACCCTTCCATCACCAGATAGCACCAAGGCTACTACGATCTCCATGTGTGTGTTGTACGTCCTTTCCTCAAGGTTACCCAGTCTTAGTATTCATAAACTGTCATCATTCTAGCGACTGACCGCCACCTCTAACATTGGCTTTAGGATTTCATGCTAAAACCTACAGTAATGGAATAAATAAAAAAAAACAACTTCCCATATCAGAAAACAAATTTTAGGACAAATTCAATCCATTCCTTTTAATGGATGCCTAAAAGGGCCAATTCGAATTTCGGAAGGTAGTTTAACATTTTATTGGGGGCTCCACAATTTTTACTTGCGATTATAGGTATAAGTACTATAAGCCAAGTCATGCATTCGTCGAATAAAAAGTTTTGAGGTAACAATCAAACATGACATTACGATGATATCGAAGACGAAAATGATGGTCTAAAAATTCTGTCCGTCTGTATGTCTGTCTGTATGTATGTCTGTATGTCTGTCTGTATGTCTGTCTGTATGTCTGTCTGTATGTCTATCTGTATGTCTGTCTGTCTGTATGTATGTATAGATATACCTACAGCCCAAACGGGTGGGCCGAATTGCTTCAAAGTAGATAGTATATAGGGTTTTTAAGGTATTTTACACAAAATTGAAATTTTTGTTTAGCTCAAAAAATAACGGTAGGTACCTGCATTAACCGTTACGATAAGGCCGATTTTTCTCGAAAACTGCTTTTACGATTTTAATTTAAAAAAATCAGTGCAGCTTTTTAGGTACAACCGATCATATGGTTAAAAAAAATTAAAAATATCTAAAAACGGTACTTTCCATAGGACCGTTTTTTTGCTTTCGACTATCCTATAAATGGCTTAACCAATTCTTTCGAAATTTAACAAATACATATGTAGGCTTAGGTTGCCCAATATATACTGCGTACCAATATTTTTAATTAATATTTTTTTGTATTTTTAAAAGCATTTAAAAAAAATTTTAAAATTTATATTTTGAAAACTGTTCATTAAACTTTTTTCAAAAATTAAAGTTATATGTATTCGCTGAAAAAGCTGAATTCTCGTTTTTGAATTTTTTTGTGAAAAATTAAAAAAAAAAAAACTTTTTCTCCTTAAAACCGCTCCACAGATTTTTAATTTTTTTTTTCATAAATTCAAATTTATCCAAGAAGTAAAATACTACTTTCTTTTGAGTTCAAATTAGTTTAAGTAGATATTTATTTCAGAATTTTGAATTTTTTTTTATTATTAAATACCATTCACCATATCATACCATTTTTTTAGAATGAAATTTAAAAAAAATTGTATACATATATAAAATATTAAGTAAAAAACAACTTTAAAAACATATTTAGATTTATAATAGAAATCTTTTGCATACGATGTGGAATGTGATCGAACATAAGAGCAAGTTCGTGCGATCCAGTCGTGCATTTTATTTATCAATATGAATAAAATAAAAATAAAAAACACGACTGGATCGCACGTACTTGCTCCTATATTCGATCATTTTATATGCAAAAGATTCTTAGTAAAACGGCTAAATATATTTTTAAAGTTTTTCACTTAATATAAAAATTCTTAAATTCTTATTTAATAATATAAATTTAAAAAACAAAATTTCAAAAAAAATTGTCCACCCGTTTTCGAAATATTGAGTTATCAAAAAAATTTTTTTTTTCAAACTCCAAAAAAAACTATTTTTCGAAAAATTGGAAATGCAATACTAATTAGAATTTGAAGGAGCTCTTGTATAAATTTTTTTATCGAAATCCGTAAGTCGTTTATGAGACAGTCGAAAATCAATAAAATGGTTGTATGACAGGTACTGTTAATAACAAAATATTTTAAAGACTTTTTCTGCCGAAATATAGACCATACCCAAAGTAGTACACACACTAATTTTTATCAAAATCGTTAGAGCCGTTTATGAGATAATTAGGATGGTAGAAAAATTTGTATGGCAAGTACCGTTATTTTTGGGCCTAAAAGAACGATTCACAAATCTATTTTGGACAATGTTCTTATAGCTCTTTTTTGAATTCTACCTAATTCAAATGATTTTTGGCCGCTCCTTATACTCAAGCTTTGGACGAACGAAGGTTCTATGGACTACATCCTGATCAGAAGGGGAAAGGAATTTCTTGCATCTTCAAAGAAAGCCCAAACACTTTGCAGACAGAGTTTTTTTTTTGGCGACAACGGTTATGTGCGGTAATTCTACAAGTGGTGGTCTGTGACGCACATACCAAGGACTGCAAGCTAATCGGTTTCTTCAATGCAAGTTGTTGGCTGTTGGAACGTATGGATCGTGGGTACACAACACTGAAAGCTTAGTGGTATTATACGGGCTATAGGTAAATCTATCAGACGGATAGAGTAAACTATTCGATGTTTTTGTTTCGTGGAGGCGTGTTTACCGAATCTATCGAAGATGGTCTTCCTTTCCGACTTCACTAATGAAGTCCTCGTATTTCGGACAGGCCCAATGGGTTAGATTTTTGTTTCCAAAATCATAACCCATCAAATCCACAATACGGCAAAATTTCGATTTTTTTTGTTAAATGAAAATTCAGTTATTGAAAAAAATGACTTGTCTAAGATATGGAGCCATATTCACCGGAAGAATGCATCGCACGCGCACCTATTTCTACTTCCAATACGTATGAGAGAATCGTGATGAGCGTTGAAGACAGATGAATAAAATTTGTCATCAGAATATTCGTTGTGTCGAGTTTTGTTGAAAGATATTTTCATATAAAGTCCACACAATTGACCAATGAAATGCGTAGCATCAATTCAATCAGATCGTTCTCTGCATGAGGGTCTATAAAGGAAAGAATCATGTGACATTTGAATATTAAAGCCACAAGTTGTTTACGGAATATGATATTCATATAAATTTAAAATTACAAAAGTATTGTCTTATCAGTTTATGTGAAAATCATCCCAAAGGATTAATTAAGAAAATAACTGATTAATTTTGACGAAGACACACAATTACTTACCAACCAATTATACTAACAAATATATTGTCCATATTTAATCGATTATGTATTCTGACACGGTAGTATCATCCCGATCCAAAATCCGACTATCTCTATAGTCACAAATAAATTGTGTGTATACTTACCCTCATCAAGGGACTTCTCAATCTTAACGATAAACATAACTAGAGGCTAATTTATAAAGGCCCATCATATTTTCTCCTTATTTCTTGCACGTAAGTAATCACTTCAGGAATCGTAGGACTCAGTTGACAGCTAAGTCATACGGTCACATGAATTAAGATAAATCGAAACGAACATGGAAAGAAGACATGATACATGTTGTAGTGTAGCTATATGCACAGCACATCCCTGTGCTATACAAGAGGTCCTCCGAGGATTGCAGTGGCAATTTGACACCAGAAAATGTAAATAAATCACACACTCGTTCGAAGAATGGATGCCTGTAGTTTGGCTGCTGCTTCACATGGCCGCAATAACCAGATAAAACATTTAAAAATGTCATGTCATTTAGTTCGGCCTGAAAGGCTAAGCCCGTGTGACTTGGTTCGTAAAGTACTCATTTTGACACGAACTGTTATTAGTTTTTAAATTTATAATCAATTTTTGTTGGAAGCGATTTTTCAATCATGGACTATATGATTGGGATGCACTTAAAGGCTCTTTATATGTTTTTCTCCTTAAATTCTCATCCTGCTTCGAATTTAAGACACATTTTATCAGAGAGTGAAATTATTAATTAATTTATTAGTAAGGTGATTCAATTATTTACTTCTTGCCAATGAAGGAATTGTAACAAAAGTTAAAATTAAAAAGATTGATTTTTTTTTATTAATCACAAAGTAGTAAGTTTATTGACCTTTTTATTTTGATATTCAGGATTATTCACAATTATGCAATAAAACTTTCGTTTTGAAAGTGAATCACCGGAAATGATGTCAAAATTCTTATCTCGGCTTTCTTTTTTTTACATTCCTTCTTTTGCGTTTGTCAACTAAAGTAATTTTTCTGAGTTGAGGAAAATGTAATATGTGGTGAAAAGTATGTGAAAAATTAGTTATGTAGTAAATCAGTGTTGGATTTTCATCAAGCAGACAAACAGCGCTGATAGATTTTACCAAATGAAATCATAAATTGAAAGTTTTGAATTTATTTGAGGAAGACTCCAATCCTTGTATCGTATAGAAAAGATTATTTATACTAAATTTTGCGCAAATAACTGACATTTGAGTTTTGTTGTTTTTTCATTTAGCACTTTCAGTTGGCAGCACTGTTACAGCTATTTTGGCATCTACCATGTGTTTTATGTTTAGTCATGAATCGACTGACACCTGAAAAACGCTTGCAAATTGTGAAGATTTATTTCGAATGGGCTCGAAAAGAGATTGCTATTGATCCAAATTTTCAACGATGAAGAACATTTGAGTTAGGCTACGCCAATAAGCAAAACTGCCGTATTTAGAAAGTAAATAATCCTGCTTTATCGACTGGTGAAGTCATTGGTCCTTATTTCTTAAAAAACGACGACGACCAGATGGTTACATTCAATGGAGACTATTATAAATCCATGATCAATATTTTTTTCGTTCCTGAATTGAATAGCTTTGATGTGGGGGAGCTGTCACACATCGTGTGCCACAATTGATTTTTTGAAGGAAACGTGTGTTGAGCGCAAAATTTCGCTTTTTGGCGGGAATTATCCTTCAAATAAAGTTTATCTTATGGCAATAAATACATTTTGTTCGTATTTCATTTCCTATTTTTCCTGTATAGGATATAGAGGAAATATGAAGAGCTTTATTTATTTTTAATTTTTTTGGAGCAGTTTGCTTTAAAATATTTAACAATATACATACATACATTTTAAAATATAACTTCCAACAAATTGTACGCCCATTTTCGTTAACCACTGTATAACTCTGTTTTTGAATTTCCCATTTCCATCAAAATTTTTATCCAGGAGGTTCTTCGAATATACTACATACTAAACATTTTCGAAAAATATATAATTTTTTGAAATCAAATATTCCGAAAACGGACTTGGTTTTATTACATTTATATTGTTAAATACTTAAAAGTCATACCAACATTTTTTGTACAAAAAAAGTGTCTGAAATTTTGAACAACACATTAAGTAAGAAACGAATTTAACAAATGTGGTTAGCTATTCTTACTATGAATCTTGTGCTAACATGTGATCGAACTTAAGAGATAGTACTTGGATTTTATTTGTTTCTTTATACATATGTAATTCTGTATTACCTTATTTTATTTTATTTTATTTTATTTTATTTTATTTTATTTTATTTTATTTTATTTTATTTTATTTTATTTTAATTTTTATTTTATTTTATTTTATTGTATTTTATTTTATTTTATTTTGTTTTATTTTACTTTATTTTATTTTATTTTATTTTATTTTATTTTATTTTATTTTATTTTATTTTATTTTATTTTATTTTATTTTATTTTATTTTATTTTATTTTATTTTATTTTATTTTATTTTATTTTATTTTATTTTATTTTATTTTATTTTATTTTATTTTATATTATTTTATTTTATTGTATTTTATTTAATTTAATTTTATTTTATTTTATTTTATTTTATTTTATTTTATTTTATTTTATTTTATTTTATTTTATTTTATTTTATTTTATTTTATTTTATTTTATTTTATTTTATTTTATTTTATTTTATTTTATTTTATTTTATTTTATTTTATTTTATTTTATTTTATTTTGTTTTATTTTATTTTATTTTATTTTATTTTATTTGCACAAATCCAATAAATGTAAAAAAGAATTTACTTTCTTACATAGTGAAAAATGGCGGCTGGGTTTACCTTTCTCATGGGAAGTTGGGTATCTAGTACTACATCAGAGTTACCAGATTGGTGTTTTTTTCATACAAGACGGTTGGAAACAAACTGTTAAGAGGGTAAAATGAATGAGAAATAAAATACACGACTGGATCGCACGTACTTGCTACTATGTTCGATTACATTAAATGGAAGATATTCTTAATAGAAAAATATTTGTATGTATTTTTAAAGTCGTTTTTCACTTAATTTTTTTATAGAAAAATTCTTAATTTTTTATATATGGAAATTCTTAATTTTTTCCAAAAAAAAATTACTATGAACATTTAAAACATTTAGTAATATAAATTCAAAAAAAAAAACTATTTTTCGTAAATTTTGAAATGCAGAATTATTTAAAATTTGAAGGAGCTCGTGTATAAAAATTTTGATCGAAATCCGTTGAGCCGTATATGAGAGGCTGCAGAGAGTTGTACAGGCAGACAGACAGACAAACAGACAGATAGACAGACAGGCGGAATTGCGGGACCCACTTTTCTGGTGTTGTCTATCATCGTAATGTCAACTTTGATTAAGATCTGCAGTTCGATTTTTTTCCAAATGCAAAACTTGCCCTATAGTACCTACATATATCGCAAGTAAAAATCATGGTAGTTGGGAAATTATTTAAAAGTTTATTTAAAACCGATAAATTACGTTTTGCGTATTTTTGGTAAACGCGGAAATTGGTATTGCTGTGACCCTAAAACTTGAATCATTTTTCCATCTTTGATTTTTAGCAGAAGGCTATTCCGTTCTTGAGTTATATTTCTACGTAAATGTGAAATTGTGTTGACTTTGTATTTAATAAAACAAATAAATCATCAATTCGCACAAACAAATTAATCACTTACAGTCCTGTCACATAATAATATGTTTCTTTCAGCGTTCCAAGTACCTAGCTACTTATGGTTATTATTAAAAAAAAAGGAAAACTTTTAAAGATTGTTTGATTTATAAATTGAATTGTTTTCTCACGACAATCAACAGAAGGCTCAAAAGTCAAAACCGCAACTTAAATAAATTCCTCAGCCACAAGCAATTGCGTGAAACATGCAGATTTGTATCATTAGCACCGCGTGCGTCGTTCCCCAGCTCGGCCAGAATGAGGAAATGAGCCTTAAAACATTCAGTCCTATAGGCACTATGTAATTCATATAATTTTTTTTCTTGTAAGTTTTGCTCGCTTTTGTACTGTGCTTCTTAATCCTTGTTCAAATTAGATTAACGAAGGAGCAGACAAAAAAAAATTGTTTATTAATGAATGCTGCCAGAGACCAGGACGGAACCAAACAACTTCCCACCACACAACTTCACATTCATGCCACATCGTTGAGGATATTTTAACAATACAACAATAAACTGCTGCAAGGAGCCCGCAAGCCCTTCATATCTGATGTGAGACATAATTTAGTAGACTTGGTTTTTTGTATTTATTTATTTTTTTTTTTTTTTTGGCCAAAAGGAAAACGTGTGTAGGACGGCTGTTCACTACCATTTTTGCATTTCGGGTACGAAGGAGAACGCAACAGGGATGCGCGAAATTAAGAGCCAATTTGCACGAAGATAAATGACCCAACATTAAACACGCTGACCAGTTGTCAGCAGGTTGCAGTCAGTTTAATGTATAGAAGCGAATCAGGATGATCCCTTTTGAGAAGAATCGGAACTTTGGGCGGCAGTTGTTTTTGAACAACAGTGTTGAATGCACATGAACATATGTATGTATTGATAAAAAAAGTTTGTTTTGCTCTCTGTATGTCCTTGAGTGTAAATGCCAAGATAGAGATAAGCTTTAATGTCAAACTTAATGTCGAAATATCAAAAAGCAAGTATGGTTTTTGTTGAAAAGCTTCATAAAAAAAACATCGCTCTGGTTGTTGAGTTGATGGGCTTTGAAACATAAAATTAAAATTTCTTATAGCAACGGCCGAATCAAGTGAATTCAAATTCATCCGTTTAGAAGACTAGAATACGTAGCAACTATTACAATTATCGGTTCCATTCACCAAAATGAAATGAATGAAAGTGTATAAGCAGCACAAAAAAAAACTGTTGAATTATAATGCAGGATTTACACGAGTGACAAATTGCCATTATTTCTTTCATTTTATTGACTTTACTGACAAAATCGTGTAAATGGTTTGAAAATTTGCCATTATTTTCGTCATTAAAAAAATGGCAGGGAAGACTGGCATTAAATATTGCCATTATAATGGAGTCATATAAATCCACAATGATGCCATTTTGAAAATTATGGCCCACAGCGAGGAAGAATGCACTTGATCATTCTTTAATGGCAGATTGCCATTATCAATCAAACAGTCATTATTTTACCCCGTGTAAATGCTCATAATTATTGAACTGATTTTACCATTATTTTGACAGTTTAATGCCATGAATTAATGGCAATTTGTCACTCGTGTAAATCTGGCATAAGAGAATAGAATGAAACCTTATTAGGAATTTCCACTATACGTCGTCAATAGTTGGGATGTAGAAAATGTTATGGGAGAAATACTGGGATGCAAAAGAAATTACCTTTACTTACAAAATACAATGGATGCTGTTGGTATTCATATGTGCCAAATTAGAAAGATATAAATAGTTTCGGGAAATATGATAATTTTGGCCTTGTATGTTTTCCTTTGAAAAATATTATACCTAAGCAGAGGTAATTTAAATGCTTTTTGTAATAAAATAAACAGTTTCATTTTTATACTTACAATCGGGCTATTTTGGTCAAATTTAATTTGTATGCAAATAAAAACAAATACATAAATTTTATCCCGACGTTTCGCTGGATTTTCCCAACATCTTCAGGGGCGTTTTATTTATCTATATTATGTGTATATAAATTAACAATTTTTAAATAGGTATTAATATAAGAATTTTTAAATATTATTTAAAACTCACATTGTATTTATTGCATTGAAAACAAAACAATAATTGTATCGTCCCAACAATAATCAATCTAATAACTGTTAAATTCTATTGTAGGATGATTATCAATTCCATCTTATTAATGTGTACAAATTAACAAAATTTACACACATTACTAGTACAAAATTTTGCTGCTGATAAAAATAGATACAAAATTCAGCTCCGGATAGATTTGTGATATTTAATTGAATATTGAATAAAGTCATAATTATTTCGTTGGTTCACCTGAATACTTTCATGAATCTCGAAGGCTGTGTTCGTAGAGTTCTTTTTCCATCAATGAACGTAGGCATTTGTTAGATAAAATAAGTTATGGAAATATTTGTGAACGATTCGGAAAAGTTAGCTGAAAGCAGTCAAAACTCAGGACAAAACTCATATCAAATAAAGTTTGCAGTCAAGCTGTCGTCGGATAGCTAGTTTTTGTACATTTTTAGAATAACTCAAGATAACTTTTTTTATTTATTTATTTATTTATTTATATATATCTACAAGCGTTGTGCTTAACAGATGTTTCTTAATAATCTAGTATAATATATAATAACAATAATAACAAAGATAATAATTATAATAATAAATAATACCCTTCGAATACTCTCACAAAAATTATAATTATAGATATTAGTTGATTAAAAAACAAACTTTAACAATAATTCATTTTTAAATTTATCACGCGATAAATGCAAATCAAAAGAATCACAAAACTCATTAAACGAGGAAATAGCTCGTGATATAGGTTCATTTTTCGAATAATTCGTTCTATGAGTTTGTTCATAAAGAAAATTTCTTGTTCTTAAGTACCTAGAAGGTACATAAAAGGAAATCAAAGAAAGCAAAAACGGACTTTTTATATGATAGCATAGAATATCTCTTACAAAAACTACATCATGAATATATCTTCTAGATTGAAGTGATTTAATCCCTAGCAATTGGCATCTAGCTTTATAATCAGGAATAAAATTCCAGCGCATTTTATAGAAAACGTGTCTAGTAAACCGCCTTTGAACTTGTTCAATTCTAGTAGAGTGAACTCTATAGCATGGATTCCAAATCACATCTGCATATTCGATTACTGATCTAACCAGAGAGGTGTAAAGGGTTAATAGAATATACGGGTCACTAAAATCCTTACTATTCCTTTTAATGAATCCAACTAATGTATTCGCTCTGGAAACAATAAAATCTATATGTTTTTTTGGAGAAAATGTGTTGTCAAAAATAACTCCAAGATCTTTAATATCACTAACTCTAATCAAAGAACTTGAATTAATATCATAAGAAAACTTAATTTCAGATAGAGATTTGGAAAATGTAATTGTTTTACATTTTCCGATATTTAATTTTAAGCTGTTAAGAGAGCACCAACTAGAAATACGGTCAAGGTCATTTTGAACTTTCCGGCAATCATCAATGCATTTAATTTTTAAAAACAATTTTAAATTTTTAAATTTTTTTTGGTTAAGTACCTACCGCATGTGATCAAATATAAGAGCAAGTACCTGTTGAAACCCATATAATGTTATATTTTCATCTAAGAAATTACAACATTTATAGTAAAAATTGGTAACTTTCAGATACAATTTTTTTTCACTAAAAGGTTGATTTTAGAGGTTTTTTGAAGATATGTGGAAAGAAATATTTTAAATACTCACATAGATAGATAGATAGTTTATTGCCTTTCCAGAAAATGTCTAATTTTTCTGACGGATGTCGTAGATAATCAACTTTACCATAAAATTCTTGTAAAATCAGAATTTAACCTCATTTTGAATTCAGAGATTTCAGTTGAAAATTTGCTTTGAAAGTCTAATCGTTGCCAATCTATGTACACATAAACTCTGTTCTTTAAAAAACTGCGTAGAAATGAACTTTGGAATGCGCCCATAAGGTTTTCCAATAAAATGACATTGTGATATTTTAATTTTTTTATAATTTGTTTCATATACATAGATTGTTTGTTTCTTTTTTATATAGATTGCCAACTTTAAAATTAATAAAGCAGAGCGAATATAAAAGTGAATCATCGTTGGTGTTTTTTTAGTTTTTATTTGTTAATATTTTTCATCAAAACACGGCTATTCAGCTCAATTTCGAGATTCGTATCAGAAATTAATTATGTTGATCTGTTTTTAATTTAATATCAGCTTTTTCGGCGAAACTATACACAAATAATTTATTATTGAATTGTATTCTAACCTAAAAATTATCAGATAAATCTGTTATTTAATGATTACTGACAATTATTAAATAACAGATTTCTCTGATAATTTTGAGGTTCTTCCATATTACTCTACTTAAAATATTTGATATTTAACAATAATAAACTAAGCCAAGTCAGACGGTCTACTTTTTTAACATTTATGTTATTGTTGTGATTTCACTATTTTTTGCAAAAATTCATTTTATCAGGAAAAGTGGGTGGAATAAAAGCTCAATGAGAGACTCATAAGGAAACGTAAATTTTAAATTTATAGCTTTTGTATATGTACTGCAAGACCAATTTTCATAAGTTCGAATTGATTCATTGAAATGATAATAATTGATAAGGAGTGGGTGCGGCCCTGTATGAAAAATTTCATAAGTTCAACTTTTTCTTTCTTTACATCTAAAAGCTGACCGCTCTACCAAATTTCATAATCCTGCACCAATCGGAAGTGCTCTCAAAATATTTTATATTAATTCTGTGAAAATGGGTGGTTGCCACGCCCACTGAATGTAAGATCTTAAATTTTCTATTTTTTCGTTTATACACACCACAAGGGCGATCGTTGTGCGATTACAAGATTCTTCGATGTCGGGAAGTGAGTGAGTCAGTCAGTTAGTTACACTTTTGCAGTTTTATAAAGGGTTATCCATTTTGCGGTTACAAAATATTGGGCTGCAATTCGACATCTGCCAAACTAAGTTGTTAAACCAATTTTTTGTTTCAGTTGAAAGTCTGACATTTACGAAAATGGATCGCTTAACTATCGCACAACGCATAAAAATTGTTAAAACCTACTACAAAAATGGTGATTCTGCCACAGCCATATATCGTGCTTTAAGAGGAGATTATGGTTTATATAATCGTCCAACTACGCAAGCGATTGGCGAAATTGTGAAGAAATTTGAAGAGAGTGGATTGGTTACAGATATTGTAAGGCCTGTGCATCATCGGTTCACTCGTACCACTGAAAATATCGCTGCTGTAAGTGAAAGTGTTGCCGAAGACCCGAATGTGTCGATTCCTCGTCGTTCTCAGGAATTACGACTGTGTTACGGCACATTATGGCGTATTATGGATCTACACCTACATCCATATAAAGTCCAGTTCACACAACAACTGAAGCCAGCTGACCATTCAGAACGTCGCAGATACGTCGAATGGGTGCTTGAACAACGGGCGGTCGACGGCGATTTTTCGAACAAAATTTTTCTCAGCGACGAAGCACATTTCTCACTCGGTGGGTATGTTAATAAACAAAATTGTCATATTTGGGGTTCTGAAAATCCTCAATTAATTGAAGAGAGTCCATTACATCCCCAAAAAGTCACTGTTTGGGGCGCTCTTTGGTCCGGAGGTGTGATTGTACTCACTTCTTTGAAAACGACGATGTAACGCCGCGTAATTTCTTGTCGTGGCGATATCAACTGGTCACCAAGGTCATGCGATTTTACACCGCTGGACTTTTTTTTTGTGGGGCTACGCGAAAGACCGTGCTTATGCAGATACACCTTTAACTCTTGAGTACTTGAAAACCAACATTCGTCAAGTTATGGCTGAGATACCGCCCAATATATGTCAAAAAGTATTCGATAAAGAATCGATGCTTGCAACAATTCGCGTGGTGGTCATTTAAATGATGTAGTGTTTCACACATAATGTCAACTTTCAAACTTTATAATACAAAAGAAATATTACGAAAAAAAATATTTTATGTGTTTTATTTACGAAACCGCAAAATGGATAACCCATTATCTCGGCAACCGCTAATGCTAATTAATTGAAATTTACTGAGTAAGCTAAGCCTGGTAAGATTAGGAAATTCTGCAAGATTGATGTTTCTGACTTAATTTGTACTGAAGTTTTAGGGGTTCGGAAATAGCCTGAGTTTGATCCTGTGAAAGGGCTGTAATGCCAGAACTGACTGTGCACTACCGACCGTTCCCTTTGTTGATGCTAAATCTAAAGAAACTTCAAATGTAGAATATAGATTGTATGTAGGGATACTCTAGTCATCTAGCGGTAGAAATATAGGTAGTAAGATATTTTCATACCTATACCAAATGCAGACAAAACATTTCATAAGAATCGGTCGAGGCGTTTACGAGGCGTGCGACCGCAAACACAGCGACACTAGATTATTTCATATTATAATATTGTTTTTGAAATTAATTATACTTCATTTTATGTCGACATTAAAACTGCACCCAACTGCACCTAAGACAAATGGATTTTTTCAACCGGATGAAGGGAAACACGTTCACGTATTAAATGTAATCCAATTAACAAGCAGTTGCTCCGATTTCTATACTAATACTCAAATATCACATGAACAGAGTATATTAATTTTATGCTTTTCAATTAGGATCGCTTAAGAGCATTCAATTTAACGATTGTTAAAGTACAGCCATCTCGTGAGATTTCACACCAGTTTAATAAAATTGTATGGAGACGTAGAAAAAAAATTATTAACCGTGAAATAGTTACCGCATTTGGATGTTTAGAAGGAAAGTAAGAACTCACAAAAGGAAAAGACATTAGATTTTTTTACGAGCAGAAATATTTGTAATTCGTTTCGACCACTTAAGATTTACCATTTCATTAAAGAACAATCGCATACTCCTTGCTGAAAGGATGCATAGAGAGCCGGTGGGTTTTCTACTTGATATCTGACATTTGCCGCCTTCAGCTGTTTAAAGTGGTTTCGTCTGCCCAAAGTCGTCAGCGTGCGTATGCGTACTCATAGCTAGGAGACAAATTAACCCAAACGATATGCATATTGAATGTCTGAGTGACGCAACGGTGTGGTCGTTGGGTTAGGCCATTGAAACATAATTACTATTGTGATACAAGGACATGTGTTTTTTTCGGGAAAGAACATGAAGGATGTACACGATAATTGAGGACCACACAATGGGTGATGTAGAGATATTTATATTGATCTAATCAAGAAGAGTTTGATGTAGGTACATACAGTAAAGTGAGAATCGTGCAGTTAGAATTATGTCCGTACTCAATTTAATAATTAAACAATAAGTGGAAATTTCTTATCTAAATTCTTTTTTTTTTTTTCTTCTTTACCAACAACGTAGAGGAACCCATAAGTTAATTAATTTTGAAGAGCTAAGAGCTAAATTAATGAACAATTGCATCTATAGAAGTGGATTAAGTCTGAGAGCTGTCTATTTAGGGTGAGAATGAAAAAGGTGGGAATTAACAAGCTTAGCTTTTATAAGAGGATCCAGGCACTCGGAGGCAAATAAAACATTCAAATCTAATGTTCTTCTTTTTTCTTGAAATTTTGTTTAATTTTTCAACCAAATTTAGTAAACTATTAAAGGGTTCTGATTCAGAAAATAATTCTGACAAAATTACAGCAATTTGTAAAAGCTTTTTAGAACCATCTTGTTTTTTTAACCGGTATATACTTTCGGGCAGTTCCAGGTCTTAAACAACAACGATAACTGCATTTATGTTATTCTCTCAAGTGTTTTTGTTATGGTTGGAATCTTATTTGGTGGCCCGAACACAGTCACTTTTAATGTCTGTGACATTTGGCGTTCCTCAAGGAAGCCACTTTGGGCCCCTATTCTTTAAACGATATCATAAAATAGTTTCTATTTCTTATGTTTGCTGATGATACTAAATTTCTGAAATGTATACATTTGCCATGTGATCGAACACTCTTGATTATTTAGTTAGCTGATATTCAACTCACCAATTTGGTACTTCCTCATGTGTCCAAATATTTTTTTTCCGTGGGTAGGTGTAAAACCTTCAAAAGGCTCTATGATGACCGAAAAACGCGTGCTCATAGGAGTGTGAGATTCTTACTGCACAAAAAACACCTCCTTCTCCCGATTGCAACTAAATTGAAACTTATCTAGCAATTTATTTCTACCGAATTTAATTAACGTGTTGTAGGTAACTACCTGGTGATAGTTCCTGCTTATAGCGGATTCTCGTTTAGTGCACCAGATCGGAAGGTTTTGTCCTTCGCAGGCGGCGTACTAAATTCGTCTCATCGATAATTTCGATTATAGTACTATTGCAGTGTTGTAATAGTCGTTTTCTATGATTTCGGGCAAAATTTTTTATTTCATCGCGAACCGTGGGAATCCCGAGATCTCTGTGGAGATCTTTGTTTCTAATGTAACAAGGTGCGCTTACAAATGATCTTAGGAGTTTATTTTCAATATTTTCAAATGTTTGTAAGGTATTTAAATTAGAATCTCCCGTACAACCCCAGAGTTGTATACCGTAAGTCCAGACAGGCTTAAGCACCTGCCTGTACAAAATTAGCTTGTTTTCGATACTGAGATTAGAGTGTTTCCCGAGCCACCAGTACATATCTCTGAGTTTATTATTTAACTCCTCGCATTTCTTTTTAACATGCGGTTTCCATTTTAATTTCGCGTCTAGAGTCATTCCGAGATATTTTGCTTCGTTAGCAAACGGAAATTGAACCGTATTAACAAATACCGGTAATCTATTAATTTTCTTATACGTAAAATCTACATGGACTGATTTTACTTCGTTGAGCGATATCCGCCATTTTTTTGTCAAATCATTGATATTATTCAGAGCTTTATGTAATGTTCCTAGAATCATTTATCGTTTGGCCCACTGCTAGTATTGCAGTGTCGTCAGCAAACGTGGCTACTACAGTGTTTTCTGTTTCAGGTATATCACATTTAAATAATATGTACAATATTGGACCTAAAACACTTCCCTGTGGTACCCCAGCCTCTATTTCTTTGAGATCCGAGTAATCGTTTCCATGTCTTACTCTAAAATGTCTATTTTCTAGATATGCTTTTAGAAGCGTATAAAGTGCTTTAGGCAGAATTTGTCTTAATTTAAAATTTAGGCCTTCGTGCCACACCTTATCAAATGCTTGCGACACGTCTAGGAAGGGCGCCGAACAAATTTTCTTTTCTTCAAGAGTTTTCTCAATGACGTCAGTGATCCTATGCACTTGGTCAATTGTCGAATGCTTGCTTCTAAATCCGAATCGATGTTCAGGTAATAGGCGCTTTTCTTCTATTATTGGCTGCAGGCGCAGAAGTAATATACTTTCAAAAACCTTAGATATTACGGGCAGAAGCGATATAGGTCCATAAGATTTCTTATCATGTGATGGTTTTCCTGGTTTGAGAATCATTATAACTTCCGCAACTTTCCATTGGCTCGGAACGTACTTTAGCCTTAGAGTGGCATTTATTATATAAAGAAGATTAATTAACCCTTTGCGAGGAAGCATTTTGAGAACTTCGGCCGTAATTAGGTCATATCCCGAAGCTTTCTTATACTTAAGCTTTCTTATTTCTCTACTTAATTCGGCAAGGGTAACATTTCTTGTTAGGTAATTTTCGCTTGAGTTAGAACGTATATTTAAATTTTCGTTTAGTCCTAGCCCATCAAAAGGTTTAAATGTGCTCTCCAAGTAATCCGCGAAAACGTTTGCTTTCTCTTTGTCGCTTTTTGCCCATTCGTTTTGATCATTCTTAATCGGATGCGCTGCGAGCTTTGGTTTCTTCGTTCCTTTGACAGCTTTCCACAGTGAGTAGTTGGATTGTTTTTCTGATGTCTTTCAAGATAATTTCCAACTTAAAAATTTTTGAATTCTGCTATCGTCTTATTTAGTAAATTACACAAGCGATTTAAATTTATCTTTTGTTGAGGAGTTCGAGTTGGTTGCCATTTCTTACGTGCTTTTCGTTTCTCTTTTACTTATTCTTTATTCGCGTTGCGTTTGTAGTGATACCCTTAATTCAACGTTATCCTCTATATCTTTCTTTAAACCTTCCCAGTTGGTTTTCCCATTGGTTAACGTGGGTGGTTTTTCGTGTCCAAATATGATTATCTAATTTTTACTTGGGATATAGATCTGTCTGTCTGTATACGGATCCACAGCCAAAGCCGCTGAACCCATTTTCTTCAATTTTGGCACTTAGGCGTTTTAGGTGATTGTGTAAAATAGATTTTTGAATCGTTGTTTCAGCCCCCAAAATAACGATACTTACCAAACAATTTTTTCTGACATCTTAATTATCTCGAAAACGTTTCTAACGCATTAAATAAAAATTATTATGTGCGTTCCTTTTGTTAAATAGTTTTTTTTTGTACATATTTTGTCATTAACGGTACCTGCCACACAAACATTTTTTATATTTTCCACTTTCTCATAAACGGCGCTAAGCATTTCGATCAAAATGTTTATATAAGAAGCCCCTCGAAATATAAGGAAGACTGTTGTTCAACATTTTTGAAAAATAATTCTTTTTAGATTTTTGAAAAAAAAAATATTTTTTTTTGAAAATTCAATATTTTGAAAATGGGTAGGTGATATTTTGAAATTTTGTTTTAAAGTTTATATTATTAAATATTTAAAACTGTCATACAATTTTTTTTTTTGAGAAAAAGTTTAAAAATATTTTGTATATAAAAAAATTAAGTTAAAAACGACCTTACAAATATATTTAGCCGTCTCTATTAAGAATCTTTTGCATACAATGTAATCGAACATAAGGTCGCGACTCAATTAGAAATATTTATTTGGGCCATTATTGCAGACACTACTACTTAAATTCATTTTTTTTTCTATGTGGGCAAAAATAAATCGTGAAATTGTATTATTCTCCGAAGAGGTCTAAGCACTTTAGCGACTTTAGAATTTGTATAACCCGTTTTAATAATGAAATATTTTAATTAAACATAAAAATAAGTAAACAATGAGCAAGATTGAATATCTTATGAGAAATGTGTGCACGATAAATGTGGAATGTCTTGAAACGTCAAATTTTATTTCTGCATTTATTCTTCTGAGAAGTCAAGAAATAAATACAGATTCTTATGTCTGAAAATAAAAAAAATCCAGACATAAGGGGCCTCCACAAGAAATATTAAGTACATGACACATTTCTTGCAATCATCTATTTCAAGTGGAGGCCTAGGATAGGACCCAGTACATGACAACGTACGACCTTAACACCACCCTAACATTTACGTTCGTCATCCTTACAATTCGCACTGCCTTAAAGTAAGAATTATAATAAGTGGATGTAAGGAATGGCGATACGAGAGGAGGTAACTTGTACACTCTGAAGCATATCTTGATCTAGGTTTTGGTTATTGCTGAGGAATAAGATTCCCATTGATTCCCAGTGGCAGCACACTTGGCGGTCAATTCCGTTTAACCTTAATTGGTACATTGATGTGCCATTTAAGGCGCACTTTTTGATAATCAAAAGATTTTCCCTAGGGTTAGCCTTGTGCTGGAATTAGATTCCTATACACCGCCGATTTCCACACTTTCCCCTTCAGTGTTAGTTTAGGGCAAAGTAATTTTCCCTTGGGTTAGCCATGGGCTGGAATTTGGATTCCTAAAACGTACTTTTCCCCGGTTCGCTTCTTCAAAGTGAACGTCTTGGGGCTGAGCATACTTATGTAACTCAAATAAACTATCTTTGTGATTATACGAAATACCTTGTTAGTTATCTTATGAAAAAGAAAATTGTAATATTGTAAATCACCCGTTTTAACTTCAAATAAAAGAAATAATTATAACTGGCAATTGGCGAGTTCTTCCTTCTACATCCGAGTTTTACTTTGCTTTCTTCGGACAAACCCTGGGCACGACGAGTTTACCTCAGCCTTAGACAAAAAAGCATCATAACTAAATAATAATGATAACTGCCATACAATTTTTCTACCATCTTGATTATTTCGAAAATGGTTTTAACGATTTTGATAAAAAAGTGTTAGATATGGTCTACATTTTGGTCAAACATTTTTTTTAAATATTATTTTACTAACGGTACCTGCCATACAATTTTTTTTTATTTTCGACTTTGTCATAAACGCCTAGACGAATTTCGATAAACATTTCCAAATAGGAGTTTTTTCGAATTATAATAAATTTTCGAAAAATATTTTTTTGGATTTTTGAAAAAAAAATATTTTTCGAAAATTCAATATTTCGAAAACGTCTTAATGATTTTTTTGAAATATCATTTTTAAGTTTACATTATTAAATGTTTAAAATTGCCAAATCAATTTTTTTAGAGTATAAAAAATTAAGTAAAAAATATTTTTATATTTCGATTCTTAATAGAAATCATTTACATACGATGTGATCGAACATAAAGGCAAGTTCGTGTGATCCAGTTGTTCATTTTATTTTATATTCCATGTAAAAAAAAGAGAAACGTGAAAACAAAAGATATGTATACTATTCTCTGAGTTGTTGTTGTGAGTCAATCAGGGCTCACACTTGATTAATTTTTTTTTTTTTTTTTATTTTAATTTTTAATTTCATCAAACAAAGTTACAATAAATACTTAAGTGATTACTTGATATAATAGATGTATAAATATAAACAAAAAATTATAAAATACATTTTAAACATTACCACCAGAAAAGTTATTTAAAATTAACCAAAGATTTGTTTTGAATAAATATCTACTTATATTAAAGTCGATCAAATCGCAAACAGTGTTCGTTTCCTTCAAACATCTAGATATTGGTTCATTGGAACCAAAAACAGTTCTGTGATAAGGCACGTTAAACAACAACTGGTTTCGAAGCATTCTAGCAGGAACATTAAACCCGATTAAAGATACTCGTAAAATTTGAGAACAATCAATATGTTCTGTTAAAATGTCGCGAATAAACATAACTGCTAAAAACTTTCTTCGAGTGTTCAGGGGTAAAATACCTAGTAGACTACATCTTGTTTCGTATGAGGGCATATCTATGCCCCAGTGGAGTCTTTTTACAACAACTCTTGAAAATCGTTTTTGAATTTTTTCAATTCAAGATGAGTGAACTGCATATGCAGGATTCCAGATTACATTGCAGTACTCAAGATTAGACCTTACAAAGGCAAAATATAGGCTCTTCAATGTATGTGGATCGCAGAACTCTTTAGAATTTCGCAAGATAAAACCAAGCATTGATTTGCCTTTGGCAACCAAATAATCAATGTGATTTAAGAAGTTAAATTTTTTGTCAAAAATCACACCAAGATCCTTTTTAGACGTTATAATGGATAGTGATTTGTGATTTATTTTATACGAAAAATTAATAGGCGAGCGGTTGCGACAAAACGTTAGACTTTGGCATTTAGAAATATTTAGGCTTAAGAAATTATTTGTACACCAATTCGACAAATTATCAAGGTCATCTTGCAAAATGAAGCAATCGTGTCTAGATTTTATACAACGAAACACTTTTAGATCATCCGCTTACATCAAGCATTAAGATTGTGTCAGGAATGTCATTTATAAACAACAAAAATAGGAGAGGGTCAAGGTGGCCACCTTGAGGTACTCCCGAAGTAACATAAACGGGTGAAGAAAGAATATTATTTATACGAACGTACTGAATTCTGTCCTTTAAATATGATTTTAACCAATATATACAAAATTAGAGTGAAAACCTACTTTATTTACCTTTTCTATTAAAACATCGTGATTCACTCCGTCAAATGCCCTAGAAAAGTCTGTGTAGATAACGTCGTACTGACAACCATTCTCTAAACCATTTAGCACTAAATTACTGAAAAGAGTAAGGTTGGTAGCAGTAGATCTACCAGATACGAAACCATGTTGGAACGGGGAAATTATTCGTTTAAGATGAAGCATTAATTTATCATAAATCAATTTTTCAAACAATTTAGGAATAGTAGAAATTTTACATATTGGACGGTAATTTGAAACATCTTGTTTATTTCCCTATTTGTAAATAGGAGTAATTGTTGAACGCTTCCAAATATGAAGAAACTCACCGGTTACCAGTGAACGATTTAAAATAATTTCTAATAGAACAGCCAAAGGTTTTGCACACATTTGTAAAAATTTTGGAGAAATTCCATCTGCATCTAGTTGTTTGTCAGCTTTTAACTTAGATAATGATAATTCTATCTCAGAGGTTGTAAGATTTAGTATATAGTTTAATAAAAATAGAATGATACCACCTTTTTGAGTATTGGCTTCTGGTCTCAGATTAAGAATAACCAAAAATGTATTTTCAAAGGGAAATTCATTTTTCATAGAACCAACCAATTATTCGTACATTTATGGGAAATTCGTGTACATATATCCTATCGTATAATTCACAGAAGAAAATTTAATGACTGGCAACACTGATCAGCAGCGAGGTTGATTATGTTATTTCCAGTAAATCCAAGATAATTGCGCCAATGAAATTATTATTTTATATAAAATCTATATTTTTGTTGATTGTAGACCGATTTCATGAAACTTTGAAAACTGCGATTTGAGACAACTTACTACTCATAAAACATATTTCATTACAGGGTGTCTGAAAAAATGACATAGGTATATACTTTAACTTTAATTTTATTTCATTCAATTATTTTACGGATTTTAAACATGCTTTCCTCGCTTCGTCACCAGTAATGAGACTTTTTTTTCTTTTAGGATACTCAGGGTACTCAAAGAGAGATCCAGTTACGAATTTTATTAATCGTACATTTGGCCTGCCAAACTTTATTGATTGAATTAATGGTATCAATTTGATAATGATTTCCAAAAAAAATTGTAGCGAAAGTTAATGTTGATGATGTTAGGCAGCAGAGTAATAAACTCAACCCTGGGGGACTACTCAGAAAGAAGGTATGTCAGCAGAGGGACTCCACAAGGTGGTGTTTTATCCCCACTACTATGGAACACAGTGGATATAAGGTAATAGCACATGCCGATGATGTTGCCATTGTTGTAACAGGTAAGCAAGCTCCAACTCTAGTAGACTTAATGCAAAATGCTCTCAATCGACTAAAAATTTGGGCAACCAAATATAGTCTGGATATAAACCCGCCAAGACAAAACTTGTCCTCTCCATTAGGAAACATAAAATTCCCCAACTAATACCGCCATTAATAAATGGTACGCCACTAACTTTCTCAGACGAAGCCAAATATCTAGATCTCATACTAGATAAAAAGCTAATTTGGAAATCCAATATACAAGAAAGAGTAAGAAAAGCAATAGTGGCACTCTTCTCTTGCAAAAAAGCCATTGGAAATAAATGGGGCTTATCCCCACAGATTACCCATTGGTTGTATACAGCGGTGGTTAGACCCATACTTACTTATGGGGCAGCAGTATGGTGGACTGCATTGGACAATGCCACATATTGTGACAAATTAAATAAGGTCAAAAGGTCAGCCAGCTTATGTATCAGTGGAACACTCTGCTCCACACCCTCGGCTGCCCTTGAAATACTAATTAACCTTATATCCCTCGACAATTTTAGCAAACAAGTGGTTGCGAGTACAGATATTCATCTCAAATCCATCTCTCAATGGACTAGCAATTCGATAGGCCATTCTAATATTCTGAACAAGGTCGGCTCAAAAGTAGGACGATCCGACCACACCACACACCAGCTTACCTTCGACAAAAACTTCAAAGTCACCAATCCACCAAGATCAGATTGTGAGGATGAGAGGTTCTTAAAAGATGAGTCAGCCCACTCAGACAGATTAAATCTTAGCCTCTCTTTCCGTCTCCCTGGCCATTGTAGCATGTTCCAAGCTTAAACTCTGGCGATTAAAGAGGTGTTATGCTGGCTAAGGGAAAACGTGATATCTACATCGGATATCCGCATATTCTCTGACAGTCAAGCAGCCCTCCAATCAATTGGCGCTGTTTCCACAAACTGTATAACTGCCCGCAACTGTCGATCATCTCTCAGGGAGATGGCAGAACAGTTTAACATTCACCTGATTTGGGTACCGGGACATACTGATTTTTTGGGAAACTGCAAAGCCGACTCGCCAGAAAAGGAACCGGAATACCTATTCTACCGAAAATGGAAGAAATTGGTATGCCTACCTCCACAAGCAAACTATTGTTGCATCAAAACTCCATAAAACTCTTTGAGCAGGAAACATCTTTGCTCCGTAATAGGTGTTGTAACTGGACACTGTTTAATTGGTAGACACGCCAAAAGACTTGGCGTTTTCTCCAAAGAGTTTTGCAGAAGCTGCATGGATGAGGAGGAAGAAGAGACTATCTCACATCTTCTTTGTTCATGTAATGCTCTCTCCCAAGGAAGAATATTACACCTGGCGGAATACGTTTATGACGACACCAGTGATCTTAAACACATTGAGATTCACCGACTTCACCGCTTCATTCAAGGCCCCAACTGGTTTGATTAAAGAGTAAATTTCTCTTCATGTGGTATCACAATGGACCTTTCTAAGGTCAAAGTGTGTCAGCTGTTTTTCTGGCGACCAATTCAACCTAACATAACCTAATGTTGATATTAAGTAATCACATTTCTACTATGTATATGTATTTAGTTCAAGTTATAGAAATAACTCAGATTTCTATACAAACTTTATCCATTTCTTAATAATATTTTTATTATAGCAGAAGGGACTAAGACCAACAAGAAACAAAAACCTTTTTTCGGACTTATCTTCTGAAATTCCAAAGAATTTTCTGATCCTTTCACTCGTGTAATATTGAATATATAACGCGTGTTTTTAGACGTGTGGTTTTCAATCTGCCAATACTTTTTTCGGAGTTGAAATTTTGACAGCTGTTACTTGATTTATGCTCAGTTTGGTTTCCCATTTCATACTGAATAAACTTACTCCTTAAGAACGTTTGAAAATCGGCCACAACGAGGTGGCCACTGATCTCGATTTTATTATTCAATATTATTATTCAATAAGGATGTACAAGTAAGACTTAGTCTTTTATAGTACTTAACATTTGGATAGTAAGCAACAAATTATTCAATTATACTTAATCTAAGAAATGATTTTCCCAAGAAAATTTTGTTGAGCGATGAAGCTCACTTTTGGTTAAATGGGTACATCAAAAAGTAAAATTGTCGTATTTGGAGGGATCATTATCCTCAAGCCATTGTTGAGATGCCGTTACATCCTCAAAAAGTCACTGTTTGGTGTGCTCTGTGGGCAAATCCATATTTCTTCGAAAATGAAGCCGGCCATAATGTTACAGTCAGTGGGGAATGCTATAAAGCCATGACTAATGACTTTTTCGTACCTGAATTGGAGTATGTTGATGTGGATGACCTTTGGTTCCAACAAGACGGCTCTACATACCATACAGCTAACGAAACAATCAATTTATTGAAGGAACCTTTTGGTAAGCGCATTATTAAGCGTCGAGCGCCTGTTGCGTGGCCTACAAGATCGTGCGATTTAACACCGCCGGACTATTTCTTGTAGGGTTATGTCAAGTCGCTTGTCTACGCAATGGAAAAGATTATTCGGCGGGTTATTGCCGACATACGGATTCAACTGCTGCAAAAAGTGATCGAAAATAGGGCCTCTCGGCTGGAAATTATTCAACCCACCCGCGACGGCCACTTGCCCGAAATCATTTTTAAAACATATTTGAAAACTTATCTTTATAATAAAGCTTAATTCTTGTCCATAACACACGTCTAAAAAAAAACACCCGTTACTATGCCCTGCATTCTATTCGAACTGAAAGCATCGTTAATAACGTTTTACTAGAACGGCAGTATTTAGATTAAAATAAAATACTCAAATGCCTTCCTACAGCAGATGTATAGTTTGTTTATTCTTTTCGGGCCTAACGCATCATTGCTAAAAGTTTCAAAAAACTTGGCATGCTCTGCATGACTCTCGCAGAAGCTACATGGATCAGGAGGAGGGGGGAGAGACCACCTGCCTCCTTCATTGTTCATGCCCTGTTGTCTCCCATATATACGTAAATTACAACTGCTATCACAATCCTTCATCGATAAATCCACTGATCTAAGATACGTAGAGATTCATTAGCTGTATAGCTTAATTAGAGGCTCCAAATGTTTTTATTGAAGAGGTACTATCCCATCACATGGTACCCATCTCTGGTGTAAGTCTGTCAGCCTTTTCCCTGACAGCCACTTCAACCTAACAGTTCATTCGTAATATGAGTAGTCAACCTTCTAGGAATGCGCATCAAGCTACCCTTGAGCTTAACTTCGGACGTAATGTCAAGTATAGAGATTCTTTCTTTAGTCGTACAACACGAATGTGGACCGCTTTACCTAATATGTACTATTTTCGCCTTCCATTTTAATATTGAGAAATTAAAAGCCAATGTGCATCGGTAGCTCCTTTTTAAATCCTTTCCTACTTTATTAACCCTACCACGTGCTTTATCAAGGGTAAGCTAACACCCTTCAGTTATTCTTAGCTTTAAAGCTGCTTATAGATAATAATTATAATAAATAAGTCAACCATCTTGTATAGGGTCTTTCATATTCTCAATTTTACTTTTTATCAATTATATTTAACTCGTTTTAAATATTATTAAGAATTGTACCATTTTGAGATCTGTATTTTGTATTAAGCTGGCACACAGATTTTTGAAACCAGTGGGACAAGAAGATATTTTTTAGGATATGCTGAGTGCTGGATGAGAGTCCTCGTTGACCACTGTATCATTAGATTTATCCAGTGAAATATCAGCATCAATTTGTTCTGAAAACGACGTCAAGAATCCTAGCGTGTGGGATTGGAATGTTGTTTATTTGGTGCAGACAGAGCAAGCGACGTAATATTATCCAATATCATCCATTGAGAGGCACCATAGCTTATGTATCAGAGCTTCATGGGACGTATCTACTTCCGGTCTCGTACAGTTGCCAGAGTTCTTAAAGATCGAGACATACACAAATCTCCTGATCCAGATAGTATATCTCCTATTGTTCAAAAGATGTGTTCTTCTACGCTGGCAAAACAGCATTTGTCCAGCCTGTCAATAAAAAGGCGAATATTCTTCACCCTCCAATTACCGCCCAATTGAATTAACGTCCCTTCTTTCCAAGGTCATGGAAAGGCTGATTAATTTTCAGCTTTAGGAATATCTTGAAGAACGAAAGCTCCTTAATGGCCGGCAGTATGGCTTTTTAAGCAATAGGTCCACTGGTGATCTGATGGCATATCTGACCGAACAGTGGCACAAATCTTTACATCGTCTTGGAGAAAGTAAGATTATTGCGCTTAATATTTCAAAAGCATTTGATAGAGTTTGGCATCAAGCTCTCTTATCGAAAATGCGTGCATTTGGTATCGATGAATCTCTTCTTCGTCGGATTAGAAATTACCTTTCGGACCGTTAAATACAAGTTCTATTGGACGGTTTCAAGTCTGATATCCACAAAATAAATGCTGGTGTGCCTCAGGGCTCCGTATTGTCTCCGGCTCTTTTTCTCATTTTCATCAATGATCTTTTGTCTGAAACATCTAATCCAATATATTGTCTTGCTGACGACAGTACCCTCAGCTTTTCATATTCGTTTTTAGATTCACACCCTTGTCCTTCGGAAGTGGAACATCAACGGCAGCGTATGATAAGCTCATTAAATTCCGATCTCGACAGCATTGTCCAACAGGGAATAAAAAACCGCATAGAATTTAATGCTTCAAAAACCCAATGCTGTCTATTGTCGTTAAGGTGTTTGGGTTTTCTGAGACAATGCAAAAAAATATTTCTCCCCTTCTGATCTGGCTGTAATTTATAAAGCCTTCATTCGTCCAAAGATTGAGTACAACTGCCATATTTAGACAGCACTTAAGTCTTCTAGACAGAATCCAAAAAAGAGTTTTAAAAATGATAGGTTATAGAAGCAATTGAATCTCTGGAACACCGTGGCAATGCTTCATGCCTCTCACTGTTTTATCGCTATTTTTATAGACATTGTTCTTATGAAATCGGCAGTTGCATTCCTCCCCTAGAAATATTCATCCGTAATACTCGCGCTTCAAGGAATGCAAATCAGTTAACCCTTGAGCCCCACTTCACTCATACTGTCAAGCATAGGGATTCCTTATTCAGCCGAACCACACGAATGTGGAATTCTTTGCCCTTAAGAGTTATCCCCTCCCATTGCGATATTCAAACATTTAATACCAATGTACATCGGTATCCTGTCTCATCCTTTCCCCTTTACCTTATTGCTCGTACTGTGTTAAAACATTTTAAGTGTAGTCATAACCCCTTGAGTGCGCGCATATTTATAAAAAAAAAAAAAAAAAAAAAAAAACGTTTCCAAGAAACATTAATTAGATTAAAATCTCCGAGGCATATAATTTCGTTATTGTCGTTCATTAAATCAAAAACTAAATTAAACAAAATTCCAATTGTCGATACCTAATAAAATGTTACCAAGACCTGTTTTTGAAGGTTGTTATTCCGTGTGTAGATTTTAATTATAATTTGGGTGATCTAACAAAAAAAGGAGTATTCAATGTCCTTCTTCCCAAGTACAGCGGTTATCGATTTATTACAAAATAACAAATTAAAGAATCGGCCCTACCATGCATATACAGCCTTTAAAATTAAACAGATTTGCTTGCCTCCTCATTTTCCCGACAATAAACCGATTAAGGGCCAAATTTTTCTTTTTAACAAATATGTATTCTTCCATCAGCAAAACAAAAATTACAATACACTTCCAATTTAGGTTTTGTCCTCTCAATTTCATAATTTCCATATTTTTATGTGATTCTCGTAAAAAACACCATCAGCTCAAATTGGCTCTATAAAACTTTAACAACCCCAAAAGCCAGCTGAATGTCTTTTCCTTGTTGTATTGCACAACAAGAGGGATTTTATGATTAAACACCCACCATTGTCAGCACCATGAAGTCAAAGAGCCTCAGGGTCACGTCTTTCATTATTCTCCCTTACCTCCATCACCAGACTGTTATATTTCCTACAGGGTAAATTCGTACAAGTATATAAGTTAAATGATGGGGTGTGCATCAGCTAAAGTAAAAGATTCATTCGACTTCAACATGATGCGGGGGATAAATCATCGCAATCATCACGTTCAATTACTCCCGAGGGTGGATTTACTGTAAATGGGCGGAGATGTAATGATTTGTTGTAAAAGAAAACCAAAAGTAAAATGGTCTACCATAGCTAAGCGATGAGATTTCCTTTTTTTATTTATGCGTATTTCGGTGTATTTATGTGGATCAATGTCACCAACTTGAAAAGAGACGCTCACGCTGAGGCTGCTGTGTATGCGGGTGGAATGGAGGCAATTTAAAACTTACTGGTAAGTGGAACATGTTAAGGTTAATGATATTTAAAATGAAGAGACAATTTTTACAAGACGTCAAGGTATATGTGTTTTTCGTATTGGATTTTTTCAAAATATGAAATAAGGTTTTTCATTCATTTGAGCAATGTCTAAAAAAGTGCCAGGGAAAATTGATCTTAACAAATGTCTAAAATATTGAAATATTTAAATACATTTTAGTATTAAAAACCAAAATCTAAATACATACATATATACATATGGTGTGAAAAATTTATAGCAATTCATCAATTGAGAACGGCTGGGCCGATAAGGCTCAATTTTTACTTGCGATTTTTGCCAGTTTTGCATTTGGAAAAAAATCGAACTAGAGATTTTAATCAAACTTGACATTACGATGACAGAGAACACCAAAAAGTGGCTCCCGCAATCCCGTCTGTCTGTCTGTACAACGATCTTCAACCTCAGCGGTTGAAGCGATTTTTTTAAATTTGATATTTATGCGTTTTAGGTTATGATGTTTCAACACAGCGCAGCTGTGAAGGGAAGGAAGGAAAAAGAAAGAATAATGGGAAAGATGTGTGGCACGATGTCCTGAGACTAAGGTAGTAGTCTCAGATTTTTATCTCCAACGTTGGCGGCTAAACCAATGCGGGAAGTGGTGTGTCTTATTTGTTGTGTCCCTTAACTCGCATTATTTTATTCATTGTCATAATTGTTAGGTACAGTCTAAATAGATTTTTGAAGTGGTTTTTTAGCCCAAAAAATAACTGTACTTGCCATACAATTTTGTCTACCATCTTAATTATCTCAAAAACGGCTCTAACAATTTTTATAAAAAAAAAAAACTGTGTGTACTATTTTAGGTATATTATAGGTGTTCGAAATTTAAAAAATATCTGTTTCGGCTGTTTTGGTCGTAATGTTTTTTAATGAAACAATTTCATTTCCTTTCCCGACGTTTCGACATTGGTTGCCGGCTTCTTCAGGGGATCTTTCATTTAGAAAAATAAATTCAACATATTATACACATGAGAACATTTAGTGTAAAATTTTGGCAAACTTACATTTAGTAGGTATTACAGATAAACATAAATAATACAATGAAAGACAAATATAAGGCAATGTTTAAATAAAATTGCTTATGATATTAAAAAAAACTTCGATTGAAGTTTAGTCGGCTTTAAATTGTCATGGATTCTGCCAAGGAGCAGTAAACCAATGAAATGTTCTGGCTGTCTTGTTTACGATTTATACTGTTTTTGTTATTAATAATATGAAGCGTTTCTAGAGTATACCGCTTGGAGACATGTTTCTCCCTTTCCAGGATTTCCACTCTGTCAAAATCTGGTTTGTGTCCACGCTCAATGGAATGTAAGGCCATTGCTGTCTTCCCAGTGCTTTTTAAATTAATGTTGGATTTGTGGTTGGAAATTCGTTGACGAAGAAGTTGTTACGTTGTGCCGATATAGGAAAGATTGCAATTTTCATCCGCATTGCCACGACAGTTAATTTTATAGACTACGTCTGTGCACTTATCCTTTTCCGTTTTTGTTTTCATGTTGGTGAAAAGAGGTGCCAGCATCCTATTGGATTTATATGCTAAATTGACACAATTAGTGCTTTTTTTTACCGTCTCTTTAAAGCTTTCTGACAGTTTGGGAACATAAACTATACTCTCATAAATACCTCTCTCTTTTTGTCGATTATCAACAGGAGCTTTTTGTTTTTGGCGAAGTATCAAGCTCTGTATAATTTCCATTGGATAGCCATTATCTAGGAGAATTTGTGTGACTATTTTCTCATTTGCGGCGTGAAATTCCCGGTCAAGACTTTTTGAACTAGATTAGAGGCTATATTAATAAGAATATACTTTGCTTGATTGGATCTAAAGTTGACAAGTCTTTTAGATGCTGTGTCTTTCTGATACCAATTGAAAGAGAGTCTATCATTAACGCGATGAATTTTGACGTCTAAGAACGTTATCGCTTTGTTTTGTTCCCTCTAAACGGTAAATTGTATTTTTTCATGGTATGAATTAAGGCATCGTAAAACATTGTCGACGTCCCCCTCATTAACAACTGCAAATATATCATCTACATATTTGACGATTATCTTTGGTTTGTTACTATCGGCAAATTTGTTGTCCAAATCTAAATCGGCAATGGTAGGAGAAAGTGGATTTCTCATTGGCATTCCATGAAATTGTCTGGATTAGTAATCTTTTTACTTTATAAGGTAATTGTATTCTTTAAGACAAAAATTCAACAACTCTATAAATTTGGCTTGGCTCAACTGTGTATGTTAACTAATTGTCTCCCATTTTTTCCTAATGATGGCTACTGCCAGTTGTACAGAAACATTAGTAAATAATGATAAAACATCATAACATCATTGGTCAATAACTTAACTATAAGTATTTTAGGTATAGCCTACATTTTGGTGAACATTTTTTCTTACATATTTTGTTATTAACGCAGTACTTCCAATAAAATGTTTTTGGATTATCAAAAAGTCGAAAATTCGTGGTGGAGTTGGAAAATTTCAAATAATTGTGAAACTCAATGTGATTAAAGACCGTTTGCGTGCATTTTGGTTAGAGAAGTGAACGAGATAAATAATAATATCATTGTGCTGGGATCAATACAACAACCCACAAAGATGGCGTTATACGTTGACTTAGGATGTGCGCAATCTGACAGATGGACAGGTTCACGCTGCAGAATCGCCACCTGAAATTCGACAAAATGTTATAAGAAGAAGACCAGTCGTAAGTGTAGATTTGAATCGCGCTGCTTTCGAAAACGATCTTCGCCAGATCAAGCCAGCATTGCAATGTATTGAAGTTTCAATCGTAACCTCCCGACTTATGATGCGATGGCTGGTGGCAAGGTAAAATTGTCAGTTTTGACTCATCCGCCAGAGCCATTGTATTCGTTTCTCTATGGAAACACATTTAAATCCAAACATTTCCTATAAAATAAGCAAATATATAACGGCTGCTTCCAAATGACGCCGTCATTTGGAGTAGAACATTCAGATTCAAAGTCAAATTCGCCATCGAACGGGCGCTGGTGTTACCACCACTAAACGAAGATTATTATAATCTTTCAGAAATATGTCCTTAGTGATTCGGCAATTGAACTAGATCAGCGTTGTGCATCTTCTGACGACTACAATATCGCTTTCTAATGATTTTGATTCCATTCAAATAAATCACATTGAAATTTGAACTTATTTACTTATGATGGCGCTACTAGAGTGTGGTGCTCCTGTGCCTTGCATAGTATGCCCCTCCAGCGGGCTAGATGTCTAGACTGCCGTCTCTAATTTTGCACTCCAAGTTATCGGAGGTCTCCCACTACCTGGTCGGTCCATCGAAGTTAAGGTCTACCTTGGCTTCTGGCTCCCTCTGGTTTGGCGTTGAAGACTTTTCGAGCTGGAGCGTCGATGTACATCCGCTCTAAATAGCCCAGCCATCTTAGTCGTTAAATTCAAATTTTACTGGCTAGGCTTATGTCGCTGTAAAGTTCGCTATAGTTCGTCGTTGTATCTTCTTCGCCAAATGTTGTTTTCTCGATTTACGCAGAGAGGACCATAGATCGTACGCAGAACTTTTCTCGCCAAGACTCCAATTGACTTTTCATCCGATTGGGAGAGGGTTCATGCTTCTGCACCATATGGCAGGACCGGGATAATGAGTGTTCTATACAGTGTCACCTTGGTTCTTCTCGATGCTGACTTATCCCTCAATTGCTTACTCAGCCCAAAGAAACAGCGATTAGCCAGAGTTAGCCTGCGTTTGATTTCAGCGCTGATGTTGTTGCCTGTATTTATAGCAGTACGCAGAGGTAGATAAACTCACTGACTACCTCGAAGTTATGCCTATCAATGGTCACGTTCTGACCAAGTCGGTGATGGGAATGGTTTGTGTTGATGTCAACTTGTTGCTGACTCCAGTAGTGAAGGCACCTGTTACTGCTCGCTTTGCTCATCCTATCACGTCAATGTCGTCTACAAACCCAAGTGATTCTGTCGATTTATCGAAGATAATGCCCGATGTGCTGGCATGGATGTCTCGAATGACATTTTCAAGCACAATGTTAAATGTGGATGGCAATGGTGCAGTGTATAAAGTGCTTGATTGGTAACTAATACGTGTGGGCTCGATCCCCACGCTAGGCGCATTCTTTTCTATACCCCCAATCTTAATTGGATGCCACCCATGGGTTAAAATGAGACAGTCAATACCTGGTACTCAAATCCACTGTGCCAAACTAGTGCGGTGCAATTCAGGTTGCATTTAAAGGACTTTGGGTCTTACAGACAGATAGTTAAATTTCAAAATGCATGACAGTGGTTTCGAAGGATTCAGTAGAGCCCCTACCAACTTTGACGTTTGAAATTTGAACTACCTGTGTTTTAGTACCACTCTGGAGTCTATCTAAAGGCGTTAAATTGCGAACCTAGTATATGAGATAAATGTGGTTCATAAGTTTTTGTTGAAATAAACAAAATAAAAAAACAAATCTTACTCATATGCCATCACTATCAGTCATCGAAAGTCGATGCATCTCATATCCTGCGGCAGACTTAACAACTTTTTGTTGCATTGCCAAAACAAAGCCAATTAATTCGTTACTTCGTGTGGTAGGTAGTACTTCCAAATAACAAAGGCAATTAACAACAAAAGACGGAAATTACATCCTTTTTTGTTCTGTTTCATCAGCAAATCACGCAACAATCTGTGCAAAAAAGAAAAATAAGTAGCTACAAATAATCTGCAAATAATCACTTTTTATTAAACGACGAGGATTTCTTTTTCGTGTTTTTTTTCCATCCGAGGAACATATGCCACGCAATTTGTTATACTGTGCATAAAAGCCAATTATCCTTCCTTTGTGTGTTCTGATTGAGAAAAGAATTAAAAGAGGTCGTGCGAATTGACCAGGTGCTTAACATCTTTCACAAGGAGCTTTGAGAATCCTTTCGCAGGATCCATGATGTTGAAAAAATTATAGGTATGTAGGTATATAACCTACTTATTCTGCGGTTCTGTGGTTCCCCACCACTGTGGCACTGGCACACCACCATACATACATAATTGGTTCAGGATTTTCCAAATTAAATTATGACTTACCATTCATTCCTTTTGACCACAAATATATTAACTCCAAGGCAGATTTTAAACATTATTATCTCTTAAATCGCAATCTTATTCTGCTTCGTCATGTGTTACAAGTTCAGACATCAACCACAAATTGTAAGATACATTTTTGTGTACGTACCATGTTGAAGTGATTTTCATCCTTAACAAGACAATCCACAACATAGCGACGAGTAATTTAATACGCCCGGCCCTGCCCGGTAGATTATTATTATATGCAGTGAAATTGATGCGTCGTCGCCGTCACCGTTGTCGTCCCCTGGGAATGTTTTATTTTATATCCAGGGACACAATCATTCATCTCAACTGCTGTTGTTGTTGTTTGTTAATCCAAAACCCTATATTGCAACCAGGGGATGTGAAATCTTTACCCGCTGCACAGCGCCGCAGCTCACCAAATTAAATGGGTCGATCCGATAAGGTAATTGGGGTGAAGTGTATGTCAACAAGGGAGGGTTACAATTATACAAGTTCTGATAAATGGAAGGGATATCAATTTAGATTTCTTTAGACGCCATGTTGAACACGATAATGTTGTTTGTACGTTTATAAGGCGAACAAGCGGAACCCATACTCATGCATGAGCTCAGTTCAATGTCAATTAAATTCTATTCAGTGGTTAAGTGGAAGTTTTATTTGATTTAAAGAACAGTCACACAATCACTTTAAATTAAATGAGATTTTCTTTAAAGGGTGTTTTATATACATATTTATCTATATGATAATTTGTTGTTTTTTTATGAATATTTTAAAATATAAATACATTTTAATTACCTAAGGTAGAAATATTAAAACTTAAATTTTATATTGTGTAGTTAGTTTACTATTGCACGTAAAAAATGAGAGAGTTATCTTTAAACAAATTTAGGATTGTGCGCTTAGTTAAGTCAATCCATACAATAAATAGATTTACAGACCACACTATCAGCAGCACGGTTGCCTCTGTCAATAAAAAAAACTTACCAAGTTTTCCGAAAAAACCTACCAACGCTTAATTTATTTTTTTTTTTTGAAAAAAATATACAGCATTTATAAGGCATTTAAAAAATAAAATACACGACTGGATCGCAAGAACTTGCTCTTATGTTCGATCGCACATAATCAGTCGAACACAAAACAATCAATAGCACACGATGTTGAGTATACAAGCAGCTAAATATATAAAGGGTGTTTTTTTAGACGTATGGTTTTTAATCTGGCAATACTTTTTTCGGAGTTGGTCTTTTTGAGAGCTGTCACTTGATTTATGTTCAGTTTGGTTTGGCGAAATGCAAAACTATAATAATGGTTCGTGGGCCACGCCACAGGCTCACGACGCGAGATAATGCACTCACCAAAAGTTTCCTTCAATAAATTGATTGTTTCGTTGGCGCCGTTTCGTTGGAACCAAAGGTCGTCTCCCGAACAATTATTTTGGTAATAAATTTGCATGACTTGCAAATGTTGTTCAGGAGTAAGTCTATTCAATATGAAACCAAACTGAGAATAAATCAAGTGACAGCTGTCAAATAGACCAACTTGGAAAAAAGTATTGCCAGATTGAAAACCACACGTTTAAAAACAAACCTGTTATGTACACACATTTTTATACAAAAAATGTTGGTATGGCAATCATAAGTATTTAACAATATTAATTTCAAAATAAAATCTTAGAAGATCCCCCCGAAGATTGTACCCCGATAGCGCAATAAAATAAATATGTAAAAGCGAATATCGAGGTTACAATGGACACTTCAATGTCTGATAAACATTTTTCAGGCGTTATAACAAACAAATTTTTCAAGTTTATTTTTTGAAATACACCTGTTTCAATGCAATTTGGGCGTCCTTGATCTTTCAGAACCAACCTGGATTTCGTAATCGGTTGTATATGTTTTTTTTTTCTAATTATTAATGCTTAAGGAATTGGCATTTCATATTCAACGCCAATTAGTCAATTATTTTGATAAAATGTCTATCTATTTTTGTGCATTCTAATGCCGGATTTACACGGCTGCCAAATTGGCAGTATTGCTGACAAAATTTTTGTTTGTCGAGTAAATAGTCAAAAATGTGGCAGTATATTTGTCATTAAAAAACTGCCAGCCAAAATTTTCGTTAGGTTGTGGCATTATACTGACATCGTGGAAAATCAGTATTGACAACAATTTTAAAATAATGACTATTTGCAATAGGCGTTTTTCTTTTTTCGTTCAGAGCAGAGCACTGAACAGGGTTGGAACACATAGTTTATGCACTGAACTTGTTCCAAACAGAGCGAGCTCTGAACACTGCTATATTTTATAAACACACTTGAACCACACAAATGAGAACACATTTTCATTTTAACCATAAAAAGCAATATAACACAATACCTACCCTTTTTTGTACACTGATACACACCCAAATACAGAAAATCAATAAACGATCAACTTCTTTCGCCAACTTATACACATTTTCCTTCTTGATACACATGGCATTTGGTGCGTTCAGCAATTTACTCACATACTCAGTCAATTATGTTCGAGCACGTCGAGTGCGATCTAAACATGTTCAGAACGAAAAAAGAAACACACATTTGGAGCTCTGAGTTAAAAAGAAACACAAACAAATTTTTTAACAACTCGGACTCTGCTCTGAACTAAAAAAGAAAAACGCCTAATAAAGAATGAACCTGCTCATTCATTACTGACAGTTGGCAGTACTTTTATCTGTCATTGTTTTAGTAAACGAATGTCATTAATTAAATTAATGAGAGCAGAATTTTGGCGGTAAATACTGCAAAATTGGCAGTCGTGTAAGACCGGCATAGCAAATTAGAAAGCTTGAATAACCAAATGCAATACATATTATTTTACTTTAAGCTATCAATTTACGCAATTAGTTAATTCAATTAGTCTCTAGTTACAAGTGTAGTTCTATTGAAAAATAATGTAGAGATTAATCAATTAATTATTAAAAAGTTTTTGTTTGATGTAAAAACCTAGCAAATAATTGAATTGAAACCTACCAACGTACCAGAGCTGAAAAAACTTACCAAGTTTGGTAGAATCCTACCAAAACGGCTTTTAAAAGTAAATTGTGCCCCCCCCCCCCACACTCAGCGAAAAAAACAACGTAAATCAAAGAAAACGACTTTGATTTAAGTATATTTAGGATGATTCGGGGTTAAAGATGAAAACTTTTAGAATCAAAGTGGAACATCATTGATTCAACGTTTTTTCCTATATGAAAACGAATAGTTTTCATGCTTGATTTAAAAACGTTTTCCTTTGATTTAAGGTGGAATCATAGTAAAATCAATATCATCCAACTTTAAAACAAAATGGAACAACTTCTATTCTACTGTACGCCATATTTGATTCAAACGCATACATCTTTGAAAGTACAATGCTCCAACTTTATTTTTAGAGATGTGCATCGTTAAATTAAATATATAATAATATAACTTTGAAATTATTATCTTTCAATTTTAATTTCACTATACGTTTCAATGTTGTGTTAAGTAAATTGTTATAGAAATTACTTTACTTTATCAACCATGAAACGTTCTAGAATTTACTACTTTATGTTTGTAAAATAACAACTTGTTAAATAACAACCCATGATTTACTACAATCTTAATTACAGTGGGTCGATTTGAAAACTGATTATTCAAATTAATGTTGATGTCACATTGAAAATCTTTCATCAATGTTTGTGGAAGAAAAATCGAATATATGTATAAGTGGTATTTGTAAGTGGGTGCAGCTTCGAAATGATGTTGAACAAAGTAGAATCAACTATGTTACACTCTGAAAGTTGAGAATGAAATTATAAATTTGGATAAATTTTAGCATTTTCCACTTTAAATCAAGTTTGAACGCTCTTAATAATTTATGAAAGTTGTTTCACTGTTGAATCGACTACGGTTCACTTTAAAACAAAAATGACAATATTTAAAACAACTATGCTTAGTTAAATCAATATATTTTCAACGTTAAATTAAATACGTTGGTGATACTATTTTCCAACGTTAAATCAAATACGATTTATTAAATTTTACATTGCCTCTTTCCCAGAGTGTATATATATTTTCTTTTATATTATCAGATGTTTTATATATAAAAATAAAATGCACGACTAGATAGCACCTACTTGCTCTTATGTTTGATCACATCGTATGCAAGAGATTTCTATTAAGAATCTATGCTTTAGAAATATTAAATTTTTGAAAAAAAAAAACAATTTGCAAAAATCCAAAAAAATATTTTTCGAAAATTTTGGTATGATGAATTAATTACGCGCCGATGTTTTAAATCTATTGTTTACATTTGAAGTCTATTTTATGTTTTGAATAAAAATTTTAAGTTATTTAATTTTTTTTTCATTTAAAATTTAGAACTTTTGAGGTATGTACTTTTGGCAGGTAAAGAAAATTACTTAAAAAGTTTAATTTGACCATAATAGCCAAATGGATCTTTAGAAAAGCAACAAATGGTCATGTGGCCATATAGCACTTTCACAATGGCCATACGGACATATTTATGTCATATAAAATTTGGGACTTTTATCCCATCAATACCAAACAAAAGTTGGTACTTATGTCCCACCGATGTGCGACATATATGTCCCATATTAGTGTTTGGGACTTATGTCTTACCTATGTGGGACATAAGTCCAATAAGTAAAAATTGGGACTTATGTTACGGGGACTTATTTCCCTGCGCCGATCTAATTTGGTTTTGACCTAATTGCAATTTTTTCAACGGCCTCATTTTTTCGAGGAGTTGCTCTTTAATTTCCGAATAAATTTTTTATGATCATTTTAGGGATTGTCTTCTATTACATGAAGTGTTGTGCCATGCAGCATTTTGTATGACCTTAAAATATTTATTTGTATACATAATGACTGATTTCGTCCTATGATAGGTACGTGAAAACTGACACATGGCAACGTTTAGACACAATTGATTACCTCAATGTGAAATTGTATTTATATGTTCTTGAATAAAACGACAAAGCATGAATGATTTGTATCAAGTACTGCATTTATGACCTTTAAAAATTAACTCGAATGACAATTATAAAAACAACGAATAATGAATAATTGTGGGCCTATGTGGCTACCTTGTGGTACCTACACCTTATGTGTTCTGGATTTAAATTTATCCAATTTGACGAATTGAATACGATTTTTACTTCCGATTATAGGTACTAGTTATAAGGAAAGTTATGTATTTGTAAAAAACAAAGTTTTTTTTCTAACAATCAAACATGACATTACTATCATAGAGAACACCAAAAACGTGGGTCCCGCAATTCCGTCTGTCTGTCTATAGAACGATCTACAGCCTAAACGGCTGAATCGATTTGGTTCAAACTTGGTACTTAGGCGGTTTAGCTGATTGTCCAAAATAGATTCTTAAATCGTTGTTTTATGCCCAAAAATAACGGTACTTGCCATACAAATTTTTCTACGAACTTAATTATCTCGAAAACGGCTTCGACGATTTTGATAAAAATTATTGTGTGTACTAACTTGGGTATGTTCTACATTTCGGCCGAAAAAAAATTAAAAATATATTGTTATTAACGTTATTAACCTGCCATACAACCATTTCATTGATTTTCGACTTTCTCATAAACCGCTCAACGGATTTCGATCAAAATTTGTTCACAGGATCTCCTTCAAATTCTAAATATTAGTGCATTTCAAAATTTTCGAAAAATAGTTTTTTTTGGATTTAAAAAAAAATAATATTTTTTTTTTTTTTGAAAATTCAATATTTCGAGAACGGGTGGGTGATTTTTTTCTGAAATGTTGTTTTTAAGTTTATATTATTAAATATTTAAAATTTTCATACCAATTTTTTGTAGAAAAAAATTAAGAATTTGTCTATATAAAAAATTAAGGCAAACACGATTTTAAAAATACTTTTAGCCGATTCCATTAAGAATCTTTTGCATATAATGTGATCGAACATAGGAGCAAGTACATGCGATCCAGTCGAGCATCTTATTTAAAAAGGAGAAGATCCAACTTAAGAAACTTGAATGTTGTTTTGAAAGCTTGAAAATTAATATCGTTTGGATTAGTCTGTCGAAATTATTAACAAAATTCGTTAAGATAATGTCCTTCTGGTAACCATTCTCAAATCCACTGAGAATAAGTTCACATATCACACATTAGTCTTTAATTTGTTGAATTTTTTCTTGATCCTGACAAATATATGACTATGACCGTATATACATTGAATGCACTAAAAATTGTATGGATATTTATAGTTCATTTTCATTACAAAGGAAATTATTTATAATTGTAATAAATGTTGCTTACAATTAAATAACTCTGAGGTGAAATGATTCTACCTTAACCATAAGTTTCACTGAGTACTATAATATTATAATCTTAGTATCCAAAGTATATTATTGTAATCATCAAAGAATCAAATCACTTTTAATTGTAAAGACCAATCACTCAATTTACATCCCAACGGATAAGTGTTCTAATCAAACGCCATTCATCAAATAAATAACCCATGACGTTAACATCCCAAAGATAGATGACTTCTCTTGTCAACCCTTCACAAAACTACAATAAAGGAAGATGAAAAAAAAAAATAAAACAACACAAAAAAGGGCAATTGATCAAGACTTCATCCCCCATGTATTCGTTTCATTCGGTATTTCAAGTCTGCGGATAGCTCGTAAACTATATAAGTTCACATCCTTTTATGAACTTACAAATTACCATTTGATTTAGTTCGTTACAAGGCAATCAAATCGAAATGATAAATGATGACAGAGGCAGGGGGAAGTAGTTTATTTAAAAACACACACACACAGGAGCACGTCATGGACATGAAAAACCAATTCACAACCCCTATAAAATTACCCGAAAAATATGGACAAAAACGGATTCGCTTTTCGTTTTAAGGTTTTATGTTTTTTTTTTTTTTTGTTGCAATCTTGATAGTCAATAAAAACTACATACCTACCTTACCCAACGAAATACGTGCCTGTTCGTAATGCATGGCGTAGAAGTATACTCTTGGTATACTTTGTCCCTTAATCCTGATGGCATATTACTTTCCCGGTCCTGGCGGATAACCCATTTTTGTGGATTTATTGCCGCAACCCTCTGCTTTTTTTTGGAAATCCAATAAAAATATGATTATACTCACACTTCTGCTTACCACAGTGAAAGTTGCATTGCATTGTTCTATTTATTAAGTCAATTGTTGTTGATTTAATTTTTGTTATGTATTTGTTCTGATATTTTGTGCATATTAGTGATAGTCTTAGGTGTGTGTATTTTTTCAAAAAAAATTTAAATTACTTTAAGGTTTTTTAGTAAAGTTTATTCTGATTAAATAAAATTTACACTTCATTTTGCATGTAAACATAAATGTCGAAAACGCCTCGAAGTCAAAATAATTTCTGAGCAAATATTGCTAAAATAATTATGGGGCACTGTTCGTAATTGGTTGATTCGATTTATGGAAAAAGCTTATCATGTAGAATATAATGAGTATCATGGTAGTGACAACCATATATTCGCCATTCTGTTCTTGTAGATTTACGACTTGATAGCAAAATTGGCAAATGGGAGCGAGTAATAAAACTGTTGGAATTGCCGCCAGCGACCGATAATTACTGGTTATTGTGTGCAACGAAAATATTTATAAAATACCAGTCACGCTTTATTCTTCTTGATAAAAAATCAAAGTTAAGTGATGAGCGAGTGAGAAGATGGGAACGGATTTAAGATGAGATAGCGATATGTACACATTCGATTTGAATATTGAATGTTTTAATAGGAGGGACAATTAGATCCAGGTAAAGCATTCCACATTCATAAAGTGCGACTGAAAAATGAATCAATTCGTTTGTACTTGACAATAAATCCCAAGCTGGCCTCTTCTTCTGAGGGTAAGCTATGATGGACATTTCTAGAAGCGCGATTATTACGTTTCAATCACGTAAGGGAACCAATTCAAATGATTATATCACTCCATAGAAGACTGCGAAACAACAGTGAGAGTAGTGATAAGATTTGGTATTCTGACTTTTAGGAGAATATTGTGGTAGTACCATACCAGAAGTGAGAATTGTTGATGGTTTCCTCGATCCAAAAACGGCTACTTTAACGAAAGTAGAGATCATCATATGCTGCCATTGTATGTCCACGTCAGAAATATATGCGGTTAATTTAGAAATTATTATGAAAAGCTTATAAACCTTAAAAAATAGAGTCGAAGGCAAAACGAAGAGATTTGATTTGATTAGTTCCTTGTCTACATAATTTTAAATCCAACGAAGAAAAGATTCATCAATACTAATTCTACCATTTTTTTTTTTTTAAATTCATTTTTATTTAATCTTACTTATAACTATCTTAAAGCTAGACAAAAATGTTTAAAACTAGCCTAATTATCAATAACTTACAACTAATTTACTGGCTCTTTACGGGCGCTCTAAACTAAACTATATCTCTTAATACTAATGTCTTTCGACCTTAAATCTATTTTAATTAATTATAATTATTTTATTTTTATTTCACCAAGAAAACATATTTAAAAAAAAAACTCGAGTCATATCATATTTTTAATTTTTTTTTATAAACTACCTAACGCTAGACTAAGAATAATTAAAACTATATACTTTTTTGTTTATATTTTGCATACGCATGCAGACACACAGCTATATTCACCCCATACATACACGTACATACGCATATACATATACGTACGTACATACATGTACAGTTACGCAGGTACATGCACATATGCCTCCGCATACATACATATTTTTAATTTTTTTTTTGGTGCCACCCCGACTGTTCCCTATACCTAATTACCCTAAATGTATTTAAGTCGGCCAAGACATATCTTAATCGACTTTTAATATCACGATGCTGTTCAGAGAGCCACCAGAACTGGTTCTCCTGTTTCGCCCTATCCCTTCGGTCCCGATCGGACACAGTCCTACTAAACCGAAGGCGCTCCTCTCCAACTTGAGCGATGACGTCTCGACCATACAGGAGTCGCCTATCTACAGTCTTATGGCTGACGTGGTAGATAAGCGGAACCGCTATTCTATCCTGTATCGGCCCTCGACTGTCTAAATAGAGGAATGCCTCGGGAGGGATGTAACCACTTAACCGCGCACTCTCAAAATATTCGTTATTGGGGTAATAAGCCCCAAAAATTAAGCTTTTAGTTGAGGACATCGCTCTTGCAACGTGACCCCGAATCAGCTTAAACAAAAAATTATCTATTCTGTTTATGTTGGCTCCGTTGTATAGAACCTGGTTGGAATAATATCTTGTGTACTCCGACTCTGGTGTTCTGTGTAATCCAAGGCAACGTCTAAGACACTGCCTCTCAAACACCCGAATCTTTTCCATTTGAGATGGGGCAACGTTGAACCACACCGGGCATCCGTAGGCAATCTCGGCCTGATGAGGGCCATGTAGCAAATCACCTTCACCCTGCTGTCAAGATGGCTGCTATAAAACAGTCGTATTGTCAAGGCAAAGGCTCCCGTAGCCCTGGCCAAAGCAGCCCCTATATGTCTGTCGAAATACAAATACTGATCCAACCAAGGTACTTTACTACACTTTTACTCGCCAGTGGATATCCATGTGGCCCTACGATCACCAGCTTGCGCCAGTTCTTTCTCGTATCCCTTGAGGCGCTAGACAACGGAGTCCTAAACAAAATAGTTTCTGATTTCTGGAAGTTGATTTTCAACTTCCAGTCATCACAATATCGCTGAATCTTGTCGAAGTCACTCTGCAAAAGATTTTTAATGACCTCAATTGTATTAGCTGTTCTGTACGCAATTAGATCGCCGGCGTACGCAATTGCCTGAGTTAGACTACCTATCAGATCGCTGGTGTAAATACTGAATAGAATCGGCGAGTTAACCGCTCCCTGCTGAAGACCTTTTATAATATTAAAAATTGCGGTAGAAGTTACATTGCCCCTCTTGACAACAAACTTTCTACCATTTAGCATGTCATAAAGCATATACAATAGAGGTTTACTTATACCTAGTCTGGATAGCTTTAGATAGAGACCTTCTAACCATACGGTGTCGAAGGCCTTCTCCAAATCAACCAGACAGGCACCCGTACACTGCTTTTTAGTTTTGTTCCATTGGATATCAGAAACTAGTTTAGACGCGGCATGAATTGTGTCATGTCCCGCCTTAAAACCGAACTGATTATCCGGGATGATATTTTTGTCCTCCGCCCACTTGAACAGGGCTCTATTAATAACCTTTTCAAATACTTTGCTGATACTCGGAAGAAGACTTATCGACCGGAGATTCGCCGGATTGGATTTGTCCTTTCCCTTTTTTGGGAGAGGGTGCACCACAGCTGTCTTCCACCGCACTGGATAATATGCATTATTCAGCGCGTTGTTAAATAGTGTGGTATAAATATCAACTGCTTCTTGAGGCAAATGTCGTAGTACAGCGTTGGATATACCATCGACTCCTGCTGACTTCTTTTTCTTTAATGAATCGAAGATGAGCTGGAGCTCATTCTTCGAAATTAAAAAGGAACTGGGCCCATTTCGGTCGGCGATTATGGCGTTTGCCAAATCTTCATCATTAAACCCGGTAAAACCAAGGTTCTCAGATCGCCATTCGGTTATATCGTTCCGGAGCCATAAGTGGTGAAGCAGGGCTCTGTTCTCCAGGTCATGATTCGGGCGAATGCTAGCATTCACCTTGTACACTTGCTGGAAAGCAGCCCCCACAGCCTCCACTCTCTCCTGCGGATCTTCGACTATATAGAGGTCATCGTCCAATACGGCACCCTCTGGGTCTATTCCTGCGGTCAGAAGTACGTCTCTGTTCTCTGTCGTCCTCTGGAGCTTAAGACACGGAAGATCGTTTTGATCCTTTCTTCTAAAAATCTTATTAATTTTTGGGAACATACTTGGGTCGCTAGAGTTAACGGCACGAATTTTATTGTCCCAGAACAAATTAATAGCCAACCTATAATTTTCTTTGATCAATTGATTGATGTTTTCAGTGTCCTAATCTCCAGATCTCGTGTATCAGTAAACCGTGTGTACAAGCGTTTTAGTCTTGTCAGTAGTCCACTTTTTTGTCTGTGAAGTACGTCAATTGTCGCGTTACGGTACATGTCAATTGCGTTACGTTCTTTGTATTTCGGTATTGTTTTGTTCATTGTTCGTAGAATCGTTTCGTCAATTTGTTCTAAGTATCTGTCGATTTCAGTATTTGTTAGGTTCCTGTCATTTGGTGGGGCTATACCATTTGAACGTAATTCACTCAATAAGGCATTGGAGAAGCGTGGCCAGCGCACCTTACTGTAATTGTAAGTATGCACAGGCACATACTTCTCCAACTCCATAAGCTCGTTCGGAAGTTGTATAACGGCGGCGAATCCGCAGTGGTCACTGTCGTACTCGATCGTTCGTAAACAATTTCTTGGTCGTTGACGCACAGTGTCAGTAATTGTTAGTCTTGCGTCTTTCAGCAATAGATCCAGATAGGCACCGCTTCTTGGAAACGATGGCGTCTCTGTGGCTAGAAGATCGAGGCGATACTCAAGGTTGTATCGACCCATCCAATTATACAAATGGTTACCTCTTCTACCATTTTCTATTGAAGATCTCGATGCCATGTGCTCTCAAATTCTTCTGAAATATAAAATTCAATATTCTTACTTTTTTCCAAAACGATTCTGATCAACATTTGAACGATTCGTTATTCAATGTGTTTCTTAAGTTGATGATTACTCTGCCTTTTATGATCTTAGAATGAAGAGAATAAGGAGTACAATTAGTGATACGTACAGGATGAACAAAAGTCCCCCTTTTTAAGGAAGGTACATACCTGTTTTTTTTATCTACTCCAAAACTAACCAGTATAGATTTGGGACAAATAGAAAAGTTGGCTCAGCAGTTTTGCCAGCTTGTAAGAACACCTCTTCAGAATGATAGATGAGATATTAATTCTACCAGCGAATTTGTGTATTTGGTGATTCGTAGGAACTCTAGAAACTGTATCAGTGAACGTTCTCCTACATTGGATTAACAGCAATTTATGCTGCTAGCAAGTCAGCTTTCTTACTTATGAGATTATCACAGAACTGTTATTTGGAAATTATAATAATAATTCTACTACAGTAATTCTTCTTAAACTGTCACGCATACACTAACTATAGAAAATTTTATTTTTGGTGTTCTAATGTATCGAATCACAGGCTCTTTGACCTAACGTTTAAGGTCCCCTAAGTTACAAGAATTTTTAAAAGTTCTAAGTCCCTATATGCTCTTATGCTCCACAATATACCAATAATCGATCTTGTATAATAATTCGTAATTGTATGGAGTAGAAATACATATATAAAATACAGCTAAGCAAATTAAACAAGTATGCTACTTAGTACAAAGGCTAGGTTAACACTTACATGTTAAAAGCATAAAAACAGCTATAGATTTTTGATTTATAAATATGAAGCCTGAATTAAAGATTTTATTTAACATTCCTTGTCGAAATAAAAAATTTATAACATATGTTATTTTGTTGGTTAATTTTAGGACGGGTCTAAGGAAATACCAATTTATTACAGTTATATAGTCTTATGATAGTTTTTCGCCCTTAAAAGTGTTAAATATTTACTTTATTTACTTTATTTAAACTCCACTTTCCTGCCACACTGTCACATGTTGGCATACTCCAAATCACGTCCTTAATTTTAAATAACTCTATGCCTTCCACTCTCACTTTTCTATTGTTCGATTTTTATTACTTATGTACTTTTAAATTTCGGGCAGGAGTACTCAAGCGACAAGAAATAATAACGGAATCTTTGCAACAGTTGTGGTACAACAACAAGTCTTGCCTCTCCGCCCCCACTACTGTCATCGTACAACAGTCATAACGGAGACCAGGGTGCTGGAAATATTATTTTTGGTGACCAGTTTCTTTAATTAAGTTTATTTAAAGTACCTTCAAACAATGATACAAACGTACCGATGATCTTAGTGATATTAATTCAAGTAATTCCGTTTCTAACCAATGCATTCCGAAAGAAAATAAATTAGCTTTCTATAATCTCGAGAAAATCCTTGTCATAATTTGACTCCCCCACCACCATTCTTCATTATTCATATTATTTTCCCATTTTTCGGTCTTGCTTGATAAACACAGAAACTGTAATGTTGTTGAAACAAAAACTATTTAAGTAGATGGTTAAACGACTAACAAATCAGACGAATATCATAATAGTGGTGGACTTTTTGAAATAACTAGGTAGTTATATAAAAAGGATTTCAAGGTAATTTGTTTTTAATATTTCCTAAAACCAAAACGAAAGAGCTGACTTCCAAACTTCTTTTTTTTTTCAATATCACCGAAAAAGGTTTATACAGTGTCATTTCTCTAAATAGAATTTACTGCTAACTCGAATACATTCCTTCTATTCTTGTCCTATTTTTAATCTCTACTAATCGATTTGTACATAGGTACATACTATATCATTTTCATTTTCAAAAATGGGTCCCACAATTCCGTCTGTGGGTTCACCTACAGAGTAAACGGAAAAACTGATTTTCTTCAAACTTGGTACTTAAGTGTTGTAGGTGATTGTCTCAAATAGATTTTGGAATCGTTTTTTAAGCCCCAAGAAACAACGGTCTTTGCCATACAAATTTTTCTACCATCTTAATTATCTGGAAAACGGCTCTAAGGATTTTGATTTAAAAAAAAGATGTGTACACTACTTTATAGTACATTTATGTGAAACATTTTTCTAAAATATTTTGTTATTAATGGTACCTGCCATACAACCATGTTGTTTTTTTTTATTTTAGACTTTTTCATAAACTGTTTGAAGGATTTCGATAAAAATGTTTACGTAGAAGAAGCTTTGAAATTTAAATAGAAAACTGAATACCAAAATTTTCGAAAAATATTTTTTTAGATATTTTTTCTAAGTTTACATTATTAAATATATAAAATTGATATACCATTTTTTAGAAAAAAAAATTAAGGAAATTTTGTATATAACAAAATAAGTAATAAATCTACAAGTTCGATCAAAATATCGTTTTTTTTTAACCTATAACTTGCCATATATGACATATGTATCGTAGTTAATAAATAATATGCCTTAGTAAATGCCGACTTGGAAACATGAGCATGATATACACAAATCCGCTGGCCCGGATAGTACCCCTTCCATCGTTCTGAAGAGGTGTTCTTCAACGCTGTCAAAACCACTGCGTAATCTTTTCCATCTGTCCTATTCTACTAGTCTCTTTCCGATTGGATGGAAAACAGCATTTGTCCACAGCCTGTCCCAAAAAAAAAGGCGAATCTTCCTCATCCTCTAGTTACCGTCCAATTGCACTTACTCCCTTCTTTCCAAGGTCATGGAAACGCTGATTAATCATCAGCTTTAGAAATATCTTGAAGAACGAAAGCTTAATGACCGGCAGTATGGCTTTCGTAGCAATAGGTCCACCGGTGATCGGATGGTATATCTCACCGAACAGTGGCACAAATCTTTACATATTTTTGGAGAAAGTAAGATTATTGCACTTGATATTTCTAAAGCATTTGATAGAGTTTGGTATCAAGCTGTCTTATCGAAAATGCGTGCATTTGGTATCGATGAATCTCATCTTCATTGGATTAGAAATTACCTATCAGGCCGCTCAATACAAGTTGTATTGCACGGTTTCAAGTTTGATATTCACAAAATAAATGCTAGTATGCCCCAGGGCTCCGTATTGTCTCCGACCCAGTTTCTCATTTTGTAACAGAACAAAATTCAACATTCCTTCATAATGCATTGGCATCATTACATGTATTCTTAAATTCAAAGAGTAACGTTTATTTCATTTCATTTCCTGCCATTTATTCTTATAGTTCACATTCATTATTCTACCTACCTATCGGATTCAAATTATAACCGTTTTGTTTTTCGTTCGAAAATTTATATTTATTTCATTTATGTTATAAGATTCACATGTGCTTATAACGAAATCATTTATGAGTATTAGGTTGAATTTCCATGTTGATCATCAGAAATAGTAATATGTGTTACGTAATTTTAAAGTTTATAGTGTAATAAAAAGTCGATCATTCATTTATTTATTTTGCAGTTGGACAGTATATGTTTATACCTTGTGGTGAATCAGGAGTTCCTCCCGGCAACCGCACATTTTCAGTAGCAGATACAGATAGCAATATTCACTATAGTGTGGTTCGTTAGGAGATCCTCCAGACAACCATTAAATATACTATCGGCTTAGTTGTTAGTTAGGAGTTCCTCCAGACGAAAACTTGGGCGTTATCCAGATATCACACATCGAAATTTATTATAATTTTTATTAATGATCTCTTATCTGGAACTTCTAATCCACTAAATTGTTTTGCTGACGATAGCACTCTCAGCTTCTCATATTCGTTTTCAGATTCACTCCCTTGTTCTTCTGATATGGAACTGCAACGGCAGCGTATGATAAGCTCATTAAATTCTGATCCCGTCAGAATTGTCCAATGGGGAATAAAAAACCGCGTAGAATTTAATGCTTCAAAAACTCAGTGATGTCTTCTATCCCATCAGATTTCGGTACTTGGTATGAGCATCGCAGACCACCTCTCGTCGAATGAACACATATTTGATGTAGCCAAAAATGCTGTAAAGTGCTTAGGCTTTCTTTGAAGAAGCAAGACATTCTTTTCCCCCTTTGATCTGGCTGGCTGTAATCTATAAGGGCTCCATTTGACCAAAGCTGGAGTATAACTCTCATATTTGGGCAGGAGCTTCCAACACTCATTTGAATCTTTTGGATAGAGTTCAGAATAGAGCTCTAAGAATGATTGGCGGTAGAACTATAGTGGGAACATTTACATCTCTTGAACACCGTCCAAATGTTATATGTCTCTCATTATTTTATCGCTATTCTTATAGAAAATGTTCGAGCGAAATAGCCAGTTGCATTTCTCCCCTTAAATGCTTTAAACGTAATACTCGCGCTTCCAGGAATGCTCATCAGTTTACCCTTGAACCCAACTTCAGACGTACTGTTAAGTACAGAGAATCTTTCTTTAGCCGTACAACGCGAATGTGGAATACTTTACCTCGCTCTATTTTCCCCCACCATTTTAATATTCAGAAATTCCAAACAAATGTTTATCGTTATCTTCTTTTGCATCCTTCCATTTTCCTAATGCTCGCACTGTGCTTGTTCATTTTAAGGGTAGTCAAAACCCCTTTAGTGCGCGCACACATTAAAAAAAATACATGGAAATTCTCAGTTGGTACCGCAAACTTCTAACGACTGGCCTTTTGATTTGGTAAAGGTTATCATGATGAAGAATATTAGCAATTTGACCTTAAATGGTTCAGGTGGTTGGAGCTATCATAATTTACTGATGCGCGAAATTAAAACAGCCTCTCTTTTTTTACTTTCCCTTTAAAAAATAATCACTTTTCCACAAAATTCCCATATAAATACAAATTTCAATTTTCCGATTTTCTATATCTTCTTTTGTTTTTCAATATTTTCTTTTTTCCTAATTATATTATTTCGATAAGATTTCTACCTGAAATTAATAAAAAAATAGGAGTAAATAATCACTTCAATAATCCGCATCCGCATGCGTTTTCAACACAATAACGAGCTTCAACATCAATACTGCTATTCGAGAACTAACTAACTACAAATAACGTTTCATTAACAACTTTGAGCACACCTCGTTACCAGGAATCCCTAAATCTGATTTAAAAACAAACACCACACGTGTTATGTATTTTGAGTTGATATTCCAGTACTCCAAGTCTTCGAACGCATTAAGGCATCTTTGTAGTTTAACGATGAAAAACACAAAAAAAAAACGAACAAAATCCCTGGAACGCATTTTACAACTTTATAAATGTCCGCATGTTCCATGAGCGCACGTATTCCAATCACACATCGCTAGAACACCACCGAGCAGAGTATAAGAGAGAGAATCGACCCCGATACGCAATCCATTTTCAGCACCCTGATCGGACACAAGCACAAACCTATTTATTCCAACGTCATTAAGTTAAGTGGAAACTTATTCAAACACCTCGCATAAGTCATCCTGATGCTGACCATGTTCTGGCTGGAACTTGGAACATAGTAACGTGTGCACAGGCCAGGCACACACAAGGGCACACGCAGGTATCTTCACAACAGATTCCGATCTCACCAACTCCAGATAATGCATCTAAACAAATTAATCCCATCGGTTTCTTGGTGTGGTGTGTCGCATCGCATCGTTCGTCCTTCTATATAGGGACATACATATAATAGTACAGTCAGCTATACTGCTAGTCAGCGTGATATTTACATAGCTCGCCAAGAGGCTTCAGCTTCAGTTTACCACCTGCTGCCGCCGCAACCACCACCACCACTCGGCTCCATTAATTGAGATATCTCGCTGCATGGAATTATGACACCAGAGACAGATGATTCCACAGCGTTGCAGGCTCAACAACATTCGAACAACAGACACCATCCACAATATTAATTCTTCTAATAAGATCGTGAATTAATGGAAACTAATCGATTCTCCGGAGGATTATTCCACTCAACCTCCTCCTTCATAAGCCGGTTCGGTGCGGTTCGATTCGATTCGGGCTGCTGCCACTGCAGGACGTCCGCCATGTCTATGACGGATGCCTTTATATTTTGTTGCCTTGCAATGTCAACTGGTTTTGGTGTCGCGACGATGCTTTAATAACCGCTTAATAGGTGCGATCCACATTCCATGTCGATGTCGGAGATGAAGTCAGAGTATAGGGAGTTGGTATGTCGAGGCGATCGGCCGAACAACAGTCGGCGGTGAGGTGTGGTGAACGCAAACACGGACGGGATGGCTAAACACTGCGATCGAGATAGATTTCTTAATGCCGCATAATTTCTCTATAAATCATTGGAAATCTCGTTGGTAAGTGGGTATTACCATTATTTATTGGTGGCAAAGATGCTAAAGATACACATCCGGATGTGGCCTGTTGGATACATTTAAAATCGAATAAACCATTGTAGGCTTCTGTTTTTGTTTAGATTATATAGTTGGAATTGGAAATGAAATGACGTCCGCACGGTTTGTGATCGAGAGCCGTTTTTCTGTCAGTTTTTTTTTTATATTCTTGAGTGTGGCCCTTTTCTATGAGATTTGCATCTTCTTATGTCAATATTGAGTTTTTGACCCTAATCGTCCATTATTAACAATGGACGAAGAATGGTATAATTGAAGACTTTCAAATTGAAAGGTTATGGTTTTGTTTTGAGAAAAAGGTAATACGGACGTCAATCAGACTAAGTGTTATGTATTATAATGGATGTCGGCCGTGGGTGGGTGTTATCTGATTATTGCAAATGATGTTTTATTATATGAATTTAATACTAAAATGGGAAAAAGTAGTATTTTGAATAGTTTGGAAGGTCACATTGTGAAATTTAATATGCAACTGTTGTTAGTTGCTTTGTAAGAAGAGCTTAAGAACCTATTCATTAAGATTGTAGTTTCTCATATTAATGTCTTTTTTTGGAAATATAGCTTCCTGTTGTCGACAGATAGCATTGAAAAACTAGTGTAAAGTGTCTTTTCTGGAAAACAGATACGCTGCAGCAAGATTATGCTTTGCGAATTCTTTGTTGTTTTTGTTTTGTTTCTTGTGTGATAGTTGATACATTCTTTATTAATTAAATAAAAGCTAAATGAAAAGGGATTTGGCGATAAAAAACAGTTTTTCGGATGCTGAATGCGTGTCGGTATTTTTGATAAAATTAAGATTTTCCTTAACGTTTGCTTAGTAGCAGTATGTATCCTTATTTTCGAAAATCTGAATAAGTTACATAACATGCAAGATTATATTAGTTAAAGATAACTCACCATGACGAAAAACGGACGGAAATAGCACATGTGTTGAAACTTCTAATGAAGCATTAAAATTTGCTACCACCCAGCATTTACTCGCCCATATCAGAAATAAAAAAGTACAAGTAAATCAAAAGCACTTGCAGTGTAAAGTCTCCAATACTGCCGTTTAGTTCCCATCTAGAGGGTCAGTAACCGAAAAGATAGATCCAGTACCAAACCTCCTAACTAATAAAACTGTTTACTCAAATTTAAAAAAAAAAATTGTGTTTCGATTTTTAAAAATTAAATAAATTTTTCTAAGTGATGTAGTAAATCGGTGTATGATATTCGTGATATTTTCACAAAGGTAAATCATAAAAGCCCAGGCTATCCCCCGCCAGAGGTAAAGAACTGGAGCATTGAAAATAAATATGAACTAAGGTGGTGGTAAGGAATTTAGGAATAAATAATTCAAATAGACCATGCTATACCCTCCACCAGAGAAAAAGTGTTTAACATCAAAATTGCCAGGGAAAGTTGTTGAGTGGCGGCAAAAGCTGTTGCATAGGTCATCATTACTTAGCCCAATTTTTACTTGCGATTATAGGTACTATAAGGCAAGTTATTTATTCGTAAGAAATAATTTTTTTTCTAACAATCAAACATGACATTACGATCATATAGAACACCAAAAAAGTGGGTACCACAATTCCAACTGTATGTCTGTCTGTCTTCAAGCCTGCAGCCTAAACAGTTCGGTGAATTCAACCTTGGTACATATTGTTTTTTCGGTAATATGCCCACACGTTTTTTTAATTTTTAACAGTAGCTCCAATATATTTGTTTTTGGCCAAAAACAAAAATTTTATTTTTCTCAAAAACAGCTCCAATGATTTTCATAAAAAAATCAGTTCATTAACGAAAGGAAAGGGTAAAAATTTTGATAATTTTTTTTTGTGAAAAAAATGTTGTTTTTGTACCTCTAGTAGAGCCATTTTTTTGGTTTTCGATTTTTCAGGAAATGGCTAATTTGATTTTTTGGTAATTTGAAAAAATTTGACCGACATACCTCACCGACTCTAACTTTAATTGTTAAATTTAACATTTAATTTTTCTGCACGCTCTAAAACTCGTTTAAGATTAGCATCATACTCTGCTTTATCTTTTCCTGTTATAAGAATGTCATCTATATACACTGCAGTTCCAGGCAAGTTTGAAAAGAGCTGCCACAGTGAAGGACTAAAAAACTTCGAGTGCTGATTTCGATTTTTATGGTAATCGCTTAAACTTTAAACAGCCAAAAGGTGTACTGAATCAGATGTCTTTTCTGATATTTTTATCTATCAGAAACCTTGGGACATATCTAAAACAGTATAATATTTCATTTTAAAAAGCTTAGCACGAATTTCTTCCATTTTTAGAATGAGACATTTCTGATGAACAAGAGCCTTATTTAAATCTTTTGGATCTAAACATAATCGTAGATCTCCACTCTTTTTCTCAACAATTATTAATCTACTAACCCAACTTTTAGGATGAGAAACCTTTTCTATCACTAAATTCTTTTCTGGTTTTTCTAATGCTACCCTTAAGCAATTTTGAACTGTTAATGGTGTGTTTTGCAGCCTGAAAAGTTGGCTCAAATCCCGGTTTAACTTTTAACTCACATAATTTAGGAAAGCATGTGAAAAATGTTTATATGAGCATTGGAGTTTGGCTTTTGCAACAGGCTCTAATTAGTTTACCACCATAAGTAACAAGCATTAACTAAGCTGGTGTTAAATTGACTTTTGAAATTTTGTTAAAAACATGTAAAGGAAGTATATTTGCTTCCGATTCCTTATCAATTTTAAAGGATATTGTAGATTCATTTAATTTAATGTCTTCAAACCACTGCGTTTTATTTTTTGCACCTATGCATGATTCAATGCTGTCAAAAAATAAAGTTTCATAATCATCATCACTTACGTCAAATCCTTCACAATGTAAACTTTTTCATTAGTTCTTAAATTCCTATTGAACTTATTTTTCCGACATTACAAATAGAAATGACGTGGTTGCTTACATATCTTGCAAAGTTTGCCATACGCTGGACACCTGTTTTTTGGATGAACTGAAAGACACCGATCGCATTTGGTTTGTTCTGTGATAGATCATATGAATTCCTAGAAAAAGAATTATCTTTATCTAAGACATTACTATAGGAAACATTATAATTTTTATGTTGATTAATAACGTCACTATAATTTTTATTTATTATAGGTGTTCGAGATTTAAATATACCCCTTTTGGCTGTTTTGGTCGTAATGTATTTTAAATGAAACAATTTCATTTCCTTTCCCTACGTTTCGACGTCTTCTTCAGGGGATCTTTTATTAACATAAAAAAAGGACATATTATACACATAAGAACATTTAGTGTAAAATTTTGGCAAACTTACATTTAGTACGTATCACAGATAAACATAAATAATACAATGACAGACAAATATAAAGCAATGATAAAAAAAAAAAAACTTCGATTGAAGTTTAGTCGGCTTTATATTGTCACGGATTCTGCTTATTCACCAACGAGCAGTAAACCGATGAAATGTTCTGGCTGTCTTGTTTACGATTCATATTGGTTTTTGTTGTTAATAATATGAAGTGTTTCTAGAGTATACCGCTTGGAGACATGTTTCTCCCTTTCCAGGATTTCCAATCTGTCAAAATCTGGTTTGTGTCCATGCTCAATGGAGTGTAAGGCCAATGCTGTCTTCCCAGTACTTTTTAAATTAATGTCGGATTTGTGGTTGGAAATTCGTTGATGAAGAAGTTGTTTCATTGTACCGATATAGGATTGCAATTTTCATCCGCATTGCCACGACAGTTAATTTTATAGACTACGTCTGTGCACTTATCCTTTTCCGTTTTTGTTTTCATGCTGGTGAAAAGAGGTGCCAGCATCCTATTGGATTTATACGCTAAATTGACACAATTAGTGCTTTTTTTTACCGTCTCTTTAAGGCTTTCTGACAGTGTGGGAACATAAACTATACTCTTATAAATACCTCTCTCTTTTTGTCGATTATCAACAGGAGCTTTTTGTTTTTGGTATCAAGCTCCGTATGATTTCCATTGGATAGCCATTATCTAGGAAAATTTGTGTGACTATTTTCTCATTTGCGGGGTGAAAATCCCGGTAACTCTACGCAAAGACTTTTTGAACTAGATTAGAGGCTATATTAATAAGAATATACTTTGCTTGATTGGATCTAGAGTTGACAAGTCTTCCAGATGCTGTGTCTTTCTGATACCAATTGAAAGAGAGTCTATCATTAACGCGATGAATTTTGACATCTAAGAACGTTATCGCTCTGTTTTGTTCCCTCTAAATGGTAAATTGAATTTTTTCATGAATGAATTAAGGCATCATTGTCGACCTCCCCCTCATAAACAACTGCAAATATATCATCTACATATTTGACGATTATCTTTGGTTCGTTACTATTGGCAAATTTAATTTGCAAAAGGTTGTCCAAAACTAAATCGGCAATGGTAGGAGAAAGTGGATTTCCCATTGGCATTCCATGAACTTGTCTGTATAAGTTATCTTTATACTGAAGGTAATTGTTTTCTTTAAGACAAAAATCCAACAACTCATGAATTTGGTTTGGCTCAACTGTGTATGTTTACTAATTGTCTCCCATTTTTTTCTAATGATGGCTACTGCCAGTTGTACAGGAACATTAGTAAATAATGATACAACATCATAAGATACTAAAACATCAGTTTGTTCTGGAACCAGATTATTTACCTTATCTTTAAATTCATAAGAACTTTTAATTGAGTAGACTGAATCTCTTGTCACGCACTGTAAAATTTTCCCCAAGTATTTTGCAAGTTCATAACAAGGAACTCTCATTGATGATGTTATAGGTCTAAGAGGCATGTTTGGTTTGTGAATTTTCGGTAATCCATAAATTGCAGGTATTTGTGCTGTATATGTCGTCATCACTGTCTTTTGCCTATCATCAATCAACTTGTTTCCATGTAGCCATTTTACCAGTTCATTGTTTTTATTTTGCAGTGAAAAAAGGGGGGTTCCGCGAGTAGGGCGATATACAGAACGATCAAACAATAGGCCTTTCATTTTGTTATCGTAATCTACGCGATTCAGTGCAACTATGGTATTGCCTTTATCCGCTGATACAATAATAATTGTTTTTTGTTTTTTAAGAAAGTAGGTAGTGTCTTTATGAACTTTCAATATGTATTTGGCAAATCGGTCGTTAGTTTGATGACGTTGGAAAGAGTGAAGCATGTTGCTGTATTTCGCTCTTGTAACTTCTTGCTCCATGTCATCCTTTACACATCAAATTATTTCTTCTCCATCTGCAATTAATTGAAAAAGTAGAAATGTGTTCCTATCAAAAGGCAGAGAAAATTTCCTGCCAAGAGAGAGGAGCAATTTAATTTCGAGCGGGAATTCTATATCACTTTTGTTTACAAACCACTTATCGTGTATTGTGATATTTAGCATTTTCCACAGTGATCTTTTTAGTTGGTCAATTTTGTGCGTGTTGATTTGTTGTTTTTTATTACAAATATTTGTGAAAGCTTGATTGTGTTTTGTAATAAATTGCTTACATTCATCAACTGGGACGTTTTCTTATTCTTTTGTGAAGCAATCTAAGCGTATTTTTGGTGTTTTTTATTTTGTAAAAAATTTCCGAGATCTCTAAGTTGAGGATTTTTAAATGGAATTTTTGTTCAACTTTGTCATATTGACCGAGGGTTTGTTTGGAAGAAAAGAGTTTCTTGGTGCTGTTTGTGGATTTGTTTATGTGCTGGGGTACAAGGCCATATTGTCTACAAGCTAGCAGGAATAATTTTTATTTCTATACTTGTTCGAATACTTAAATTTATTTATCTCCGACACAATGGCTGTTTCTTTTTTCGTTAGGCGCCAGTTATAGCTATCATTGAAACTCATCATTGAAAAAGTTGACTATTAATTCTGAGACACTTAAAGAAATAAAACTGATGCCGTTTTGGTACTAAATTAAGGTAATACGATATGAGATCATTGAATGATCATTGAAAACGCTTTCTATCATTGAAAAATCAAAAGTGAATTATCAAGAAAATGGTAGAGCAAATAAAATATTTTTTTGACAAAAAATATTTTATATCGTATTACCTTCATTTTGGTACCAAAACGGCATCAGTTTTATTTCTTTAAGTGTCTCAGAATTAATAGTTAACTTTTTCAATGATGAGTTTCAATGATAGCTATAACTGGCGCCTTAGTTGCAAGACAGAACTTCTGGATTTTTCCAATTCACTAATTCTGCATACGTTATGGCTGTTGTTAAGTCCAGATTAGCTGTATTCATAAGTTTTGTTTTCAGCACTTCATCGTGTGTAGTATTTTTCACGTGACTCATTTCGAATTAAGTTAAGCAGAATCGCCTTTTAAAATTCTTTTTTTTTATCATTTTTTTCTGATGCCACTAGATAGTTTAGGAAATCTCTATTGAATATGGAAAAATTAAGTGATAGGTTCCCTTGAAGTAATAGTGGTTTTGGTGCGTTGAACTCCGTAATTGACGTATGAGGATCCTATTTCTTTATATCGTCTTGATTTTCACTTTTTTTACTTTTTCTTGTAATTTTGTTTCCCCTTTTAATTTTATAGTACTCATTAAATATTTAGTTAATAAAGACAGATTCAGTAGATTTGTTTCTCCGATTGCGCCATGTTTTATTTCAAAACTGACAACGTGCCGAGCTGACACAAAGTACTAGATTTATTTCGTTGAATCAATTATGTACATATGTACAGGGTGTCACTTAGAATCTATTATGTTTACATGTTATTATAAAACAGACGAAAATTACATTCTGTTTAGAGCATTGAATGTGGTTTCGATTATTGAGTCAGAGAGAACTTCTACCTTTTCATCCTAATCCTCACATGATATTTGTAGAATCCAACACAGTTAAATAAATGTATCAAAATAAATAGGTTGCTTGAATGATCTCATTTTAAGCTATCACATTTCATTGCGTATACCTACAAGCAAGTTTCTCAAGCCTTGAAGCGTTGGTCGCTTTTTAGCCGCTACACAACTCTAACTCATTCATTAACTCTTTTCATTGTCCATCCAAATGGATATGAAGATAAATTGGTTAAGATTGAATTAAAGATGTTTCGATATAAATACAAGACGGTAAAAACAGCTAAGTCAACCAAATAAAGTCGACTGCACAACGAACGGAGAGTGTGGCCGGGATGTATGTATGTATATGCCCCACGAACACGACCGACAACGAACGACGCATTGAAGTGCAACAACTGTCAGAACTGGGCAAACGTTCCCCAGCTCTCATTAAATACCTATCATTTTGTCTTATTTATCTGAACTGTTATTCAGAGCAGAGCCGGGATCACCAAGCGCTGCGCTGGCTGTGGTCGATGGTCGAAGTAATGATCCGCATTGAGGTGGTGCCCGAGGGACGACAAAGAGCTTCAACTTCACAGAAACGCACCAATAGTCATTTGTGTGGACAAACCATTTGTTACAGAGCTTCGAAATGTGAGTGACAGTTGCAATGCATCGAGGACTACTTCTCAATTTCACTTCATGGATCAGTGGTCGCGCGCGCAATACATTCAACCAATTGCACCGTTTTAAGACCCAAACATAAAACGCACGTCACGCGTAAATTCCAACTGTCGCATGTAACCTTTTGTAATTCGTATGAATGTCTGCAGCGTTTTATTCGCGTTTCATTATATTCGATTGCCTTTCGCCTGATGAGCCCTTTGGCCCGCTTACATCGCTAGAAGTCGATAGTAGACTGAAGCGAATATTCCCGATCCCGGTGCAGCTTACAACATGTGTACAACATGAAATAAAACATCGCGAATTGGATAAATAATTGGTGTTCACGAACTCTGTCTCTCACGCTTTGATTTTCTTTGCTATCAGATTCGAATATCAAATTGCGCGCACACATTGTCAAAGGCTCTCCTGTAGACTTGCGGCCTGGAATAACGCGACGCGAAGCGATGACGATGGACTGGACTGGATGCGAATGCCCACAATGTGCCTTCTTCGATTGCCCTTATGCAGAATCAGAAAAACGAAACGGCTACAGACTGCGGACGACCAACGACAAAACGCCGATTTGTATATGGAGCGATTGCATCCATCCGGCGATCATCCCGGCCACACTTTCTGTCTGCCGATGGCGATGGCGATGGGGTATATAGTCGACGAACATTGTATACCTTCAACAACGACCGGCAATATTCCAATTTCAATCAGCTCACCTCGCTTGCTAGAGGTGTATCTAAATCTGACTTATAACACGCATTGTGGCACATATATGTATTTGGCCGCCACTCGTGGTGGTCGCCATCGACATCGCCGGAGTCATTGTGTGTTCTGATCTTGACCGCTCTTTGCACTGCCAAGCGTTTTTGCTGCTTGCATCATCGGGTACCTAAGTCTTTGGTTATTTGTTTTGCTTGGTATTTGGTTTGCTGCAAGAACAGCGTTTATTCTTGTGGGCATTTTGGAATAAATTTTGAAATTCAATAGCTGCGGAGCGCCGAGAACAGGATACTTCATTGCCGCACACACTTCACTGCCACCACTGAGCGTCTATAGGAGCGCGCAAACATCCTTGAATATTTTAATTTAACAAGACCACAAGGAGACATTTGTATTCGCGCGCGAAGACACGTGATTACGAGCGCACATCTGATTAGGATGATGGTCACATGATTATGTCCTTTTTGCTACATTGGTTCGCACTATTAAATTTCGATCGAACTTCATAAGTGTCAAAAGGCCGGCCGACAATTTTTTTGCTCTATTTTTTCATTTTGTAAATAAAGAATCAAGTTGAAAGTGATGGATTAAAGGATCCAATTAAAACAGATTCCTTGGTGATATCTGGAAACAAAACATCACGAAATTGTGAGATGGAAAAAAAATGTTCAAGCAAAAGCGAGTTCTGTATTGAACTTGTTTAATATTTAACTTTTATAACGCAGCTAATCCGAAACCAATTATCAACTTTGTCACCCAATTTTAACACGAAATTATGTGTAAGGGCTTGTTGATGTTTTCTATTTTATTAAATTTCATGTTTTACCTAAGACATCCTGTCTGAAAGCTATCAACAAAATATAGTGCTAAAATGTTGGCAAAGATATATAAAGGGTTTTCCATTTAGGGCGGGTCGCTTTTAAAATTCAATAAAATAAGTTGTATATCAGATATCAATAGAGTTTTATCTTTCACATTATGTGTGAAATATAACATCGTTCAAATGACTGCCGCGGCTTCGCTGGATGGCGCGAATTCGAAAGGTGCAGTTTTCAATGACTTTGGTGCATAAATCAGGCTGAATTTGACCGATGGCATCGATTATGTTGTCTTGTCTTTGATGGCTGCTGCGGTTTGCGGCATATTCGCTTAGACCTGCGAATTAAGAAAGCCTCACAAAAACAAGTCTAAGTCCCACGATCTTGGTGGCCAATTATCGTCGCCTCGGGGCGAGATAACCATGAAACTGCTGTTGAAATCATATGCCTTCGGTGTCCTTGTCATCCAATTCAGGCCACAAGTAGTTGGTGATCATCGACCTATTACGATCATCAGTTTGGAAGAACTACGAACCCATTACGCCTCCTGGATGCATTGGCACCTCGTGAATCTCGCGTGGATTGGTGTCGTCCCAAATCGGGCAATTTTCTTATTCACTTACCCATTCATCCCAAAATGGGCCTCATCGCTAAAGAGGCGCAACGCTTGCATCGTTCCTACCAGAGAACACCCATTTTTATAATAAAGTTTTATCATTGGCACGTGTTGCTCGACGCTGTAACTTGCCATGATGATTTGCCTTTAGTGACTAAATTAAAAGACGATATTTTGACAGAAAGTAAAAGAAACAATATGGCCGGAACGAGCTGTTAAAATCAACGCATCCCTATAGGAAAACGCTTTATAAAGTCATTTTTTTAAAGGGTTACAAGGAACTGAAGCTTGCCAAAATAAAGATGAAAATGTTATAGTAGAGTAATAGTTGGTGAGTAGGATATGGAAATAATAATTTCAGCGGCGTAGAAATGTTAGGTTGAAGTGGCTACCAGAAAAATTACTGACACACTTAGACCACAGATAGGATTGTGATGTCAGAAGAAGAGATTCTGCCTCTTTAATTAAACCATATGGAGCTTCTAATGAAGCGAGGCTGCTAGTGAATCTCTAATTACCTTAGATTACCGGGGTAATCAAATAAGTGTTCTCCCAAGTGTACTTTACTAATGGTAAGTATGATCCGTTCGACTTGACAAACAATAAATTAAGGTAGACGTGATATCCATATTTATGTCCAGCTATAAGCTGATGAAGCCGATTTTTTTAAATACAGAAGATGACTTGGTAAGGAACATACTTATTTTGGTAAAATGATAATATCCATGAATAATTGAACTACATCATGGTGTGCCCTTCTCACAAAAGTTTCCTAAATGTTGCTTATAAACCGTCTCAGCTTGACTGTGTGAAGGCGCAAAACCATACGCAAATATACCTGTTCGGACTCAATGAATGTGGTTTTAGGTCTGGTGAGTCCACAATTAATCAAATCTTCACACTTCAACAAATTTTTTAATATACTAATGAATTTCACATCGATACACATACGCATCTATTTATCGATTTGAAAAAGTTAGAAGAATAGCGTTAATAGAGAAGAGCTATGGAAAGGCACGACACGTCTAAGCATCTCTAATGGTACGACGTTGGCATTCGATAAAGCTTGTTCAAAATCGAGAAAATCCTTTCAGATAGCAGAATTATACCTGCTGTTGAATGCCATTTTTGCCCCAGAAGGACAGTGGCGTTTAATTGTTTTAAAATCTAGCGATGCAATGACTGAAATGGCTGTGTCAGTCAGCGCGAACGGAAACTAACGCTCTAGACTGGCGAGTTTTTTTTACTATACCGCTCTGCGATGACTGGCATGCGCAAGTAGAGGAAACTAGATAGGAAGCCGACTGGTTGGAAAACTTTCCACTCTTTTTCCTTTCAAGTTTAATTTTTCATTACTTTGGTTTTGATTGAAATCTCGAAAAAATAAATTCTTGCACTATTGTTTAACAATTAAGAATTTTTGAAGTGCCGAAGAAATCGAATTTGTTTTTTAAAAAAAATTAAGAGTTTAATTTAAAATTACTTGTAATGTTATGTAATTTAAAAAAAACATTTAAGATTTTATTGAATTTCTTCAAAACATCTCTAATAAGCATAACTTCCGAAATGTACATCTAAGCAATAAATAAATAATAAATATTTAATTAAATAAAATCTTTAATTTATTAAAATAAAAAACACGTTAAAATTTATACTATCAATTTAAATTTAAAATCTTAAAGAATTAAGAAAATAGTTGAGATAGTTGCCGAGATGGAATAGCCAAGAGAAAATAGAAAAAATTCTTGGTCAATATATTCCAATAATACGATTGAAATTATGGTTATCGTGAGCCATTTTAAATACCAACAAAAATTATTAAGCCACTCGAAATCTTGTAATTCGGGATTGCCATTCAGTGTTGTGTACCAATAGGAATTTGTTAATATTAATAAAGGAAAAGAGTACACATCTAATTTAATTGAAAACACAGTTTTTATTATTAGAAAAATATTCTGAATCTATAATCTCCGTGAAATCTTGAACAAACCGTTATAATCATTTATGTTAACTCTGCTTTTTTATTTGTCTTTTTTTTTAATAAAAAAAAGTAGTTGGGCGCATTCCATAAGGGTTGTTTCTATACCTAGTATTAGCGAAACAAATATGATATCAGTTCATAGATTAGTTAAGATTAGATGCAGGAAACTCACAGCCAAGATGATAACTCTCATTTTGACACGAATTATAGGAGCAAGTGGATTACCTTACATTTCAGGTAATAAACTATATATTGACGTATTTAGAATCTTTTTTTACAAACGTCATCCATGTTCCCGGGGAAAAAATTTAATTCGGACAATTTCGTTATCCCTAAAAAATTATAATAATTGTTTTGATTTTTTACAGAATAATAACGTAAGTGGTAAATTTAAGCGGAAATTTTCGGTCATGACAAACACCCCGAAATTAAGAAGCTCGCCAATAAAAGTATCGGGGACAAGATGAGTTGCTGGTAAGTCTGGACGACGGAGAATAATAAGTTCTGCTGAGAACATAACAATATAACTCAGTCGATTTTAAATCCATATGAAAATGCGTCATAATTAAAAAATAAAAAAGACATTTATACATTAAACACTTGGCTAAATGAATACAAAAATTAACTTTTTGACAACACGCATTTCGTAAGAGGGGAGTGTACATAGGTACATCTCATTGTCATTATAACAGTGTTTAACCACTTCGAATTCTGGTGCTAATATGGATACATAATTTAATTAAAGTATAAATATTATTGATTCAAAATAGCTTTTAACGGCCTTTAGTCCAACAAGAATTAGCGTTTCGTCCCGGCGATCTCACATGGGCTCATCAGTTGACTAATGAGGACATTTGTCAATACGCACTTTTTGCCAAGTTCACGGAATCTATGTAAGATGAACTGAACAAAGGTATTCACTAGTCAACTTATGAGTCCATGTGAGATCGCCGGGACGAAACGCTAATTTTTGTTGGACTAAAGGCCGTTAAAAGCTATTTTGAATCAATAATTCAACAAGTCCAAATATTATAGTGCTAAGTCTTCTACTTGGCTGATGTATTTCAGTACTATATAGGATTTGTATTATTAACAAAACTTCTTATAAATATTATTGTTTGTTGAACGAATCGCCCAAAATAACCTACACCTATATAACTAATAATAAATTCACGAGAAATTCTCATAACATCATACCTGATCGTGGATTCCCATAATCAGTACGGTATTCCAAAAGTCAAAATAAAATTTTATAATTGTAGGATGGTGCGATGTAAATGAATCCATAAAATTCCTTACAAATGTTAAGTAGGTAAGCGGTCGATTTTATAATTCTTTTTTATTTCCAAGTTCTGGTATCAGCTCTTTTGTTTTCTTAATTAAAATGAAATTAACGTAAGATTGCATTGACTGCAAAACAAATGTATTAAGCAGACGATATACTCGGTAAGTAATAAGAATGCTTACTACCATCTTATAAGATTGTTTAAACCTATCGATAGTATTCGGTGTTATTAAACACCGGAAGTATTAACATTCATCCTTCGTTTGCAACTTCCCAGACCAACTTACATTTAGAGCGCGCATTCCATCCATTACTTAGTACGAGTATATGCAAATGATGAATCCACTTTTTCTCTTGTTCCTTCACCATCGCTGCGCCCATTCCGAAGAAGGTGTCAGATAATATCTCGGTTAGTAGAAATCGCTTGGAAATTATTAACACAAGTTTAAAACACATTTATGGTGCATCACGCTGTGAATGAAGTTGTTCTCCACCAAGAGATGTTGGTTGTCCTTTTTTCTGTTTTTCGTTTTATTTTTGAAAATATCACTGCGAGAGCTTGAACGCTGTAATAAAGACGCAACATTGGCTAATAAAGGGAACAACTAGAGGTGAAGGCGCAAAAAAAAATACAAACATACACATACACTCATACAATTAGGTTGGCTGCAAAGGCTTAAATATAATGGCAAATTTACATTTAAATCGTTATGGCAGTTGGGAGAGAAGAAGAGACAAGCCCAAGTCGTGGTCCCTTATATCCATAGGATGCAAGGATAAGGCGCTTAGATTGAATGATGTCCGATTTGCTTGGTTGTAGTTGTGGTGGTGATGATAAAGATGGTTTGTGTTTGGCTTTTGCATTGGAAAACGGACTAACAACAGGAACGCGTGTAGATATAACAATAATAAATGAAAAACTGTTCGATGGCCGAAGGCATGGGGCGCGATAAATAATGGTCTCGACTTAACAAGATCATATCTCAGGATTAGTTTCATATTTGTGTTTAGGATTCACACTCAAGGCAAAGAGTGCAGATTGGCTGGTGGATATCGATGTGCAGATGTTCGAATGCAGATTCGAGTGAATTTAAAAACGAAAAACAATGGGAGTGAGAAATTTATTAATGCTAATGGCTTTCATAATGGAAACATCATATCAGGGTGTGTAAAGAGGTTTTCCTTTAGTTATATGCATCACGGGCAAAGGTGTTATTTTGAAATCGTTTATTTTGGATTGATAAAAAGTGGTATATATGGTTTGTGTATAAAATTTGAAACTTTCATACAGATAGATATTTTTAACTTATTACAGTTAGAATTTCAAAACTTATTTACAAATAATTATTCAATGATGTATAATTTATTATAATTAAAGCGAGGAAAAGCATTCATTTTGAAGCTCAACAAAAAAGTTTGTGTGATATCTGCTAAAGTTCCTTAAATATTTTCTTTTCACAATATTCTTAACAGTGCTGCCGATTACTATAAATTATTACGATGATAATATGGTTGAATTAATTGTTGGCTATTATCGTGTAGCTGACAGATCAACAAATGTGATTAAATAGTCCTGTCTGGCCCTGTAGTTAATATGCTGTGCTAACTTAATACATGGTGCAATTAAGATCATTTTCTTAGAATTTGTTTGACCTTATCTAAAAGAATATGCATTGAAGGTAATACTAAGGAACAATTTGCGAAAGAAATGATGCCCAGTGACTTTCTGGACTGACTTGGTATTCGTCGTAGGGCGCTAGAGTGAGAAATTTCAGATCCTTAATATTTTTTAAAAAATGCTTTCAAACATAAATGGTCAGCTTGTAATAAATTCCATTTTATTTGTCAAATCGTCGTTGAGTATCCCTTCCGGCCGTAGGTTTGCCTCTTTCTTAATATTAAATTCATCTTGCACCGAAAAAAACCTTAGTTGATTTAAACATGTTTCATTGTTATACAACAATTCAAGAATTGAACAACTATTGTTAGTTGTGAATTTAATCAAGTTTCGTGATGAAAAGAAACAAGACTGCATTTTCAAATCAACGATACAGGCATGATACATTTATTTTTATTTTTATTTTAAAATTTAAAATTAAGCATATTTGAATTTGATTTGCATATTTTTTTTATTTTCACCATTTTTTTATACTTAATACTTAATACATTTCATCTGAATATTATTAAAATTAAAATGTCTCTGATTGAAACAACATGTTTGTGACTAAAAAAAACAACGTATCATATTGAAATAAACAAATCGGTCTTAGTTAATTTTTTTTTTTTTGGAAAAAAATATCATAAACATGTTTAGCGTGTTTGAAGTTGATTTGAACAACAATGTCATTGTTGATTTTTTTATAATATATACATATGTATATACATACTTACATATAACAAACGTGTTTCCTTCGAATACCAGGAAAATAAACGATACGAATAAAACCGATGTTGAATTATAAGCAATATACTTGCTTAACAATGTTAATGTTTAACCAATCAACAGATTTGTTGAAGAAACATAAATGTTGTAAAAGTATCACAAACATTTTCATTTTAAAATATTTTGAATTTAAAGTACCATGTACATGTTTGATTGAATACTTTTCTATTTAAATTATAACGATCATGTTCGAACTGAATACTTTTCTTGTTTAGCCAACAACAAACCAAACTAAATCTTTGCATAACTGAGTTTCAACTATTGTGCTTGTTCTGATTTTTTTTTTGTTCATTAGTTTAGCATTTTTTGATGAGTGTGCACGCATTAACAATTTTTAAATTTATACATTTAAATTTAATTATATTTAATGTTTATGTTGTGGTGAAAAAGTTGATTTACAGACAGTGTTCTGCTTTAAACAAATTTTATCTTCGATACCAACCACTATAGTGAGGATGTATAAAGATAAAAGATCTAAGCAGATCATCACATTTTTATTTACACTTTATACTTTTCAAAATTCTTCAAAATCATCCTCTAATTCATTGTTCTTGTCGTTTCTTTTAAACCTTGTTGAATTACTAAACAATTGCGCCTAACAAAAGCATCATTCAAAAACTTACTTTCGAAAGGTCATCTCATTTTTATACTTAAAATAAGTTTTTTTGAATTATAAAAAATATCTAATATGTAACAATATACATTAAAGAAATTGTTATTTGTGATGAAAAAAAACTGTGTTATTCTCTTATTTTTAATGAAAAATTGAAAACAAAAAATTGATTATAACATTGTCTCCTATTCTCGGAATTCTCAGGTGGAAAATCAAAACTGATGAGTATTCTAATAGAGAAACGGATTGTTTTTGTTTAATCTTCATGATGAAGTTTGCATGTGAAGAAGTGACAACAATGGTCTGAAAATGTAAACATTGAAAGTAGGTAGAAACATTCGTTCTTCATTATAATTGTTGCTTTACTGCTTTAAAACGAGATAAATACTTTCGTTTTTTGTATTTATTTTACTTTTTTATGAACTTATATTTGTCTAGTAAGGAAGCAAAACAAAACATTAAATAAAATATCAATGTTGTTGACTTATACGATTTTCATGTTTCCAATATCACAATTGTTGTTTATCAACAATAATCGTGCTCAATTTAATATTAATACGACCACAATAATGGTCATACCAACAATTGTACGTTTAAGGAAACACTATTTTCATGTTTCTAGCATCATAAACTTTGTTGATCAACAACGATCGTGCTCAATTTGAAATTAAATCGAAAACATGTGTCTTGTATCAAAAACGTTGTTGGTTAACAATGTTTATGCTCATGTTACTATTATCTTAGTGATAGTTTGAGCACGAAATTGAAAATGGCGTTTCGGATTTGAACAATGAAAACTGTATCATTTAAACAAAAACATTGAAAATGCCAGCTTGTTCAAATTAAGGTTCATGCTTGATTTTACCAAGGTTTTTTGTTCGGTGTACTTCCTCGAATATCAGCCTATTCCACCGCTGTGTTGCCTGATGTGTAGGAGTGACAAATCAAATTATTAAATAAAATAAAATAAAATTAAATAAAATAAAATAAAATAAAATAAAATAAAATAAAATAAAATAAAATAAAATAAAATAAAATAAAATAAAATAAAATAAAATAAAATAAAATAAAATAAAATAAAATAAAATAAAATAAAATAAAATAAAATAAAATTAAATTAAATTAAAAGAATTTATCTGCCTTAAGTTCAAAAAGTTGAAGAAATAAAAATCAGTACATATTTTTTTCATACTTCCAATATAGGCTTTCTGCAATTAAGTTGTTACAATTTAATGAAACACTGTGAAATGAGCCATTTCCTTATAAATTTTTCCTGTATGTGAAAGTTTTTTAAGTGATCCCAAATAAAAACAGCGGCTTAAAATTTGCTTTCAAGCTGAATCTTTGTACGGCTTACGCTGATATAACAGAGCCGTAAGATGACCATGTCTTAAAATCGCTCGTCAGTGACCTGTGTGACAAGTTGTGCAGTCCTGTTGAAAGTACATGCTGTGATGGTGTCTGTATTATCAAATTCATTTCAGACAAATTTGGTAATTATTGATCTATAGCGATCGTCGTTGAAGGTGATGGCCAGACAAACCTCGTTCTCAAATAACTGTTTTCTTTTTGGTATACTTTGAACGATCTTGAATCTCGTGTAGATTGGTATCGTTTCAAATTTAACAATTAAAAATCAACACGAGGTTGTTGCGGTTGATTGGTTTTTGAACCAGTGTACTCAATTTTATCCACCATACCGTGAATATTCCTTCCGGTGGACGATTATGGCGACTGTCAATGTACACGCATTTTCATGAAACAAATTTATCATTACCACTTGTTGTTAAACGTTTCATTAATCCACAATGATTTGGAAAACAAGACTGAATAAAAAACAGCTAATTTGACAGATGTAGCTTCAAAATTATCGCGTGTTGAAAAATTGTGTACATAGATACAAATAATAAGTTTCGATTATAGTAAAAATTCAATATTTTCGAAACACCAGGCTTGCGCACTTGTAGATCAACCCCTGGTTTTAATTATATACCTTGAGCTAAAGTCCTCTTACAGGTTGGGCGAATAAGTTTGAAGATGGAACTGTTCAAATTATCAGATGATCAAATCAGGTAGCTTACTACGTCTTATAACGAAAGTACGGATTAAAGGTGGTTTCCCCTTATGATGTGACATAATGACAATTCTTGTTGATTCTGCTAATATGGTGCGGGTGTGCTCTTTTTAAATTCAAGGCAAACAAATAAACGAAGATTTGTATAAGTAGCATGGAACACTAAACAAATTTCTAAAAATTGAAAATTCTCTACGAAAACGGTAAGAAAATGTTCGTTCTTCTTTTAGTTATCACCAAGCCTCCGCCATATAACCCAGCTAATAACTGTGTAAGCAGAATTACATTATGACGGATAGGTAATGAGAGCTTGGAGAGGTTTTGAGCAGTGTTGGCAACGTAAATTACCCTGAGTAAGTTACCCATATAATTGCGCGTAACTAATTGAAATTACTAACTTATACAGCTAATAAACCTAAATTATTTTGACGGTTCGAAGGACAACCGATTTCTCAAGAGTTTCTCAAGAATTAACGACCATTTTGAAAAGATTCGCTCAATTTCAGCGGATAAAGTGGGAATTTTTAGCAATTTCAAAGAAAGTCTTGAAAGATTCATTATTCATTAATCCCATACGAATTTAACATTTTTACAAGAAAGGCATTAATATCAAAAATATAATTATTATTTAATTTGTCTTTTGTTTAGAACCGATGCAAATAGAAAGATGCTATTGCATATTTATATTAAACAAATTATCAAGACGGGACTTATAGTGATTTCCAAATTATTTTTGATCCTATAATTTTATCTAATCATAACTTGACAGAGTCAGCTATTGAAGCAGTGTGTGTTATAATTACTTATCAATTCACAAATTCTCACTTAACTCCATTATAATTTGCGCGGAACTCATTATAGGCATCTTGCAAAGCGTTCCTATAGACCATAAATAACTATTTAAAGAAACTATATACATATTGGTGGTTGACTTAAATATACAAAATTTTTCTGGCCAATTTTGCACAACACCTCTAATCTTGAAGTTTCAGAGTATTTTTGAGGTATGATTCCCGGAACGTCGAGTGAAGTGGACATAAGCACATTTATAGTTTTTAGCGAGAATTTAGAACTCAGAAACGTAAATTCGTTACATTTGTTACGTTAGTTACTTTAGTAATTTAATTTTCACTTTGGAAGTTAAAAAGTTGTCGGAAAAAAAATCCCAAGTCTACATCAATTTTTGCACTCTCCTAAGTAATAAATCAATTTGAAATCACTTACATAGCATACACTTCAATTAATAACCCAAAACGCAAACAATACTCTAAATAAATTAAATGTAATTTTCTCCATTCCAAGTACAAGTATTCTAATAATTTGAAGACCATTAACCAACTCCCATCGAACACAATATATATACATTCACCCCATAACAGAAGAAAGACCAAAACCCCAGGAGGTCCTTGTGCGGGTGTTTTCAACATAGCGCATGTCCTTCTGCTGCTGCTGCTATTGAATAGCGTTTCTAATTTTCTAAAGCCAAACATTAGATAAATGATTCAATCTTTATTGCACCCCATTGTGGCCATTGTTTGAGTAGGCGTTTAGAATGTTCCACCGTCGACGGTTGTTCCAATATAGTACGAGTACATACTTTGATTTGTGATGACAATCGGCCGCCATTGCCAACAGAAAAGACACACATCTGCCTTCGATGGAATTCGCAATTGAAAACACATTCCATCCAATTATAAATCAACAATAAAAATTGTCAAAAAAAATATATTAAGATAAAACAATTTTCTAGCCGAATGATCCTTCTTTTGTCCCACTGTTCTCAGGTGTTGAATATTGAAAAGTCATCAAGGTAACGACTTTGTTAAGGATATTTTTTGTTTCCAATATAAACACAAACGAATCGATTTTGTATTTCAAAGGAAACAGATCACAAGATCGCTATCAAAATAATCGTTTTATTAATTTTTTTGTTCGTCCTTTCTGCAAAAAAAAATATAATAATAAAAGTGAACAATAAATTTTCACACCACTTGAGCGGACATGTACCAGCCCTTGACTATGACAACTATATATATTGTCCTTCAATTGTTGGGCTAATAAATGCATTGAATCATTTGTGCAGCCGACAATGTGAATATAGTGCGGTCAACTTTAACACATTTGTACATGGATATGGATATTTACGGACAGGACCTCTTGGCTTGTCGCTTTGTAGTGCTGATTATCTTTTTATCTTTGGTTTATGTTCAAAGGGACACTTCTATTGTTGTCCTACATTTGCGAAATCAATATGAAGTGGTATAAGTGTTATTTTATTTTTTGAAATAGATATTGGCAGATGTTTAAAAAGAGTAGTGTTCGGTTAGTATATGATGCTACCACTCCTGTTGTTATGGATGATGATTATATTGGCAAGGATGAAAAGCCATTTCGGGAATCAATTGAAATGAAGAACAAATGACACTTTAGCTACATGAATTGATCGATGGATATGGAATGAAGTCGTCATAGGGTGTGACTTTGGTATTTTGTCTGCGGCGCGATTGTAATAGAGTTGGACATTTAATTGTTCTGCTAATGAAAATCAATTTTTTTTGTATGAAGATGTATAAGTGCAAGTTTTGCATTTGACAAAAAAATCGAATTAGAGGTTTCAATCAAACTTCATATTACGATGATAGAGAACAGAAAAAAGTGGGTCCCGCAATTCCTACTTTCCATCTGTTTCTCTGTAGGTCACTCTGTAGCCTAAGCGGCTGAAGCGATTTCATTCAAACTTGCCACTTGATCGTTTTAGGTGCCTGGCCTGATTCTTTTTTTAAATTAAGTTTTTTAGCTCCTAAAATAACGGTCAGGTTATGTTAGAAAGATAGATAGATAGATAGATTCTTTATTTTTTCATCATAAGGTTTTATAAAATTTTATATAAGAATAAGGTCAAGCTGCCGTCTGCCTGAAATGACATTTCTTATGATATACATAAATAAAAATATAATAAAAATGCAAGTTATCAAAAACTTGTACAAAAAGCTAACTATTCTTTTCTTCATAATATATGTCTCAATTTTGACGTGATTTGGAACACAAGAATACATTTAATGTTTAATGTGTTTATTTTATATGTATTAGCCTTCTAGACTATGTGATAATAATTTTGGAGTGATTTAAAGCATAAAAAATGAAAATTTAATTGGACTAAACTACTGTTTTTACAAATTAAATATATAGGTAATCGAGCCAATCAGCTAGGGAATTGATTTCTATAATTATCAGCGTCTTGAATATATTTGACTAGGCACAGCCATCTCTTTTCTCCATTAAGGATTTCAAAAGAAATTTCTAAAGTAAAAAAACTAACTCCAAAGTGTAATCTTCGGACCTCTTGTAGAATGGGACACTTGGCCACGAAGTGGTAAATATCTTCATTTTCTCTTCTATTACAAAGATTACACAGCTGTGGCCAATCTTGTCGACGCGGGATGAAATTAAGATTTAAGATTTCGACTCTCGTTCTAAAAATGAAACTTATTTGAATGGCCGAAAGATTATTACAAAATTAGTTATGAGCGGTAAGAACCTGATGGTTCAATTTTCCGTAGTGGTTTCTCGAGGCTGATAAATCTGCTTTGGCTAGATTAACCTGAAATAATTTTTGGTCTACTAGAGCTATAACCTCTGCAAACTGTTTTTGCCAGTCTTCAATTCGATCTTCTGACAGATGTAAAACTGATTCGTGGTCAAGTGCCAACTGCTTCCACTCTTTGAACGGAGTCGCATTTTTTAGTAACAAGTTCTTTAATAAAATTCTATGGAGTGATCTATCGTTTCTTTTCATTGTTCTTACAATGTAATCCGCGCTAGTCTTCAAATTTCGAATGTAGATTGGCCCTGATTCTACGTATATTGCATAATTTGGAGTGCAGTTGGGTAAATGAAAAAGTCTTTTAAAGAAATTTATTTGTACGAGTTCAAAATTATCAAAATATTTGTAACCAAAGACTTGGACATCATATGTCATGCAAGTGTTAATTGTTGCGCTAAAAACCTGATATTTTGATCTGAAATCGATGTTTTGGTTTGAACAAAATATTGGCCACATTATGTTTAAAGCAAGTCTAGCTTGTCGACTTTTTTCTTTAACGTGCTTGCAAAAGTTTAGGTTGTAAGTCAAAAGGACACCCAAGTACTTAAATTCCTGTACAATATCAATACTGACCTTATTGATAAACCATTTTTCTTCCGGTCGTCTTCTTGATTGCCTACCTTCAAAGATTAAAATCTAAGTTTTTAAAGAATTTATGTGAAGACCCCAAGTATCACAGAAAGAACTTATACGGTTTATTTGCATTTGAAGTGTTGGTGGTTTATCAGCAAAAATTACTAGATCGTCAGCATATAGCAGAACTTTTATTAGGATATTTGCGTAACGAACTCCTCCAGGAAGATTGTCACAGACGTCGTCTACAAGGCAAACAGTAACGGACTGAGAATACAGCCTTGAGGTACTCCTGCCGAAGTTTCAAATTGGTTTGAGAACCTAAAACCATCCCATACTTTTTCGTCAGTCAAAGAAACGAGTCTTTCATACATTTAAAGGAATTTTCTAGATATTCCCATACAAGATAATTTATAGATAAGGGCTTGTCTGTTGACTTTGTCAAAGGCAGCTTTGAAGTTCACAAAACAAGTGTAAAGCTTTTTTTGTTATCTATAAATTTTTGAGCCTTGCTGGAAATTGCAAAAATTTGATCCGTCGTCGAAAAAACATAATGGGTTATGTTAAGTTGATGTGGCAGTCAGCGTTGCAAATCACACACTTAGACCAGAGTTGGTTGTGATATTACATGAATCCTGAGATAAACTCCATATTCTTTGAACCATTTGGAGTTCCTAATGAAGCGTAAGATACTAAGATAAATATATTATTTGGATCGCTGAGATCATCGAAGAAAAAGTCTCCAAAATGCAGCTTATGTCTCTGAGATAGAGCAGGGCATGTATATACACAAAAGATGAGGAATATATTCCACCCCTTCCTCCTTCAAGCAGCTTCTGCAAAAATTGTTTGAATAAACGCCAAGCCTCGTTGCGTGTTTGCCTATGAGGCAGAGTCCAGTTATGACACCAATTGCGGAGCTGAATTGCTATCTGATTAAGGATATAAAACACAGGGAGCGTTTCAGATCAAGTTTTGACCAGAACTGTTGTGTGTTGTTAGACAGGTGCCTGTATTTTTTCCATCTTAGGTTAGTCCATTCTAAAAACATATTGTTTCAGCATGAACCTCGTGTAGCGACACTGCCTTATTACGTGATAAAGGTAGTGTCGTTCCAATTTTTGCAAGTTCATCAGCCTAACAGTCCCCAATCCCCATCCCCATGAGCAGTGTTGTTCCTCTACGTGCCGACCTTAATTGTCTACATTTCAACGTAGACAATCGGTGGATAATGTGGACAATATGTCGCCAATGTAAACAATAAAATTCAAATCTAAATCTCACAAATAAAATCATTCCAAAAATTTCGCGGTTTCATTTAAAAAGGAGTACAACTATTGTCAAGATTTTAATTTGGGCGATTTTTCCTAATATTTCGACGTTATTCCTTTATTTAGGCGATATTTCCAATTGTGGTGTTCTTTGAATTTTGCGCGCCCTTTCCTTTAAACAAAATAGAAAAAGATGAGAAATAACGCCCAAATGGAAAAAAAAATACAACAACATTTTGCTGAGATTTTTTTGTTGGTGATATTTCCAAATCGATTTGGGCGAAATTGCCTAACGCAATTGCTGTTGAAAAAAGCTTTTTTCTTACTTTTTTCGACGTAACAGAAATGGAATTTGGATCAAAATGTAATTTTTAGGAAACTTTGGGACTTATTACCTTCTTCAAATTATTGGTTCAATTAAAAAAATCTTATCAGACTGCAGTAAAATTATAAAATACGGTGGATCGGTAGTTCTTGACTTGAAGCTCATATACCTACAAAAGAAAAATCGAAAAGCTTAGGACTTCCGTTCCAGGGCGTGGTATCCACTCACTCTCTAAGAATCGGAATCAATTAGTAAGCAATTCGGATTGCTGTAGAAAAATGAAATGTAGTAAAGTGATATGATTTGAGTTCATATTAATCTCTACCAATATATAAAAGTGTAATTTTGTTGCGATGTCAGTTTGTCTGTATATGACAGGTAAACGGACGACTTACTACTTGACACTCCATAAAATTGATTGTATCTACTTCTGTTGTCCTTTGGGCACCTAATAGCCTATTAAATTTAATATAAAAGTTATGTCTTATATGCTTAATACACAAATATTTGCACTTACCTCTTAAATTTATCCTGATTTTGAAATACAGTTTCCAAATTTATATTTCGTTTTGTTTACGTTTTGTTGTTTCCATATATTTTATATCCAAATTGATTTTTGTTTTGTTTATTTCCGCAGTTGTTATGGATTTTATTTCCAAACTAGCAGAAAGTCCCCGGTGTTGACCGCGGCAAAAGTCTTTTAATTATATCTTCCAAATGAAATAAAAAAATTAAGAAACAAAATTTGTAAGGAAAAGGATTTCTCATTTATTTTGTCATTTATTTAATCACGATTAATAATAATAAATACTCGTAATAATAATGTTGATTTATTGAATTCACTTAAAAATTTAGTACATAGTAAAATATATTTAGATACATGTTAAGACATGGCTAGGAGCCGTCTGTCTGATTGGCAAAATATTTAATTTTTTTAATGATTTTAGATGTAAAGGAAACAGGAAAAAAAAAAGAAATAACATACAAAAAAATTATCATTAAAGTTCCTTAAGATTCAATTTTTAGATCATAAATAAATTTAAAAGAATTTTGAAAGTTTTCATCTACTAGTCTGTAAGATGCTGCTCTTGAGATAAAAGAGAAAAGAACTCTCCACCCTGCTTTTCCGTCCAAAATGTCTTTCCTTTCTAGCCAATTAAACTCATTTTGACCAAACCACCTCCTTCTTATATCTTTCAAGATCGGAAAGATTGAAATGAAGTGGAAGATATCGTCTCTTGTATTCATGTTCCACAGAGTACAAAGTATGGGAAGATCTTGGCAATGTGGTACGTAGTTGAGCCTAAGAAGTTCTCCTCTCGTCCTAAATATGGTTTCGATAAGCTTTAAATTGAATTCGCTGTTGAAATAATTTAGACCTTCTGGGTTAAAGTTCAATTTTCTGTAGTAATTTCTGTGAAGTGAAGATTCAGCTTCCTCTAAAACAGTTTCCCTTGATTTCAGATCAAGATCTCTCAAAAATGTGTAGAGAATCATCTTCCATTCATATGGTCGACAGGGATTTAAATTTAACGTAATACTATGAGATTGTGCAGGCAGACGGCAATGCCATTGCCCACTTATTTTATTTTACTCTTGTAATAATATCATGTAAACATTGTTTAATAACATAAATAAAATCATATCTATATATCTCTATTTATGAGATTGTGCCAATAATTCCACTTATTAAAAAATAAAGTGTTATTATTAATAGCTAATTGCGTCACTCTTTTAGGTAGACGAGCATCAGGCATTTGGGTTAATATTTGAATAATGTAGTCGAAGTGCAGCTTGACTGTTGATATATACAAGGAGGATAGTCCTGTCCACAAAAGCAACATGTAATTGGGGCTGTTTAGTGATTGTGATTTTTCACGATTAGTTTTCTTATTAAATTTAACAAAGAAGATTTATTATTTGTATTTTTGTTTACAAACGAACCATTCTTTATTTTGAGACCCTTCGCTTTAGATTTTTTACATGCCATTATAGTTAGTACAATATAAGGCAACTTATGCATTCTTTGAAAAAAAAAAAATTGGAGATAATAATCAAACATGACATTATGATAATAGCGAAGACGAGAAAGGCTGCTATTAAAGTGCGGCTTAAAAAAAATTATCCATAGTGTCGGAAAGTGTCGCGTTTTTTTGCGGTCTTATTTTAAACCTTTAAAGACCCGACATTTTGAGTTTCGAGCTAACAGGGCCCCAGCATGAACAATTTCGAAGATTTCGATGAAAGAAATTCGACATTAGACGTGTTCCTTTTCTGTAATTTATGCGGGGCTTATAAACACACACAAATTGACCGTCGGCAAGTCTTTTTTCATGAAAGCAAAAAATTTGCTAATGTAAGCACGAATAAGTTGCTATATGCATGAAAGTAAAATAAAATTTGGTGGGTCCCAACTTTTCATGTGCCAGCTATAAGAGTTGATAGGATTTTACACTTAACTGCCATCTTTTTCATTGGCACATGTTAAGTTTACAAGGAAAATCAAGTTTGCTGTGTAAACTTACATAGTCCCAAAATTTTTACTCTCAAAAGTACTGCTTTTTTGCGTTTAGCCCATTTCACCCTACAAACAGCTAAGTCTTTCAACAAAATATTTAAACCTCAAGCTACTTGCAAACTACAACCTCTCAAAACCAAACGAATTTTTTTAATTGTAAGTTTGGTTTCCGAGTTTAGCCTTAGCAAACAAACTAATAAAGATGAATTTCACTTTATAAGAATAAAATTATTAAAATCTGTGCAGCGGTTTCCAGGAATTAAGCATATTGTGTATACTTATCATTTGAAACAAAAAATAATGAGCTCTTTTGAAAATATTAAATTATTGAAAGAAGTTTTAAAATATGCTTTTAAGAATACAAACAAAAATCTATTAGGTATTTAAAAATTTTGGTATGCATCACAAGTTGACGTACCTAAACCTATATAATTATGTGTAACATTTCAAAAAAAAGAAAGAATCATTTAAGCCATTTTCCTGATAGTAGAAAGCAAAAAAATATCGGTACCGTTCTTAGGTTTTATTGGTAATTTGTTTTCCAACCATATAATAGTTCATACCGAAAAAATACTCTGATTTTTTTAAATCGAAATCGTCAGAACCATTTTCGAGAAATATGAGCTTTAACATAATGACAGTTTCACAAAAGAAACTCTACACCAAGTCTGAAGGAATTCGGCCCACCCATTTGTACTGTAAGTGGCTATACTAACATACAGACGAACAGAATTTTTAGACCATGTTTTTTCATCTTCGCTATCATCGTAATGTCATGTTTGATTGTTATCGCAAAACTTTTTTTTTCGAAAAATGCATAACTCGCCTTAAATTGTATTTACCTATCGCAAGTAAAAAGACAACGTCCGGAAAGCGAAGAGTCACAAAATGAAGAATAGTTCGTTTGTTAAAAAAAAAGAAAACTAATCATGTACCCATCTTCTATAACTCAGGCGATAACTTTTCCTCAATTTCTGAAAAAAAAATGGGTTTATGTTAACAGGTTATGTTATTATTTCCAATGAAAGGCAATAAATTGAAGTGTCATTTTGACATCATAAAACCAAACCAAACAATTTTTTTGTTTCTCGACTATATTATAATCGATTCGAAACTTACAGAACATTGGTATTGAACGACAAAATAAATGAAAACTCTTTTTTCTAAATTTTTTTTTGTCCGGGTGCCCGGGCAACGCCGGGGACTTTCTGCTAGTTAAGTATAAGGGTAAAAAATGAAAACTGGAGATTTTCGATACTCAGATTTTTCTCAGGTTTTTTGTATCAATTATTAGAAGTACTTTCACGTAGAATGATGATCTTTAGACTTTAGAGGTGTTGGTGTTTAATAGGGAATCGAAATATTGAAAATTTGATATTTAATATTTAAATGCCATGTCATTCAGCCATTTTATGAGAATAAAAAACAATATCTCTGCTAAAAGCATTGAAATCGGACCAAAAATAATAAACAACTCCAAATTATGTCAGAAATTTATCAGTTTATGATTTGATTACTGAATCAAGATCGCAAGTTTTACTGACATTTTATAATTTTAATAATAAATCCTCAGATTTAAAAGGTTTTTAAAACTTGACAGTGAAGTGATTCAGTGGACCTATCTGTATGTTTATCATATACGATTTCTCCCATAATTTAAATTTTTCGATATCTTCTCTAATTTAAATATTTGAAACTTAAGCTTTTATAAGTATAGAACTAGGTAAACTAACGTTAACATTTAGATCAAATGATTTTCTCACGACTATGTTGTCCTTACACACATGTTTTTGTATTACTTGGTTCCTTTTTAAACATTTATGCTTAGTAGTTTGATAAATTTTAGTTGAAAAAATCAAAATTATGATGGTTTTACTTATTGTCTACAATGTCTACATTGTCGACAAATTTATGTCGACAATTTTAAATTGTCTACATCGAATTGTCTAAATGTAACCTATCATGTAGTCTAGATTTATAGTCTTCATGGTGCAAGACTGCCCATGATAGATGAACGGCATTTGAGAGCAAAATAACTGTACCTGCCATAGACATTTTTGGGGCAAACATTTTAACTTTCAATTATATCGCAAACGGCTCTAACGATTTTGATAAAAAATAAAATGCACGACTGGATCGTAAGAACTTGGAGTTGTAGCTAACAACTTTAATGTAGCTAACAACTGACGTTATTAGTAGGTAGTCTAGTTATCCTATGGATGTTAAAAGCTGATGAAGGTAAGATTGCGTTGATTATAACGAATTGTCGAATGAATGATGCAAGGAATAGTTACATAGGTACGTGCTTAAAAATGTATATTTAAATGGATCTTAATTATGTAAATTAGGAGGGTTTATGTACCTACCTACATAATTCGTTTTTCGTTTTAAGTTCAGAGCAGAGTCTGAGTTGTCAAAAAATTTGTTTTTGTTTCTTTTTAACTCAGATCATTCAGAGCTCCAAATATGTGTTTCTTTTTTCGTTCTGAACATTATGTGGATCGGACTCGATATTTTCGCAAATAATCGACTGAGCATGTGAGTAAATTGCTGAACGCACATGTCATGTGTGATGTGTGTTAAGATTAAAATGTGAAGAAAAAAATAATCAGATACAATTTAGTTGACGAAAGAAGTTGATCGCTTGTAGATTTTCTGTATCGGGTGTGTATCTGTGTACAAAAAAGAGTAAGAGTAGATTTGTGTTATATTGATTTTTATGGTTAAAATGAAATTTTTTTCAGATTTGTTTGGTTCAAGTGAGTTTGAAAAACATATCAGTGTTCAGAGCTCGCTCTGTTTGGAACAAGTTCAGAGCATAATGTATGTATAATAATGGAGGTGGCCGTGGAATGATAGTTGTATGTTCGCCTGTCAACCTCATGGTCAGAGGTTCAATCCCTGCCGTAGCCTATGTCCTCTTATTTTCCATTAAAACAAATTTTAAACATAAGAATGTCATACAATGAGTTGCTGGTTTACTCTTTACATGCTGTTCAGGCATAACACTTACAACATGTGATTGACTAAACTACTCATTAATATGTCAACGAAATAAATAAAATAATGCGACTTATAAGAGACATAAATAAATAAGACACGGAAATTTCTCCGCATTAGTTCAGCCGCCATCCCTGGAGATAAAATCTGAGACAACAACCACCTACAGTCTCAGAACATCGCGCCACACATCTTTCCAATAATTCTTTCTCTTTCTTACCCTCACGCCCGCGCTGTGTTGAAACATTTAAAGGGTTGTATAATCCCTTGAGCGCGGGTAGATTATAAAAAAAAATTCGAACTCTATTCAGTGATTTGCTCTAGGCATTCAGTGATATATGCAAAAATGCTATAAATAATTATTGTTTGAGGGAAAAAAGATGCCATTGGATTTCTTAGACAAATATGAATATGAATAGAAAAAATATTTGTCGAAGTAAAAATCGTTTTGCATGGTTTTTTTATTTTTAGTATGTAGTTTTTTTTAGAGTTTATTGATGTGCATACATGTTATTTATTTATTTATTTTTATTTTTAATTTAACTATATGCCTGTAAGACCTAAGATCTTTTAAATGCAACCTGAATTGCACGGCACTAGTAAGAAGAAAGAGAATGATAGGAAAGAATTTTTTGTTGGCACATTGGATTTGAGAACCAGGTATTGACTGTTTCATTTTAACCCATGGGCGGCATCCAATTAAAATTGGAGGTATAGAAAAGAATGCGCCTAGTGTGGGGATCGAACCCACATATCTAAGCACTTTATCCATTGCGCCATTGCCACCCAATATTATAAAATTTAAAATAATTTTACATGGTTAGTTTTAAAAATACTGATTTTTCACAAGAAAAAAATCCAAAAATTAGTTTTAATTTAAAAAAAAGTTTAGAATATGTTTATATGCAAAATTAATTTGGCTACGTAGATCTTCTTAAATATAAATTTTGACAGTAATCCTAAAAGTCATTACCGAGAAAGCCAAAAACAAAAAAACCGTTGTATGAAAGGTACTGTAATAGATTTTTCCCATAAGTTTGGTCCCGATTAAATGATAGCTAGTACCAACAAAAAAATTCTCAAAAATTTTCATCAAAATTATTGAAGTTTTCAAGAAAAATACGCTTTTCCTTACCGGTTATATGCCAGTTACCGCTATTTCTTGGCCTTAAAATAAAATTTCAAATTCCCCCCCTGAGGAATGCCAAAAGAATCACAAATACCAAATTTTTTTTTAACTAATTCATAACTGGCCTTATAGACTATAAGGTCCCTATGATCGCAAGTAAAAAGTTAGTTATATACAATCTACATTTTGGTTAATATAAATTTTAATTAAAATGTTATTAATGGTATCTGCCATATAGCCATTCACGGAGTTCTATCAAAATTTTTGTTCACGAGGTCCTTCAAGAGGAGTTTCGAGCCTATTTGTTCCTCAAAATCGAACAAGAATCTGTTTTCTAGATTAATTCTGTGTCGAGTTCCCTCTCAGGGTGTCAGGTAACATTAGTAGTGTTTATATTAACTCCTAACTCCAAGGTGGTAGTCCTTATCAACCTTGAAATTCTTGCTTTCAATAGTTTCGTTTTATCCTAGGAGGTGGGCAGACTTTTGTTGGTCTGTTGATAGCAGGTATTTGATCTTGTCTTTCTTTTCATCAAGACCAACAAATTTCATGACCACATCAGTGTACATCCCGCTGAGTTTTTTTGCAGTTGGTATGCTGCCTTATTTATGTCTCTTCATCATTTCCTATCTTATCCATTTTATTTTCTGAATCGCGTTACTACTTTTAAATCAAAGTTAACATTCATAGTCCGAGGCATTTGCGGGCACCGGAATAGCTTTCCTAACATTTAAGCATTTACCATCCACTACTGTCTATGTCTATGGTCAGACTAGGCAACAAAACTTTATACATTATTATCAGAACATTCTATCATTCCCAAAACTATCGTCTTAACCCATTACCTGCCATTGTACTCAATTGAGAACAGTATTTTTGAAAATTTGAATCATATTTTTTTTTTTTGAAAAATGGGCTTCAGTTTTAATTTCTATCGAGAAAGCTAGCATGAACATGTCTTTTTATTATTCGAAAGAATTTCGTTGAGGTTGAAAGCCATTTTCAAATAATTTGGTCAAATTTTGTGTCGTGCATTTTTTTTGTTTTAAGCAGTTTTGTGTCCTTGCGAAAGTAAAATGTTAGTTAAAATGTACACTGTCGGCTAATTTGTGAAAAACCTGTTCAATAGATTTTTTGCCAAAGAACTACATTGTTAACAATTTTTATAAACAAAATTTTGTTGGTCATGGTAAGTGGTCTACAAAAGTGGTGTACTCAATTGAGTACATAGGCCAAAACCGTGGAAATTTTTGTTCTCACTGGTTGTGCAGAGAAATAGGGTTTTCAACAAATACCTGCAACAGCTTTTATGGTAAGCGCTAGGCAAATCTCTACATGGCTGTTAATGATATGCCGGATGATGGAAATGAAATAAATGAAGGATGTAGTGGTAATTCCACAGGATGTTGATATTCAAACGGACGGGGAGGATTTATGTGACGCTCCAAAATGGTCAAAGCTTCTGGTTTATTCTACTAAAGTATACGAAACTGTCCACTATTTGGAAAATTTATCCAAAATAAAAGAACGGATAGAATCGGAAAGCAAAGTTCGAATATTTGAACAGTTTTTCGATGATGAGGTAATGAAATTGATTGTTGGTCAAAGCCGGATAAACGCATTGGACCAAAACTGTCGCACGTTCGTGTTTACGAAAGATTTGGAATAGTTTTTTGGTATAATGCTTTTTTCAGGATATCACACTTCACCTCAAGAGTCATTGTATTGGCGCTTAGATGGTAGCTAAGGTCAAATACTTAAGCTATCATTCTGCAAATCAGTATCCACGGAATGCCTGTTTACTTTGTCTATAAGGAGTGGATTCCTTGCAGTTGTGATGGATATTGCTATAACTTTGACATATACTGTGCTGCCAAAAATTCAATTCCAAGCAATAATTGTTTAACAATTGGATCTCGAGTGGTGATTGACTAATTACAAATAGTAAAAGAGGCAAGTGAGCAATGTGTATTTCTTGAAAATTATTTCACCAGCCATGAACTTACGTCTACTTTACGCAAAAAAAAAAGGATTTCGTGCAACTGGTATGGTTCGTGAAAGAACAAAGAAATGTGGTAGGTAAATGCTTGGCCGATCTGTTGTTAGCAAACCAAAGAAAATCAAAGACTTATAGTTATTTTGATGCTTTTTTGTTTCCAGCTGAGGTAGGTCAGAAGGTGTCCAGGGTCAAACCGAAGAAAGCGCAAAATTCGGTATTTGAAGAGATCAGAACTCCAATTAAATTCTCGACTTTATTTATCCTCTTCTTATATTTATAACTAACAAATTATTTCATATACGGTTTTAATACAATTTAAAAGTTCTTAATTATAATTAACAAAGTATTTCATATAAGCAGACGGTCTTAACAGGAGCTGGGCAAGCGACGATAAATTCCCTACGCTTCGGGTACACTGAAACCGAATCATTTGCCGATTTTGTGTCGGAACAATTCGGACGACTGTCTCGGACGTTCGCCTGCATACACTCAATTCGCTATCGGACGATTCAGTTCTTGAGTCTATGCGACTACGAAGTTTTTTTCATACAACCTTACAGGCAAACTGACGATAAATCCAAACAAGTTCGGATGTGTCGGTTTATCTATTTATAACGGACGTCAATTGACGATGTCGGTTTAAGTGGTGTACGCGTTCTCTTTCTTTTACATACGTTTGGTTCGATTGGCCGAGTTTAGCGGACGTGCGTCGCCTGAGCATACTTCGGCCGATGATTGTGCTTTGGTGTACGCGAGCCGATAGCCTTAAACGGAGCTGGACAGACTACACAGTAGGATTTACTCCGTAGCCTCAGACAACGTTACGGTACGGATAGACGGTGGGATAAATTCCCTAGCTTCAATGCTTAACTAAAACGAAAATGAGTGGGATTAAATCCCTAGCTGCAAGCGGAGCTTGGTCGAATTTGTGGAATATACCTAGCTTTCGAACGAAAATTTAAAGGCAAAGACAAGGAGCGGAACGAAAGTAATCTTAAGGCTGTTAAGCCAAAAAGTCGGCAGAAGCTTCTAACTGGTAGACTATGTACCCAGCAGCTTGCTTCTTAGAGCTAATCATAACTTAGGTACTCTAAATTGGTACTGCACAAACGGTATGCCAAGGAAAGTTGATTTTGGCTTGTAACTTCAGCTCCCTATATGTATTCTACTGTCAACACAAAGTGTGAACTGAGAAAAGATACTAAAGTGAAAACCATCACATGACGAAAGCATTTATTGTGTGTAATGTTCGTGTGCGATCGACTACTTTGTTGTTGGTTATTGTTGATGCCGAAGGTGACTCGGCATATTCTTGTGCGGGCGGCTACTTCGATGTACTAGATGTTGGTTGTTGCTGACGGTGGCGTAGATGACAAGGTGTGGTGTGCGGTGGGTAGTCGAATAGTAATTATTAAGTGTTTTATTTCCATTGCTGTATTAAATTAGGATACTTGTGTGTCGTACCTACTGGCTCCGTACAATGGTTGATTAAAGTATTATAGTTTTTACTAGCGCGGCGGCTGGCGGTCGATTATAATAGTGTGTAGTGGCGGCGGGCGGTTGAAGTTAAATTGTAACGCTTCGTTACAATATGCATTCAGGTCCGTCAACAAAAACACCAAATAATACTTTTATATTGAAAACGGATATTACCCCAACAAAAAAAAATAAAAATCAACTAAGATGCCGAAAATGTCACAGCAGAGTTCGAAGGATATGTGACACATGCCGCAAACCACTCTTTGCATCCAAAAAAGTGTTGCAAGATATTTCCTAACTAGGTAATTAATGTACCCATATCTGGCCAGTGTACTCGTGTGAGTACACCCCTCTAAGTACCAAACTTAAAAAAATATATTTAAGAAATTTGTATTTTTGTAAAGGTTTTTCATTTATCTTTATTTTTAAGGTGCTTGGTATTTAATGGGTAGAGTAAACATTAACATTTAAATCATTCTGCACACATTATAATTTAATAGTTGAATTACTCCTTAAAAATAATATTTTTCTGTCGAAAAAGTAAAAAAAAAAAACAATGAATATTTTTGTAAAATTTTGCCAAAACTTTACGATGAGAATTGAGATATCCGGTTGCAAATGGTTCTGCACGCTTCCATATACTTACCTACGAGTATACATATCCAATCAATTTGGCCAAAATGTTTATTCTGTACAACAAAGCAAAAAAAAAAACAAGTAGTCGGATAGACGACGACCTATCCCGGATGGACAGTGCAATTCATTGAAGTATGAGCAAATTATTATGTTTGTTCAGCCATCTTGATTGGCAATGTTATAAAATAAATACGTTTTACCCAGGGACAGGATATTCGAAAAATGTCGTCCTATCCATTCGACTGATAATGTTTACAAGGGTTTTTCGGTCGGTCGGTCTCGTTAGTTTGTGTTGGTTGCTGGCATGAGTTCTATATGTTTTGTATATGAGTGAATAAATGTATGTATATGTATATTGTTTCGAATGGAAGCAATATCCTATATCCTGGCACAAACAGAGATTTGCGTTAAATTGGGTGGAAAAATCGAATGGAGCGAATCAATTTGATTGCTCAATGTGTATTCAATTGCAATATACGCCACACAAAAAGAAAGGACATCGTACCCATTTGTCATTCTGGTATCTGTAATGTTGTTGTTTTTTTTTCGCAGAACAAAATTGAAAAAAGGGAGAATCCTTATGGATAGTTGAAAAAAAAACTGTTTAAAACAGTCTTTAGAAAAATTTAACATCAATTTACTTATTTATTATATGTGACAAATACTATGTGGTTGGAATACAAAATTATATATGTACATAGAGCCCTGCCGTTGTTGGTAGGTACAGTGGCAAAAGCGCAGGGAATGTTTTCTAAGTTCATAATATATTTCAAATTCTCAAAAAGATTATTATTTCCGATGGAACAAAATCGTAATTAAATGCCTTTATTTGGAACAAAAACGGGAACTTCTACATGAATGCGTTACCAACAAAAGTTCGGTATACGGATTCAGCATAACAAGCAGTGTTACCACAGGTTTAATTTTTAATGAGACCCAGAGGCTGAAAAAATGAGCCATTTTGAAAATAAATGAGTTCCAATAAAAAATCTCTTCTAAGTTTATAATAATAACTTTTCTTATTAACTAAAATAAATACTTTGAAAACATATTATTACATTACATTACATTTTATACTACTACGCAGATAAATCTATGAAGTAGAGACACTGAAGCACTGGCAACGAGACCATTGGCTTTGAACATCATATACATTAATACAACAGAGAGAGACAGAGATAGGAAGAACACACAACAGAAGAAACACATGTCAACAGCACGTGGTTGGTTTCCGACGGTCCACCATCGAAGTACTAACCACGCGCACCGATGCTTGATTTCGCTGATCTATGGGAAGCGATGCTTTCATCGGAAAATGAAAATAAATGATATTTTCATTTTGTTATCAAAAATCAGTCAATTATTATTAATCAGGAATTACATCATCAAAAAAACGATTTTAAAAATATATCAAGATACTAGCTGATCCGGCCGCGCGTTGCTGAGACTTAATTCTATTGCGCTGATGAATATTAGATATTAAAAATTGTATTGTTAAGGAAGTGATTGGTAAAGATTCCTTTTCATTAATTATAAAAACTAAAGATGAACAATATTACTCGTTCATCTGTCTTTTGTTAAACAGAGAAACACAAATTCTTCAAGTCCAAACCACAAATTTTCATTGTCTGCCCTTGCGGCTTATATATCGTCATCGCTAAGGCCAAGCGCAGCTGAAATAATTGTATAGCCTTTTGATTCTAATGGAATGTCGAATATGTAATCGAGGTAATAGGACGACTTTTCCTTCAAGCTTTCCAGTCAATATCGTTGCTTCAATTTCGTTTCTGGTAATTCTTCTGAATGAGAGGTGAATTTCTCAGTATATTAAGATTAACAACATTTTCAATTTTGATATTATTAAGTTCTAGGTCAATTTTAGTACAATTTTTTTTTCTGCAAACATGAAGAATTTTGCATTTGCTTAATGAAAGTTTTTATCCAGAGATAATGGACCAGTCGTTAATTTCCTTGAGCAAATTGAAAAACAATATTTTGGTTTTCACCAGGTCATTGTGCTTACAAAGAATGTATGCATTGTCTGCATAGAGGCAGTGATCTAGGTCCTTGTATTTTAATATAATTCTTCAAATGCGATTGAAAACAAAATTACAGAAAGCGGTGATCCTTGAGAGATGCCGTTTTTAAATGGAAAAATTTTTGAGAAGGTTGTTTTTATTCTGACAGAAAATTTTCTGTTTGCTAAAAGACTTTTATGTATTGAAAGATTTTGGGTCCAGTTCCCCATTCTTTCAGTTTCCTAAGGATGAGATGGATACCTATTCGGTCGAATGCCTTTTCAAAATCTAGTGCCAAAATAGAGACGTGGTTTTGAGCAGACAAGGCATTGGATATAACGTAATCTAGGTGGGGAAGGCCATCAATACTTCCTTTTTTGGTTTAAAAGCTACTTAGTGAATACTTGAATTTCTTTGGACTCAGTGAACCATAAAATGTGATTGGCTTTAATTTTCTCTAAGACTTTGGATATACATGGTAGCAGGGAGATGGAACGATAGCTGTCTATGAGATCAATATCTTTTCTGGGCCTTGCAATGGGAATAACGACTGCTGTTTTCCAGCTTTGACGAATGGTTCCTTTTTGAAAGATGACATTATACAAATCGAGTAATTTTATTTTCGCTTTATCCGGAAGATTCTTGAGCATTGGATAAGAGACACTATCCCGTCTGGGGGCTTACCTTTGACCCTGCTTAAAGTACTTTCTAGCTCTAGCATTGTTATGCTGTACTCAATACGCCTAGCAGCTGAATTTTGTGCAGGCTGTGTGCCTGTTGCTAGACATTCACTCTTATTTGAATTGAAAAAAGATGAGATATTAGAGCTTTTTGCCTGAAGAGACCATGTTACAGCGAAAACATTCCATATTTCTTGGGTGGTACTAAAGTAGCCAGAGGGTCTTTTAATAGATCTTGTAAAATCGCTTTTGGAACTACCAGTTAATGTCTTAATATTGTGCCAGATGTTGCTAATAGGCGAATTAGGGTTTATACTACCGTTAAACTCTTCGAAACATTTTCTTTTACTTATTTTCATGAGTCTTCTGAACATAGCATTCGCTATTTTATAGGCTAATAGATTGAACTGGTTGGGTGTTTTTTTAAAAGAACGCCAAGTGCTAACCTTTACGGCTCTTAGCCCAGCTTGCTCTTTGATATCTCTTGGTGAAAATTAATAATAAATAGGCAGCTGTTTGCTCAGTGTGCTGCAAAATACTGCTGAAAACCGTCTTTGCAAGCACCGCACAAGTAATGGAAAATATTTTTTTAATCTAATAATATTGGCGCACAATTTTAGTCGATTTAGTAATATGTTAAATTATTTTTAGTATGATACTAGGCAAAAAGAGGATTTTGCTAATTTTAAACTAGTATAGTATCGTTCCATTTATTTTCTTAACATTTTGCTAAAGTTAAAATCACAAAATGGCTACTTTATTCATATTTACATTGCTTGCATTAAGCAGGCCAATAACCAGTGTGACCAATGAAATATTTCAAATTCTGCTAAAATAGTGGTTTTAGCAGGATTTTTTTACTACAAAAACTGCCAAAAATCCTGCCAACTCTGGAAATCATGTAATTAGATCGCAAAAAAGTAAATAATATGCCTGGAACAATAGAACTTGTTATAGGGTGACGTTTAAAATACTGAGTGTATATTTTTTTGTATTTTTTTTTACTTTAGTATGTTGAATTTTAAATAACTAATCAAAACCAAAAAAGGAGTTGTTTATTTTGTTAAGTTTATTTAAAAAAAAGGAATCAACCTTACAAATAGAACAAATGAAAAATGCAACAAAAAGAAACAAAAAGGTCAGGTAAAAGGTAAAAGGTATTTATATAGATGTTTTACTGTAAAAGTTTTCTGATTAATTTAAAGCGTCTTCAAACATATCACAAGTCTCTTGTTCTTCTTTAACGGTAAAATTTAATTTTGATGAAGCAACTTGTTTGATTATATTAGGAGGAATGAATGAAGGCATCACAATTATTACACTTTTAATCGCGAACAGAGTACCGAATTATTAAATTAAAATGCAATTAAAAAAAAACAATGAAAATTAAACACGACAACCGGCAACTCCTTTATGACTATTGACCAAAAAAAAAAACCAAGACGAAAAAGCTGGTCTAGAAGGCTAAAACAAAGCGAGTAAAAAGTGCAACAGGCAGCAATAAGAAGTGCTGCCACCACGGCATGTTCAGTGAAATTAATTTTTTTTATGATGATAAAAAAAGAATAAATGTTATGCAAAAGTAAGATTAGAAATTGATTTTCTTTTACACTACGACGACGGTGAAACCTTGCAATTGGTGGGCTAAAACCCAAGATATTTTCAACAAAGAAAACAAAGGTATATATATAAAAAAGAAGATGGACCGTTAAGGCGTTGTCCCGAAAGACACAAAACGAAATTTAACGGGTCGCGAGTTCTGCTTTATCGGAAAATTTTCGAACAAACGCCAAACGAAAAAAAAATGGAAGCCAATTAAATAAATTTAAGAAAACGAGTATTTAAAAATTTATGAATATCTTTCAACAAAAAAAAAGACACTATACTTTTATAGCTTTTACTGCTGCTTCCTCTTCAGAGAAAACTATTTTTTCCCCCTTACTCGATCAATTTAATAGCGTTTTCTAAAATTTCCTTTTGTAATAAAAAAACAATGTCGCCAAAGTCTCAATTCCTTTACGTTTTTTTTTTCAGAACTTTCCTTTTCCTTTTTTCCTTTGTTTTTCCAAGAACCTCCTGTTCGCTATCCAAACGGGTAAGAAGTGATCTTCCACCCTTTTACTTTCGCTGGATGACCTATGACCTCTTCTTTTCTCCAATGCCCAAGTTCTTTCGGCAACTCAGCGAGCGTGGATTTCGATCGCATTCTCATTCAGCTACCCTCCTTATAAACGGTGATTTTTTAAGAGCTTGGTTTTTGAAAATGCAAAAAAACACAGAAACTTGTAAAAAGTGAATGAAATTTTTATTTGGATCGATAAATCAATTTCTGCCATTTACTTCAACTGCTCACCAAATTCGCCTCTCAATTGATGCATGTCGACCGAGTTCAATTCTTGCATTTTCGGCAAAAAAAAATCTGTTATCATCGAACGGTACCTTTCTCCATTGACCGTAACCCTGCGGCCTTCATCGTCCTTGAAGAAGTACGGCCCAATGATGCCGCCTGCCCATAAACCGCACCAAACAGTGCATTTTTCGGGATGCATTGGTAGCTGCTGAATTGCCTCTGGCTGCTCTTCACTCCAAATACGGCAATTCTGCTTATTCACGTATCCATTTAGCCAAAAATGAGCCTCGTCGCTGAAGACAATTTTGCGATAATTTCATAATTTCGACATTTTTCACAGAGCACGAATTTTGATAATAAATTTCAATAATTTGCAGACGTTGTTCAGGCGTAAGTCTATTCATGATGAAATGGCAAACAATACTGAATCGAAATATCAAATGTTCGTGGAATTTGTCATGTGTGATCTGTCAAAAATATAAACGTCAAAAACCAAGTAGCAAAAAAATCACCCGTTATTTGCGGGAGGGAGCAAACGCAGTTCAGATCCAGTAGTCCTTCCTTCTCGAACTTTAAACCCCAGCTTCCTGATTAGTCATCAACGAATTTGTCGAACTCTGGCAGGACTTCCAGTGGGCGGCAATTCAAAGAGTGAATTCAGCCACCTAATTTCACCCACTAAGTTTTGAAAAACCGAAAAGAAATTGAACTTTTATATCGCGCACAATTTTCCCCTTTCGTTTATAACTAGTAAGGAAAAATAGTACCAAGCTATTTCAATTATACGTTTAAATGGAAGCAGAGTTTAACTAATTTTATTTCGCGAATTTACTCTAAATCGTTGGGCTTTTGCGCAGATTTGGGGAATAAGGAGCAGTTAACGTTCCATCTTTTACATTGAAAATATAAATACATAATTGAGTTAGGTTGGGCAAGCAGCCATTCTCGCAACGAGTAACTTCAGCATCGGAGACCAACTGTCATCCGTGCTTCTTTTTGTGCAGTCGAACAACAGTCAATCGAATGAGATGAAGTTGATAACCCATCCACTTAAATGTCAACCTTGGCCATTTCTATATTTTGTTTCTTCACTTTACTGAGAGAAAGAACCGATAGCTGATGGACCATGGCTGCCCTCTCTCGCTCTCAGTAAAATGAACGAAACACCTGTAAGAATATGGAGAAAAAGCAAACAGGAACTAAAAGAATACTTTTTGTTGCGGCAAATTTTTACCGTGACACAACATTTTTCAGATAAGTTATCTCGGATAAAAAGTATGCTATTTAACATATCAATTTTCATTCGATTCCTTCGTTGATCCTAAAACTAAACACACTTTCAACTGCAGCATTTGAGATAGGCAAAACTAAAAACGAATTGATAAGTATTTGTAAGGGTTTTCATTGGATGCATGGGTGAACCTTTTTACGAGTACCTCGGACCAAAATTCAACAGTATTTTCAAAATTCTCCCATTTATTTAGATTTATGTTGTTCCATTGCGATGCAATTTTGGAAATAAGTTCAGAATTCATGTTTTTATCTTTATAAAAATCGTTTATTTATGAATCCGCAAACATTTTTTAACAGAAAAGACTGAAAATTTCATAGATTTTGTGGAGTTCGCCATTGAAGCTCTGTAATAAGCGATACGTATTTATGTTTGATTAAGTTTTAATTTTTTAAAGTAATATTTTGTTTTAGCTTGGAGAAATATGGACACCTGCTAGATTTCCTGCTAAAACCAAATTTCCTGCTAAAAACAATTACCGGCACGATTTGAAGTAATCTTTTCCGTCTAAATTAATCAGGAAAAATGCTAAATTGGCCACACTGCCCATAACCCTTCTTCTTTAATGCTCGCATCGTCTATACATGCAAGTTGTTGTGCTAGGCTGGCATTGGCAAAACACAACAACTTTTAGATAAAATTTCATTTTTAAGTGCCGATATATTGGCAACCGTATTTGCCGTCGTACTCGGTGCAAATGGACCCCAACGCGTGCGGTATCTGGGGATATAGAGCCGTGGAATTATTTATTAACAAAAAACCCCAAAGTAATTGGTTGAGTTATTTCGGAGATTTTTGCAAGAAAAAAGCTCACAAATTAATAATAGATTATCAATAAATCCACTGCGTATTAAATACATCACACAGCAAAAAAATGCTTGAATTTAATTTGCCGTCGGCATTGGTTTTAAATCTTATTAATTTTTTTCAACTTAAACTCAAAATTTTCCAGTGCTCCTTCAAACTTCCTTTACTATGGAAAGACTTAATTATCCTCTTAAGCATAAAACGAAAGAAAAGAAAAATTAAAAAAACAAAAAACCCAAGAAAAACCCTCAAACAAACATAATTCTTATACTTCATTATCAGCGCCCATCATCGCCATCTCCAAGGTGCCAATTTGCGTCCCATAATTCAGTTCCATTTCAACGCCTGATTAACCCGGCTATGTACACACAATGAAGTAATGTTCCGCAACCAGCCCCCACACACCAACAATATAAATACACCTACAAGTTCACAAAGGATGTTCCACATCGCAGTTCCCGGCCCGCATCCAGCCAAGCCACTCTACTCTTCCCACAAACATAATGGCAATGGCACCTCGAGGCCTCATGCAATTATCAAATGAACTTAAACGGAGCATTAATTTCCCGCGCGTATAAATTACCCCAGTACCTCCTAGAACCAGCTCCAGTGATTTCGAGAAGCACCGAAAGGAGAGCCCCGCCCAGTGCTGCCACCAATACATGGACAAACACTGGCTAACAACTGATATAGAGCTGGAATTCAACTACAACTTTAGCAACTTTCCAGCTCCCCTATGATGAGCATGACCAGAACATGTAGATGCGTAGTGGGCATCATATCACATGGATGCTGGAGCTGGATGTTGCTGGCAGCAGGGAGATCCTTATCGTGCGCATCACTCGCTGGATGCGAATGTTTGACTATGGCTACGCCTCCTTTTTGCAAACAATCACCTCGTAATGCAGAATTTATTGGCTGCTGATGCAACTGCTGCAGCTCTGCATGGCTCTGATGGGTAATTGATCAGCCATTGATTATGGCGGGTATCCCAATCCCCAGTTCCATTTGCACACGAATATTCGTCGGTCGTCCCAACCTTCGCTTCACAAGCGATATAGAACTTCGAAGTGTTGTCAAGCCAAGTCAAAATGGAATTGGAATGCACTTTGGCTTAGCCTGCGTCGTCTGTTTCATTGTCTCTGCTGCATCTGATAATATAGCTCCAACGCCAACGGTGTGGAAAGGAGAAGAAGTCATTTTCCAATTTGCTTCAAATTGGTAGCATTTGGAGTGGGTGTTCGGTTTGGTTTGATTTGGCTCAGAGTACAGGAGTCCTTCTCTATCAGCTGCACGAATATGTGCTAGTGTTGGTGTAAGTATTTTTACTATATGGCTATCATGGCAAATGGAGATAATTGAACATTTCCTGCCCCTGCTGCCGAACCACAACTAGCCAGTTCCATAAGTTAACTTATTTATTTTTTTTTAGAGCTTCAATTTATGGGACAAAATTTATTGGAACATCTGCAATTGGTTGGGATAATTTGTGGGAATTGGCACCTTTATCCTGGGCAATTGGACGCGGGAATCGATTCGGCAAAAAAGATTGGAAATTTACGTTCCACTTTAATTGGGAGAGATTTATTGCTGTTGAACCGAGGTGAGATGGTAGCTTACCATGAAGATGTCGTTTTGTTGACGTGCGATGTTAATAAAGTTATTTTATATTTATTTCAATTTGGTTTAAAATGCTGCTGCACGCAAAGAAAGTATATTTCGGTTGAAAGTTCATGGCATCTTGAATGCACTTTTGATCTAACCTCTCTGGCAATTGATTTGTTTGTCCTCTGATTCTTTCAAATTAAGTTATGTATATTGAAAGTCGCAGATATCTTTCTCAAAGCTAGAACATGAATGTTGGAATCTTGTGTACGAACTTTTAAATTCGATAATGTTCATTTACAAAATGGATTACAATTGGGTCTTCTTAAATGGGTGGCATTGAGCTCATGCGGTTACTAGAAGTCTTTATTTGAAATCCGGAAATAGGTGAATTATGCTTAAAAAAAAAAAAAAAATTTGAAATGGATACTTATATTGATCCCTCAAACGTGAAAATATTGGTAATGTATATACTATTCAAAATTCACTAAATGAATATGATGTTGACGAAGATGCAACTTGTATAAGACAAGTTTCATATATTTTTTTGATAATTTCAGACTAGCTTCCAAATTTGTTATGGACTATGATATTAAATAAACTTTTATAGTGAACTTTCTTCCAGATAAATCAATATAAAAAACGACTCGGGTGCTTTGAGGAATCTTTATTGAGTAATCATAAAATATTTTTATGTAGCTAGAGAAATCTAGAATCAATATAATACGGATGGCTCATTCGACCCAATCAAAAATTGGTACAACGTTTTCTATTTACATTTGTTTAATAAATAATTAATTTGTGTACAGTATGATTACAAATTTTACTGAGTACTTTGAAATAAAGTAGGTACACTACACTTTATTACTTATATCGTTCTCGATTGGATTTTCGGATTGTTCCACTGCGTTTTAAGTCCAATCGATTGTGAAAATTTGGTATTCATTAATTTCCGCATTTTCACTTGGACGTCCTCATCTAAGAAAATGGTTTCTTTAAACAATTATTACTTTGGCAAATAATTATGAAATTGGGCTATTTTCTTTATGAAAAATAGCACCAAACTTGATGAAGGAGAGCATCAAACCTAAACAAAAAATAAATGCACGACTGGATCGCAGGTACTTGCTCTTACGTTCGATCACATACATTGCATACAAAAGATTCTTAATAGAAACGGCTAAATGTATTTTTAGAGTCGCTTTTTACTTAATTTTTGTATATAAAATATTTCTTATATATTTTCTAAGTAAGAATTGGGACGACAATTTTAAATATTTAATAATATAAGTTGAAAAACAAAATTTCAGAAAAAATAGTCCACCAGTTTTGGAAATATTAAATTTTCAAAAAAAAAAATGATTTTCGAAAACGTTGGTATGCAGTATTATTTAGAATTCGAAGAACCTCCAGAAAAAAAATTTTGATCGAAATCTGTTGAGCCTTTTATGAGAAAGTCAAAAATGAATAAAATGGTTGTATGGCAGGTACCTTTAATAACAAAATATGAAAACAAGAATTTTGGCAAAAGTGTAGACCATATCTAAAGTAGTACACATACTTTTTTTTATCAAAATCGTTGAAGCCGTTTTCGAGATAATTAAGATGGTAGAAAAATTTGTATGGCAAATACCGTTATTTGATTCACGTAAAACGCCTTAGCGCCAAGAAAATCGGTACAGCCCTTAAGATAGGCTAGATCATTTTACAGACAGACAGACAAGTAAAAATAACTTACATACTTACTTATCCGGCTCCCGATCCATGGAGGGTCGCTGCCTGACATATTGAGGTCTTCCATCGGCATCGGTTACGGCCCCTTGCACCAGTCGGCGAGACCAAGCGCTCTTGCGTCTGTAACCACCTGGTTCCAGTAGCGGAGCTTCGGTCTTCCTGGTAGTCTCGAACCTGCGGGCCGGGATTCGAAAATTTTCTTGCCTGGAGCGTTGGTGTCCAATCGCTCGATGTGGCCGAACCAGAGTAGTCGACGCACTTTGGCTGTTCGGACTACATCCACATCTTGGTACAGCTCGTACAATTCTCGCTTGAATCTTCTCGCCCATTCGCCCTCTTCGCATATAGGACCAAGTATTTTTCTCTCGAAACTGCGCAGTATCGATTCCGCTTTTTTACTTATCGTCCATCACTCGGCGCCGTAGAGAAGAACTGGTAAAATTAGCGCTTTCCATAGCGTGCAGTTTGTCTTTCGAGAAAGGAGTTTTGAAACCATTTGTTTGGCCAAACCGAAGTAGCAGCGGTTAGCTAGGTCGAATTTTCACTAAGATGTCGTTTGTGGAATTGATGTTTTTTCCGAGGTAGGTGAACTCCTTGACTACCTCGAAATTACTGCTACCAACAGTGACGTTTTGTCCTAGGTCATGGACTGATGAAGCTTTGTTTGTTGATAGCATATACTTGGTTTTGTCCTCATTCACTTCAAGACCAACGCATTTCGCCTGATCATCAATAGCTGTGAATACTTCAAGTACAGCTCGCTTGGAGCGGCCGATGATATCGATATCTTCCGCATAACCAAGCAGTTGGGGAGACCTGTTGAAGATAGTGCCTTCCAGTTTAACACCAATCTTTCTTACTATCTGCTCCAGGACTATGTTGAAGAAGTCACATGATAGCGCATCTCCTTGTCTGTACCCTGCACACGTCTGGAAAGGCTCGGATGAGCTGTTTCCAATTTGCACCTTGCACCGCGTATTTTGTAACATCATGCGGCATAGCTGGATCAGTTATTTCGGGATCCCGAGTTCCGACATCGCCAATAGAAGCTCTTGGCTACGTATGCTCTCATATGCGGCTTTGAAGTCGATGGAAAGATGGTGCGTCTCGACTTGAAATTCGTTGGTCTTTTCCAGGATTTACCTCAATGTGAAGATTGGTCTATCGTTGATCTACCTGGTCTGAAGCCACACTGGCACATACCGATGATAGTGTTGCAGAAAGGTTTAAGGCGCTCACATAGTGTATTGGATAGGATCTTGTAGGCAACATTAAGCAGGGGTATGCCTCTATAGATTTTACAGGACATAGGATCGCCGTTTTTAGATTGAGCATATGGAGTTATTTGATCAGTCGTCGGGCATGCTTTCCTCCTCCCAGACTTGTTGAAGGAAGGTGCATGCACCCTATCAGGACATCTCCTCCATACTTGAAGAGTTCCGCGGGTAGTCCATGCGCCGGATTTGTGGTTCTTAAGCTTGTGGATGGCTTTCTGAGTACTGGGCGCTGGGACTGGATCTTCATTGACTGGTCTCATGCTTTTTTGTTCTATTGTTGCTTCCGTTGAAGTAAAAATAAACATAACATTAATAAATACCTACCATTTTTGTTATTAAAGTAGTATTCCAAATTCTTAATAATACTGCATATGAGAATATATCCGAAAAACTCCTTTTTTCAAGTCAATATTTCAAAAACTGGTAGACGAATTGTATATCGTTAAATACTTAAAATTGGCACATTAATTTCTATTTATTATAAAGAAAAAATTTGATTAATATTGTTTTCGGAAATCCTTACTGGTTCAGTATTGTTGCACACCGCATTTGCATTGATGGCATCTTTTTTATTCTCGTTCAATAATAAATGTTGGTGTGCCTCAGGGTACCGTTTTGTCTCCTACTCTTTTTCACATTTTCATTAATGATCTCTTATATGCAACTTGTAATTCTCTAAATTATTTATCTGATGACATTACTCTCAGCTTTTCAAATGTATTTCCTGATTCACACTCGTATCAGTCAAAAGTGAAACTACGACATCAGCAGCGCATGATAAACACAATAAGTTCTGACCTCAACAACATTTTATAAATGAGGAATACAAAACCGCAGTTTTTAATGCTTATTGAAAAATCCAACGATTTATCGAGCCCCTCAAAATAAGCGTATTATGTTTCATTCGTCTAAATTCTCTTACCTATGCTCCAAGACATTTGTTCATGTTTGAGAACAAGAAATAATTGATGGGAGGAAAATTTGGAGAATATGCCGGATGAGGGAGCAATTCGTAGCCTAACTCAGACAATTTTGCTATTGCGAATGCAGTCTTGTGCGCCGGTGCGTTGTCCTGGTGAAAAAAAATTCTTTCTTCGGCAAATAATGCAGAAGAATCAATCTAGGTTGTCTGCGTAATATGCGCCGGTAAACGTTTTACCCTTTCCAAGGTAATCGATGTGAATAACACCGCGCGCATTACAAAAACTGCCGAACCGCTTTGTCCTTCTTCGGCTACGTTTCACCAGGAGAAGTCCATTGTTTTGACAGTTCGTTTGGTTTCTGGTGTGTTGTTCTGGGGAACCCAGGCTACTTCCATACGGATACGAAACGAACAAGAACTCAGTCGAATTTTTTTGGAACATCGTCAAATACACCTTTGAATTTGTCAAATGAATCCGTTTGTGTTCGAGCAAACGCAAGACCCATCTTTCGGACAGCTTTTTTATGTTCAAATATTTACGTAAAATTGAAATCACTGAGCCATTTGATTAGCCTTTTGCCTCTTCAAGCTTGGCTCTCTCACTCGCCTTTTGTCCGTTTTCGAACCATGAATTTCGTCGACCATTTCTGCCGAGGTGACCACAATTGGGCGACCACAATTGGGCGACCAGAACGTTTAGAGTCACTTTCGTTTGAACGACCACACCGAAATTGAGTTTAGGTGGTGAAGAGTCCCTATAATATTTGTCAAGCTTTGGTTTGCCTGATGGTTTTTTTCTCACAAGAAATAGTGTTTAATGAGTGTTTAATGACTCGAAATTCACTTTTTTTCATTTTAACGAAAATGCTCGTAGGCGTCTACATATATAAAATGGCTGCCAGAACAAGTAGTAGTAGTAAACTTTATTGAGATTTTTTTTTTAAACTACATTTAACATAGATAATACACATGTATAGCGATTACATATATTATTTTGCCGACTTCGAATTGGCCAGGCTACACTAAATTTATATATTATTTTTGTTCTTTAAATTTAGACCAAACAAATTTAAAATTACATAGTTGTAAACTACAGTTTAAGAAGACCATTACGATTTCATTTTTAAAAAAACTAAAACATAAAAGCTTAAAACTGGGTGCGATAAAGGGAAACAGATGAATGCTCTTTTTCTTGAAACACAAGCAATTACGGATTGGAATACATAAACGTATGTACATCTTTTCTTTCGTCAGTTAGAGCGAGAGCTCAATACTTTACATCTTTAGTTTGCGTGAGAAAGCGACATCTCGATGGTTATATAATGAAAGACAGCGATCTTCTAGTTATTGGATGTTGAGATGACCAGAACTGTTGTTTCCCAATTATTGGCTCGGTTACAGTATAACGGAATTATGCAGCTTCTGTCCATTACGGGCTGCAATATAAGCGATCCATACGATTCTTCTAATTCCTGGGAAGACATGACGTCCCTATATATATGCCTTGTCCACGTGCGCCACTAAGAAAACTGAGCAAATGGGATTCGGAAGGCTTCTATACACGTGGATGTCGTTCGTTTGACTCCCTCTCCAAGTTACAATTTCCCTGTTGTTGTCGACTTGTACAGCATTCAAATTTAATAACTATTGCACAAATGCAATTTGTTTATGTTATTATAACACACTTTTAGTTAATTTAATTAAACTATCCTTTTTACTTGCGATTATAGGTACTAAGGCAAGTTAATGTATATGTAAAAAAAATGTTTTTTTTCCAACAATCAAACATGACATTACGATCATAGAGAACACCAAAAAAGTGGGTCCCGCAATTCCGTCTGTCTGTCTGTCCTCGAGTCTGCATACTAAACGGTTCGGTGGATTTGCTTCTTCAAACTTGGTACATATTATTTTTTCGGTATATGCCCACACGTTTTTTTCATTCTTTTTTAAGACGACAAATAACAGTAGCCCCCATACATTTTTCTTTGCCAAAAAAAAATCTTATTTTTCTCAAAAACGGCTCCAACGATTTATATATAAAAAAAGTAGTTCATTAATGAAGGGAAAGGGTACCTTTTGATAATTTTTTTTTGGAAAAAAATTGTTATTATTGGTACCTCTAGTACAACCATTTTTTTGGTTTTCCATTTTCTCGGAAACGGGTAATTTGATTTATTTGAAATTTTTTATGCAGAAGCTCCAAGAACGTTTAAACACTATTGTATACCAAAAATTTTAAACAAACATTTTTTTGGAAAATTAATTTTTTTTTGAAAACTTAATATTTCGAAAACGACGTAATAAATTTTCTCAAAATTTCGTATTTGGTGGTTTTGTGACATTATCTTCAATAGTTAAAAAAAAACAATTTTTTAAAATGAAAGACAACGGTGCCTCCCATACAAATGTTAAAAAAACCCATAAGAAAAAAATTTATTTCTCGAAAACGGCTTCAAGAATTTTTATAAAAAAAATTGTTTGTTCTTAAATTAGTACAGTTCACTTTCAAGTATAAAATTATTTTGTTTGCATACTTATTAACGGTACTTCCCATAGAACCACTTTTCATATTTTCGATTTTCTCAATATTGGATGAACCGATTAAAATAATTTTCTTATGAAAATGCTCCCTAAAATTGTTAATAAAACTGCATACGAAAATTTTCAAAAAAAAACGTTTTTCGATTTTTAAAAAATAAATAAATTTTTTTTTGAAAAATCGATTTTTCAAAAACCAGTCACAGAATTTTTTTGAAATTTGAATTTTATTTGTATATTAATAATATCTTCAAAATTGCGTTTCAAATTTTTTTTTCTAGGAATGTTTTCAAAATTTTATACATAAAAAATTAATTTATTAAAAAACCGCTCCAACGATTTTTGAACTTTTTTTTTGATTATTCGTGAATTCAAATTGCATCTTTGTTTTCCCCCAAACTATAACGACTAAGCAATATAAAAACATTTAATTATGTGTATTATCCATTTATTTCTACCTAATTACGAATTTTCGCGTACGTCACTTAATGCTAAATACAATGTAGGCCCTCACACATTTATATATAAACATGTGTCTTTAATCACATGAATCTTATGTATGCATATTGCACCTAAGTGATGAAGTTGTATGTATATAGCTACCTACCCAACTACGTCCTTCTACTAACTAAACCTCAATGGTTAGCTACATTAAAGTTGTTAGGTACAAGAGCAAGTTCGTGCGATCCAGTCGTGCACAAATGCAATTTATTTATGTTACTATAACACACTTTTAATTTAGTTAATTTAACTAAACTATCCTTTTTTTTACTTTTCCAGACGGAAAAACACGTCCGTCTGCGACGGGAGCCAGAAGCCATCTCCGCTGCTAGAACAATAACAAACCCATTTGAAAGATCTGTCAAAAAATTTGGGTGCGTTCTTTCCAAAGATGATATTTGACAAGCATATGATAAATTTAAAATGACGACACTATTTGTGTTAATTTTCATGGACTTATTGAACCAAAATAGTGTCCTTGGCTGACCGGAGCATTTATAACGTACATACATACATAAATACAGAATTTTATGTTATCTCGTATTTTCAAAGTATTTGGTAAGAATTCCATCAATACCATGAATAGATCCCACACAGTTCTAAGGAAATTCTTCATAAATGCAGATTGCTAATATTTTAAGGGTACTTCACATTCAAAACAGGGACCCTTTGTGAAATTTTTAGCTTTTCCAGCAAAATTCAACTGCTCTGTAATAATTATACACCCATTTGCCTCTGGCACTCGTTGATCTCTCTACATCAACTATTATTAAAACAAACATAAAATACATGAGGGCTTCATTTCACTATAGTCTACTATATAACCCGCCGTCTACACAACGTAACGCACATTCCTATACATGTTAAACGAAAACATGGTCGTCAAAAAAAAAAAAAAAAAAATCAATGAAAATTTTAATGACTCACTTCGAAGATTGACAATGGGTTATTAGGTAAGTTTCGTTTTTAAAGGCTTAATTTTCTGGTCGTATATGTGCATATAGTTCTATATGAGATTCCTTAGCTTCTCTGCCTTAGCCTAGCCATATGTGGTTTCCATTTGGTATTTTATTGTTATTGTAGTTGCTGTTGTTGTTTTTGTTTATTTTTTTTTTGGTTTGGGGGTTCTCCTGGTCTGTCAGGTAAGGCTTTGATTAATTTATACGAGTGTGCCTTGGCGATTGGTAGAAGATTTATGCGCCAATTAAGTGTATCCTGTCTTGTTAGATCTGTTGTCGAGGCAAATTTATGGGACAAACGATTTGTGACGTGCGGTTGTAAACGGTTTTGTTTCGTCTTCGAGACTGACTTGTGCGCTGGCTATAGAGTTGGTTATTCAAATGATTTTATTGAATGCTGGTAATTAATTTATGGGATTTTTTTTTCATTTTTCAACTCTGGCAATGGGGTAGACCTACATAATATTATAGTTGAAGTTGAAAAGGGACCAAAAGTATTTAGTGGTAGTGTTGTGGCGCGAGTGATCATAAAACAATAATTGAGACTTAAAATGTGGATTTTTTATTTTGTTTTTTATTTGTGTTTAGCTGACAGAAGGCAGATTTATTGCACTCGATGACTGCTAATTGAGGGGTTTTCAGCAATTTCGAATGTCGATTCGTCGAATTCGCTCTCCATATACTAAGTGTTCAGAGGGGAGTGTTTGCGCTGTTAATTAATTTAAATGTTTTTACTGAAGCTGAAAATTACATCGATTGTAGGTACTCGTGGATGTAACAATGTTCCTTATAATTGTTTTGATTTTACAACCATTGATGTGTCGAGGGCTAAATACGTAAATAATATAATTGTATGTTTTGTAAGCATTCACAAAATAAATTATTAAAAATATAAAAAACCAGCCAAGGACGACCCTGAACATGGGCATTATTTTCTAGGTATCTGCATTTAAACAATTTAACAATATACGTTTAAAAAACTAATTTAATAAAAAATCCTTAAAAACTATTTTTCGAAAATTTTAGTATGCAGTACCTTTTATTTACAATTCGAAAGACATCCAAGATAAAAATGTTGATCGAAATTCGTGGAGTAGTTTATGAGAAAGTCCAAAAGTATGGCAGGCACCGCTAATAAAAAAAATATGTAACAAATAGTTTAACAAAAATGTAGACTATATCTATAGTAGGTAGTATACACGTATTTTTTTAATCAAATCGTTAGAGCCGTTTTCGAGATAATTAGGATAGTAGAAACAAATGTTTGGCAGGTAACGTTAGTTTTGGGCCCATAAAATCGATTCAAAAATCTATTTTAGACAATCACTTAAAATGCTTAAATACTAACTTTGAAGAAAATCGCTTCAGCCGTTTAGGCTGTAGAGCTTTGTACAGACAGTCAGACCGACAGAATTGCGGGACCCACTTTTTAGGTGTTCTCCATCATCGTAATATGAAGTTTAATTTAAATCTCTAGTTCGGTTTCCATAATATTGAAATATTTTGTAGCTGACTTAGAACCACGAATAAAAACATTGTTTCAAATAAGGGAAGTTTTACTTCTGGCGAGTGTACATAAGTACACACACCCTATTTTATGCAAATGCTCCCGAAAAGTGTTAATAAATTTACATATTCAAATTAAAAAAAAAATGGTTTTTCGATTTAAAAAAAAAATAAATGATATTTTCTTTTTGTTTTCAAAAATCAGTCACCGTGTTTTTTTTTTGAAATTACATCATCAAAAAAAAAACGATTTTAAAAATATATAAAGATACTAGCTGACCCGGCCGCGCGTTGTTGCGACTTAATTCTATTGCGCTTATGAATATTAGATATTTAAATTGATATCGTTTTAATTTTCATTAATTATAAGAACTAAAGAATGAACAATATTGCTCGTTAATCTGCCTTTTGTTAAACAGAGAAACACAAATTCTTCAAGTCCAAGCCACAAATTTTTATTGTCTGCCCTTGCGGCTTATATATCGTCATCGCTAAGGCCAAACGCAGCGGAAATAATTGTATAGCTTTTTGATTCTAATGGAATGTCGGATATGTATTCCAGGTAATAGGACGACTTTTCCTTTAAACTTTCCAGTCAATATCGTTGCTTCAAGTTCGTTTCTGGTAATTCTTCTGAATGAGAGGTGAATTTCTCAGACTTGTGTGGCGGCATCCCTGGCATATCTAGAGAATTTAAAAATTCAGTCGGAAAAATGACGATCAAATTTGCATCAATAATAGAGTCAATTGACTTAAAAGTCATCAAATCACAAGACAGTACCTAAAAATTTTAAAAGAATAAATTTAATGTCTCAAATTTAAAAGACGGTGCTGGTAAGATCAATGTTGTGTATATTAATTTGCTAATATTTTACTCTGATTTCAGGTTGTCCCAGAAAAAGTCCCAATACTGAGGACGAAGCGAAGGAAGCATCTTAAATCTTCAGCGAAGAATTGTAGGAATTTCAAGCTAAAGTATTTTGAACAGCAATAACGACAACTACAACTACAACCGCAGAGTATATCCGTAGAATAATAGTTGAATAAAATAAAATTAAAGTTAAAGTTTGTTTGTGCCATTTTTTCGGACACCCTGTATAATATTTTTTATGCGTAGTAAGTTGTTTTTAATCGCAATTTTCGGCCCACAATCACCAAAAATATGACTATTTTGTATAAAAGCAAAAAAGCGAGTACCTACTTACACATTCAAGTATGAGTGTTTTTTTTTCATTGGCGCATCCATCTTGGATTTACTGGAAATAACATAATCAACATCGCTGCTGATTGGCAGTATTGCGCATCATTTTTTTTTCTGTGAATTATACGATACGAAATCTGTACACGAATTTCCCATAAATGTAACAATAATTGTTTGGTTCTATGAAAACTGAATTTCGCTTCTAAAATAAATTTCTGTTACTCTTATTCAAAAACCAATACTCAAAATGGTGTTTTTTATAATATTTTTATTAAACTATATATATGTACTAAATAAAATTAATGAAGTGTGAACCCTGATTGACTCCCAACAACGAAGCTGAAAATCGTACATATCTTTTGTTTTCACATTCCCCTTTTTTATGTAAATGAAATATAAAATAAAATTCACGGCTGAATCGCACGTACACATTTCTATTAATAATCTAAATATACAGTCGAACTTCAATAACTCGAACCTTCACTCGCCAAAAAAATAATTCGAGTTATCAAAACTTCGAGTTATCAAGTTAAACAGAAAGTTAATATTATTTAAGTAATATTTAACACATCAAAAACATAAAAGTTAAAAAAGTAGCCAAGTTCTTCGATATACAAAAACCATTGCGTAACAAGTCTGCCGTGAAAGGTAGTGTGATCTAAAAGTACGCCAAGTTATAATTTTATTCATGTTAAATATCAAATATTTTAAGTAGAGTAATATGGAAGAACCTCAAAATTATCAGAGAAATCTGTTATTTAATGATTACTGAATTTAATTGTGTTGGTTTACTTGGCAAATTTTCTCTTGTTATAACAAATTACTCAATTTTGAAATGAAAATTTGCCAAGTAAACCAACACAATTTAATTCAGTAATCATTAAATAACAGATTTCTCTGATAATTTTGAGGTTCTAATATATTACTCTACTTAAAATATTTTATATTTAACATTAATAAACTTAGAATTTGGCGTACTTTTAGATCTCACTACCTCTTACGGCTGACTTGTTACGCAATGATTTTAGTATATAGAAGAACGTGTCTACTTTTTTAACATTTATGTTTTTGGTGTGATTTCACAACTTTTTGCAAAGATTATCTTATCAGGAAAGGTGGGTGGAATAAACACCCAATGAATGCCTCATAAGCTAACGTAAGTTTTTAATTTAAGCCGTTTGTATGTACTACACGTCCTACTCCTCTACCAAGTTTCATTAGTTAGAAGTGATCTATTGAAACGGTAATAATTGATAAGAAGAGGGTGGATGAAACGCATGAAAAATTTCATAATTTCAACATTTTCTTTGTATACACCTGAAAGCTGATTGCTCTGAAAAACATATTCCTGCCCCATTGGAAAATGCTCTCAATATATTTAATATTAATTCTGTGAAAATGGGTGTTTATCGCTATCCTATCGCTCTACCAAATTTCATCATTCTACGACAATCAGTAGTCCTCTACATAGTCGATATCAATTTTATGCATATGGACGTGTGCCACGCTCCTGAATTTTAAATCTCAAATTTTAAAATTTTGCCACTGCCTGAACTTTGAGCCCTACTGTTCTACCAAATTTCATCATTCTACAACAATCAGAAGTGTTCCTTATAATTGGTATCAATTCTATGAAAATGGGCGGTTGCCACGCCCTGAATGTAAAATCCCAGATTTTAAAATGTTGTCTTTGCCTGCACTTATAGTCCTACCGCTGTGCCAAATTTAATCAATTTACGACAATCAGAAGTGCTCCAAATAATGTATATCAATTCTATGAAAATGGGTGGGTACCACGCCCCTGAATGGAAAATCTTAAATGTTCGATTTTTTCCTTTGGATACACCACCAGGCCTACCGTTGTGCGAAATTACAAGATTCTACGATGTCGGGAAGTGCTCCATAATTTTGATGATCTGTCAGTGAGTGAGTTAGGGTTCTTGCGATTTTTGCAGTCTTATATCTCGGTAACCATTAAAGCTAAAGTATTGAAATTGGGCGAGTTGCCTAAGCCTAGTGAGCTTAGCATATGCGCCCTTTGATTTGCGAATAAAAATGGTACAGTTGTTGTGATTATTTAAAAAATGAATGGATTTGCGGGAATGCTATATTTAATAGCCACATCCTTCTTTCTTGACCCACTCTCCACCTCTTTTATTAATTTAAATTTATCTTCAAACGATTTTTGTAATGTTCGTTTAACGACATATCCACGTCAGCTTTACTTTATTAATTAAAACTTCACACTGCACTTTTAATATCTACGTCAGTTTCTTTACACTTTTTATTTCGTCTTTTTTTTTTAATTTTTGAAATAAGACTTTGAAGTCGTATTATAATACTCGTATATCAACCTAATAATGTGTGTTCTAACACCGGAATATGACAGCTTTTAATCACCCTTAACGGAATCACAATTTTCAACACACACACATATTTATACAATGTCATAGAACATACAACCATAGTGCCAACAAACGCAATGCATTATGAAATGAACTTGTAAAAATCCACAGAATTTGATAATTTCCCTAAAAAATTCGACTTATCGAAGGTGACGCCAAATAATATCCTCGAGTTATCGACACATTCGAGTTATCTTGGGGGTGGACGTGGCGCGATAGTTGTGTGCTCGCCTGTCAACCTCATGGTCACAGGTTCGATCCCTGCCGTAACATATATCATTTTATTTCGCATTAAAAACCAATTTTAAAAATAAATGTCATACAATGATTTGCTGGTTTACTCATTACGTGCTGTTTAGGCATAGAACTAACAACATGTGATTGAGTAAAACTAGTATACCGATAAAATATGACAAATAATAAAAAAATTAATGCGAATCATAAGGCACATAGATAAATACGACACGGAAATTTCTCTGCATTAGTTGAGCCGCCATTCCTGGAGATAAAATCTGAGACAACGACCACCTACAGTCTCAGAACATCGCGCCACACATCTTTCCTATCATTCTTTCTCTTCCTTAACCTCACCATCATGCCCGCGCTGGGTTGAAACATTTAAAGGGTAGTTAATCCCTTGAGCGCGTGTAAAATATACAAAAAAAATCAAATATTCGAGTTTTCGAAGTTCGACTTATCGAACTTGGACTGTATTTTTAAAGCCGTTTTTACTTAATTTTGTATGTACAAAATTCCTTTAATTTTTTTCTAATAAAAAAAAATGGTGCAACAATTTTAAACATTTAATAATATAAACTTAAAAACGAAATTTCAAAAAAAAACTCAGTGACACGTTTTCGAAATATTGAATTTTCAAAGAAAAAAAATATATTTTCTTTCAAAAATGTTGGTATTCAGTATTATTTATAATTCGAAGGACTCCCTATATAAAAATTTTGGTCGAAATCCGTCTAGCCGTTTATTATAAAGTCGAAAATCAAAAAATTATTGTACGGGAGGTACCGTTAATAACCAAATATGTAAAAAAAATGTTTGACCAAATTGTAGACTATACCTAAATAGTGCACACCCTTTTGTTAGCAAAATCGTTAGAGACGTTTTCGAAATAATCAAAATGGTAGAAAAAATTGTATGTACAGCTATTTTTAAGTATTAAGTGTTACAAACTATTCTATCTTAGTCACGCCAGCAAAATAAACATTTAAAAAAAAAAAAATGAAAATCGGTTAGATAGTCTCGGAGTTCATCGAATACATCAACGTGACACGAGAATTATATATAATAGATTTCTACTATAAGAACCTTGTACTTGTACATACGATGTGATGGAACATAAGAGCAAGTACGTTCTAATCGTGCATTTTATTTTTTACAAATTTTGGCCGAAAACCAGCATAAAATTAACACACCCTTAAATAAATCAAATCTTGCCAATTTGCACTGCAATCTGCAAACCAATTGAATGCCCTTATCTACAAATTACGTATATTAACTCTATATTTACTGCGCTTGCACTTGCCCTTTTTTATTGGCAAATGTATACACAGCGCAGCAAAATTTTATTCAGTAAACAACAACAAAGGCAGTAAAAATAGTGCCGATAATATTTTAAATAAAGTTTTGGAATATTTGCAATGGAACGGCTCGCTCGGGTTACAGACAAAAAGCTTTTGCACTACAGTTGGCAGGCAGAGGGAGATGAAAATGTAGAGTGTATACGAGTATGTATAAAAAGTGAATAATAGTTTTATTCAGGCTCTCATTACTGTCCTACCTAAAGCTTACTGATAAAATACAGCTACTGTTATATTTTATTTTAGCTTAACGTATTTTACTGCACTATCTATACTTCCCAATTAAAAAAAAAACATCTTACGATAAAAAAGCCCAACCAATCTGTGTTCGTGTGCACCTGTACAACGAGCTAGATTGATAACGGTGGCAAAATGTTATTACATGTGAGAAGAAATGAAAACGGCTTAAATGATTCTAATTCAACTTCACAACTATAACTATTAACTGGAATGCATAATGTGGTTGGTAGTTTAACCAAAATTTCAGTTTATATGCAAAAAATTAAATTTGAACGGAAATATGATTTTAAATAAAGGGTTATCCATTTTGCGGTTTCAAAAGTAAACGTAAAATATTTTTTTCCATGATATTTCTTTTTTATTCCAAAGTTTGAACGTTGACATTATGTGCGAAACACTACATCATTTAAATGACTACCACGCGAATTGTTGCAAGCATCGATTCTTTTGAGGTAATTTTCGACCACTTTTTGACATATATTGTGCGGTATCTCAGCCATAACTTGACGAATGTTGGTTTTCAAGTGCTCAACAGTTTAAGGTTTATCTGCATAAACACGGTGTTTCGCGTAGCCCAACAAAAAAAAGTTCAGCGGTGTCAAATCGCATGATCTTGGTGGCCAGTTGATATCGCCACGATGAGAAATTACGCGGCCAGGAAATGTCTCTTGCAATAAAGCCATATTCGCTCGAGTTTTGTGACATGTGGCACCGTCTTGTTGAAACCACATATTCTCCAAGTCGTATTCTTCAATAGCAGGCAAAAAAAAGTCGGTTATCATATGACCATAACGCTCCGAATTGACGGTGACAGTCATTCCATCGTCGTTTTCGAAGAAGTAAAGTCCAATCACACCCCCGGACCAAAGAGCGCCACAAACAGTGACTTTTTATGGATGTAATGGCCTCTTTTCAATTACTTGAGGATTCTCAGAACCCGAAATTCAACAATTTTGTTTATCAACATACCGACCGAGTGAGAATCGTGCTTCGTCGCTGAAGAAAATTTTGTTCGAAAAATCGCCGTCCACCGCCTGTTGTTCAAGCACACATTCGACGTATCTACGACGTTGTGAATTGTCAGCTGGCTTCAGTTGTTGTGTGAGCTGGATTTTATATGGATTTAGGTGTAGATCCAAATGCAAAATACGCCATAATGTGCCGTAAGACAGTCCTAATTCAAGAGAACGACGAGGAATCGACACATTCGGATCTTTGGCAACACTTTCACTTACAGCAACGATATTTTGAGTGGTACGAGCGAAACGATGATGCACAGGCCTTGCAATATCTGTAACCAATCCAGTCACTTCAAATTTCTTCACAATTTTGCCTATTGCCTGCGTAGTTGGACGATTATGTAAACCATAATCTCCTCTTAAGGCACGATATGTGCCTGTGGCAGAATCACCATTTTTATAGTAGGTTTTAACAATTTCTATGCGTTGTGCGATAGTTAAGCGATCCATTTTCGTAAATGTCAGACTTTCATCTGAAAAAAAAAAAAGGTTTAACTACTTTGTTTGACAGATGTCGAATTCCAGCCCTATACTTTTGAAACCGCACATTGGATAACCTTTTATAATGTATTTAAAAAATTTGCTTTCGTTTAAGTTATTGCGGCATACTTCCGTCAATGGAAGGCTTTTTTTTACAAAACATCTTTGATTGTATTTCAAGTTTAAAAATCGAAATAAATATTCCATTTAATAGAAACATTCAAAAAAAAAAAGATTGCATTTTGAATAATTTGGACCTAAATCAATCCTTTAAGTCTTCACGAACACACGTTGAGTTTAAAAAAAATCTTTATTAAAAGTTATAAAAAAAACTTGATTTAAAACAAAGTGTAAAAAATAGATATCTATTATATATAAATCTCGTGTCACGTTGATGTGTTGAATGAACTCCGAAACTATCTTACCGATTGTCATGTTTTTTTTTTAAATGTTTATTTTGCTGGCGTTCCTAAGATAGAATAGTTTGTAATACTTAATACTTAAAAATAACGGTACTTGCCATACACATTTTTTTACCATCTTGATTATTTCGAAAATTTGGATTTTGAAAAAAAAAATAATATTTTTTTTTGAAAACTCAATATTTCAAAAACGTTTTAATGATTTTTTTTTGAAATTTCCGTTTAAGTTTATATTATTAAATATTTAAATTTCCGATATCAATTTTTTAGAACAAGAAAACTAAAGAAATTTTGTAATTAAAAAATTAAGTAAAAACAATTTTAAAAATATATTTAAATTCTTAATACAAACCTTTTACATACGATGTGTTCGAGCATCAGCGCAAGTACGTGCGTTCCACTCGTGCATTTTATTTTATATTCCATATACAAAAAAAAGAATCTGCGTCTCGTTGTTGTGAGACAATTAGGGCTCACACTTCATTAATTCTATTTAGTATATCTTCTTATCTCTTCTTATATATAAAGAACAATCCAAATAATGTTTGCGCTCGAACTACCTTTTTTCGTCTGGATCGATTTGAATGAAATTTTCAGAAGATCTTACGACATGTACATTTCCTGTTCATGTATTGGCAGACAGTCTTCGTTTTTTGTTTTTGCGCAAAAAACATTTATTATCATATCACTATCTACTGATTTTTATTCCATTCAAATAAAATAAATCGCATTGCAATTTGAACTATCTGGTGCTTTATTATACTCGTAGGTCTAGGGCTTATATGAAGGCGTTAGATTGGGGCGAGACGAAGTTCGCTGGGTCCGCTAGTGGTATTATAAATATCTTTGACATGATATGCTATATGAGTTGTCGTTTTGTTAAAACAATGAATCGTATTTAAAATTTCATTAGAAAGGTAAAATGACAAGCATATATTTTCTAAGTATAGGAGCTACAAGTAAGAGCAAATTAGACAACGTTACTCGTTTCCAAATAATGCACTATACACTTTGTTGGTATAATTTCTATGTTGTTGTCCTTCTATATAACAAGTTGGCTTACTTTCGACATAGACCACTCTAGTTGAAGTATAGAACAAGCAAAGTTATACTTATTAATCTGCCGAAAGCCTGATAGTTGTTCTCTAAGACATTTTTTCAAATGCACTACTAAGGATAGACGTCTCGGATGGAAAGTGGTTACTCTCATCTCTTGCCAGATCGAATGGCTAATTTACTCCGCATCAGTGATTGGAATGCAAAAAAAACACACAAAATTGACAGCAAAAAAATAAAAAAAAAGCGAAAGGACGATTTGTCTCCAGCGACTACAACCACTAAATCCTTTCGATTACATTCCTGCATTGAATCTGGCGCGGCGCTGCGGCCAAAGTGGTCAAATTGTAATTCAAAATGTTTGTGTCGTACACACTCTCTATACTCGCTTGACAGAATGTCCCCCTTCTCACGCCTGCCATAGTCCCATTGGCACGGATGTAAACTGATCTAAATATTTTATTGTCGTTAACTTGTGTCCAATTTTCGACTGCAACAAGGAATACAAAATCAAAAAAAAATCAAGAAAAAAAAAATTAAAACAAGTCCCGTGAAACAAGGAACGAACACGAATGAACACATGACATCTCATCGAACATCGTGTAATATGATACTTAATAGGCGATTGGGTCGTAAATTTTCTGGGAACATGGTTTGTTGTTATTTGCTTTTGGATCTGAATCTGAGGATCTGGAAGTTCTTGATGCCTTTTTACTCGTACTGAATTCGATGGATTTCTGGTTTAGATCATTGTTATATTTTCAACTCTTTATAGAAAACGCAACGGGGTGATAGTTTATGGGATTGGTTAGGTTCGAAAATGAGATTCTGTACAATTGCTCCACTGAGGCTGATGCATTTGATGAAAGTCGTTTAACTATATTGCTCTGGATCATTCGGTAAAGTGATTTCAAGTAAATTTTGCACATGAAAATTTCAATTGTGAATTTGATACTTTGCCATTATTATATGATTGCACGCGGAGATTCCGCTTGCATAAATGTGGAGTAGCGCAGTTTCAAACTTCGGAAAATTAGACATAAAATCAATAATTGTTCCGCAGAGACAACCTCCGGCAACGGTAGCGACTATAAACTAACTAAATGTTCAGCACACAAAAAATCTCTTTTTTACCAATTTTTTTGTAGTATAGCTTTTGAAGGTTACATGGGATTGCACAGAGATTTTTGAATAAAAGAAAGGATTACCGCTTACAATTGAATCTGTATGTAGCTCCGAGTAAAATCTTCAATTAAATCAAAACAAAATTATTCCTCACCGCAAGTTGTTCAATGAGTTCAAGCAACGAGTTTTGAGTCAGTACGTGTGTCTAGCTTGGACAATGCTGTAAGTAAACCAATTAGCACAAATAAGTTTACTCTCGCGATGCCGTAAAGCAGGATATGAACAAATGATATAAGGACTTTCAATTTCAAGCCCATCTGTTTCGCCATAACAAAATGGTGTGATAATTCATCATGTTTCTCGAGGAGTTTATGTTTACTCAACGTAGATGAACTAGTTAGACAGCTAGCTGTCCAAAAGGATACATGATGGTAAGCTGGCATGTTAGAAGCGCCTGCGGCGAACTGATAACCAATATCTTTATCGACAACATAGCTAAGAACTTGAAAGATATTGTTGAAGATAGAATCTTTTTGCGTGTTTAAGGCTGCTTCTACGTACTTTCAACTCTTTAACCGATTTGAAAATGAAAGCCTCTGCCCATGGTTGAATAAATAAATATTTTGAAGTTAATCACTGCGACCTTTAGATTTATATTCTGTTCAATTTTAATTTTGAGTAAAGGGAAGATAGGATATTTGTGCCTTTCACGCTGAATGTTAGAGATGCCAATAAGTTCGTAATGTTTTAAAGCTCCTACAGGGTTGCAGTAGTAAGCATACTAAATTACCACAACTTAGCAGTGGTAATTCTGAATCAATAAGTTTGTTTTAAAAACACACAACGAGGGTTGAGTGCATGGTGAAGACACACAAGTAGCAGTGTGGACTTGTATGTAACTCAGTGGTTATTTTCATTGGGAATTTCGGCGACAGGCACTAGTGTGTTTGAAAAAGCTCTCCCATCAGGCCTGTACTGAAAATATAAATTATGAGACTGGATAACTCCTCGTCGTATAGCTCTTCCTCCGTGTTTGTTTCTGTAATCTGTTCAATTAATATTTTCAGTACATGCCTTATGGGAGAGCTTTTCCAAATACAATGGTGCCGGCTGTTTGCATGACACTCAACTTAAGAAATTCCTACTGAAATATTCCATAAATACACGTACATTCCACCATAATATGTCTGCTCACCGGCTATGAGGAGACTGATCTATCTCCAAATTACTCTCGTATAATGTGTTTATTAAAAACAAACACATTAGGGGTATTCACGATCTGGTGTACCAAGTCTTGTAAAATTGTAAAATTTTATTTTTTTTACAACAGACTGTGAACACACCGTTACTAATCTGTAGCAACACTGAAGCAAATGTCAAAATGTGTTTCACATTTGTTCTGAAGAAGGCTTAAGATTGTGTTAAAAAAATCTTACACCCTTGCATTTTTCTGTTACAATAGGGTTCGGGTATTGTAAAAGTGTAAAAGTGTAAGATTTTGACATTCAGTATATTTTGATGTTATAGTGCAAAAAAATGCTACACTTTTACACTTTTACAATGATACAAGACCAAAAACACCGGATCGTGAATACCCCTATTGATTCAGTCGATCTCGTACTGTGGAAGTGTTAACACGTTTTCGGCTTCCCAGTTTCTCCAAATTAAATTTCGTGTGTGAGCTTAAGTTCTACATCAAATCAGAATTTCATAAGTGGTGCAGTAGCACAGGGATAGAGTGGCCGACCGAGAATCCGAGGGTCGCCAGTTCGATTCCCAGCCGGGCATCAGAACTTTAGCTGCTTTTTTTCACAACCGTGAAGTGGAAAACTTTATTGGTTGGGAAAACAAACAAAGGAGGAGGAGTTTAAGCACCGGGGCATCGAAAGGTGTCCTAGGGCCAATGAGGCCAGCGATGGCATCAGCTGAGGGAACATCGAAAGATGTTCCAACTACAAGCAGTGATTCTGCAGCAACAACATCAACAGCAATAACAACAACGGCAACATCATCCGATGCTAATCAAAAGCGCAGAAAGAGGATCAAGTGCGCACCAAATTTGGTAAAAAGGAGATCCACGGCCACCTCAGCAAAGCTGCCAGCTGGGGTGCATACCTCCGATAAAGACGAGACGTCAGAGGCAGCAAGACAAACCGAGCTAGACACTTCACCCGAAGAGGTATAGCATATATGTCTGAAGAAGGAGAAGGGCACTTCACGACGGGCGATAGTACTGCCTTCGTGAACCTCTCCACATCAGAGGCGTCATCTGAGGAGGACGAGGAACAAAGAATGGTCGCCCAAATTGAAGCTTTGGAGGCAGAAATTAAATTGATAAAAAGCAAAGTTAAGGCCAGCCAAGAAGCGCGCCGAGCGAGGCAACTAAAAGAACTCGACGAAAAAGAACAACAACAGAAAAAAGAACAATTACAAAAACAACAGCCACAGCAGCAGCCAAAACAACAACGGCAAAAATTTTTTCTTAAAAAAAATTGGTATGAACATTTTAAATGCTTAATAATATAAATTCAAAAACAAAATTTCAGAAAAAATTGTCCACCCGTTTTTGAAGTATTGAAATTTCAAAAAAAGAAATATTTTTTTTTTCAAAAATCCAAAAAAAACTATTTTTCGAAAATCTTCATATGCAATAATATTTTCATCGAAATCCGTTGAGCCGTTTATGAGAAAGTCGGACATTAATAAAATGGTTGTATGGCAGGTACCGTTAATAACAAAATATTAAAAAAAAAATTGTAGCCAAGATGTAGACCATACCCAAAGTAGTACACACGACAATTTTTATCAAAATCGTTAGAGCCGTTTTCGAGATAATTAAGATGGTAGAAAAATTTGTATGGCAAATCCGTTATTTTTGGGGCTAAAACAATGATTAGACAATCACCTAAAAGGCCTAAGCACCAAGTTTGAACCAAATCGGTTCAGCCGTTTAGGCTGTAGATCGTTCTACAGACATACAGACAGACAGACGGAATTGCGGGAACCACTTTTTTCGTGGTCTCTATGATCGTCATGTCATGTTTGATTGTTAGAAAAAAAATTTTGTTTTCCAATACAAAACTTGTCTTATAACTAGTACCTACAATTGGAAGTAAAAAAGACAGCAGACAAAGGGGAAAACCAAGTAATTCAACAAAATGGATGAGCAAACATTTTTCATATTTTTATTTTTGAAATAAATTTATATAAATAATAATAAAATGCGAGTTTTCATTATTTAATAAATCAATAATATTTTATTTTTACTATTTCTCATAGAGATACCTATCTTTTTTTTCATCATCACAACATTTTCAAAGGGCTTATTGATGTCATCTTTTTCTTTACTATTCCAGATGGTATTTTTGTTTCTTTATTCATTCCATTCTGGATAAACATTTGGTCTTTTCCATTAATTCTATTCCATATTCGGAATAAATAAGGGAACGCACTCATTGTCTATGTAGAATATCCGCTTTGAAATTCACTTAATTTGTTTTCGCCTTGAACTCAGGAGTTGGACCCTTCATACAATATAGCTGTAAATATTTTGAGTGATGGTGATGCGTTTAAGAACGATATCCCTCGGTAATTTGCTGGATCATTTCGACTTTCTTTCTTAAAAAGTGGTATTAAGAGCTCCTCGCAAAAACTTTATGGATATGGGTTCCAAATTTAAAAATTATATTCAGCACATCCTTTAACTTTTCTTTGAAGAAATCCGTGGTGTACTTAAAGAACCCGGCTGGAATTCCATTGACTCTTTAACATTAACAAATGACAAAAAGTTGAGTATGCTTAGTTTTTGCAATCTTGTAAACGTGTCCCGCTGCAGTTTATCTAGAAAATGGGTTAAGGATGAAGCTTGTTTAAAAGTGTAAAAAATTTCGAATGTTTTAGTAAAGTGGTTAAATATTAGCAAATTGTTAAGTAATTTCATGCTAATGCCTTATCAACATACCGTTTCAATGAATGAATCTATCTATAAGCTTCGCTTCAATAAATCATGAAACTAATATCCAAGAGTATCTTTACAAATTCGAACAATTAAAAATTCTTATTTTTTCTTGTTCGACATGCATCACATTAAACAAAGTGATTAATTTACATTCATTAATCTTCCCCAAATTATTTCTTTAGAACACTTCAAATCCTGTGGATTCGTTAAGGTCCCACAGCTTAATTATTATTCAATTTCTATTGATTTGATTCTCTACGGGGCGTGCGTTTTTTTTTTATTTAATTTTATTTTATTTATTTTTACTACCATTAGACCAAATAAATCCATCACAGTTAAGAATTTCGTTAATTTGGTGATTAAATTTCAACAAAACTTGTTAAACTATCAAACATTTACATAAATACATTCTGCTCTTCCATATTCTTCCATGGACGAATGGTTTAATTTTCATTGTACGATATGCTCCAAAAATAAAAGCCCAAACACTTTTCACTGATGGAAATTAACTCCAGAATTATGATCCCATGAAACGCCATAGAGAGTCCCAAACAAGTTGTCGATTGTATGTAGGTATATGGCCGAGCCTCTGCTGCTCGTTTATCAAGAATCGAGATGTCAACTAATTACATGATGGTCTAAGGCGTAACATAAACAAATTGAACTTGACCAAATGATATTCAAGCGATTTGGACCCAGCAATAAAGACGCGGGGAGCTATATCGTATTTTCACACTTATCGACAGTTCTAATCGAAAACGACCATCAAACGTGGTTTTATTAACAAACTGATTTCCTTAACGCTTTTGCTGACTCGCTGATGCTGTGCTAGCTGTGCGCTAGCTGATTATGGGCTTCAGTTTGATTGAAAATTCAAATTTTCGAAATGAAAAAAAAAACAACTAAAAAACTTTAATACTTTTAGAGTTTTTGGTCTATACGGAATGTGCTCTGCTCATCGCATTGATGACCGTTGATGGGTCTGATGTCATCGAGGCGCACGATAAGGAATATTAACGTTTATACTTAACGACTCTTGTATGGAACATTTATTGCTGTTTGAATGGTTTTAAGAATAAAGCCTTCAATTGGGCTGCATATATTAATATTTTGGTGCAAATTGCCGATAGATAACTTCGAGAATGTCAATCGGGCTTTCGAATTAAACCAGGATGACATATGGATATGACATGGTTTGGACTGACAGTTGGGACAGGAGTGTTTCTATTAAAATTAAGATGTTGACATGTCACATGTGTTATCATTGATTTAAGGCCCAGAAGCGGTAGTTCTCGTAACGTGTGCAAAAGGTATGGACTTGAAGGAAGTCAAACCTGATTCATTTGGCAGAAGGTTTCTAAAATATATGTGTATAATTGATTTTATTGAATTTCGTTTTTTTTAATTTATTGCTACTTTAGTGGGTAGATGAGGTAACACGAGAACATATTTTAATTCTGAAACAAAAATTAGACTTTTCAGAAATCGGACGTACACTTCCGATTTCTTAATTTTATGTATGTGGGATGTAATAGAATTGCTTGTATTACGAGAAGTGCGTAGGAGAGTTTAGTCACTATATCCGTCTGGACTGCATCACTCAGCTTAAGATCCTTGCACTCTAGAAGCTGGGATTGCTTAGGCTTAAAAGCGAGACCATACACTAACTGATTACGTATAGGGATGTCTGATGATAGGTGTCACATTTACAATGTATGCTGATAAGCTTTTATAGAAAGTAGGGGAAATACGTCCAAAATGACATATACGGACAAAACGGATTTTTAAACGGATGCGCGCACTAAAGGGGTTTTGACTAACCTTAAAATGAACAAGCACAGTGCGAGCGTTAGGAAAGTAGGGAAGAATGCAAGAGGAGATACCGATGCACATTGGTTTTGAGTTTCTGAATATCAAAATGGGAGGGGAAAATAGAGCCGGGTAAAGTATTCCACATTCGCGTTGTACGGCTAAAGAAAGATTCTCTGTACTTAACAGTACGACCGCAGTTGGGCTCAAGGGTAAACTGATGAGCATTCCTAGAAGCGAGTATTACGGTTGAAAAGTTTAAGGGGAGGAATGCAACTGGCTATTTCGCTCGAACATTGTTTATAAAAATAGCGATAAATTATTCAGAGACATATAACATTTCGTCGATGTTCTAGAGATGTAAATGTTTCCACTATAGGTCTATCGCCAATCATTCTTTGAGCTCTATTTTGAATTCTATCCAAAAGATTCAAATGAGCTTTGGGAGCTCCTGGCCAAATGTTCGAGTTATACTCCAGCTTTGAACGAATGAAGGCCTTATAGATTACAGCCAGATCAGAAGGGGATTAGAATTTCTTGCACCTTCGAAGAAAGCCCAAACACTTTGCAGCGTTTTTGACGACATCAAATATGTGTTCATTCCACAAGAGGTGGTCTGTGATGCACATGCCGAGGACATTGCAAGTGCCGCTAATGGATAGCTGCATGGGGGGCGGGTTCTGCTTTAACGACAGAAGACAGCACTGAGTTTTTGAAGCATTAAATTCTACGCGGTTTTAATTCCCCATTGGACAATGATGTCAAGATCAGAATTAAATGAGCTTAACATACGCTGCCGTTCCAGTTGCACATCCGAAAAGCAAGGAGGTGCATCTAAAAATGAATATGAAAAGCTGAGAGTACAATCGTCAGCAAAACAACTAAGTGGATTAGAAGTTCCAGATAAGAGATCATTAATGAAAATGAGAAAAAGGGTCGGAGACAATGCGGAGCCCTGGGGCACACCAGCATTTATTTTGTGGATATCAGACTTGAAACCGTCCAATACAACTTGTATTGAACGGTCCGAAAGGTAATTTCTAATCCAACGAAGAAGAGATTCATTGATACCAAATGCACGCATTTTCGATAAGAGAGCTTGATGCCAAACTCTATCAAATGCTTTTGAAATATCAAGCGCAATAATCTTACTTTTTCCAAAACGATGTAAAGATTTGTGCCACTGTTCGGTGAGATATACCATCAGACCACCAGTGGACCTATTGCTACGAAAGCCATACTACCGGTCATTACGGAGCTTTCGTTCTTCAAGATATTTCTTAAACTTATAATTAATCAGCGTTTCCATGACCTTGGAAAGAAGGGACGTAAGTGCAATTGGACGGTAATTAGAGGGTGATTAAGATTCGCTTTTTTTAAGGGACAGGCTGGACAAATGCTGTTTTCCATCCACTGGGAAAGAGGCCTGTAGAGTAGGACAAATAGGAAAGCTTACGCAGTGGTTTTGCCAGCGTTGAAGAAAACCTCTTCAGAACGATGGGAGGGATACTATCCGGCCCAGCGGATTTGTTTATGTCAAGATCTTTGAGGACTCTAGCAACTGCACGGGTGCGAAAGAAGATTCGTCCCATAAAATCGTTTACGCTCTCAAGTACTGGAGGAGTCATATCACTTTCCGACAGCGTCGAATTTACAGCGAACTGCGCTGCAAGCAAATTGGCTTTTTCGCGAGAACTGACAAAAGGGGTGTCATTAAAGGGTGACATACTTGAAATCTACTATAGAAACTTATACAATCCGCTCCAATGTCACTAGTTGGCTTTAAAGATTTGTTAAATTCTTTGAAAATTCCATTTGACAGCCATGTGTAGTCGCAAAAAAAAACAAAACATTATTTAAGAAGAAAATAATTTTGTATTGCTTCTGGATAGTTTTTTTGATTTTGGTGAGTTTATGCAGTTGTCCGTTAGTTTTATTGAACATATTTATAGTTCACGACAAAATTGTTAATATAAGCTCCCAAGTGACCATAACAGCAGAGTTTTATGGAATTTATTAACAAAATTTTGTCAAAACTATAGTATGGTCAAAATGACGAACCTATTTACACGAATATTGTTTCAATTTAACCAACTATTATGCCTCATAATTATAAAAGGATAACGGATTGTCAGTCCTGGAGAGTTGAGTCAATGGAGAAAGCCATTGAAACTGTAAGGGACAATAAAATGGGATGGCTTTTAGGATTTAAGGTATTTGGTGTTCTTCAAGCTACCTAAAAAGACACGCATTGGCTAAAAATACAAATTTAAGTCCCAAAACTAAAGGTCTAGAAAGATATAGTTTTATATTCCCGCCTGATGTCGAAAGACATTTGGCTGAGCACATTAAGTTCTAAGAAGATCGGCTTTTTGGCTTTAGTCGCGCAGGTGTTCAAGTTAAATTTGGTGACGCTGCATAAAATGCAATCATTGGGCTCATGCATCTTGGTCTGACGTGCCAAAAAAAAACACTAAGAATATCATTTGCGAATTATGCATGTAATATGAACCACAAGGTATATATTTTCAAAATGTTTTTTGAGCAACAAATTCCGACTATTAATTAATTTATTTTAGAAAAATGAAACTTGTTAATTACTATAGACCTACCAGATATCATTTTGTCCATACTACATGGACAATTTTTGTTAATAAAATAGCTAACAGTATGTATGTCATTTTAGACCTACCTATATGAATTCTTGAATATTTTATCCCTCAAGTTGTTTTCTGAGGTGAAACTTGAAGTTTTCCGGCCTTAAAAGGTTTTCATTACCTTGCATAGATCTGCTTAAGAATTTCATGTGTGTAAGTCCGGGGGAAATTTGTCGCATGGTATATAGTATGGGGTGGAGCGGACAACCCATATGCAATGAAGAAGGTAATGTATTTTAAAGTCGTCTTTGAATTGAAAGATCCCTCTAAGTGTTGTACCCAGCGAAGCGGGTCCAACGAGTCCAACATATCAATGGTGATCGTATTGAAAATTTGTGGCTTGGGAGGCTTTTGTATTTTATCCTTGTGTAAAAATGAGCGTTTGTCCTTCTTTTAACTTGTTCCTTTGGTGGTATTGGGTGTGTAAGGTAGATTTTAGTATTTTTTTTTATTATGCGCGCATTTAAGGGGTTATGACTACCCTTAAAATGTTTACACACAGTGGGAGCGGTTAGTTAGAAAGAATAGAAAGATAGGAAAAACCTTTTGTTAGCACAGTCGATTTGAGAATTAGATGTTTACTATCTCATTATAATCCAATGGCATCCAATTAAAATTTGAAATATAAAAAAGAAAAATGCGGCCTCGCCTGGGGAACGAACGAAAAAAAATGCGCGTACGAACTTGATCGTGTAACTTACAACTTTTGTGTAGCTACCCACTGACGCTGTTAGTAAGTAAAAGTAAAAGTAAAAGTAGCCTATGTATAAAGCCGATGTAGGTAAGAATACCTTGATTCTTAATATAATGAATTGTGGAATACATGATTAAAGGAATGGTTACATAGAACCTACCTACAAATGTATATTTAAATGGATTTGGATTATGTAAATTAGGAGGGTAATATGCACCCACCTACATATAGTAAACCAAGGTATGTAAATATTTATATACATAGTATATAATGAAAGTGAATGGTGTATAGGTGGGTAAAAATCGTTTTTCCAACTTATATATATAAACTGCCAAGACCATGACTTTTATCAGTTTCTCGAAAAAACGAATAACGCCAATTAATGCCACGGATTACTGAACATTTTATAAAAAAGTATCTCGAAAATTGTAGTACGGATTTTGATGAAATCCTGTTTTTTATTTTTAGTTTTTTGGAAAAACAATTAATTTTTTAAATTTTGGTATGCAATTTTTTAGAGTTTATAATTATACATGTGATTATAAAATTTAAAATAATTTTTTTTGGATTAGTTTTAAAAATATTGATTAAAAAAAAATTAAAATTAATTTTTATTAGAAAAAAAAAAGTTATTTAAAATTTTGATACGCAGAAATAATTATGCTACTTTGATCTTCTCAGATATAAAATTTAAAAGAAGTCGAATGTACTGTTACCGAGAAAGCCAACAATTAAAAAAACCGTTATATGAAAGCTACTGTTATTGGACGTTTTCCGTAAATTTGGTGCAGATTAAATGATAACATTACCAACCAAATTCTCAAAAAATTTGATCAAAATCGTTGAAGCCGTTTTCGAGAAAACTCAAATTTTCCTAAACGGTTATATGGCAGTTACCGTTATTTTTAGGCCTAAAAACAAAATTTCAATTTCCCTTTGAGGAATGCCAAAAGAATCACACATACCAAATTTGAAGGTAATCGCAGACGGACAGACTGACAGATATTTTTTGCCGTTCACTCTTTTAGACTTCGCTATGATCGTAGTGTCATGTTTGATTGTAGTGTATCTCAGAAAAAGAGCAAGTCCTCTCCAGTCAGATCCATTTAGAATGTTGATAGTCTCTCCCATTGTTAGAATACCTTTTCCGAAATATGATATTCTATATTGTTTGAAGATTGGACATATGCTTATCAAATAAATACCGTCTTCTTTTGATTTCATGTTACATAAGTTACAGAACTGATCAAAACTTCCATTCTACGGGCTTCCGTTGAGACCTAGAAGTTCGCATCTAGTTTTGAATATCATTTAATACTGAAAGAATCTCTAAAATAGTTTTTATCACGAAGGCTAAATTCTAATTAGCTGTATAATATTCTGCTTTCCGATTAACAGGCCTTTTCGATCATAAGATTTCGAACCGAGTCTTCTTGTTTTTGTATGATCTCATAAAGTTGATCCTTTAAATGTTAACACATTTGGGTCTAAATTAACTTCCACTCCCTGATTAGAGCCAATATTTTTCCACTCACCCATCCACTAATTTTTATTTCTTGTTTCGTAAAGTAACAGCTTTTTACTCAACCGAGAGTTCTGGTATCCCAATACTTTAATGATAACGTCGGCTTGAAGCTTAAGTGTGTAAGTGTAAAGTTTTGGTAACCCAGATTCTAAATAACTCGCGTAGCTTGAGGTTTTCATTTTGGAAGATGAAACAGTTTTTTATTGAAGTTTCTCTGTGCTTTTTCAATTTCTTCATATTCCTTAAGCCCCAAAACCTGTGCTGCATAGCAAAGTGTAAATTTGACACCTGAATCGAAGATTTTATATTTTATGGAGAGATTTATATGTTGGTTTGAGAACACATTGCTCCATGTCAAATTCATGAGACTTTGTGATGCTTTAGATTTTTCTGCAAGGTGTTTTCTGAAATCCAAAGTTGGGTTGAGCTTATCTCCAAGATACTTATATTCATCTCCACTTATATCGTACTTCACCTCGATTGGATCGCGAGAAAATCATTATTTTCGACTTTTCAGCATTTATAACAAGTCCCCATTTGTCACAGAATGCCGCTAGACGATTTATCATCAGTTGTAAATTTTCTGGTGGTTCTAATAATATTACTAGGTCATCGGCATACAACAATACATTAATTATGTCACCTGCGATTCGAATACTTCCAGAAAGATGTGAAACAATGTCATTAATAAAAAGTGAAAACAGTAGGGCGCTGAGAGGGCAACCTTGTTTAACACCAGTGTCTGGTGTTAAACCATTTTGAAAACATTGACCCATCCCAGACCGTTGCCTTTGTGTTCATATACATGTTTCGTATTACACGGAGGAATTTTGTTGAAACACCCAGTTGTGAGAGTTTGTATAGCAAAGCACTTCTATTCATCAGACCAAATGCTGCCTTAAAATAGACAAACAAAGTGTAAATTTTCTTGTTTGTTGTGCTTGAAATGCCTTAACTATAGATGTAAGTGAGAAAATTTGATCAATTGTAGAGTAGTTCTTCCTAAATCCAGCAAAAGTTTTCGATTGTAGTTAGTTCCAAGTTAAAAATAAATTACGAAACAAACTTAACGTAAATACTTTTAAAAATGTTATAATTTGTAAAGAAATGAATAATGTCAGCAACAGTTGCTGGAGACCCTCAGACTCTCCTGGGCTTTTAGAGTATTTTCAAAATTTTAATTTTACTGATGGAAAGTTTATAAAAAAAACATTAAAGTTATTTGTTAAAGACTTTTAAGATTAAGATGTATTACCTATTCGTTTAAAAATACATATGTCGATATAGTTTTAGGCAATTGATGTTTATGAATTTTGTTTGAAAAAAATCTACTGCGAAAAGATCCAATCTACTGCATATTTTTAATGATCTACTGCGCTCCTCTTTTTTGAAATGGCAACACTGCTGAGGACAAGTCAAGGACATAAGGTTTGCTTGTTGTTTAATTTACATATAAATCGTTCAACCAATTCCGAAGATTTTTTTTAAACTCCATTCCTCTGAGGTATACCTTAGACTTTGAACTATTGAAATGAAAACAAACGACAGTTAAATATGTGTTTTAAGCCAAAGAGCATGCAAAAACCCCATTTGCATTTGGTTTCATATCAGTTTTTCAATTCCATGACGACCTTTTGCTTCCATTCCAAAATCAACGTGAAACCAATTATTGTGAATAATTTTCCCATCAAACGCACTCAACATTGTTACACATCCGAAGAAATAAGTAATACAATATCCCATCCGCCCTGGATGGACGGACCGACGACCCGACCCCAAAAATCAAAATCGTTGCCAAAAAAAGCACAAACACCCAATCTGACCATATTCGATTATCGACTTGGAATATTAAATGGAATGGTGGTTCCGAGTCGTTTACGGTTGCACAGCTCACTCATTTATTTAGATTTGAAAGTCCCCAGATGCCCATATCTGTGAAGTGCACAAATGTATTCCATATACTGCCAGCAACAACCAATTCACACCTTTTTCTGGGGCAAACCGACTGGACGACGACACCGACCGAAACACAGAAAATCCCAAGCATCAGCATTCACAGCATCAACATCGCAACCAAAGACTCTATCTCGAACGACACGATGGCGATGGCGATGGATGGACACAACAAGGTCTCCTGATTCACTCGTTACCTGGGCGTATATGGTAAAATGGATCTAAATTTCCTCCACGATTACCTTTGGTTTGGAATGTGTCTCCGAGATTGAGTTTGAACTGGACCTCTGTATATTCTTTGAGGTTGATCCCTATTCGAATTCGGAGGAGGTTGCGAGGATGCGACGATGGCGACGTCTTCTTTATCTCACACCTCTCGACCGATATAGAGGTGCGAATTTTCTGCTGCGTTGAGTAACCCAATGTTGATTGCCGGCAAGAAGTCTAAAGCGACTTCACACCTTTTTGGGGGGACCTGGCTCGAAAAGTTGTAACAACGCGAAGCGACGGAAAAAGGGGTAATCTAAATATCTTAATCCGAGCATTTTTCAAGAGCTCTGCGTGATTTAATTCTTTTAAACTTTGTTAGCACTCGGATGGGTGATGCTGTGAGCTTCTTGATGGAATCGCCGATTAGGACTCCATAAACCGACAAAAACATGACGTGAATTGAATACGTCGCCGCGACGGACAGTGTGCACTCCATTCGCGATGGGGTGACGCGGCGGTGACAAGGTGGCGGCTACCAGGCTACTTGCTGGTTGTGTATATAGGTATTATGGTGGGCTACAGGGAGGGAATTCATTTTGGGCTCGTTAGAGTCGAAGTGTATGGTGTTTGGTGTTTTGTGTTGTGCTGCTTCTGCTGCCTGATCAATGCGCCGGCGGGTCAGACGTACGCGCGATGTGCTGCCGTTAAAGTGGATCACGACACCAAGCGAAGTTAATCTTTTGTTTAACAAGGAGCGTTGTCGGTTTTCCTCTTCGTCTCATCGAATTCATATCGTATAGTCGGCTTTGGCTTCGACTACCTATAGTCTGTCCCTTTGGCTCTGATGGGATTTAGATTTGGATGGGATACCGGCTGCCATCATCGTCGTTTTGTCTGCCTCTGTTTCTGTCACTTGCCCTTCGCCCTTCGCTTTTGAATAGTATAGATAGCAATGGTGACGATGTGAGCTCAAGATGACGCGAATGACAATGACAGTCGGATGAACCTGGACCATATTCCTCTCTTGCAATCGCCTCCTCCGTTTGTGCGAAGTGGTATTTCTTTTTGCGGCTTTATGGTAGACTCGACGAGGATGGATTTCGTCGTTGTTGTTTCTGAAAGGCCAAGAGGAATTCCCTTAACAAATTGTCGTTGAATCTGTTTTGCCTTGGTTAATCCGTTTTAAATTTAAAATTCGGGATGATCGTCACAGGCCCGGAGGCGGCGCGCGGTGAGAGGAGATGAATCTTTATGTCTCTCAGACGATGCTGGTCCAACGTCCAAGCCACTTGGGGAAACATATGTACCAAAATGCATTGAATGCGATGAACGCTGGACTTATACTGCTCTACTGGAATGTTGTTTCGAGATTCAAAAGGATTCTTGAAGAATTTTGTTCCTGTGGCAGTTGGTGTCGTGTTTGTCCTTTTTGTTCTTTTGGTCATTGAAATAGATTCTCTATCAGCTAATTGATCAATTGGTTAGGTTATTGCAAACATGAAACCAAGTAGTGTGCTTGACTTTTTCTGAATTTTCATTTTTCTATGGCCAAAACGCTGGCGAAATATTTTGCGTCAGAATTTTGTAGTTTCTTGATAAATTGATGATATTTTTCTGCAAATTCATTAAATTGTGAGATACTTATTTAACAATCAAATTCAGAGATGATTGTAGAGAAAACAATTGCCGATATTTTTATAATCAAAAATATGAACACACAAATGAATAATAGGGGTCCTGAATGTGTTCCTTATGTTACACCAAAATTGCGTCAGATTGAGAAGATGTAGGAAGCATGTACTGAATAAAATTTTAATAATTTTAAATTCAAATAAAATGGTGGTAATCTTAGTAATAATGGGTCCGCCAAATAACTTTTTTTTTTTTTTTAAATGCTATGAAAAAAACTACTGAATATTTTCTCAAATTTCTTTTTTTGTTTGAAAGTACAATCCTTCCGGTTAATAATGGAAAATAACTTCATTCAAATGGCTGCCTCGGCTGCCCATGCATTAGACTACACGATCGGTCCAATTTTTAAGTACATTATCGATTGTGTGCAGCTGTATTTCACCAATGGCTTCACGAATATTGTCCTTTAAAGCGTCAATTGTCTCTGGCTTGTCGGCGTAACACTTATCTTTTACGGCACCCCACAAATAATGGTCCAAAGGTGTCAAATCGCAGCTCCGAGGTGGCCAAATGACATCAGCTCTGCGGCTGATAATGCGATCTTCAAAAACAGGGCGCAAAACATCGAGTGTAGCTTCGGCTGTGTGGCACGTAGCGCCATCCAACATGGCCCGAAAACGATCGCCATTGATTGTAACGGCCACTCTTTGCTCATTTTCGAATTATGCCTCTGGACCAAAATCCGCACCAAACAGTGACTCGTTTTGGGTGTATCGGCTTTTCAATGTATGCGTGCGGGTTTTCTGTGCCCCAAATGCGAGAATTTTGCTTGTTTACATACCCGCCAAGATCAAAATCAAAATGAGCTTCATCTGAAAAGATTTTTTTGGCAAAATCGGCGTCTTCTTTAAGTCGATCGCAGGCTCACTTAGCGAAGCGAAAACGCATTAGATGGTCAGTTGGCTTCAACTCCTGAACCAATTGCACTTTGTATGGCGTCATACCAAGGTCTTTATGCAAAATTCGTCTCAATGATGTCTCCGAAATTGATGTTGATGGCGCTTCACGCACACTTTCTGCCACAGCAGCAATATTCTCGGGTGAACGAACTTTTTTTGGCTTTTCACGCTTTGGTTTATCGATGAGGATGCCAGTTTCTTTCACTTTTTTTACAAGATAACGAACATACGGAGCTAACGGTGCTTCTCTTCTTCCAAATTCCGTACGCAATTTTCGCACACATTCTGCAACATTACCATGATTTTCAAAGTAATGTCGCAATATTTCCCAGCGTTGCTCAAGCGTATACACAACCATATTCGATCAGCGGAAGGATAAAACTAAATATCTGTCAAATCAGACATCAGCTAAGTGTTACCATTCACGAAATATGCACTAGTTGAAAAAAAAACGTTAGATGGCGGACCCTTTATTATAAATGTGAAAGTTTGGATGGATGAATGTTTGTTGCCCAACAACTCCGGAACGGCTGATCGGATTTGGATGAAATTTGGTACAGAGATGAATTATTGTCTGGAATAGGCCACATGTTGCTTTTTATCCCCGAAAACTGTATGATTTTGAATAGAGCTCGTTCTGCAAATAGCCAACATAGCTTTTATTCACAAGACGCATAGAAGCACACGGATTTGCATGAAATTTGATTGGTAGATGGGTGGGGTACTGGATTCTTAGGACATTTTTATCTCGAAAAAAATTAACGGTTCCTATGGGCGAAGCTTAAATATGAAAAAATATATACATATACTTGGGTGTTTGTTGCGCTTTCACGCCTCAACGACTGAACGGTTTTTAATTGTAGGTGTATAGATGTCATTAGATTCCCGTGAGATAGAAAGTCCGTATACCATCGCACGGGCATCTGCTATTAAAAATTGTGTGAAAAAATGTATTGTAATTCATCAATTGAGAACGAATGGCCGATTTGGCTGGAACTCTTTTTCAGTTGTTCGTAAAATCCAGGAGAAGGTTTTGCGAATGAAAATTTTGGGTAAGCCCTCCAGAAAAGTCGGGAAATTTTAAAAATCGAAAATTGATTTTTTTGTATTTAATTGTGTATGCAAATGTTCCGGAATTTCTTTTCGAATGTTTTTTTTAGACATAAGAGGCACCGATAGCAATCTTCTTCTTGGTGCTGTTTACAGTCCAAATAGAAATGTCGATTTAATGTCGTTTTACCAACTTATTGAAGAATTAACAGTTAGCTCATCGAATATAATCATTTGTGGTGACTTTAACAGCAATCTCATTATTGACAAAAATCTCTATGAAAACATGCCCTGCTATGATCTACATTGTGTTAATAAATACATCTGAACCAACACATTTCACACCAACTTGCAGTACTTTATTAGACCTTTTCTTTGTCAACGAGACTAACCTGATACTTTTTTATAATCAACTTGCCATACCAGCTTGCTCCAAACACGACTTAATTTTTTTGACTTATGACTTTACCACGAAGGATAGCTTTATAAATTCAACGGTTAAATATAGAGATTTTAAGCATGTAAATATGTTCTCACTTCAATATGATATTCTCTGGATTCCCTGGAATAATCTCTATGTAATGACCTCGCCAGATGACCAAGTAAAGTTTTTAACTAAGAATATACAATCCTTGTTTGATTTTCACGTCCCATTAAAAATTAAGAAGCAACATCTCGTCTCTAGATCCTGGTTTACAAGTCATATAAAAGAGCTTATGAATCAAAGAGATCAAGCCTATCAAAGATGGGTTTACTATCGGAATAAGGTTGTTCAGGCAATTAGAGAGATACTTTTCAAGTCGCCTAAAGATTAGTTCGGATATTCGGAAGCTATGGGAAAATCTTCGAAAACTCGGAATAGGTAAACAAACACCTAAGTGTAAAAACCTTATTGATATAAACGAACTTAATCTAAACTTTCTCTCTACGCCCAATAATCTGTCCTGTAGAAATTTCGGAAACTCTACTAGTCTACATAGGCTCTCTACTGTTGCTCCTTTTAACTTTTCAAATGTAACCTGCCTGGAAGTGGTAGAGAGTTTTATCTCTGTAAAATCCAATGCAATTGGAGTTGAGGAACTTAGCCCTATTTTCTTAAAATCTGCACTGCCCCTGTTATTACCATACTTAACTCATGTTTTTAATACAATTCTCATGACAGGAACATTCTCCAACAGTGGAAAATGGCAAAGATTATACCGATTCCTTAAAACGCGCTTTGCAATGAGTTTCGACCAATTTCTATTCTTTCTTTTCTTTCAAAAGTATTGAAACGAATTATGCAAAAGCAATTCAATGAGTATATTACTCAGAATAATCTCCTAGTTCCTATTCAATCCGGTTTTCGCTCTCAACACAGTTGCACCACGGCACTCTTGAAGGTTAGTGAAGATATAAGGATTGCACATGATGTTAATAATGTAACGTTTCTAGTTCTTTTAGATTTTTCTAAAGCATTTGACATGGTTGACCATAATGTACCCTTAAACAAGCTGCGTCAGGAATTCAATGTATCTGAAGAATCAATCAAATAATTATCCTCCTTTCTTAGTGATAGCAAATAGGCAGTTTGCATTGAGAACAAATTTCAAAATTTCTCCCCTTACTGAAAGGTGTTCCCCAGGGATCAATCTTAGACCCATTGCCCTTTTCACTTTATATCAATGAAATCGCGTCTATTATTCGCAATGCATCGAAGCACTTTTATGCGGATGACATCCAAATATATAAAAGTTGCTGCCTAGGTCTCATCGAAAACTGTGTATTCAACATAAATGGGCAAAGTCTAATGGTCTGGCTATTAACCCAAAAAAATGTAAGTACCTAATTATTTCAAAAAAACCATATGACTTATCCTACTTTCCGCCAATCATGCTTAATGGGACCATGTTAGAATATGTTAATACTTATAAAAATTTCGGTGTAATATGTAATAGAACTTTAACGTGGAATGACCATATAAGCTCTATAGTAGGTAAGACTTATGGTACTCTTAGAACACTTTGGACTGCTCATGAATTAACCCCGCTCAAAACAAAAATCGTGCTTGCGAAGACTTTAATCTTACCAATTTTAACATATGGCTGTGAAATGTACTTAAACTGTGACTATGCAAGTAAAAACAAATTGAAAATTGCCTTTAATAGTGTTATTCGATACATCTTTGGCTTAAGAAGATATGATCATGTCTCGCATCTGCGACAGAACCTACTTCAAATGCCCTTCAATAATCTCATTAAATTTCGCACACTGCTACTATTTTTTAAAATTCAAAGAACTCGACAACCAACTTATCTTTATTAAAAACTTCGATTTTCGACATCAAGTAGGTCTGCCTGCTTTATTCTACCTCGTTTGAACTCTTTGACTTCTGAAAGACAATTTTTTATAGCTGCTTGTCGTCTGTGGAATTCACTTCCTACTTATATGCGAGTGATTAACAACATGACCCAATTTCAAAAAAAATTATATAATTTCTTATCTGATTAAAGCAACTAATTTAAAACTTTTCCTGTCTTCTCTAACCTTTCTTTTTCCTAACTCTCTTTATCTACTTATTTATATATATTTACCATAAATTGTACTTTAAAAAAATTATATAAATATGAATTCATTCCTTCATGTCCTATTCTTATATTCTTTACTTATATTATTATTATTTTTCCTTCTTTTTAATTATAACCCTATTATATTTGTTAAACAAAACTAAAATTCAATTTATAAACTTCACTAATTTATGAGATTTACTATATATCTTACTGTGTAAGCTTTACGAAAATAAACTTAAACTAAACTAAACTAAATGAAAAAATAGAAAATTCTTAGTGGAAAACTCGAAAAATTCTAGCAAAATGCGAACATTTTTTATCGATGATATATAGATAAATTTAAAGCATGATTTGATGATTTTGGACAATGTTAAGGTGGAAAATTTGTTGTGAAGCTTGGAAAATTTCGGATAATCCTACTGATATTATAAATGTCAAAGTTTGGATGGATGGATGGATGTTTTTTTGCTCAATAACGCCAGAACGGCTGAACGGATCTGTATTAAATTTAGCACATGGACACACACTTACTCGATTATCACATAGGTAATTTTTACCTATTTTAAAACGGAACCGAATAGTTCCTATGCCTATATGGGAGAGGCTTATATATGAACAAAATATATACTTGGTTGCTTGTTCCGCATTCATGCCTCAACCATTGAATGGATTTTAATGAAATTTGGTAAGCAGCTGGAAGATTAGCCATGATTTACTCGTATTTTTCCCAACTTTATTTTTGTAGTTCTTACTTTTTGAATCCAATATTAAATCTTCGTTTGTTCGTAAACATGACCATACACGACGGCCATACGCGACGACCAAAGAACACGACAAAATCGAATTTATTCGCCAACAGCAAGCGGCTCGCGAACCAGCCCACATAAAAGAAGAGCACAGCGAGCGCGAGCATTTTTAATAATAGGAATCATAATAATAGTTAAGAACTTATAAGATTAAATTCATATGTATAAAGTATATGAATATTAAGGGTATTTAGTTACATAAATTAGAAAAAGACTTATTTTTTTTTAAATGATAAGTTTTGACACATTAAGCATTAATACCACTTCTTGCAACGAATGTATATTTTCGATCCACCGCGCGGGTTACCTGTACATCACTTACGTCTGGTATTTTTTTCTAAATTAGTAAATTTTATCGATAACAAAAATTTTAAAAGACCCAAATTTGGATAAAACATTCAAAAAAATCTTAAAACATTCAAACTTGTGCATATGCATTTACCGATCAAAACTACAATACAGAAACTTAAGTTTTTTAATTACTTTTTCGTTACCTATCCAAATTGCTTAATTTTTTCCTATATTTAATGAAAATGTTGACTTGAAATAGATCATTCATCCTTAAAGTAGTTTATTTTAGCTAATGTGTTCCTGGCTGAATCCACTTCTCATGAAATAAATTTTAAGAACTTTATCTATGAATAAGGGTGCTTCAACAGCAGATATCCAAGATCTGGAAATAAAAGCCAACTACTTGTTAACCTAGATTTTGTACATACAATTAGGACATTGTGTTTTTTTATTTATTATTTTTTTTTTTGTGAATATGCAGTATTATAGCCTATTCACACCAAACTCGTTTACCCTTTTCGTTTATTAAAACGAGTAGAGCGTTCACACCGAACATTTACTTGTTTTTTTTTGACATTTGAGTTGTTTTTGAAAAAGCTGTCAAAACGTTGATGCAACATGAATGTTAAGCAATCAAATCTTATAATGCTGCATAAAAAGAGACGAAATATGAAGATTTTAACAACCGACTTTATTTTTGAGCCAGAAGTATCTACAAGCAGGAAGAATTGTCTTTTTCATTGGAAAATAATAATTGAACTTATACGGAAAAGAAAAATAATATAGGGTCCGCCAAATAACTTTTTTTTTTTTGAAAATGGGCGTAAAACATCGAGTGTAGCTTCGGCTGTGTGGCACGTAGCGCCGTCCTGTTGAAACCAAATATTGCCAATGTTCTGCTCTTCAATTTGTGTGAACAAAAATTCGTTCAACATGGCCCGATAAGGATCGCCATTGACTGTAACGGCCACTCCTTGCTCATTTTCGAATTATGCCTCTGGACCAAAATCCGCACCAAACAGTGACTCGTTTTGGGTGTATCGGCTTTTCAATGTATGCGTGCGGGTTTTCTGTGCCCCAAATACGACAATTTTGTTTGCTTACATACCCGCCAAGATCAAAATGAGCTTCATTTGAAAAGATGATTTTTTTTGGCAAAATCGGCATCTTCTCGAAGTCGATCGCAGGCCCACTTAGCAAGCGTTGTTCAAGCGTATAAGTTAACACCAGAAAGACTACAAAACCAAAGATGATTTATGATCATTCTCACACTTTTTGCTGACGCTAGTTCTGGAGCGAATAAACACCGCATTCCATCACGTAGCGAAGATGTAAAATAATACCAACTGTGGGAACGTCGCACAACATCAGCGACAGATGCACGGATGCACTTGGGGATAGTCATTATTAGAATTAAAGAACTGTATTGCATTTAGTTATTAAGTGAATTTCAAATAAAGAGGTTCATACCTCAAAAAAATATTTTTTTTTTAAAAACTAAAAGGTAAAATAGTTTAATTGGCGCCCGAGCAGGGACCACGGAGTGTTTGTGAGTGTATCATCGCGAAAAGTGTTTAAATAAATCGGTCAAGGGCTGACAGTGTCCGTTAAAAAAAAGGAAACAAAACTTTTCCTGCGGTTAACAGTTTTAATAAACCCCTGATTACGATTGACTTTATCGCGAGTTCATCGCGAAAAGTGTTTAAATAAATCGGTCAAGGGCTGACAGTGTCCGTTAAAAAAAGGAAAAAAAACTTTTCCTGCGGTTAACAGTTTTAATAAACCCCTGATTACGATTGACTTTATCGCGAGTGCGCGTTCTAAACAAACAAAAAGGAAAACTCCGTGGTCCAAACAGCGAAAGTGAACTCGTGTTGTGGTGAAAGGACTTAAAAATTGTCCGAGGGCCCCGTAGTAACTTCAACAAAAAGAAGACGAACCGGAAGCTGTGGAAGCTTGCTGCACCACCCGAGATGAAGCTGCTGTTATTCCTAATGTAAGATAGATATTTAAGTTATTAAATAATATACCTATTCAAAATAAATTTGCTAGAGTCGATCATTTCATTTTTTTTTTACAAATTTTAAAAATTTTTTTTAATTAAAGATTTTATTATTTAAAAACAAAAAAAATAAAAGTGAAAATTAAAGTAATTTAGAATTAAAATAATCAAATAAAAAGAAAAAATAAGATATTTCAAAATATAGAGTAAAAATTAAAGTTGTTTAAATAAAGATTAAAAGAAATTCACCAAACAAATAATTAAGGTTAATTGAAGATTTTATTATTTAAAAACAAAAAAAATAAAAGTGAAAATTAAAGTAATTTAGAATTAAAATAATCAAATAAAAAGAAAAAATAAGATATTTCAAAATATAGAGTAAAAATTAAAGTTGTTTAAAGAAAGATTAAAAGAAATTCACCAAACAAATAATTAAGGTTAATTAAAGATTTTATTATTTAAAAACAAAAAAATAAATAAAATTAAATAAATCATGCCTGATCTAAGATCCGGTAGCACTTCTGTTGCCCCAAAAAATAAACCCAGCATCACTGATCCTAACAGAATGAGTACTTCTGCTATACCTAGCAACCTCCGTCCTATTTCTCCGGTTCCTACGAATACTACAGCATTCACTATCGACTGTGATAATCCTAATGAATCATCCCTTTCAACACAATCCCATCCAGATCCCGCACATGACGTTAGAGCTACTCCCGAGCTAGATGTGCTTATTTCAAACATAGTCCACCGCGAATTCGAACGCAAAGGCCGCGAATTAGTTCACAATGCATTGCATCCAAGTTCGCATAATTTATGGGGAGTGGATCAAGGCATTAATTCCGAGTATAGGAGTAACTTGTCCGATATGGACAGGATACCAGATGTGGTACGTTGCCTCCGCGAATTTTCCGGCGCTGCAGGAGAATTTAGCTCCTGGCGCAAGAGTGTTGACCGAATTTTACAAATTTACGAACCCTTAAAGGGAACACCAAAATACTACGGCATACTTAACGTAATACGTAATAAAATTGTCGGCAATGCCGATGTGGCTCTAGAGTCATATAACATTGCTCTAAATTGGAATGCAATATCAAAATGCTTGACCATGCACTATGGAGATAAGAGGGACCTAGGAACATTAGAATTCCAGATGACCTCACTTGTTCAAGGGAACCATTCAGTGCAGGACTTTTATCAAAAGGTGTACCAGCACCTATCCCTAATATTAAATAAAATCTCATGTATGGATATGGGTCCTGAATCCCTTCATTTGCTTACACGCACATACAGAGACAAAGCGCTGGACACATTCATCAGAGGGTTAAAGGGCGATTTGCCGAGATTACTGGCAATTAAAGAGCCTATCGATTTGCCCCAGGCACTCTATCTCTGCCAAAAATTACAAAATCAAAATTATAGAGCAGATCACGCCTACGGCACCCTCAACACTCCAAAAACTTTGCAAAACCAAAACCCACGTAGAACAAATAATTCCGCAAACTTTCAGGGAAGGCAAATATTCCATGCGCAACCAAATCCCATACGGTTTAACCAACAACCACGACCGACGTGGCAATACCAGCCCCACCAACAAAATGTACCCAGATATCCGCAACAGCAACAGTACAATCCTAGACAACCATTTATGCCTAAACAACCTTTTACCCCTTTAAACCAATTTATTAAAACAGAACCTCCAAATCCGAGCTACCGCACGAGAACAAACCAGTTCTCACGGCCACAACAATCCGCAATGAAGCACCTGCCAATCAATACACCAAGGATACAACCGAATTACCACATCAGTAATGAATACGATCCACCTGTACAAACTGAGAGCTCGACTCCTCAACCAGATGGAAACCTCCAATCCGAGGAAGAGACTTACGCTCAATTGTGCGATGAATTCGTACAAAGCGTCGGTCTTGAGCAACAGGAAGATCCCGTCGAAAATTATTATGTCGAGTACCCCGAGAATTCTGTCGAATACAGCGACATACATTTTTTAGGTTAAATCAGTCCTCCTTGCCATATTTTGAATGCAAGACGAGGACTGGAGAAATACTTAGGTTCCTAATCGACACCGGCTCCAGTAAGAATTATTTAAGAGCAGATTTAGCGAAAACACCCACTCCAAATGAAAACATTTTTTATGCGAAATCAATAGCGGGCGATGTAAAAATCAGCCATCACACTTACCTTAACCTATTTGGACTAAATAATATTAAAATAAAATTTTTTATCCTACCTTCTCTTAAGGCATTTCATGGCATTCTGGGGAATGACAGCCTTAAGTCCTTAGACGCTATTATTCATACGCAAGGTAGCTTTATGACTATCCTAAATAAAGTAAATATAAAAATTAAACAATTACATTCTCCTTCAGTTAACTCGATATCGGTAAACATTGAAGACTTAACAGATCGTCAAAAAAATCTTCTGGATTCAGTCGTAAGTAAACATCCAAAATTATTTGCTGAACCAGAGGAGAAGCTAACTTTTACGACCAAAGTCGTAGCAGAAATAAGAACTTCAACGGAAGAACCCGTCTACACTCGTTATTACCCCTATCCTATGTCCCTAAAATCTGAAGTTGAAAAGCAAGTTAGACAGCTACTTGATGACGGCATAATAAACCTTCACGGTCGCCCTATAACTCACCGGTATGGATAGTCTCCAAAAAACCAGATTCCACCGGTGCAAAACAATATCGTATGGTTATTGATTATCGCAAATTAAATACCATAACGATAGCTGATCGATATCCTATACCCGACATAAACGAGGTAACCGCCCAATTGGGAAAAAATAAAGTTTTCACTGTCCTTGATTTGAAAAGCGGCTTCCATCAGATTCCTCTCAAAGAATCCGATATAGAGAAGACTGCCTTTTCGATCAATAACGGCAAGTTTGAGTTTACCAGGCTACCATTCGGCCTCAAAAATGCTCCCTCGATTTTCCAGCGAGCTCTCGATGACATTCTCCGAGAGTACATAGGAAAGTCTTGCTATGTGTATATAGATGATATAATCATCTTTAGTGAAGACGAAGACCAGCACGTCAACCACATCGAGCAAGTTTTTAATACACTCAGGAAAGCCAACATGAAAGTTCAACTCAGTAAGTGTAAATTCTTCAAATCACAAGTTGAATTTCTTGGATTCCTCATTTCATCTGAGGGAATAAAAACCAATATGGACAAGGTAAAAGCTATCATTGATTTCCCTATCCCGACAAATTTGAAAGAGCTTAGATCTTTCCTGGGACTATCGGGATATTACCGTCGGTTTGTTAAAGGTTATGCGCAACTTTCGAAACCCTTAACAATCCTCTTAAGAGGCGAAGGAGGACGTGTGTCCAAAAGCCAATCAGTCAAAACACCTATAAAGCTTAATCAAGAAGCTATAGACTCCTTTAATAAACTAAAAAATGCATTAATTTCCAAAGATGTAATTCTAGCATACCCTGACTACAATAAACCTTTTGATCTCACAACCGACGCCTCAAATGTGGCCATCGGTGCTGTTTTGGAACAAGAAAAGAGACCGCTAACATTCATAAGTAGGACGCTTAACAAAACGGAACAGAACTATGCAGCTAATGAGAAGGAACTATTAGCTATTGTATGGGCTTTAGGTGCCCTAAGAAATTATCTTTATGGTCACGCAAAAGTCAGAATCTTCACTGATCATCAACCACTGACTGGTGCGCTGAGCAACAAAAATAACAATAGCAAGTTGAAAAGATGGAAGGCTATTTTAGAAGAGTACAACCATGAAATAGCTTACAAGCCAGGGCGAACGAACGTTGTTGCAGATGCTTTGTCTAGAGTTCCAAACTTATCTAATGTTAATGCTTTATCCGTATCTACAACACAACATAGTGGTGTTAGCTCAGGTCATAATTTAATACCAACAGTCGAAGTTCCAGTTAACACATTTAAGAACCAAATCCTCTTTCAAATAAGCAAAACTCCTAGCCAAACTTTTAGCATAATATTTCCCACTTACCATAGACATGTCATAACCGAACCAGTGTTTTATCACGATAATCTCAAAGATATTCTGAAAAGAATTCTAAATCCTACTGTCATAAATGGTATCCAGGCCGAAGAGTTTATCTTGGGCATGATACAAACCTTATACCCCGAACATTTCAACGGATACAAAATCAGATTCACACAATTGCAAGTTCAAGATGTGACTAACGAAACTGAACAAGAAGAAATTATCATAAGAACGCATAAGAGGGCTCATAGGAACGAACGTGAAAATAAATCGCAAATTTTACAAGAATTTTATTTTCCTTCAATGACTAATAAAATAAAGAAAATTATAAAGAAATGTACTGTATGCAAGGAAAATAAATATGATAGACATCCGAGCAAGCCTGAACTGCAGGCAACACCAATTCCTCAGTACCCAGGTCAGATTGTCCACCTGGATATTTTTTCCACTGAAAATAACCTCGTTTTAACCTCTATAGATAAATTTTCAAAGTATGCGCAGGCAAAAGTCCTCAAGTCAAAAGCCGTCGAAGATGTTCGGCAACCTTTACGGGAAATACTTTTTTCCTTCGGCATTCCCAAAACGGTAGTAATAGATAACGAAAAATCTTTTAATTCAATCTCAATTGGATACATGCTAGAAGAGGAATTCAAAATCGAAGTATACATAACACCGCCATATTGCAGCAGCATTAATGGTCAAGTAGAACGATTTCATTCTACTCTCATTGAAATAATGAGATGTTTGAAAACAGAAGGCGTTCACCGTTCCTTTACGGAACTCCTGGAAAGAGCGGTATATGAATACAACTGTTCTATCCATTCCACAACTAAAAGCAAGCCTATAGAAGTGTTTTTCAGTCAAAGAGTAGCCTCAGACCCCGAGTTGTTAGAAAAAGCAAGGAAGGACAACATAGACAAACTAGAACGGAAGCAAGCCTATGACCTTGAGTATCATAATAAATCGAGACAATTGGCTAAAGAATATTCACCAGGTCAAATCGTGTATGTTAAACAAAATAAACGGGTAGGATCAAAATTGAACCGTCGTTATAAAAAGGAAATAGTAGACGAAAACAGAAATACAACTATTCTAAGCAAATCCGGTAAAATCATTCATAAATCCCTAATTCGAAATTAAATTTTATTACAGATTTTGGGTTACGCCCATCAATTGTGATGTCAAGATGCTCGACTACACAAATGCACAACTTATCCCAATAGAAATGGAAAACGCAAAAGTGCAAATTGGCACGTTCAAATTAATTCACGTCGTTGATATTCAGGAATACCGAATGGCGTTAAGCGATCTAGAAAGGACTATGTCTCGTTTAGAAAACACCTCCAATCCTATCTTTCCCCTCCTACCCAACCACGTAAGCGAAATTCAGCATCATCTTGATCGGCTTGTTCCTAAGTCCAGAAATAAAAGATCCTTAGATTTTCTCGGCTCCGCCTGGAAGTGGATCGCCGGAACACCGGACAAACATGATTTTAAAGTTGTTAAAGAGAAAATAAACAATGTACTAGCTAACAATAACCAGCAAAGAATAATAAATAATGTAATAGCCAATAAGATAAATGAAATAAATAATGTTACAAATCAAGTATTAAAAACCATAAAGGCAGACAAAGGTACTAGACTAGAATTTATGATAAATGTAAAATCAAAACTGGAAGCATTAAAGGAAGAAGTAAAAAATGTAGAATATGCTGTCCAATGGGCTAAGGCCGGAATAATAAATACATATATTCTGTCTAATTTAGAAATTAAGTCAATAAAGAAAATATTAAAAAAAGAAAATATTCCTTACAGCAACATTATTGAAGCAATAGAATTTTCAGATATAAGAATAGCTGTAAGTAGCGAATCGCTATTATATATTATAAGTATACCCACTACTGATGAAGAAATTTGTAATAAATTACTGATTAAACCCGTCAAAAAGGGCAAAAAAATTATAAAAACAGAATTTAAAGAAATACTAAAATGTAAAGAAAACTTGTTTGCTATGATCGAAAAATGTAAAACTTTTAACTCTCTATCTATCTGTAAACAAAATAATATACTAAATATAAGCAATGATGAATGTATTAACAACCTACTCTCCAGCAAACCCCATATGTGCATCCAAGTAAATAATCAACACATCCCCGATATAGAGGAACTAGCTCCCGGAATCATCTTGTTAAACCAGTTCAACGGCAAGGTAGAAGTCGATGACAATGAAATCCACCTAAATGGAACATACCTCATCCAGTTTCACAACGCGACAATAAAGGCAGGGCCATACACTTTCAAGGAAACAGAAGCCTTCGGACATAAGCCGTTACCAGCTATATTGCAACCGTCAGCAGCGAAGTCACAAGTCGAAGAACTACTTACCCTAGAAATGCTTAAAGAAGTTGAAACCAACAATACCCGCTATATTGAGAAGTTGGAAATAAGCAGCGAAAGGAAGTCCATAATGAATCTATCAGCCCTAACCATAATATGCGTGACTTTGGTACTCATACTCTTAAAAAATAAAGTGGTTCAATGTTTTAAAAGAAAAACAAATTTGGCCACAGAAGAGATTGGTTTGAAGCAAATCGAGGAAAGAATAATGGATGGCAATGAAACTAACCCCATACCAACAGCTAGAACAATAGGGGTACCTGACCTTTCACAACATCTAAGAACATCGGTATCGAATGAGGGCATTCGATTTTAAAGGGTGGAGAAGTTAACACCAGAAAGACTACAAAACCAAAGATGATTTATGATCATTCTCACACTTTTTGCTGACGCTAGTTCTGGAGCGAATAAACACCGCATTCCATCACGTAGCGAAGATGTAAAATAATACCAACTGTGGGAACGTCGCACAACATCAGCGACAGATGCACGGATGCACTTGGGGATAGTCATTATTAGAATTAAAGGACTGTATTGTATTTAGTTATTAAGTGAATTTCAAATAAAGAGGTTCATACCTCAAAAAAATATTTTTTTTAAAAAACTAAAAGGTAAAATAGTTTAATTTATACATAACCATATTCGTTTAGCGGAAGGATAAAACTAATTATCTGTCAAATCAGACATGAGCTACGTGTTACCATTCAAGAAATAAGCACTAGTTGAAACAAAAAAACAATCGTTAGATGGCGGACCCGTTAGTTCGAAATTGTGCAATGCATAAAAGCATGTGAGATGAGCTTTTAATAAGAATATTCATCCCAAAGTTCGATCAATAACTTCTCGTCCGTACTTCCCCTAAATCGTTTAGTTTTTTTTCTCTTACATTTCCTGTAAATAAAAGGAACTCATGCAGTAAAAAATTATTAGAAATACGTATTTAAAAAAACTGTCGTTACCGCTGCCATAATTGTTTGAGCGATTTGAAATTAATTTTTTTGACAGCAAGCAATCAGCTGTTCTTTTTTTTCTGAGGGCCTATTCACAATAATATCAATTTCTCTTGACGGAAGATCAGTTCGTTTAATTCATCTTTCAATTGCAACTCGTTTTCAAGTCGTTTTATCAAAATCGAGTCGTTTTGCAAAACAAGTCGTTTATGAAAAATGTATTGGAAAACGATTAGTTCTTAGTATTCGTTTTGAGGAAAACGAGTAAGATCTAGTTTATGGTTTGGTGTGAATAGGCTTTTACTTAGATTTATTTAGAATTTCTTATCGAAATCATTAAATCCATTAAGAGGAAGTCGAAGATCACAAATACCGTTCTATGGCAGATACCGTTAACAACGTTTTATACCAAATTTGTTGTTTTTCAAAATTTTTAAACCCGTTTTGGCGAAAATTAAGATTTTAGGGTGGCCAGAAAAAATATTTTAGGAGAAGAATCTACCAATCGCCTTAGTTCATGGACTTCTAAAACCATGGGAAAAGAGTTAGACCATGGACTAAAATTTCCTCGATCGAATAAAATCGACCTCTTTTTATTCTATGTCCCTGTAAATTTTATTCTTAAATATCAATTCTTAGTCCATCGCTGACGGTGGCAAACGTCAAATACCAGGAATTGTTTTTTATTAATAGTATTTCGCACTTAGTCCAAGGAATAAGTCATAAAATTCCCTAGTCCATGTTTATTAATTTGGGTGTTATAGTTACCAAGATTGAGGAAAATCGCTTCAATAGCTGTAGATAGGTCTTCAGACAGACTGAATTGCGACACCCACTTCATCACGTTCTCTTATATGTTTTCTATCATCGTTTTTTACAAATGCTAATAATGACTAATATTATTAGTACTTATGTTCTGGGGCCAAAAAATTGAGAAAAATTGGCTTTGGATCAACAGATATTCATTTGGCGAACTTCAGGCAGGAAATTGTCACTTTCGATGAAATCATCCTAAAAACCCTCATGAGAAACCTAGTTAACTAAATCTCGTTCGAAAGCCACGACTAGGTGTTTACTTTTGTTGCGAATTGAAGAAAATAAAATGCATGACTAGATCGCAAGTACTTGCTCCTATGTTCGATTGCATTATATGCAAAAGATTCTTAATGGGAACGGCTAAGAGTATTTTTATAAAGTCGTTTTTAACTTAATTTTTTATACAAATTCTTAATTTTTTCCTAAGAAAAAAATTGGAATGAATATTTTAAATATTTAATAATATGAATTCAAAAACAAAATTTCAGAAAAAATCATGCACCCGTTTTCAAAATATCAAAAAAAAATATTTTTTCGAAAATTTTAAAATGTAGTAAAATTTACACCTACATTACATTACATATTATACTACTCCGTAGATAAATCTACGAAGTAGAGACACTGAAGCACTGGCAACGAGACCATTTGCTTTAAACATCACAAACATTAATACAACAGAGAGAGATTTCTGTGTCCACACACAACAGAAGAAACACATGTCAACAGCACGTGGTTGGTTTACGACGCACGGTCCTCCATCGAAGTACTAACCACGCGCAAGATGCTTGATTTCGCTGATCTATGGGAAGCGATGCTTTCATAGGAGCCAAGGCCGTTGACGAATATAATTTAGAATTTGAAGGAGCTCCTTTATATAAGGTACCGTTATTTTTTTGGGCTAAAACAGCGATGCAAAAATATATTTTGGACAATCACTTAAAACACTTAAATACCAAGTTTGAAGAAAAGTTGTACAGACAGACAGACAGACAGATGGAATTGCGGGACCCACCTTTTTGGTGTTCTCTATAATCATTAAAATCTCGGGTTCGATTTTGTTACCATATGCCAAACTTTCCCAAGTACCTAGATCGCAAGTAAAAATATTGATCTGATAATTCCAAGTTTTCGAAATATTGAATTTTCAAAAAAAAATTTTTTTTTTTTTTCAAAATCCAGAAAATAATTTTTCGAAAATATTGGTATGCAGTATTATTTTTAGAGTTCAAAGGACATTCTATATTCAAAAAATTTGATCGAAATCCGTCGAGTCGTTTAGAAAAGGATCAGAAATGGCAGCAACCGTTAATAACAAAATATGTAAAAACATTTGTGTAACAAAATACAGCCTATACATTACTATTATCAAATTCGTTAGAGCCGCTTTTTGAGATAATAAGGATGGTAGAAGAAATTGTATGGCAAGAAGCCTTATTTTTGAGGTTACAAAAATGTTTTTTGCGATTTTGATGAACAGACTGAATTGCGCGACGCACTTTGTCATGTTCTCCATCAATGTAATATCGAGTTTGATCAAAATCCCGAGTTCGATTTTTTTTTTCAAAATACATTGCCCCGTAGCACCTATATCGCAAGTAAAAACGAGTGACCTAAGTTCTTGACTTAGGCCATTTTTTCTTCAAGTTCATTCACAATATCACTTCCTTAAATTTACTCACGTTATCATCTCTGGATTTTTCAGATGGTGACTTCTCTGCTTGGCAAGATATGATCTGGATAAAAGCACTTCTTGTGCTTGTGCCCGCTGTTAATCGCCAAGAGCCATTGAAAAAAATACTAGCTGCAAGCAAGTGCAAGACGTCAAATATGGGCCTATACAGAACTTCAGTATAGATTGATTTTCCTCTGTTACTTTGTTGATGTAAATGGATTATTATAATGGTGTAGTAAAAGATTTAAAGACTCAAAGATAGTATTAACGATAAATCATATTCTATACTTATTACTTCTTACCAAGTTCTTCAAACTTCTGCTTTGTACATATTTCAAAATCAAGGCTTACTTTCTGTTAATCGTTAATACAAATTTGTCGGGTGCTGACATTTGGTCATATTGCTTCCAATATTCAACAAAAGACCAACCAAAGCATAAAATATGTCTCTGTCAATGGGTTGACAAGAACTTATCTATCATATTTTTTTTTTCTTAACAATAGGTAAGCAGGTACTCCCTGTTTTTCCTATATGTAGGTATATTCAACACTTAATTGAATCAGAGATGGAATAATAATTTGAAACAACTTAATTTTAAAAACCAATCTGATGAACGAAAGTGACAAATGAAAATTACTCAGAACAGGGCGTAATCGTAGGCTATCTCCATCACGCAATCGACCTGCTTTACTCTTGAAAAAATAAAATTCCAAATTAATCACAGGCATAGGTACTTGTTGCTTCCAAATTCTCATTAAAAGCGATCACGACCAACGACGATGAAACACTTGTATATGAACAGTGACGCGCCAAACAAGATCTATGAATGAAAAATGCATCTTGAAGATTTCTTTTCGAATTCATTCAAAATCTCTTAATCCAATCAGATCACGTACTTCTATTCGAACAAAAAGAACCCAATTAACTGAACAATTTCGGAGTAGCTAGGTACCCTAACTTCCTCCTTATATGCGTAACAATAACTATCCATCCACCAATTCTGGAAAATTAACACCAAGTACACATGATGAAGGCCCACTAAATCGCTGTGCCCCTACCCTCTATTCCGACGAATTGGACATGTTGGTCGCGCCATCCCATTCATACTGCTCTTATCGATCTGTCATCTAATGGAGGCCTCCACATTGGAAATCCGTGTGATAGACAACGATCTTAAATGCTCATAAAAATGTGCCCAGATATTTGCACCCTCTCTATATAGCGTCTACTATAACTATGGAGAGAAGGCCAGGTAAACGAACAGTAGGCAATCCTCCTACTTCTAGGGTCTAGGACATACAATTTAAATCTATGTGACGTCCCCATCATCATCATGCGTCCCAATACGTGATGATTGTTGTCCTTTTCTTTGTTTGGAATCAATTTAACATTTTTAATACGAATTAAGGCTGACCACGGTGTGGCAGGTCAGCCGATATAGACGAACGCATGGCATGGTAGTCGTCAGACAGCGCGCAGGACGCAGGACGTAGGACGCACGAAGAATGCAGCAACACCACCGGAAAAAATTATTCATTTCATGTGAAATTTAATAATTTCCACGATATCGCCTCATTTGGATTCCGATTAAGGGACATGATTAATTTCTTAAAAATGCTAAGTACATCTAATTGTTGTTGTGACGCGATGTGGCTGCAACAACTGGTAGTGGCAGTTTGTTTGGGTTGCATGATGGACGGGTACGAATATGAGCGACGTAAAAATGCAAGACTTTTGAACGAGCAACCAAGAATATTGGAAGCACACGCATCTCTTGAATTTTAATTAAATTTTCAGACTTGATTAATTGTTGGGTCTATGAAGCACACAAATTATGACCAAAGGTATAATGCATGATTTGTATATGACTTTATGAATTTTTATTGATATTCTTATGGCTGGAGAATTATGTTCTTTTTTCACCTTAATTCTAATTGCATTCGTGTAACATAAGATAATAGAAATTCATGTTTTCTTTATTATCTATTTAAAAAGTTTAAATAATAAAAAAAAATATAAGGACGGATTTTATATAAGTACATGCTTATTCCAACATGAATCTGTCGGATAATTTTTTTTGAAAACGATAGTAAGATTTTTTTTTAATTTATAAAATTTTAATAAGATACATGATTAAGGACAAGTTGCATAAAAGCAGAATTCATCCTCAGGCTTAGGTCAAGATTTTACAACTGGTAGTGAACCAAAGTTGCAATGGTTTTAATAATAATTCAATAATAAATTCACACGACTAAATAAAGGACATTTGTTAAGGACGATTCCAAATATGAAAAAGTTCACACCGATTAATGAATCCGGTTGGCGACGGAAGTTGGAAGTTAACGACCAACAATTTTTCACATTTGACGAATGAAGTTTTTGATTTTGAATACAGAAAAAGTGTTATAGGCTTTAGCTGGACCCTCCTAACCTTAAAGACGAACAGCAGAATAAACCGCTGCCTGGTCGTGAGTTCCAATAATGCATATACCAAATGGAACGAACACTTTGTGTTCCAGTTTTCGAGGCCATAAATTCTTGCCTTGTAAGTCCGGCGACAATTAAAGCCAATCAAAAGTTGTGCACCTTTGCTTTAAAAAGTTAAGAGAACTCATATCAAACCCGATTTCCCTTATGACATACATCTGGTAACTTTAGTTATCTCCCCTTAAACGGCTTATTTTCTTAGCTGGATTTACTTATTACTTGGTTAGGTATCGGCTTATCACCAATTAAGACTATGCCCTTAGTGATCAGTACTTGGCGACTGCTGCTGCAGTATCACGTTCACGGTGTCCAACAATCTAGCAAAGTCTAATTTTCTGCAGAATACCAGTAACTCTAAGATCCTCCCGACCACAACCCACCGGTATATGGTCAATTGTTTTCGCATAATTCTCTACTGGGGAAGTTAGAAGTCAGGAGGCAACCTAAACCTTCATAAGCTATTTTTAATTACAGAAAGTAGGGAGTCATCGGGTTTAAATGGCTCACAATTCTCATCCCCCAGCTTATAGGAGGTGGTAGTCTGCTTAAACAATGAAAGGAAAGTAACCTTCTACCTTTGTATACAAAGGAAAGAAAGATACGTTAACCTGTTATAATTATCGTTCGATCAAGCTGATGTTCCACACTTTAAAGATCGTTGAGCGTACATTGGGTAGCTGCCTGCGAAAAATAATAAAGGGTTATCCATTTTGCGGTTTCGAAAGTAAACGTAAATAAAACACATATAGAGTTTTTTTTTCATGATATTTCTTTTTTATTATAAAGCTTGAACGTTGACAATTTGTGTGAAACACTACATCGTTTAAATGACCACCACGCGAATTGTTGCAAGCATCGATTCTTTTGAGGTAATTTTCGACCACTTTTTGACACATATTGGGCGGTATCTGAGCCATAACTTGACGAATGTTGGTTTTCAACTGCTCAAGAGTTAAAGGTTTATCTGCATAAACACGGTCTTTCGCGTAGCCTCACAAAAAAAGTCTAGCGGTGTCAAATCGCATGATCTTGGTGGCCAGTTGATATCGCCACGGCAAGAAATTACGCGGCCAGGAAATGTCTCTTGCAATAAAGCCATATTCGCTCGAGTTGTGTGGCATGTGGCACCGTCTTGTTGAAACCACATATTCTCCAAGTCGCATTCTTCAATAGCAGGCAAAAAAATAGTCCCTTATCATATGACCATAACGCTCCGAATTGACGGTGACAGTCGTTCCATCGTTGTTTTTGAAGAAATAAGATCCAATCACACCTCCGGACCAAAGAGCGCCCCAAACATTGACTTTTTGGGGATGTAATGGCCTCTCTTCAAATACTTGAGGATCTCAGAACCCCAAATAGGACAATTTTGTTTATTAACATAGCCACCGACTGAGAAATGTGCTTCGTCGCTGAAGAAAATTTTGTTCGCAAAAATTTCACCGCCTGTTGTTCAAGCACCCATTCGACGTATCTACGACGTTCTGAATGGTCAGCTGGCTTCAGTTGTTGTGTGAGCTGGACTTTATATGGATGTGGGTGTAGATCCAAGTGCAAAATACGCCAAAATGTGCCGTAAGACAGCCCTAATTCCTGAGAACGACGAGGAATCGACACATTCGGATCTTCGGCAATACTTTCACTTACAGCAGCGATATTTTCAGTGGTACAGCAAAACGATGATGCACAGGCCTTACTATATCTGTAACCAATCCGGTCTCTTCAAATTTTTTCATAATTTTGCCAATTACTTGCGTAGTTGAACGATTATGTAAACCATAATCTTCTCTTAAAGCACGATATGTGGCTGTGGCAGAATCACCATTTTTGTAGTAGGTTTTAGCAATTTGTATGCGTTGTGCGATATTTAGCGATCCATTTTCCTAAAGTCAGACTTTCAATTAAAAAAAAAAATTGGTTTAACAACGTTGTCGAATTTCACCCCTATACTTTTTAAACCGCAAAATGGATAACCCTTTATAATAATGATAGTGAAGAATATAGGAGGGTATATGAAGCTATGTATATAACTTTATAATTTAGGTGCAATATACATACTTACTTATTTGATTTTTAAAGACATACATATATAATATGCATATGTATATATAAATATACTGTAGTGTACATAGTATATACATATGTATGATAGGTATTCAATGATGTACGCAAAAATTAGGTAAAAATGAATGGATTATGCACATAATTTCAATTGCTGGACAAATATGAATATATCCAAAAAAAATTTCAAAAATCGTTAGAATGTTTTTTTTAAATAAAAACATTTTTAGAAAAAAAAATTGAAACGCCATTTTCAAGTAATTATATTAATATACATATAAAATTTTAATTTCAGAAAATTTCACTGACTGCCATTTGAAAAATCAATGTTTCAAAAAAAAAAAAAAAATATTTATTTTCTAAAAATTCATAAAACCATTTTTTTGGAAAAATTGAGTATGCAGTTTTGTTAACACTTTTATAGAGCATTTGCATTAAAAAATAAAATGCACGACTGGATCGCACGTACTTGCTCCTATGTTCGCTCACATGCTAAAGATTGTTAATAGAAACGGCTAAATGTATTTTTAAAGTCGTTTTGCACTTAATTTTTTATATATAAAGTTTCCTAAATGAAAAAAAAATTGGTATGAACGTCCTAAATATTCAATAATATTCATATTCAAAATTTATAAACGAAATTTTAGAAAAAATCGTTCATCCATTTTCGAAATATTGAATTTTCAAAAAAAAAAAAATATTTGCGACTGGTTTTTGAAAAATCGATTTTTCAAAAAAAAAATATTTATTTCTAAAATCGAAAAACTCTTTTTTTTTTTGAAAATTTGGGTATCCAGTTTTCTTAACAATTTTATGGAGCATTTGTGTAAAAAAAATTTATTTTAATCGGTTCATCCAATATTGAGAAAGTCGAAAATATGAAAAGTGGTTCGTAATGTCATCTTTGATTGTTAAAAAAAAAAACTGTTTTACGAATACATAACTTGCCTTATAGTACCTATAATCGCAAGTAAGAAGTAAGAGTCTACAGCTTAAACGAGACGGAAGAGATTATCTTCAACCAGTAAAAGGGTATAAGGGTTTTGTCTGAAATAGATTTTTGAATCATTTTTAAGCCCCAAAAATAACGGCAATTGCAATACAATTTATTAATGTCATCTCAATTATCTCAAAACTGCTATAACGATTTTGATAAAAAAAAATATAGTATGTACACTACGTCATTAGGTATGACCTACATTTTGGTCAAACATTTTGTATTTTGTTACTAACGGTACTTGCCATACAACAATTTTTTTGATTTTCGACCTTCTCATAAACGGCGTAACGGGTTTCATTCAAAATTTTGACGTAGGAGGTTCCTTCAATTATAATTAATTTATTATTAATTTTTTTTTTTTTGAAAATTCAATATTTCGAAATGATGGATGATTTTCTTAGAAATTTTGGTTTAAGTGTTTTGTATTTAACAAATTAGGCAAAACACGACCTTAAAAATATATTTAGATTCTTAATAGAAATCTTTTGCATACGATGTGATCGATCATAAGAGCAAGTACGTGCATGTGTCGTTCAATTTATTTTGTTTTCGACTTTTCCATTAAAGGCTCAACGGATTTCGATTAAAATTTGTATACGGTAAGATAGATATCTTATTATCAGAATCATTAGAACCGCTTATATTTTTACCATTTTTTGAACGAAAAATTGGGTGGCAGCTATCGTTATTTTTGGGGCTAAAAATAAAGATTCAAAGATCTATTTGAGAAAATCACCTAAAACGCTTCATTACCAAGTTTGAAGAAAATCGCTTCATCCGCTCAGATTGTAGACTCGTATTCAAACGTACAGTCGGAATTAATGGACCCACTTTTTTCGCCTTCGCTATTATCGTAATGTCAATTTTGATTAAAATCTTGAGTTTCCACAATTTGCCCTATAGTATCTAAATTGCAATTAAGAAAGGAAGTGGAGTGACTTACAATGTTTTGTTAAGAAAAACCGTAGTAAACTTAAGGTCAGAAATCTTTACAGTTTTTTTTTTAACCGGTGCACTATTAAATAACCTTAAAAATAAATAAATAAAATGCATGACTGAATCGCACGTACTTGCTTCTATGCTCGATTACATTATATGCAAAATATTCTTAATAGAAACGGGTAAATGTATTTTCAAAGTCATTTTTCACTTAATTTTTTATATATAAGACATGAACATTTTAAGTATTTAATAATCTAAATTCAAAAACAAAATTTCAGAAAAAATTGTCCACCCGTTTTCGAAATATTGAATTTTCAAAAAAAAAAAATATTTTTTTTTTTTCAAAAATTCAAAAAAATTATATTTTAAAAATGCAGTTTTATTTAGATTTTGAAGGAGCTCCTGGAAAAAATTTTTGATTGAAATCCGTTGAACGTTTATGATAAAGTCGAAAATCATTAAAATATTTGTATGGCAGGTACCGTTAATAACAAAATATTTAAACAATTTTTTTTGCCAAAATGTAGACCATACCTAACGTAGTACACACACCGATTTTTATCAAAATCGTTAGAGCCGTTTTCCAGATAATTAAGATGGTAGAAAAATTTGTATGGCAAGTACCGTTATTTTTGGGGCTAAAACAACGATTCAAAAATCTATTTTGGACAATCACCTAAAACGTTTAAATACCAAGTTTATGGAAAATCGCTTCAGCCGTTTAGGCTGTCGAGAGTTTACAGACAGACAGACGGAATTGCGGGACAAACTTTTTCGGTGTTCTCTAATATTATCGTAATGTCAACTTTGATTAAAATCTCGAGTTCGATTGATTTCCCAAATGCAAAAATTGCCCTATAGTACATATATCACAAGTTAAAAGGGGAATATTTCGAAAATCTAAAATGCAGGAACAATTTTGAGTTCATATTCTATTTCAGAATACCAAATAATTTCGAAAAATTATATTTTGTTTTCGCAACAAAAACCTTGTTGCCCCTTGAATTATTTATTTGTGTTTTGCAAATAAAAAATAAAAATGTTTCAAATAAACATAAACTATACAATTTCTCAACTTCTTCGCCAAAAACAAGAATGAGATTTTAATATACAAATCTAATAAAGCACTTGGTGAAACCAACAAAAATCCTCTTTTATTGTGAAATATTCATTTAAATATTTAAAGTCTTTATAAAATCGACCACACATCAAAACATGTACATAGAAATATTATTTATTGTATAAAAAAAATTAGAATATACATATTAATATTCTTAATTGCCTCAAATTTGTTATTTAAGATTTTTCAATAACACAACTAGTAAATCCACATTTGGGATCAACTGACTTTGCCGGATTTCCTGCATTCCATTCTCTAAAGCTTCAAATCGAAACTGGTTAATTTTTAATTGCTATCATATTTCATTTCATTCAACATCTCTGCGAGCATCAAATTACCCATAGTTAACACAAATTTGAAACGATTTTCTCACCTTAACTATATATGATCACATCTAACAATAAATTCCCAAATCCAAATGTGAATAAGGACGGTAACTATATGACAGAAGACAAAACTGTAAACGCCACTCAATTCCACGACACATCCCATTTTTCCAATTTTTCAACCATTCATACATATAGTCGAGGCAATAAAATGTCAATAAAACACAACACTCCACCCATTGAGTTTAAACAAGAAAAAGTCGTAAATTTTCATCTTGGTTTGTTTTTTTTTTTCAAAACTTAAACCAAGCCGCACCACAATCGAAACTTAGAACTTTTCTTATATCCATACAATGTGTGAAGTGAATGTAATATTCCCAAATCAACTTTTCAGCTTGATGAGCTGATGAGACCAAGTTAAAGCCGATTTATAGACACACGGCACTGTTTTAACGATTTCATTCGCTATTCACTCTAAAACGAACACATTCATTTATTGGATATGGCAATTGAAAATAATTGATGCGACAAAAATCGCTCCCCAGGTGGCAGTTTCTAATATTTTCCAATTTTCGTTACCGCACATTGTTTTCAAAATTGAGTTTTTATATCCATTTCTTTCGATTTTATTATACTCGATTGGAACTGACAACAATATTGAACAACCCAATGGTATATGAATTTATTTATTGGAATTCTCGGGTAATAAAATCGAAATTTAAAAAAAAAAAAGAACCAATGATTTCGAATCTCTTAATCTAAAGCGGATTAAGTTTTCTTGACTTTTTGATTGCTTTGAATTGAATAGGTATCTCGTATGTCGTATTGTTGTCATCGTCATCGGGTTCAGAGGATGTTGTTCTTTTATATGCTCGCTCGTAAACCTGAAATTTACCACAAAATTATGAGTTGGCAAGACTTAAATTGGATTGGCGTTAATAAGCTGATGTTTTGCATAAATTTGGTTGAATATTAATTCATTATTCATAATTCGTTAATCAAAATGTGAATTGGTTGTTTAAATAACACTTTATATTATACAAAACTGTACATCAATATGGAAATTTAATTTCATTAGTGGCTTATTTTTGATTGAGAATAACTAACAACTTTTTCATCGATTCTATTTAAATCTTGTTTATTGTTGGAAACTAGCTTTTGTGTCCATAAATCGAGGGAATTATGTGATAACGTTCATCTTTTTAGTTTAACAGAAATTTAAAGAAAACTTGAATGGAGAGCTTATATATTAGTGTGTGGTGTTTTGAGAGGGCGACCATATTTAGCTTGCAAAATTTCAAACTGTGGGAATGAAAGTTTATAGAGAGATTTTATTGACCAATAAATCATTATGGTATGATTAATTAATTAAGAGACAACACAAATCTCCCATCAAACATCTATGGGTACGTTTTTTTTTTGTTTGTGTTGGAAAAGTGCGGTAAATATTTTGAAATAATAAGCCCGACTCTGAAAGGTTTGTAAGATTCAACTACTTCAAAAAATACTACATCTTTTATTATTTCAAAAAAGGCGATGGATCTTCATCTTGGACAGTTTCCCTACTGAGTCACTGAGTTTACTTCTAGCAACGCACTTCCCAGGTTGTAAAATCGATAACCAAGTAAGGACTTACTATAACAGGAGAATGTATTGACTGGGATATTAGTATTTTGTCGCCATATAAACCGCCAGGCATGGACGGCATACTACCAATTAAGCTCCAAAAACTGCAAGACGTAACCGTGTCATGGCGGGAAATGGTCTTCAAAGGATGTCTTCGCACGAAACATGGAGACAAATCAAAGTGGTTTTTATTCCGAAAGTTGTCAGGCGTGGTCATAAGTCTGCAAAGGATTTCAGGCCAATTAGCCTTACACCATTTTTGCTTAAGAACTAGACCGCATTCTGGATTCTCACACAAAAATATCCTGGATGGATGTGCACTAGATGACTCTCATGTATACCTCAAAGGCATGTCAACAGAGACAACCGTACACGATTCAGTGGGCACGATCGACAAAAAATCCATTATAAATAGTACACTCTCGCTTCCATTTTAGACATAGAATGTGTATTCAATAATGTCCAAACCGAATCTATTGAAGACTCACTAAAAGACATGACATAGCTGACTATATTCAAGACTGGACTATTTCTATTATTGGTGATAGGATTTTATTATAGCTTCGTTAGGAAACTCGACCGATACCAAGTAAGTAAAAAGAGGAAGACCACAGGGTGGAGTTCTGTCACTATTCATTAAGAAGGCTAGCATTGCTTACTACGCTTGTAGTAAAACATTTGGTAAAAAATGGAGCCTTCAATCGAAAATAATCCACAGCAACACAGCAAATTTGATTCCATCAGATATTCCATCGATAAACACTGACTACAGCACCCCTATTCTGAGTCTCAGCAAAAGTTTTCAAGTTATCTTCTAGGAAGGATTGGAATGATGACGACGTGATTTCGATATTTCCACGTTAGAAATTTTATCGATGGATCTAAAATGAAGTGCGTTGTCGGAGCAGGAATTTTCTCAGAGTCGCTATAAGTCTCTCTTTGCGACTTGCTAACTTTGCGAGCTTCTTTCAAATTTAACGGACAGATGAGCTGGCCGGAAAGAGATTTTCATCTCTATTCACCTCTATTGATCTCTATTCCACTCTCTGCTATGAAGGGCGAAATTCGTTCAATTTTTCTCACGGAATCCAACAAAAGATGGAACAATCTAACCGACTGTAAAGGGTTATCCATTTTGCGGTTTCAAAAGTATATGGCTGGAATTCGACATCTGTCAAACTAAGTTTTTAACCAAATTTTTTTTTTTAGTTGAAAGTCTGACATTTACGAAAATGGATCGATTAACTATCGCACACTGCATACAAATTGTTAAAACCTACTACCAAAATGGTGTTTCTGCCACAGGCACATATCGTGCTTTAAGAACAGATTATGGTTTACATAATCGTCCTACTACGCAAGCAATTGGCAAAATTGTGAAGAAATTTGAAGAGACTGGAGTGGTTACAGATATTTTAAGGCCTGTGCATCTTCGTTTCGATCGTTTCACTGAAAATATTGCTGTTGTAAGTGAAAGTGTTGCCGAAGACCCGAATGTATCGATTCCTCGTCGTTCTCAGGAATTAGGACTGTCTTACAGCACATTATGGCGTATATTGCACTTGGATCTACACCCACATCCATATAAAGTCCAGCTCACACAACAACTGAAGCCAGCTGACCATTCACAACGCCGTACATACGTCGAATGACTGCTTAAACAACAGGCGGTGAAATTTTTCGAACAAAATTTTCTTCAGCGACGAAGCACATTTCTCACTTGGTGGGTATGTTCATAGCAAAATTGTCTTATTTGGGGTTCTGAGATTCATTAAGCAATTGAAGAGGGGCCATTACATCCACAAAAAGTCAATGTTTGGGGCGCTCTTTGGTCCGGAGGTGTGATTGACCTTACTTCTTCGAAAACGACGATGGAATTATTGTCACCGTCAATTCGGAGCGTTATGGTCATATGATAACCGACTTTTTTTTGCCTGCTATTGAAGAATATGACTTGGAGAATGTGTGGTTTCAACAAAATGCTGCCACATGCCACACATCTCGAGCGAATATGGCCTTATTGCAAGAGACATTTCCTGGGCATATAACTTCTCGTCGTGGCTGCCAAGATCATGCGATTTGACACCGCTGGACTTTTTTTGTGGGGCTTCGCGAAACTCTTGAGCACTTGAAATTTACATTCGTCAAGTTATGGCTGAGAAACCGCGCAATATGTGTCAAAAAGTGGTCGAAAATGACCTCAAAAGAATCGATGCTTGCAACAATTCGCGTGGTGGTCTTTAAATGACGTAGTGTTTCGCACAACATGTCAACGTTCAACCTTTATAATAAAAAAGAAATATCATTAAAAAAAATATTTTATGTGTTTTAATTTCGTTCACTTTTGAAACCGCAAAATGGATAACCCATTATATATGTATACATATTTACACACATACCTAGGTTCCATCTATGTATGTAGCTACCTGTTACTCTCCTAACGTACATATAATTAAAGACCATAATCTTGACTTAAATATGCATTTGTACGTAGGTAATAAAAATCCATTTAAATATAAATTTGTATGTAGGTAGGTGCCTATGTAGCAACTCCTTGAGTAATCCGTTCGACAATTCATTATTATATTTAAACATGCATTGGATAACTTGACTATCTGCCTTCTAACAGCGTCAATGTCAAGCTATATTAAAGTTTTTAGCTGTAAGAGCAAGTTCGTACGATCCAGTCGTGCAATTTATTTTAACTGTGTTTGGTGTTCGGTTTCACACAGTGTAGCTACTCTAACAACAATGCTATAAAAAAAATTGACAAAAACAAAACGTTAAAGTTTGCAATGTCTTAAATCAAATATGTTATGTATATTAAATCTTAGTGAAAACCGTAATTCTGTAATAATTGGTTTTTTTTTTGTGAACATTTCCATGTAAAAAATGAAAAATTCTAAATTATTTCTTATTTTTCAATTGGACTAAACAAATTTCCCATTGATTTTCTATTTTATGTGTATCATCTTATTTAAGAAAAAAAACCCTAGAATCCTAACTATTAAGACCAAACTTGATTGCCTATTTTCTCACTCGTTTTTATTAAGCTGTCGTGTTTAATGTCACTTGATTGGATTAAAACATAAAAAAAAAACACGCTTCTCGATCTTCGATTTTAATTAAATAACAAGAAATCGTTTTGTATCAACTGACATTGTATCGCTTCGTATAATTTATTTGATTTTCAAAAAAAAAAAAAAAAAAAATAAAAAAACATCGCGTCGCGAGTCCAACCAACTAACACGCCCACAACATTCTCTATTTTTGGGATTTATGAATTTTTAAAACATGAAAACATATAATCTTTTTCTCCATTTGTGTCGCATTGGACAGAGCAACATCTGTTAAAGATCGTTAATGTTAGATTTTTCATTCACATTAACACGGGGTGTGTGACATTATGTATTTGTATTCGTACGTACCATCGACAAGGCCGTAGACATTAAAATAATTCGAAACTTTTTTTTTTATGCCTGGTTCCACAATTTTTTTTATTTTTTTTCTTTTAAAACAAAATATACATTGATAGTTTGTTGTCACCCATTTTGCACAGCGTTATGGTATTAATAGCTACCTTACTTCTGAAAAATGTTTATGATTTTATTTTACAATTTATATTTTTTTGTGAATTATATTTTTTTTTGAGGAGGAAAGGTTGCGAAAACCTCCTATTTAATTTTTTATGATATTTGTTATGTTTTTTATCAAAAAAAGAATATTCTTTATATATATTATCACAGTTATTAATTAATTAAAATTAATTCCTATATCTAATTAAAAATAAATATACAAATATTATTTCATAAATACGTATATAAACAAAATAAAAAAACGAACTTAAGTAATAAACAAATGAATAAATACTTGATAAATAAATTATAAAAAAGAATATAAATAAATAGTTATCTTAGTACATAATTAAGCAAAAAAACAAAAAGTAAAAGCAACAAAAAACAGTAAATAAATACATAAATAAATAAATATAAAACTGAATAAATAAATATATAAATGCAAGAATATAGATAAATAAATAAAATAAATTAATTAGTAATTGTATGTAAATTGATTAAGGAATTAATGTGCAGATTTAACAGATAAACAAACAAAAATTAATTTACAGAAAATAATAATTTATTATAAATAAGAAGTATAAATAACAATAAACAAACATAAGCCGTGGTTTATTATCGCCAATAACCCATATGGTTCACCCCGTAAAAATAAAACGATCTGGGTTATGTACGGATATGTACCCTCTGTTCGCCGAATTTAATACTAATATTTGCAAACCCAGACGGAAACCCCGATAGAAACCTGGATCTCGTGTTGTTTTTGTAATACGTGCTAAAAATTACCTATATAATAGAACGCAACTATTATTAATTGACTAAACCATTTATAAGAGCATTGTCAGACATTCGACAACGTAAGACATATTTTTCTTTTAGTTTTAAAATCCTTGCAGCAATAAATTCAACAATGGCAAGGCTGTGTAATTCATCTGTAGAGAAGTGCCATGGAAGCTTTAAGATCATTCTCAGTATTTTGTTTTTTGATATTTGTATCTTTTTAATGTGAGTTTTTGCACACTCGAAAAATTACCTTAAAAATTATTAGTTTGTTTTCATTGCTAAGTAAATATTTTCGGTTTATCAACAGATACATGATTTTAATTGTTTTATTAACTTTAATATTAGTGTTTTGCACATACTCGTTAAAAGTTAGTTTTTTATCCAGATATATGCCTAGAGATTTAACTGAAGTTCCCCATTCGATATCGTAGTTTTTTAGGCTTAATTTGGTGCTGGGAAGAAAACAGGTTTTTCTTTTTCTCGTAAAAAAGATTGCCTGACTATTTGCGCATTAATTTTAATTTTCCATTTGTTGTAATATCTACTTAAGGTATTCAGAGCTGACTGTAGATTAGTTTCTATCTGCGTCAATGGCTGATTCACAATATGGTAGTATAGGAAAATCAGACGTATATATATTATATAGTAGAGGTCCTAAGGCAGATCCCTGAGGGACTCCTGTTGGAACATTAAACTTTTCAGATGTGTCTCCATTAATAGAAACTATGAAATATCTGTTAAATGAAAAACTTTGAATTATTTTAATAAGACATGGTGGAAAAATAAATTCTATCATTTTACAAAGGACACTATTATGCCACACACTATCAAATGCCTTCTCAATATCTAATAGGACTTGTCCCGTAGACTGTTGTGTATTGAAATTGTTACGAACATGTTTTGTTATTATATTAACTTGCTGCACTGTGCTATGGTGAGCACGAAAACTAAACTGTTGAGACGGGTATATGTCATTATGCAAAATGAATATATCTAATTTGCCAGTAGATAAACTTATTGGCAATTTTTTTAGTTTTTTTTTTTTTTGATAATAATATTTTTAACAAAACTTATTATAAAAATAAATATAATATATAAGTAAGCCCTACGATAAAAAAACACACTAAAATTTTTCACACAGAACTAAAGTAATGATTTTTTATTTCTTTGTTGGATTTTTGAAAAATGTTGGCCATTTTAAAATAAGATCGAAAGCTTATTCAAACAGCCTAGAAAAGCTTGAACTATAAGGAACAAACATTCACTTACTTACTTATCCGGCTCCCGATCCAAGGAGGGTCGCTGCCTGACATATTGCGGTCTTCCATTGGTTGCGGTCCCTCGCACTCTCCCTCCAGTCGTCGATACAAAGCGCTCTTGCGTCTGTAAGCGTCGGTCCATGTAGCGGAGGTCCGGTCTTCATGGTCGTCTCGAACCTGCGGGCTGGGATTCGCTCAATGTGCCAGAGCCAGTGTAGTCGACGCGCTATGGCTCTTTGGACTACATCCACATCTTCTCCTCCATTCGCCCTCTTCGCATATAGGACCAAATATCCTCCGAACATTTTTTGTCTCTTTGTTTGTTGATAGCATATACTTGATTTTGTCCTCATTCACTTTAAGACCAACGCATTTCGCCTGTTTATCAATAGCTGTGAATGCTTCCAGTACAGCTCGCTTGGGCGTCCGATCATATCGATATCTTCCGCATAACCAAGCAGTTGGGAAGACCTGTTGAAGATAGTGCCTTCCAGGTTAACACCACTCTTGCGTACTATCTGCTCCAGGACTATGTTAAAGAAGTCACATGATAGCGCATCTCCTTGTCTGAACCCAGCACACGTCTCGAAAAACTCAGATGAGCTGTTTCCCATTTGCACCTTGCACCGCGTATTTTGTAACGTCATGCGGCATATCTGGATTAATTTTTTCAGGATCCCGAGTTCCGACATCGCCAATAGAAGCTGTTGGAGGCTCCGTCCAGGAGGTCGTAAGACTCCTCCTTGTTAGACTCCTCAGCTTCATCGGTAGAGCGTGTGCACATATTAGGTTGATGTTTTGGAGATAGCTTTGATGCGGATCACAGGCAGCCGATCGTTTCCCACGACGAATCCGCATCCCAGCATGTGCATTCTTTGATGACAGCTGTAATAAATGTCGCAATCTTTTCTTTTCGTTATTCCTGATCATATCCATCGTATCTCCTGGATCGTGGTAATGCCTGCCTTGTACCGCGAGAGGACAGATTCAAGTTTTTGAGTAGCACCTGGCGTATAGAGTGTCCTTACATTCCAGGTGCATACTCATAGGGCGTAGTCCATTTTCGTTCCGGGTCTGGTTGCCATTTGAGGTGGTCGATATCCGAGGCTTCTCTCGTGTCTCTCATAACAATATTGTTTTTTACTGTGGTCGGGTCGTTAGGCCAACGGACTAACCTCCAATCTCTAAGGCCATGGGTTTAATGTTGCAATTTTTCCGTGAACAACATTCGCACTTACAAGTTTAGCAAGTCATGACATAAAGTCAAGACGAGTATCCGGCGGAGTGCTAACATTACACTTGATGTGTAAGAAAAGATACACCTTGAGGCCCACAGTTCCTACAACATCCAACCGCCAACAAACATTCAACCCACTTCTATTTTTTTGTACGACCCCCTCTCACATTTTTGTCTGTCTACGGACTTGCACCAGAGAAGCCCAATTTAAATTCTGATTAATTTATTTGTTTTGAAACTCGATTCTTTTTCACACTTAATCAGAGACTTTTACCAAACAAAACTTCAAAAAAAGGTATTTTGTAAGTTGCTAATTAATGGCTTTCCCATCCCCCTCAAAACTGAAACTCGAAATGTACGTACGGACACAAAAAAATACCAATTATTAATTCTATTTGGAAACAAGTTATGGAAATAATATACCAACATATTTATAATTATTTTTTAAATAATCCCCCAGAATCATTTTTTTTTGTATTCTCACCTAATGCGCCAAGAATATGAATCACTCTTGGTGTAGCAGAAGAAAGAGGCGCGTGAGTGTTTCTTGGCTTCCCGCTGAGAATTGTGTCGTTTAATCTTTGGGCTGGATCTCATTGGAAATCACTTAGATCCCAATAAATAACCTAATCACCTTGCGTCCTCAGATCCAAGGAGGACTTCGAGCAGCGATGGAAATCGAGGACCAACGAAATGGATGGCAATATGTAAGTGCGAGGCCGAGGAGTATTATTCTGGCAATCATTGCAACACGGCTGGACATCGGCATTCGGCAATGTCAATGGGGTGTCTTACGAGCGGGGGATATGTCTAGGCGAACATTAATTGCTCGTTACTTAAAATCTAATACCAGCTACAAATTAAGACATTTCGCGTGTTATGCCCCGCCACGCCACTCTTGACCAATGATGGTTAAGAGTCAAGATTGTGTTGTTTCTCTTGGCGTTGCGTCGATTTCATGTTAGGTAAAGCATGCCTTAGGCTGGTTTGGTGGTGTCACACTGTTTTTACCGATAATCCTCTTAGATCGCGCGAGGAGTTCACGCTTCGTTTTCGTGCCAAGCCTTGCGGGTGTACAACTTGTGTAAATTGATGTGAACACGAAAGTGCTATCCTCAGAATTCTACACCGTAAAAAAAAGGGAATTGATGAAAATGTGTTGATCACTATTTATTTTCGGGCACCAAGTTCTCAATGTTGCAGTTTGTTTGTTCCCAATTTTTAACCATAAACATTAATAATTTGATAGTTCTTCAAATGTTTGGCACTGTCATTTAGTATTGATATTTCACATAACTGTGTCAGTTGAATACCACCGACAAAATTAATAAATAATAATCCAATGATAATCCATTTTGCGGTTTCAAAAGAAATCGTAAATAAAACACATAAAAAATTTTTTTTCATGATATTTCTTTTTTGTTATAAAGTTTCAACGTTGACATTATGTGTGAAACACTACATCATTTAAAGGACCACCCAGCGAATTGTTGCAAGCATCGATTCTTTTGAGATAATTTTCGACCACTTTTTGACAAATATTGGGCGGTATCTCAGCCATAACTTGACGAATGTTGGTTTTCAAGTGCTCAAGAGTTAAAGGTTTATCTGGATAAACACGGTCTTTCTCGTAGCCCCACAAAAAAGTGCACCCGTGTCAAATCGCATGATCTTGGCGGCCACGACGAGAAATTACACGGCCAGGAAATGTCTCTGGCAATAAAGCCATTTTCGCTCGATTTGTGTGGCATGTGGCAGCGTTTTGCTGAAACCACACATTCTCCAAGTCATATTCTTCAATAGCAGGCAAAAAAAAGTCGGTTATCATATGACCATAACGCTCCGAGTTGACGGTGACAGTCGTTCCATCATCGTTTTCGAATAAGTAAGGTCCAATCACACCTCCGGACCAAAGAGCGCCCCAAACAGTGACTTTTTGTGGATGTAATGGGCTCTCTTCAATTAGTTGAGGATTCTCAGAACCCCAAATACGACAATTTTGTTTATTAACATACCCACCGAGTGAGAAATGTGTTTCGTCGCTGAAGAAATTTTTTTTCGAAAAATCGCCGTCCAACGCCTGTTGTTCAAGCACACATTTGACGTATCTACGACGTTGTGAATGGTCAGCTATCTTCAGTTGTTGTGTAAGCTGGACTTTATATGGATGTAGGTGTAAATCCAAATGCAAAATACGCCAAAATGTGCCGTAAGACAGTCCTAATTCCTGAGAACGACGAGGAATCGACACATTCGGGTCTTCGGCAACATTTTCACTTAGAGCAGCGATATTTTCAGTGGTACAGCGAAACGATGACGCACAGGCCTTACAATATCTCTAACCAATCCAGTCTCTTGAAATTTCTTCACAATTTTGCCAATTGCTTGAGTAGTTGGACGATTATGTAAACCATAATCTCCTCTTAAAGCACGATATGTGGCTGTGGCAGAATCACCATTTTTGTAGTAGGTTTTAACAATTTCTATGCGTTTGGCGATAGTTAAGCGATCCATTTTCGTAAATGTCAGACTTTCAACTAAAAAAAAAATTGTTTGAACAACTTAGTTTGACAGATGTCGAATTCCAGCCCTAAAATTTTGAAACCGCAAAATGCTTTACTTTGGAGTCAGAATGTTTGAAAAGGAGCAGTTCATAAGTGTTTTGAATGGCAATCGCGGCTGGGATGTCTTATATAGATACATCAAGATCGCAATACAGTAAAGGCACCGAATAAAAGGAGATTTTTGAAGAAAAAATAATATAAATCTTAGTTTGAAAATTACAGCTTATAGCCAAACCTTATAGACTTTATATAAACAACAAATGTAAGATATTATATAACTATATTATTATCTATACCTTTTAATTTAAAAAAAGTCATTAAAACTTAACTAAACTTAAACACAGGTCGTGTCACATGGCATAGGGTAAATTTCCATATAAGTCGTATTTATTGAATGACAAAGAATGCATATGCATACCATTTTCGAAAGACCCATAATTGCTTAATAAAATTCTCTCATACTTTTCTTTATTTGCATTCAAAAATTTCGTTGAGTGTAGATATTTTGTTTACAAAATTTCGCAGACATGATAGGCACTTTCATTCAAATATTTCAAACGAATTTTTTTTTTTTTTTTTTTTTAAATTCATTTTTATTTCATATTAACTTATAACTATCTTAAAGCTAGACAAAAATGTTTAAAACTAGCCTAATTATCAATAACTTACAACTAATTCTTTACGGGCGCTCTAAACTAAACAATAACTCTTAGAACTAATGTCTTTCGACCTAAAAACTATTTAATTAAATCTAATTATTTTATTTTATTTTATTTTCCAAGGAAACTTTCACAGAAAAAACTTGGTATCGTATCTTTTTTTTTTTTTTTTTTTTTTTTTAACTTTTAAAATAAACCTAAATATAGATTAAAAATAATTAAAACTAAATAAAACTAACTTATACTAACTAAAAATAACTTAAACTACTTAAAATACCTAATAATACTTATAACTACTTAAAAACTAGAACAGCCACAGCAGCATTTTTTTCGTTTTTTAATTTTTTTTTTGTTTATTTTTTATATGCATGCAGACACCCACCAGCATGCAACCCACCCAAACATGTACTTGCGCACATACATATACGTACGCACATACATGTACAGAAACGCAGATACATGCACGTAAGCCCCCGCATACATACATATTTTTAATTTTTTTTTGGTGCCACCCTGACTGTTCCCTATACCTAATGCCCTAAATCTATGTAAGTCGGCCAAGATATATCATCTTCATCGACTTTAAATATCACGATGCTGTTCAGAGAGCCACCAGAACTGGTTCTCCTGTTTCGCCCTATCCCTCCGGTCCCGATCGGACACAGTCCTACTGAACCGAAGGCGCTCTTCTCCACCTTGAGCGATGACGTCTCGACTATACAGGAGTCGCCTATCCACAGTTTTCCGGCTGACGTGGTAGATGAGCGGAACCGCCCCTCCATCCTGTATCAGCCCTCGACTGTCTAAATAGAGGAATGCCTCAGGAGGGATGTAACCACTTAACCGCGCACTCTCAAAATATTCGTTATTGGGGTAATAAGCCCCAAAAATTAAGCTGTTAGTTGAGGACATCGCTCTTGCAACGTGACCCCGAATCAGCTTGAACAAAAAATTATCTATTCTGTTTATGTTGGCTCCGTTGTATAGAACCTGGTTGGAATAATATCTTGTGTACTCCGACTCTGGTGTTCTGTGTAATCCAAGGCAACGTCTAAGACATTGCCTCTCAAACACCCGAATCTTTTCCATTTGAGATGGGGCAACGTTGAACCACACCGGGCATCCGTAAGCAATCATCGGCCTGATGAGGGCCATGTAGCAAATCACCTTCACCCTGCTGTCAAGACGGCTGCTATAAGACAGTCGTTTTGTCAAGGCTAAGGCTCCCCTAGCCCTGGCCAAAGCAGCACCTATATGTCTGTCGAAATACAGGTACTGATCCAACCAGATACCAAGGTACTTTACTACACTTTTACTCGCCAGTGGATGTCCATGTGGCCCTACGATCACCAGCTTGCGCCAGTTCTTTCTCGTATCCCTTGAGGCGCTAGACAACGGAGTCCTAAACAAAATAGTTTCTGATTTCTGGAAGTTGATTTTCAACTTCCAGTCATCACAATATCGCTCAATCTTGTCGAAGTCACTCTGCAAGAGACTTTTGATGACCTCAACTGTATGAGCTGTTCTGTACGCAATTAGATCGTCGGCGTACGCAATTGCCTCAGTTAGACTACCTATCAGATCGCTGGTGTAAATGTTGAATAGAATTGGCGAGTTAACCGCTCCCTGCTGAAGACCATTATTAATATTAAAAATTGCAGTAGAAGTTACATTGCCACTCTTGACAACAAACTTTCTACCATTTAGCATGTCATAAAGCATATACAATAGAGGTTTACTTATACCTAGTCTGGTTAGCTTTAGATAGAGACCTTCTAACCATACGGTGTCGAAGGCCTTCTCCAAATCAACCAGACAGGCACCCGTACACTGCTTTTTAGTTTTGTTCCATTGGATATCAGAAACTAGTTTAGACGCGGCATGAATTGTGTCATGTCCCGCCTTAAAACCGAACTGATTATCCGGGATGATATTTTTGTCCTCCGCCCACTTGAACAGGGCTCTATTAATAACATTTTCAAATACTTTGCTGATACTCGGAAGAAGACTTATCGACCGGAGATTCGCCGGATTGGAGTTGTCCTTTCCCTTTTTTGGGAGAGGGTGCACTACAGCTGTCTTCCACCGCACTGGATAATATGCATTATTCAGCGCGTTGTTAAACAGTGTGGTATAAATGTCAACTGCTTCTTGAGGCAAATGTCGTAGTACAACGTTGGATATACCATCGACTCCTGCAGACTTCTTTTTCTTTAATGAATCGAAGATGAGCTGGAGCTCATTCTTCGAAATTAACAGGGGACTGGGCCCATTTCGGTCGGCGATTATGGCGTTTGCCAAATCTTCATCATTAAACCCGGTAAAACCAAGGTTCTCAGATCGCCATTCGCTTATATCGTTTCGGAGCCATAAGTGATGAAGCAGAGCTCTGTTCTCCAGGTCATGATTCGGGCGAATGCTAGCATTCACCTTGTACACTTGCTGGAAAGCAGCCCCCACAGCATCCACCTTCTCCTGCGGATCTTCGATTATGAAGAGGTCATCGTCCAAGACGGCGTCATCTGGGTCTATGCCTGCTGTCAGAAGTACGTCTCTGTTTTGTGTCGTCCTCTGGAGCTTAAGACACGGAAGGTCGTTTTGATCTTTTCTTCTGAATATCTTATTAATTTGTGGGAACATACTCGGGTCGGTAGCGTTCACGGCCCGAATTTTGTTGTCCCAAAACAAATTAACCACCACCCAGACCACCCAGCGAATTGTTGCAAGCATCGATTCTTTTGAGGTAATTTTCGACCACTTTTTGACAAATATTGGGCGGTATCTCAGCCATAACTTGACGAATGTTGGTTTTCAAGTGCTCAAGAGTTAAAGGTTTATCTGGCTAAACACGGTCTTTCTCGTAGCCCCACAAAAAAGTGCATCCGTGTCAAATCGCATGATCTTGGCGGCCACGACGAGAAATTACACGGCCAGGAAATGTCTCTGGCAATAAAGCCATTTTCGCTCGATTTGTGTGGCATGTGGCAGCGTTTTGCTGAAACCACACATTCTCCAAGTCATATTCTTCAATAGCAGGCAAAAAAAAGTCGGTTATCATATGACCATAACGCTCCGAGTTGACGGTGACAGTCGTTCCATCGTCGTTTTCGAATAAGTAAGGTCCAATCACACCTCCGGACCAAAGAGCGCCCCACACAGTGACTTTTTGTGGATGTAATGGGCTCTCTTCAATTAGTTGAGGATTCTCAGAACCCCAAATACGACTATTTTGTTTATTAACATACCCACCGAGTGAGAAATGTGCTTCGTCGCTGAAGAAAATTTTGTTCGAAAAATCGCCGTCCACCGCCTGTTGTTCAAGCACCCATTCGACGTATCTACGACGTTGCGAATGATCAGCTGGCTTCAGTTGCTGTGTGAGCTGGACTTCATATGGATGTAGGTGTAGATCGAAATGCAAAATACGCCATAATGTGCCGTAAGACAGTCCTAATTCCTGAGAACGACGAGGAATCGACACATTCGGGTCTTCGGCAACATTTTCACTTAGAGCAGCGATATTTTCAGTGGTACAGCGAAACGATGACGCACAGGCCTTACAATATCTCTAACCAATCCAGTCTCTTGAAATTTCTTCACAATTTTGCCAATTGCTTGAGTAGTTGGACGATTATGTAAACCATAATCTCCTCTTAAAGCACGATATGTGGCTGTGGCAGAATCACCATTTTTGTAGTAGGTTTTAACAATTTCTATGCGTTTGGCGATAGTTAAGCGATCCATTTTCGTAAATGTCAGACTTTCAACTAAAAAAAAAATTGTTTGAACAACTTAGTTTGACAGATGTCGAATTCCAGCCCTAAAATTTTGAAACCGCAAAATGGATAACCCTTTACTTTGGAGTCAGAATGTTTGAAAAGGAGCAGTTCATAAGTGTTTTGAATGGCAATCGCGGCTGGGATGTCTTATATAGATACATCAAGATCGCAATACAGTAAAGGCACCGAATAAAAGGAGATTTTTGAAGAAAAAATAATATAAATCTTAGTTTGAAAATTACAGCTTATAGCCAAACCTTATAGACTTTATATAAACAACAAATGTAAGATATTATATAACTATATTATTATCTATACCTTTTAATTTAAAAAAAGTCATTAAAACTTAACTAAACTTAAACACAGGTCGTGTCACATGGCATAGGGTAAATTTCCATATAAGTCGTATTTATTAAATGACAAAGAATGCATATGCATACCATTTTCGAAAGACCCATAATCGCTTAATAAAATTCTCTCATACTTTTCTTTATTTGCATTCAAAAATTTCGTTGAGTGTAGACATTTTGTTTACAAAATTTCGCAGACATGATAGGCACTTTCATTCAAATATTTCAAACGAATATCTCAAAGATAATTCACCGATCGATAGATCCCACTTAAATTTAAATTTACTGCCCTATACAGTATGCAGTGTACACCATGCTCACTATAGTATAGCTTGACTATCTATAAGCCAGAAAAGTCTGTTTAACTTGTATCTTTAGGTTTAAGAGTGTAATGTGAATGTAGAAAAAAAAAATGAAAAAGAAAAAAATGGTGCGCGTAATTAATTGATTATAAATAGTTGTTGTCCCCAAAGGATTATGTTTCAGTTAACGATCGAGTAATACTGGCCAACACGGACCCCTGCCTATGCCCAGTCCATTCCACGATATCAATACCAAACGAATGGGTCCCACATCCAAAATTCATGCGATACAAAGATACAATCGATATTGCGTGTTATGCGAGTGCTTATGGTGATTTAGTCAGAGGTATGGCTCATAAAAACTTTTGATAGCTAAATTTTGTAAGTGTCCCACGCCCCAAGTCAGTGGCCGCCAGATCGCCGCGAGTCGTTGGCTCTTGGTTTCTAACCAAAAAAAAAAACAAGAAGTAGAAGTTGCTATAAGCTCTATCTGGACCGATCGATGATCGTAATAATTCCAAACGAATAATAGCCTCGATGATGGTAGGGCATGGAAATATTTACCAAACAAAAAGATATCAAATTTCTTTGACGATATATTCGAGTGTTTACGGGCGGACTATATTTTAACTATTTTAATGGTGGGGATTATTTTTTGTTTTAAATTAAAAAAAAAAGAATCAACAGAAAATTAATATAAATGTTAGTCATAAAAAAACTCTCGCGTATAAGGTCACCAAGCTTAATGCGCGAATTATGAATGACATCAATTTATGGTTATTGAGGATATTTAGACTTCATTATGGACTCGGGAGATGAATTCCATTATAAATGCAAAGTTATTTTTTTGTAGTCTGTGCGAAACTGAGTCCGCGCAAAATTTTAATGGGAAATTTATTGATTTTAATAAGCCGGTAACAAACCTCATGTGAATTTGAATGAATAGATTTAAAATGCCAGGAGAATATAATTTACAGGTTTTATTGGACGGTAAAGTTGAGTATTATTTAGCGATTTGCATACCAAAAGTGGGTGCATATGGCTAATTTCTGCAATGTGGGTGGTATGACCTTTAGTTTCGCCATCCATCGGATCAATTAATAGATTTTCTAAAATTAACTCGATGCATTTGAATGTTTAAAATATTTTATTAAGTATTTTAACTGGAAAACTATATTTTGAGTAAATGTTGTACAATATGGCGAGGTAAACTCAATAATGAAATTGTTAAATAATTATACAAAATTAACGAAATAAAATTTCACTTTTATTTGTTTCGTAATTTTTTAAAGAAATCTTAAACATTTGGGCTAAATTCGATGATGAAAACACGTTCTATAAATTGCGATATCATAAGCCCTGGACTACAAAAAGCCATTTTTTGTGTCCGTGAAGCTAGCATAATAAATGTCAGCATCTCGCCGTTCTATTAAAACTCACAAGTCCATTTTTTGTGTTTTGAGATATTTCCATTAAAGTTAGTAATCAAAATAAAAAATCAAAAAATAATCAGAATTGCAAGATCTTGGGCTTCAATTGAAGAACAGATTTCGCGTAACCATTGTCCAGTAAAATCTGTTGCAAATAATTGATCTGGAATTAATGTAAGCCGTTTTAGCATATTCATGAAGAAGTTAAGACTTTTTTTTTTGATCCTACTCTTGAAAGTGCAACATATAGTTGACCATGGGAAAAAACATTGCAATGATTGACATTGAGCTTTGTTGATTGTCATGCAAAAGCATGGTTTTACTGGAAACATTCGACGTCTGAATGCAAAGGGAATATCTGTTGGTATCATTAGTATCTTGGGAATAAGTGCATGAGTTCCTACTGTAGGTCCGGTAAGAATTTCAACTTGTATTACATTTTTGCAAAGGTTTTTGACTGGGAGGCGTGTGTCATTGCATTTGGGGGACTGAGATTTCTTAATAAAATAATGGGTTTGCCAATTTTTAAATTCAATTGGTAGGATAGAAGACCTGCAGGTTTAAGAGAATTGAGAAATTCTTGACGGTATACTGTTAATTGCTTTGTATTGATATGACTCTGTTTTTAAACTTAGGAGCACATGGTTATTTATTTCATCCACTGAACTATTTTTTGGTGACACAATAGATTGCAAAGAGTTCAAGTCTCCAAAGACCCATAGACGCACTGAATAAGTTGTTGTGCGTTGTGAACGATTTTTCCGAAACGTTCGTCTAATTGAATTATGTTATCTGAGCCTGAGATAGTATATTCACCATCACCAATTCTTAGCAGAAGAGATGCGAACTCAGCACTGTCAGTGTTTTTAGTAAGCTCTACTCTCATATTGGTTTGAAGTTGAAGTTTTTGGACACTTTTCCAAATAAAAGACGATTTAGAGTAAGCTTTTATCATATCAGCGAGTCCACTTGGGAATAATTGGCATCGTTTGACGAAAATCTGTTACTCCTAGAGATGTGTCAATCGTTCATTTTTAAAGATTCAGTCGTTCAAATGGCATTCATTTCAAAGATTCGGTCTTTTCAATCGTTCATTTTTTCAATCAATCATTTGTTACAGTTGCGACCCATATATAAACATTTTTGAATTGAAACAATCACATGGTTGGGTGTGTGTGAAGTTAATCAATCTTTTACTTTCATTCAACATATATACATATGTATGTGCATATGTAATGTGGTTGATGCGAATGTTTGTGCAATTTAACTGATGCTTTTAAAAAAAATCAGAAACAAAATTGGTAAAAATATACCTAAATTTGTTTAAATGTATTTCTTTAGTTTCGAGTAAGCAAACCATTAAGCATTAACCCATAAACATTATGGGAAAATAAAGAGAATATCAAATATATAAATATTTCATTTCCATTCAGTTTCGTTCGTTCTTTAGAACGATAGAATGTAGTGAAAACTGAAACCAATCAATGCAATTCATTTTGATTGTAAATAAATCATTTGATTGAAATTGTAGTATAGTGTAAAACGGTTGGTATTGAAATAGATTGATTTGATTTACTTACTCTGATTGCAATCAACAAATCTTTTGAATGAACGGGTCATAAAGACCGAATCATTCACGATTGACACAGCTCTAGTTACTCCACCCATAACCTTCGATGAAGAATACCTTAAGTCTTTTAAAACTCTATTTACGGCTTCTATATGTGCTTTATTACTCAAGACGCAGAGAGAAAAAAGAAAGAACAAACGCAAATAATTATGTCCTTTACTAAACACATATTCAAAATTAAAACATATATGTTTAATTTTGAATTTGTGTGCAAATACTTTCTCTTCCTACGTTAATCGATGGGCGAACAATTTAGTATACAGAAATTCAGAAGCAAATAAACAAAAGAAAATGTAAACAAATACGGAACGATAATGAAATGGAACAAAGCAGCTTCCCAGTCATAGCGATTGAATCGAATTCATAGATACAAAAATACAAAAATTTAATAAATATATAATTTGTAAATACATTTATTTCTCAGCCTATAAGTGCAGTTTGGAACTGATTTAGGTCTTAAAATTTGCATAAAACTATTGACTTCTTACAAAAAATCTCAGTTTTGTAAAATATCAAGCAGGTTTAAGAGCGTAAGAGAATATGTTGATCAACTTCCACAAAAAAGTGTACGATTTTTTTTTTAAAGTTAATAATTTAATTCAACAATATATTTAACCAATACAAAATATCCTAAGACATGCTTAAGAGAATAATGAAAATTATAAATTTTGTTTCAAGTAAATCGGTCGAATACTTTCTGAGATTACCCGTGACATAAATAATAATTGTTTCGTCTTTATATAATAGTAAAGATTATTAAAAATTCAATTCAATCTTGAAACTTGAAATTAAGGAAAGAAGTTGTTAAGAAAAATTTAAAAAAAAATCAGAATTTAGGTAAGATATTGGCAGTGGTTTAATTTTAAGAGCGCTTAGGCGCCAGTTACAGCTTTCATTGAAACTCATCACTGACAACTTTGACTATCAATTCTGGGGCACTTAAGCGAATAAAAGTGATGTCGCTTTGGTACCAAAATGACGGTAATAAGATATATAATATTTTTGTCAAAAAAATATTTTATTTCCTCTACCATTTTCTTGTAAATTCATTTATGATTTTTCAATACCAGCTGTTATCCATTTAGCGGTTACAAAATATAGGGCTGCAATTCGACATCTGTCAAACTAAGTTGTTAAACCAATTTTTTTTTCAGTTGAAAGTCTGACATTTACGAAAATGGATCGCTTAACTATCGCACAACGCATACAAATTGTTAAAACCTACTACAAAAATGGTGATTCTGCCACAGCCACATATCGCGCTCTAAGAAGAGATTATGGCTTACATAATCTTCCAACTACGCAAGCAATTGGCAAAATTGTGAAGAAATTTGAAGAGACTGGATTGGTTACAGATATTGTAAGGCCTGTCCATCATACTTTCGCTCGTACCACTGAAAATATCGCAACTGAAAATAAGTGAAAGTGTTGCCAAAGACCAGAATGTGTCGATTCCTCTTCGTTCTCAGGAATTAGGACTGTCTTACGGCACATTATGGCGTATTTTGCATTTGAATCTACACCAACATCCGTATAAAGTCCAGCTCACACAACAACTGAAGCCAGCTGACCAACAACATGCGGTGGGCGGCGAACAAAATTTTTTTTTAGCGGCGAAGCACATTTCTCACTCGGTGGGTATGTTAATAAACAAAATTGTTATATTTGGGGTTCTGAGAATCCTCAAGTAATTGAAGAGAGGTCATTCCATCCACAAAAAGTCACTGTTTGTAGCGCTCTTTGGCCCGGAGGTGTGATTGGACCTTACTTCTTCGAAAACGACGATGGAACGACTGTCACCTTCAATTCGGAGCGTTATGGTCATATGATAACCGACTTTTTTTTACCTGCTATTGAAGAATACGACTTGGAGAATATGTGGTTTCAACAAGATGGTGCCACATGCCACACAACTCGAGCGAATATGGCTTTATTGCAAGAGACATTTCCTGGCCGCTTAATTTGTCGTCGTGGCGATATCAACTGGCCACCAAGATCATGCGATTTGACACCGCTGGACTTTTTTTGTTTGGCTACGCGGAAGACCGTGTTTATACAGATAAACCTTTAACTCTTGAGCACTTAAAAACCAACATTCGTCAAGTTATGGCTGAGATCCCTCCCAATATGTATCAAAAAGGGGTAGAAAATTACCTCAAAAGAATCGATTCTTGCAACAATTCGCGTGGTGGTCATTAAGATGATGTAGTGTTTCACACATAGTGTCAACATTCAAACTTTATAATAAAAAAGACATACCATGAAAAAAGATATTTTATGTGTGTTTTATTTAAGTTTACCTTTGAAACCGCAAAATGGATAACCCGTTATTATTTGGTTTTTTGTTGACGGACCTGAATGTATATACGTCTTTGCTATGGTCCTGACAAATAGAAGTAGATTGCGATTTTCTTTGGTTTGCTAACAACGGATCGCCAAGCATTTACCTACCACATTTCTTTATAGCCAAAGTATTTGACCATAGCTACCATCTAAGCGCCAATACAATGACTCTTGAGGTAAAGTGTCATATCCTGAAAAAAGCATTATACCAAAAAACTATTTCAAATCTTTCGTAAACACGAACGTGTGACAGTTTTGGTCCACTGCATATATCCGGCTTTGACCAACAATCAATTTCATTAAATCTTCATCGAAAAAATGTTCAAATATTCGAACTTTGCTTTCCGATTCTATCCGGTTTTTTATTTAGGATAAATTTTCGAAATAGTGAACAGTTTCGTCTACTTCAGTAGAATAAACCATATGCTTTGACCATTTTGGAGCTTCACATAAATCCTCCCCGTCCGTTTGAATATCAACATCCCGTGGAATTACCACTATATGCCTCATTTCTTTCATTTCCATTATCCAGGATATCATTAACAGCCATGCAGACATTTGCTTAGCGTTTACCATAAAAGCTGTTGTAAGTATTTGTTGAAAAACCCATTTCTCTGCAAAACCAGTAAAAAAAAATTTGCACGGTTTTGGCCAGTGTACTCAATTGAGTACACCACTTCCACTTTTGTAGACCACTTATCATGACCAAAAAATTTTTTTCTTGAATGAAAATTGTTAACAATGTAGTTCTTTGCAAAAAATCTATTGGTTTTTTACAAATTAGCCAACAGTGTACATTTTAACTAACATTTTACTTTCGCAAGGACACAAAACTGCTTAAAACAAAAAATGCACGACACAAAAGTTGACCAAATTATTTGAAAATGGCTTTCAAACTCAAGGAAATTCTTTCGAATAACAAAACGACATGTCCATGCTTGATTTCAAATCGATAGAAACTAAAATTAAAGCCTATTTTTCAAAAGAAAATATAACTGAAATTTTCAAAAATACTGTTCTTAATTGAGTACAATTGCGGGCAATGGGTTTTTAAAGCTTGGCTCTTTTGTGTCTTAGTGATCAAACGCTGTAGTTTACTTTTTAATCAATTGGTATGCAATTTAAATTTCTTACACTATATTTATCAGTTAATGGTAATGGTTTTGATATGCATTAGAATAAGAATTGACTTTGCAATGGAATTATCCGACTTGAATTCGTCTAATCTATACGTGCAGTACGCTATATTTATCAGTAATATCTTCCATAACTTTGGTCTGCTTAGTAAAATACGTGTATCCTTAACTGATTGATTACCCTACATGGGTAAACCTGTTAACCATTGCTCGAAAACTGCATAATACCATAATACTTCCCACTACGCCAAGTAGTCAACTTATAGCAGGGAGATTGTCCAAAACGCTTAAGACAAAAGCGATCGCCCAATTTGATATTCTGTTGATGAAAATTGAAAATTAACTATCACCTTATCCGATTCCACCCCAGATTGTTTATTTAAGAATTTTTAAGAATTTTGTTTAGATGGGAGCTTAACTCCCCACGAAAAATTTGCAACACAATAAGTTCCGTTGTGTAAAGCATGAGAAAGCATTATGAGAGTTTTACTTAGAAACAATAACTACAAATTAGCTATTATAAAAGAACTAACCAGAATTGTATTGAACCAATAGAGTTATTGCGCTTTTTGTCAAAATTGAGACTATATAGACTTCGAACAATTTGGTAAAGCAGTTTTTTACCGAACGTAATTTCAGTATACTTTCTCCAAAAAATGCAAATTTCACTAAGCATTTGACAGACCTCAAAAAAAAAAAAAACTATATTCCAAAAAGGACCTCTTTGTGAAGGACTAATAGAAAACATGACGAGGATGTCTTTCGCAGACTATAACCACGCTGCCAACTAGTCTGTATTCAAGTGTTTACATGCATCTTAATTAAATTGCTGAACTCCTTAGAAAAAACTGTTTTCCCATTACAACGCCAATTTGTCCTGAAGATCCTAACCATTTGCTAAACAAACAAAAACAAATTCTGTTTAACCACAGAGCTACTGAATAAACAAACTAGGTATATCTCTTCGGTTCCCTTATGAGATGAGTGCCTTTGCCTAATTGGAAGATGAGCATATAACAATTTGGTATCGAACTCTTGAGACGTCCAGACAGTAGCTCTAAATGATGCCTATCGCTGCCCTCCATTTCTCATGCATAATAAACAGGAAGTGCCAAGAACGATTTGGATATACTAAACCAGGTGTCGATCCATCGGCAATAATTATGGCCATCCAATTAATTGATTAATTTCTGGCTCCAAATTCAAACCATAGAGAAGTGCATAATTATACTAGAACGTCCGAATTAACTGCATTTCAAAACCTTTACCATAGGTACCTGTGTTATTCCTTGAAGAAGAGACCCATATGCATTGTGCAAGTCCAAGTCCTGCCATATGCATGACAAACCCTCTAGGTGTCCCATTGTAAGGGCTATTGTTTGTTTTATTTTATCTTTATATCTATGAGCAAATGACACAATCCGTGAAGACTAAAAAGAATTTAGCCTATTTTTTTGTTAATCTTTTTCCTTGATATTGGAATGATGTCCTTTTTTTTTTGTTGGTTTGAAGGTTTGCCAACGCATTCCGGGAATAAACGAGTTCCTTATCCCACGAAACTCAACAGTTATTCCTTGTATGTTTTTTGATGGTAATGAAAGTCCTTAACCTGTTGGGCCACAAAGATATCTTATTCGTGCACCATAAACAGCAACTCATGCTGGGTTGTCCCCTTTTGTTTGGTTGGATTTTATTTTATAGTATTTAGGCGATAGTGTAAATTTAACAGGGGAGGGTGTGTTATCGATGACAATAGACAAATGTCAAAATATATGAACACGAACAGGTGATTAATTGATTGCCCACGTATAATCCAAACAGTTTTCAGAGAAACTTAATATTTTATGTTGTTTTTTGTTTGTTTAAAAATAAAAAAAAAAACAAAAGGTCGTCTTTTTTGGAATTCAGGAAGCATTAGGATTCTCCTTCTATAAGAACCTTCATCAGGGTTAAATTTTGTAATGTGTGGTTGAATTGACAAGAGAAATAAAACAATTGTTTGCTGTCAGAGGAAGAGACCCAGTAAGTTGTCAAGCCATATGGTTAGAAGGTTAAGGCGAAAGAGGATTACGAACGTCTAAACAACTTAAGAGTAGTTATACTATGTAATGCAGCCATATACCGTGCGTCGCATCGAAACCACAGTTAGGCCAGGACCAATCTTTTAAAGACAAATTCTTTATATTTCATAATTGAAAGTCATATACCTATCCATTCGTATTAAGTCTATCAGCATATAAGGCTGTGGTTCTCCTTAGGCACCAGTTAGAGCTTTCATTGAAACTCATCATTATAAACTTTGTTTATAAAATCTGATAGTATAGGAAAATTAGACAAAAAAATGATGAAACTTCAAAAAAATTATGACAAAGCTGAATTTGGGTGGAGAGCTTCATTTTAATGTCCTAAGCATTTCCTAAACAGTACCCTAAATTTGGTGCAGAGCAAAAATTTGTGGGGGAAGGAGGGGGAAAAATTCAGTTTTTTTCCAAATTACTCAAAAACTATAGGTTCTTTTGAAAAAAGTTGTAGGTAAGCAATGTAGCTAATGTTAATCTACACGAAAAAGATGGAGACAATTTTTATCGTACAATTGATAGATTTGTATATAATATTGTTGTCTTAAATCGGCTCTTAGAGTTTTTTCATAAAAAATAAAGATTTTGGGAGTTATTAAGCAAAATAAAAAAAAATTGAATTTTTAAGATGGCAGCATTACCCTTCCGGTTCCAAACTTAAAATTTGGTTTTGTTCATAGAATATGTTCTTGCAAACATAAATAAAAAGAAAAAAAATCTCACTCAAAAACATACATTTATTACATTTTTTTGAATTAATATATATACTACACCCCAATGTTTATGACCATTTTTCTCCCAATCTATCAATTGTACGATAAAAAGTGTCTTTATCTTTTTCGTGTAGAATAACATTAGCTACATTGCGTGGACAAAATCGCATCGTCACCTCCACGCGGTGCCTGCTAGATAGCCGAAAGGCCAACTAACGACGAGCGTTGGATCCATCGGATCCATAGGTTGTAGATACCTGAGTTATCTTCTCAGAAACTAGGAGCTGGAGAAAAGATGCGTTCTGAAAATCCAACCACCAACACGAACTTCACGTCATGCACAGGCATCACAAGCTGGCCATGAAAGGGAAACGAATTGTGATGATGAAAAACGCAAATTATGCATCGGATGACCAAACCAATAATATTAACGACCCCCCATGCCAACGAAAAATGGACAATGATTTACGGATTTGCACGTGGAATGTGCGAACGCTAAACAGGCCACGCGAAGCCGAACAGTTAGCCGAGACCCTCGCCAGTCTCCAAGCTGATTTTACAGCCCTCCAGGAAATGCGATGGGATGGACCGGGCCTTAGAATTACAGAAGACTGTAATTTCTATTATGGAAAATGCCACCTCGATGGGAGACCGCGCTCGTTTGGGTGCGGATTCGCTGGCAAAACGTCTTCAGCTTTCGCAAAATCAGCGAGAGAGTGACAACGATTCGCATTAAGGCCAAATTTCACCACCAAAGCCTAATAAGCGCACATGCCTCTACAGAAGAGAAAGACGACGCTACCACAAAAAGCTTCTACGAGCTCCCCGCTAAAACTTATGAGCAGTGTCCCAGACATGACATTTAAATCCTCTTGAGAGATTTTAATGCCTAAATTAGTAGGGAGGACATCTTTCGTATGACGATCGGAAAACACAGCCTGCACGACACTACCTCCGATAACGGATTTAGGCTCATCGACTTTGCAGCGGGAAAAACATGGTACTGAGCAGCACACGATTCCCACGCCCCGACATCTACAAGGGCACATGGCGATCACCAGAAGGCCGAACCTGCAACCAAATCGACCATGTTGCTATTGATGGAAGACACTCCTCTAGCATTATGACTGTCCGTATGTTCCGGGGAGCAAATATCGGAAATTTTGTTTCTTAATTTTTTTATTTCATTTGGAAGGTATTACATTAAAAGCCTTTTGCCTCGGGTGCCCGGGCAACACCGGGGACTTTCTGCTAGTTTGGAAATAAAATCCGGAAGTAAACAGAATAAATACCAATTTGGATATAAAATCCATAGAAACAGCAAAACGAAAACAAAACGAAATATAAATTTGGAAATTATATTTTAAAATCAGGACAAAGTTAAGAGGTAAGTGCAAATATTTGTGTATTAATCATATAAAACATAACTTGTATATTAAATTTAATAGTATATAAGCTGGCCAAAGGACAACAGAAGATGGTACATTCATTTTTAATGCGTTTTTTAGTCATTTTTATTTAATCTTAACTTATAACTATCTTAAAGCTAGACAAAAATTTTTAAAACTAGATACAACTTATACTAACTAAAAATAACTTAAACTGTATAAAATACCTAAAAATACCCAAAACCACTTAAAAACTAGAACAACCACAGCAGCATTTTTCGTTTTAATTTTTTTTTGTTTATATTTTGTATACGTATGCAGACACACAACAATATGCCACCTACACATACATGTATGTACGTATACATACAGCCACGCAGATGCATGCTCATATGCTCCCGCATACGTACATATTTTTTTTTATTTTTTTGGTGCCACCCCGACTGTTCCTTATACCTAATTTACCTAAATCTACGTAAGTCGGTCAAGACATACCATCCTAATCGACTTTATGTATCATAATGCTGTTCAGAAAGCCACCAGAACTGGTTCTCTTGTTTCGCCCTATCCCTTCGGTCCCGATCGGACACAGTCCTACTGAACCGAAGGCGCTCTTCTCCACCTTGAGCTATGACGTCTCGACCATACAGGAGTCGGCTATCTACAGTTTTCCGGCTGACGTGGTAGATGAGCGGAACCGCCATTCCATCCTGTATCAGCCCTCGACTGTCTAAAAAGAGGAATGCCTCGGGAGGGATGTAGCCACTTAACCGCGCACTCTCAAAATATTCATTATTGGGGTGGTAAGCCCCAAAAATTGAGCTGTTGATTGAGGACATCGCTCTTGCAGTGTGACCCCGAATCAGCTTAAACAAAAAATTATCTATTCTGCTTATGCTGGCTCCGTTGTATAGAACCTGGTTGGAATAATATCTTGTGTACTCCGACTCTGGTGTTGTGTGTAATCCAAGGCAACGTCTAAGACATTGCCTCTCAAACACCCGAATCTTTTCCATTTGAGATGGGACAACGTTGAACTACACCGGGCATTCGTAGGCAATCATCGACCTGATGAGGGCCATGTAACAAATCACCTTCACCTTGCTGTCAAGACGGCTGCTATAAGACAGTCGTTTTGTCAAGGCAAAGGCTCCCCTAGCCCTGGCCAAAGCAGCACCTATATGTCTGTCGAAATACAGATACTGATCCAACCAGATGCCAAGGTACTTTACTACACTTTTACTCGCCAGTGGATGTCCATTTGCCCTTACGATCACCAGCTTGCGCCAGTTCTTTTTCGTATCCCTTGAGACGCTAAACAACGGAGTCCTAAACAAAATTGTTTCTGATTTCTGGAAGTTGATTTTCAACTGTTTTTTTTTGGGAGCGGGTGCACCACAGCTGTCTTCCACCGCACTGGATATTCGTAATATGCATTATTCAGCGCGTTATTAAACAGTGTGGTATAAATGTCAACTGCTGCTTGAGGCAAATGTTGTAGTACAACGTTGGATATACCATCGACTCCTGCTGACTTCTTTTCCTTTAATGAATCGAAGAAGAGCTGGAGCTCATTCTTCGAAATTAACAGCGGACTGGGCCCATTTTTATGGCGTGTCGAATGGTAAGTCGTCAGTTTACCTGTCATGTACAGACAAACTGACATCGAAAAAAAATTACACTTTTATATATTTATGGCGGTGGCGGTGGCGCGGTAGTTGTGTGCTCGCCTGTCGACCTCGTGGTCGGAGGTTCGATTCCTGCCGTTGTTGTCTATGTCTTCTTATATTCCATTAAAAACCAATTCTAAAAATTGTAAAATCAGTTGCTGGTTTACTCATTACATGCTGTTCAGGCATAACACTAACAACAAGTGATTGAGTAAACTACTCATAAATAACATAATAAATAAAATAATGCGAATTATAAGAGACATAAATAAATAAGACACTGTAAATTTCTCCGTATTAGTTCAGCCGCCATCCCTGGAGATTTTTTTTTTTTTATAATCTACACGCGCTCAAGGGATTATGATTATGATTTAAATGTTTCAACACAGCGCCGGCGTGAGGGTGAGGTTAAGGAAGAGAAAGAATGATAGGAAAGATGTGTGGCGCGATATTCGGAGACTGTAAGTGGTTGTTGTCTCAGATTTTATCTCCAGGGATGGCGGCTGAACTAATGCGGAGAAAAGGAAAGAATTTCCATGTCTTATTTATCTATGTCCCTTATAATTCGCATTAATTTTTTTATTCTTCGTCATATTTTATCGGTATACTAGTTGTACTATCACATGTTGTTAGTTATATGCTTAAACAGCATGTAATGAGTAAGCCAGCAACTCATTGTATGATATATATTTTTAGAATTGTTTTTTAATGAAAAAATAAGAAGACATAGTCTACGGCAGGGATCAAACCTGTAGCCATGAGGTTGACAGGCGAACACATAACTATCGCGTCACGGCCACCCCCATAAAATCTGAGACAACAACCACCGTCTCAATACGTCGCGCCACACATCTTTCTATCCTTCTTTCTCTTCTTTCACCGGTAGCCGCGCTGTGTTTGAAAACATATAAAAGGTATTCATAATCCCTTGAGCGCGTGCAAGATTATAAAAAAAAAGTAGAGAAACATCTACTCTTAAAGTCCAAATAAAACTTACATTAAATTGTGCGTATAGTATGCGTGCCTAATGCTCACATGTAAAGAAATGCTCTTAAAAGAAATAGCTACTGCTTAGCTTAAAGAATATTCCAATTAAGGCAGAAATAATAATTGGCAACATGATTGATACATTTGTGAAATAAATCGCTGGACCATTTAAGAAAATAAAAACCACAACTCCACTCGTTGAATATTCATTCAAAAGTTATAAATATTTTCCCCGTCCATTATTCATCGTCTCCCACCGACACGACCGGCCGGCCGGCCGGCTTTTTCTTAGCGAACTTAATTAGCAAACGGAGGCAAACAATTTGTCGGAATCTAACTCCCGGTGTGTGCAAGTACCAACGCAGAGTAAATATTAATTTACCCAGGTGTACATATACATATGTATGGTTGGACTGCCCCACTACTACGGAACCATTGTTAATTGTAAATGAATTAAACGTCATTTTAATCAAGCTTAGAATACAACTTTGTTTATTAGTGATGCGGCTGCTAATCTTGATAACACCTCATAAAGACATCAACTGTAACTTTCTGCGCTCCACTAGCATCGAAATGAGCTTGGGATTGCGTCTTGCGAGTTTGCGATTCCCTGACTTGTTCGCCTAATTAACCACGCGCGTTCTCAGGCGCAGCACGATTGATGTGACTGATGCGTGGCGTGGCAGAAAAAAGAAGCGCACAATAAATTCCCATTACAGTCAATTTACATCAGCATCTGTTTTATGGCGTTTTTTGAGCGGCGCATACTTTTCATTGTTCCGTATTCTCAAACGCCTTGAACTATTTAAGGAACTGTATAGCGCCCCTTCCGTGTGTTTGTTGTATATACATTATAATTGTGTTGTTAATTACTTTCGATGCGATGGACTTAAGCTGTGGTTTTATTTCTTTAAAGCCTTACATCACGCAAGCCGCAATAATTTCAAATTTATATGCGTTAGCATCACTTGACGTCGCCTTTGTCGTACAACTGATCGTGCTGCAGATAGGCATATATGTGTATAAATATCGGATTTACTATAGGATTGCTAATCGAGTGTTGTTGCGCCAATTACTTAATTAACCACGTGCTCTAGGCTTCTAGCGACAATTGCTAGTTTTTTGCTCATTATAGCTTTTATGTATATTGGGAATCAATGAATTAATATTGAGAGACAGTGTTGCCATTCGAGTTAAGAATTGGATTCCAATTTTTACTTGCGATTATATAGGTACTATAAGGCAAGTAATGCATATTCGTCGAAAAAAAAAGTTTTGAGATAACAATTGAACATTACGATGATAGCGAAGACGATAAAAGATGGTCTAAAAATCCTGTCCGTCCGTATAACTGTGTGTCAATCTGTCAGTCGGTCTGTATGTATGTATAGACACCTATAGTCCAAACGGGTGGGCCGAACTGCTTCAAACTTGGTATATAGAGTTTTTTGGGTATTGTGCAGAAGGGAAATTGAAAATTTTTCTTAGCTTAAAAAATAACGTTACCTGCCATATAACCGTTATGTTGAAGTCTATTTTTCTCGGAAACGGCTCTAACGATTTTGATTTAAGAAAATTTAGTGATATTATGTTTTTAGAAGCAATGGTTTTGAATATTTTCAATCTAGGTATTTCAAAAATGCATCTAAACTCTATATAAAAGTGTCCTATTATAGTATATACAAAAGCCGACAACATATATATGAAGTACAAAACAAATTTTAATATGCGGTTTTCAACTTATAAGGCCACTAAGTCTCTTCTTAAAAACGAAAATTAGATTAGTAACACATTTACCCTTTTGCTAAGTATGATAGACTTTATTCCACTTTTATAACTATAATAATAATATAACTTTTTTTCGCCATATTTTTTATTTTATTTTATAGGCTACTATTTAGATTTATCAAAATGAATGCTTGGGATACTGAAAAAAGGATTTGGACAGTGCAGCGATACCATTCTTTGCAGTCCGTCATTTCCGTCTAAAGGGAATTTAGGCTGGAGTTTGGCGGTACTCCCCCGAGTAGGTGGACAATTATGAGGCTGGTGAACATGTTTGCCGAATCTGGAAGCATCGAGCGAAGACCGTATCATCAAGATCCCAATGTTCGGGCTCAGGATAGAATTGTGGCTGTGCATCGGCAATACAAATCCAAGTGTTTCAACTCGAAACTTATCGGCCAAATTGGAGTTAGCAGATGGTCATTACAACGAATACTTCATGATGACTTAAACTTGTTTCCGTACAAAGTCCAAATTACAAGCAAGTTAAGCCCTCAGGATTTGCCTGTGAGACTGTAATTTTGCCGAAAAATGATTGCAATGGCCGAAGAAGACAACACATTGATAAATTGTTTGTTCATGTCTGATGAGGCCCATTTTGACTTAAACGGCAATGTTAACAAGCAAAGTTGCCGTATATGGAGTGAATCTAATCCAGAAATGCTCCATGAGGCGCAACTGCACCCAGAACGAGTCTCTGTGTGGTGCGCAGTTTTCTGATCAGGTGCCGCATATCCGTGGATGAGCGTGGAGGTCATTTGCAGTCTATCATCTTTAAAAACCATTAGTTATTTAAAATAAAGTTTAATTTTTAATCCAATAAAAAAAAAACTAATGAAATACATCGATCAAAATAAAAGTTATTTAAATTTCTTATTGTAGCACGATTCGAGGGCCACCCTATATATGTGGTCAGAAGCTTCTTATCGGAACAGTTCTATGCAACCCCAAGATATGATAAAAAATTGTGGTTGGAAGAGGGCGCATATTACTAAATTAAGGTTTTTACCTTAATTTAGTCATTTTAAAGAAACTTTGAAATTAGAATAGTGCTTGTGACAGCGAGCAGATCTTACTTACAAATTCTTATATGTTCTTTTAAATCCAAGCAAAATTAGAGATTTGGCCAAAAAATAAAAAAATGATAAGACTGGACGTGGCAGTAGCCAGACTTTACTTAAACCAAATTCTTAATTTTTGTCCTTTATACAAATAAAGTATGAAAGTTTCATTCAAATCATTTGATTCACATTCGAAAAACTAACTAGGACATAAAAAAGATGGGCGTTGCAGTAGGCGGTTCTCACTAAACTTATTTTTGAATTTGTTTCTTGCTCATAAAAACACATTCTGAAATTTTCATCTACATCGTTGCAGTCATTTCTGAGAAACCCGAAGAAATAAAAGACCACGCCTTCTTTGTGGGCGGATTTTATAAAAATATTTCTTTCCAGTTTTTCTCTTAAATAAAAGAACAAGCTTTGAAAATGTTAACCAAATAATTTATGGTGAGTATGCTGAAGTTCTGAAAAGAAACCTTCTGTAGACTGCTTATAGTCGAAGACAGCGTAGACTGCACTGTTAGGAAGAGCACTTCATTCAACTTGAACGACAATAGACAAAATGTCCGTCCGCCAGACAAACGAACCCAAACTATTTAAAGCAGCGTTAGATGATTGGTAAGAAGTACACACCAACTTATCTGCAAAATTTTGTCGGATGAAAGTACCTCTGAATATTTTGCCCCATTCATAAATAAGAAGAAGTTCTGAAACTCGTCTCCATAATGTCGCTAATAAAATCCTGCCGGCCTGTGTCATCGCCTTAAATATTTTCACAGCGATCTGAAATGCACCTTTCAGCGTGGTCTTAGGGTTAATGTTCGATCACACTGTATGCAAACGATTCTTATAGAAAAGGCTTAATATATTTTTAAAGTCTTTTTTTATAGAAAATCATATAAACATTTCTTAAAATAAAAAAAAATGGGATGACATACTTAAATATTTAATTATCTAAACTTAAAAATAAAATTTCAGAAAAAATAGTTCACCCGATTTATGAATATTGAATTTTCAAAAAAAAAAAAAAAAAATATTTTCAAAATTCCAAAAAAACTATTTTTCGAAAATCTTAAAATGCAGTATTATTAAGAATTCGAAGAACAAAAATTGTGATCGAAATCCGGTGAGCCGTTTATAAGAAAGTCGAAAATCAAAAAAATGGCTATATGGCAGGTACCGTTATTTTTGGGTTTAAGACAAGGATTCAGAAATCTATTTTACAAACACCTAAACCCTTAAGCGACCAAATTTGAAAGAAATCGGTTCAGCCGCTTAAGCTGGGTGGCCGTGGTGCGATAGTTGTGTGTTCGCCTGTCAACCTCATGGTCACAGGTTCGATCCCTGCCGTAGTCTATGTCTTCTTATTTTTACATTAAAAAAAAACAATTCTTAAAATAAATGCCATACAATGAGTTGCTGGCTTACTCATTACATGCGGTTTAGGCATAGAACTAACAACATGTGATTGAGTAAAACTAGTATACTGATAAAATATGAGAAAGAATAAAAAAAAAAATAATGCGAATTATAAGGGACATCGATAAATAAGACACGGAAATTTCTTCGCATTAGTTTAGCCGCCATCCCTGGAGATAAAATCTGAGACAACAACCACCTACAGTCTCCGAATATCGCACCACACATATTTCCTATCATTCTTTCTCTTCCTTAACCTCACCCTCACGCCCGCGCTGTGTTGAAACATTTAAAGGGTATTCATAATCCCTTGAGCGCGTGTAGATTATAAAAAAAAAAAAAAAAAAAAAGAGCTGCATATCGTTCTACCTACAGACAGACAGACAGACCAACAGAGATACATAGAGACAGACAGATGGAATTGCGGGAACCCTTTTTTTGGTGTTCTCCATCAAAGTAATGTCAAGTTTGATCAAAATCTCGAGGTCGATTTTTTTCGATTTCAACCCCAATGGTGTACGCAGTAGAGGAAGAACCCAAAAAAGTTGAGAAAGATATCAACTAAATTAGTATGTGTACCTGGAAGTGAATAGGTATGATAAAAGCTGAATGAATTGAGAATGGTATACATAGCCCTTTCAATCACTGGAAAATTGTTTTCATAATTCACACACAGCTTTTTACTCGTACATGCGATATAGGTACTACAGGGAAATTTTGCATTTCGAAAAAAAAAAAATCGTACTCGAGATTTTAATAAAAGTTGACATTTCGATGATAGAGAACACCAAGAAAGAGGGTCCCACAATTCCGTCTCTCTTTCTGTAGAACGATCTACAGATTAAGCGGCTGAACCGAGTTGGTGCTCAGGCGTTTTAGGTGATTATCCAAAATAGATTTTTGAGTCGTTGGCTTAGGCCCAAAAATAACGGTACTTGATATACAAATTTATCTACCATCTTAAATATCTCAAAAACTGATCTAAAGATTTTGATACTATTTTGGGTATGGTCTGGGTAAAAATATTTTTTTTAAATATTTTGTTATTGTTAATGCCATACAAACATTTTATCAACGGATTTCGATCAAAATTTTTATACACGAGCTCCTTCAAATTCTTAATAATACTGCAGTTTTTTTGTTTTTTTTTCACAATTCAATATTTCGAAAACGGGTGGACGATTTTCTCTGAAATTTTGTTTTTAAATTTATATTATTAAATATTTAAATTCTTCATAGCATTTTTTTTACAAAAAATTTAAGAATTTTTGTATATAAAAAATTAAGTGAAAAACTACTTTAAAAACATATTTAGCCGTTTCTATTAAGAATCTTTTACATTTATAATGTTATCGAACATAGGAGCAAGTATGTGTGATGCAGTCGTGCGTTTTATCTTAATTTTACTTTAACATGGACCACCCACCCCTTTTTAGCTGTATCTGTCAACGAAACTTTTATGATAGTTTTAAGCGGGTATAATATTGTGAAACTCTACGGTCATATAAAGTGGTCAACGCATTAAATTTTTGACATAGGAATTGTGTCCAAATCTTTCATTATATAGGCATGTTTTGTGATTGCCAAAGGAAAATGCTGTCAATGCCTGAGGAAGGCTATGACTTCTTCGTTGATATGAATTCTTCGATCAACAATTTGAAGGTGTGGAAACACAGAACAAATGGATTTTTTAGTGCCGTCAGAAAGTCGATTCAATGTACTATTACCTTGACCGATTTGTTGTAGATTTGTAGGCAATCATATTTGAAATTTAAGCCTGTCGTCTTTGAAATGGGCATTCCCATTGAATATGACAATGCAGAAAATAGAACATATATGCAGTGGATGACACCAAAAAGAGTGATGTAATTTCCTTTAACCAATTTGGACACGTTTGCCCCTTACTGAAGCCAGCCCTGCATATGAGCTTTGGCGTTTCGAAAAATCAAAAATCAAAAAATTATTTTATTAAGGTTTTGTTTCATAAGAGTACTTAGTATGTAGTTGTTTGAAATTAAAAAAAAAATATTATTAATCTCAACATTTTGTTGTGGTGTTCCAGGAAAAAGCTTGTGTTTTTCTGGAATATTACACAACGATTTAATATTTTAATATGCTCTTCAAAACGTTCTCTGAATCAGTTATAGTTAGATAATTATAAAAAGTAGTAGTATAATATTATGTTTAACAATTTTAATAAAATTTCTTCATTTTTAAAATAAAAAGATCATATGATTGAAACATTTCTTTTTTTTTAATGTCTAAAAACAGTACTTTCATGGGACCGTTTTTTTATTTCGACTATCTCATAAATGGCTTAACCGATTTATTCGAAATTTCATACATATATAGATTTAGATTGCCCAATTTATACTGCGTACCAACATGTTCAATTAATATTTTTTTGTATTTTTACCAGCATTTTTTTTTATTGAAAAATTTATATTTTGAAAACTACTCAATATTTTTTTTTTAAAAATCATAATATGTATTTGCTGAATTCCTATATGAATTGTCGTTTTTGATTTTTTTTTTAAACTTTTTTTCTCAAAAACCGCTTTAAGTTCAAATTTATACAAGAAATAAAATGGCGTACTTTTGTTTGAGCTCAAATTCGTTTAAATATTTATTTTCTCTTTGATTTAATATTTTGTTTTTAAGTGTATATTATTAAATATTTAAGACTGTCATACCAATTTTTTTTTTGGGAAAAAATTAAAGAAATTTTGTATGTATAAAAAATTAAGTAAAAAACGACTTTAAAAACATATTTATGGTTCTAATACAAATCTTTTGCATACGATGTGATCGAAAATAAGAGCAAGTTCATGCGATCCAGTCGTGCATTTTAATTTTTTAGCGTGGGGATTGGTTATACTCATTTAACGTAAATTGTCATTGCGTTGACTCTGCCATCACGTTGCCCCAAAATCCATTTTCACTCTGTGACCATACACCGTCAACCGTCAACGATCATATTGCATCACCGTCAACGATCATATTGCATCAATGCATACAACGTTGACGTTCACACGAATAACGCAAGTCGGTCAATGTTGTCCCAAAATACATTGACGTGACATTGTGAATTTTATTGCATACCGTCAACGATCATATTGCATCAATGCATACAACGTTGACGTTCACACGAATAACGCAAATCGGTCAATGTTGTCCCAAAATAAATTGACGTAACATTGTGAATTTTATTCTTCACATGTCAATGCGTTGAGACCGAAATCTTTGATTATAACACGGAATTACATTCAAACATTCAAAAATTTGGGTAATTATTCTCGTTGAAAATAACACAACGTCCTTTGTGTCAGAATACGAAATTTAGACTTCGGTTTCTGAGTTTTTATATACAAAATTGAACTGTACAGACTTACCATGACGCATACGTTAAAAAAAAAATCAATATAAATGAATCGATGTTAGCCGTGCGCAACGGACATGTTGTTTTCAAAGCGCCAATCTGTTGTTAGTTTTTTTTTTTTTTTTTTTTTTTATTATTTAAAATTTCAATTTTATTATCGCTAGTGCTAACTTTTTCTCAGAAAAATATCATTTGTTAATAAAATTGTCATATATGGGTCTACGTCAACCCATTAAAAGTTGTAACAAAGTGTTGCATGACCTCCTTTCTTATATTATAAATACGCCTGATCGCATATTCAGTCAGAATTGCACTTCGAATCATTAGAATTCACACTCAGCAAAACGTTATGACGTCACTGCCACGTAACGTAATAATGATTTTTGTTCATCGTTGATACAGTTCACACTCAGTGTCACCCCTTCGACCGAACTTGAAGTCGTGCGTTAATTGTAAATTTGATGTAATCAATCAATTTAGCGTTGACCACGGACAAGGTAGGGCGATCTGGTCAATTGTAGTTTATATGCTCGAAACTTCTCCCACCAGTGGTAAGGGCTTTCGTTGCAAGTTAGGTAATTGCCACCTTCGGTACCTGCAGATCAATAGCTTTTGCCTACTGTGCGCCACTGAGGCATTATACCTGCTGATTTGCCACCAGGGGCGAGAAACTCAATGCCGACACCAGGAAAATCGGAAGAAATAAACCAGAACGTACCTGAAACCAAAATTTCCTGAAGTAGTAATAGTTCCAGAAGTAACACCAAATACACTTTAACGAGGAAGTACCTCCACCGCCGCTTTATAACAAGAATACCAGTATATCAGACCGGAGGACTGCGGTAACCAGAAGTTATCCGCACTAATTATCGTATCTTGTGCAATGAGTTGTTTTTAATAAAGATTTTGATATTAAGGTTTTAAAGAACTTCATTTGGAGTTTCGTGTTTTCTTCATTATGACCCTGGATAACCGACGAGCAAAAAGTACATACAGAAAATGGTGAAAATAAATCCACAGCAATTTATGGTTTGGTTGAAAATGTTGCCAGTGAATGAATGAATGAACCTACGTTGTACTGGGTTTCTGCAGCAACGTAAAAGTTTCCGAAGCTATCACCTGTCGATATTCCAAATGCTGGATCCATCTGGGTCACCATAGTAATTAGATTAACAAGGGGGCTGGGATGTGATGGTATTTTTTGCAGCATCTTCACGCTGAGATGTTACATCTATTTGTCTATCGGGACAATTCTTGAAGCTTCAAATATATAGTCTTGAGATGCTAAAAGAGCTTACAGAGTTTGGCTTACGGAAGAGGGAAGTGCAATAGCAATGGCGAAGAAATACACCGCTCGAAAATTTGCAGTTTTTTTTGTTCATGTATGACGGGTTTATAGTGTACCATATAGGAAAGCTATAAGTTAACTTGGGATGAATGAGTTGGTTATAAAGCAGAAGTTTGGAGCTCGCTTCTTACTTTCATAAGAGGTCGTACTAGAGAAAAGGCATGTCTAGCTTTACGAAGGGTGAACTTAAAGTGTTGGTTAAATTTGAACATTTCGAAGAAGTCAATTCCAAGGTATTTAATTGTTTTCTTCGACTTGATAACTGTTTTATCGGGAGGGGTCAGCGAGAGGTTTTTGCATCTTGTGGCTGCCATTATGCGAAATAGTACTAAAGCAGATCAACTCTGTTTTAGTAGGGTTGATTTTTTTTTCTCCACTGGAGGTAATACTCCCAGCGCTTAAGGATATGTCCCTTCACTATTCGGAAGGCTAACTCTGTGTTAGAAGATGCGCTGTGAGTGATGGACTCATCAGCAAATAGTAGGGAATTTTTACTAGGTCGCGGGTATACAAATTGGAAACACCAGCGCAAATACTCATGACACTTGAGTTAGAATTCCCCCATATGCACGTGGTCGTAAAACCTTTGTTAAGTGCCAGCAAGTAGCTTCTACCACGGGTCAAATGTCTAAAAAGATGATTTAAGTCCGAACTGGTTGTGCTGGCTTATACCCATGGCTAAACATAGTGATCGAACTTTGTTGAGGATCAGCATTTCGAGAAGTTTGATGAGGCTCTTAAGAAGGGATAATAGTTGCATTAAACAATTTGCACTGGTTTTTTGTTCACATTAAATTTCGCAATTTTCCATTTACTTGGGAAGCAACAACTGTTGACAACACAGTTATTAAGAATAATCGTGAGTATTATAATAGCAGTCAGTGGTAATTTCTTTCGAGTCCTGAAGATTTCTTGGAATAGCCATTTTGAATAGAATTGTAAAGGTTTAAAGGGTCGGTAAAAAATATGATCTGTTGTCTTGCGGACTGATGATTTTTTTTTAAAGTTTGGTAAGCGGGTCACTGTTCTGAGATATCATTCTCGTGACTTCGCTGCTTATTATGGAGAAAAAGTCTAGTAAGTGGGCTGAAGGATTTAGTTTAAAATTGCTTTCGAAAAAATCTGCGAAAGCATTTGTTGGGATTTCCTTCTTATATTTCGTTCAAATTGCTTGAATGGGTCCTGTTCAGGTTTTAAGACTTTAAGTCTTTTATTGAATTTGAAGTTTATGAATGCTGGTCAATAAAGGTATTGAAGAGAGAAAACACTCTGGAATTCATCCTGTGTGTACTTAGAGTACCTACAGTGAAAAATTCTCTGAAGAATTTTCTGAAGCTTTTGCCTGAACCTATACATTATTTATATGTTGTGTAAAGTCTTTGTGTTTTGATTTAATATTTTGCTGTTGTGCTTGTTCAGCAATTGTTACCGCAAATGAACTTTCTTTAGTATCAGTATTAGTGGACTAGACATCCTTAATCCTCAAATTTGTGCTGGGCATGTTAGTCTAGATTATCTGTTAAGGAGCTTTGGAATACTTCCAACTGATATTTTAATTAATAAATTCTTGCTGAGGGGTAGCAAGTATATTGAAGTTTTTCCGAATACGAAGTGCTAATTCTACTCCTTAATTATCGGAATCTGATGCAATCCCAATGCATGAAAAGTTGTTGAGTGTAGGACGTCTACAAATCAGGTTAGGGTAGCACAGGAAAAAGTCAATTGTTGAATCAGTTTGGGAATATGTTGGGATTTGTTGAGGTACAATCTCAAAGTCAGTCAAAAATGGATATTCATAAGGGAGAGCTTGAGGTGTCCATCCACAATTAGTGGCGAGCATTGAAAACACCGCCAATTATGAATTGAGTGTAGTCTTGGCAGAATATGGTTAGCAGGTCACGCGCCAATGTCGTGATTTATATTAGTACGCAATGCAGAGCATTGATTGATGGACAAAGATATCAGACGAATAGTTTCGTTATTTTGAAGTGGAATGACTTCGCAAGATACTTCAAAAGTAACCAAGCCTTGTTGATTTTTCGGCATTGAAAAGGAGACCTCACCAAAATATCGGTGCCAGTTTTGCCAAAAGATCTCTATCTGTCCGGAATAGGGTGTTCTTTTCAAAGTAAATCCGATTCCGTGAGATTAGTTTAGATGTTTCAGAGAGCAAACAACGACGGGCTTATATCCCAACTAAATCCTTTGATCACATAGCGTTGACAGTCTATAAAATTATGCCATTGCACGGTCATTGCAATGATGAAAACCTAAAAACACTAAGGTAATTTGTATGTCAGACTCAACGCGTTATTTATTTATCAATAAAATTTCCCTTTTCAATTAAAAAGTATAAAAATTACTGAAAAACATTTTTTGTTAAAATATTGCGAATAATATTTCGTCCCGTTTAAATTGCGAAATTTTAATTAACTGATATTAATAGTCAACCACGGTATTAGATATGCAGATGCACGAGTGACGGTAAGTCATTACAGGAATCACTGTTTCTTCTGCATATCTCTGTAAAAACTCCTTTGGCAACACTGTCGAAATGTCACAAATCTGAGCCCTACCCTCGGGCAAATATTTTACACCACACCCAACTGTTTAACTGAATGAAGTATATTGGAGCCTCACTCACTGTTCGAACAATATTCCCCATCAGAAACGGAAATGAGCCATATTGAGATTAATTTCGTGCGATATGCCGATCCGATATCTGAGCGCTGCTGTGTTGTTCGCCCGGATTAGCTATGTCTTTCGAATGACAATTAGCAGACAACACAGCACTTTTGATTGAACTCCAATTATTAGTACTATTCAACGGCTCGGTAACGGCGGCGGTATGGTGTCGTATAAGGGGGGTTGTGAGTTGTATATAAATAGTTGTAGTGCAGGAAGACTCAACATGATAAAATGATTAATTGAATTCCAGATGGGGCTTGCCGGTGGCGGCAGTTAGAAGCAACGGCAACGGCAGCGGCTCAGATAGAGCGAGTTATGAGTTTTTAATTAATCTAATCCCTTCTTTGTGAGAAATTCAATCACAGAGGCCTAGACGACACGAAACGCACGAATTCAAATTATCTATTGGCGCTAATTTGCATGAATATATAATTAGTTAGATCCAACTCCCCGTCAGAAGCAGCTTGCCAATGACGCTGCTCACATAAATATTCATAGCCTGGCTGCTTATAACGGCATATGGCACTGTAGAAGTGGTATAATTATGTTCATTAGACTAAAACTTTGTTTAACTGCGAAATAACAAGCTGCGATAAGATCTTGAGTGAATCAGCGCGTCATTCTATTTCGGTCGCCTATATGTATTAATGCTCGATTTTTTTGGGCATCATGGGATTCACTTGGCGGAATTCTCCCACTGTTGTTGGTTTGGTTTGATTGTTTTTTTTTTAATGACGCAAATCAATTATGCAAACTAGAATTATTTATAGGTGTGCTCATTCGGTCGCGAAAAATTTTTTGTAAGATCGTTGAATTTGGATTAAAAACGCGATTCTTTGCAATATCATTTAAAACGTGTATTCAAAAATATATATCAATAATACAACGTATCTAACGGGTGATTTTTTTGCTACTTGGTTTTTGAGGTTTATATTTTTGACAGATCACACATGACAAATTCCACGAACATTTGACATTTCGATTCAGTATTGTTTGCCATTTCATCATGAATAGACTTACGCCTGAACAACGTTTGCAAATTATTGAAATTTATTATCAAAATTGGTGCTCTGTGAAAAATGTGTTTCGCAAGCTACGTCCGGCAAAATTGTCTTCAGCGACGAGGCTCATTTTTGGCTAAATGGATACGTGAACAAGCAGAACTGCCGTATTTGGAGTGAAGAGCAGCCAGAGGCAATTCAGCAGCTACCAATGCATCCCGAAAAATGCACTGTTTGGTGAGGTTTATGGGCAGGCGGCATCATTGGGCCGTACTTCTTCAAGGACGATGAAGTCCGCAGGGTTACGGTCAATGGAGAAAGGTACCGTTGGATGATAACAGATTTTTTTTTGCCGAAAATGCAAGAATTGAACTCGGTCGACATGTGGTTCCAACAGGACGGTGCCACATGCCACACTGCACGCGAAACCATGCATCAATTGAGAGGCGAATTTGGTGAGCAGTTGATCTCACGTTTTGGCGCAGTCAATTGGCCACCAAGATCATGTGATTTGACCCCGTTAGACTATTTTTTGTGGGGCTATGTTAAGTCTATTGTCTATGGGGACAAGCCAAACACGATTGCTGCCTTGGAAGAAAACATTGAACGCGTCATTGGTGAGATTCCGGCCGAAATGTGTGAAAAAGTTTGCCAAAATTGGACCTTCAGAATGGACCACCTAAAGCGTAGCCGCGGGCAACATTTAAGTGAAATTATTTTTAAAAAGTAAATGGCAGAAATCGATTTATCGATCCAAATAAAAATTTCATTCACTTTTTACAAGTTTCTGTGGTTTTTTGAATTTTCAAAAACCAAGCTCTTAAAAAATCACCGTTTATGTATGTAAGTAAGGTATAGTATTTATGCAAAATTTATTTTGTTGGAAAATTGGGACAAAACAAAGGGATTTATTAAATGTCAACAAGTTTTGGTCTAAAGTCCTTCGGAAGGATTTTTGAAAATAATTTTAGACTACCTGTTATTTGAAGGCACAATGCAAGTGTTATGGAAATATTGTAGGGGTTACAAGAAGATGAATAAATGAATAAAAATATTTTGCGACCTTTATATATATTGTGTCCCAATACAGGATTGGAGTAGGCTTCTAATTGTACAGTACGTTCTTCAAATTCATTCCTTTAAATTATTTCATTATTTGGCGTATTTTTATTATTTTTATTATTTTTTATTATTATTTATATTTATTCTTTGTTCAAAATAAAAGTATACAAACTTAGAGTTATAATAAAGAGGTTTACAAGCTTGGCTATTAGCCGTCTGCCGGTTACATATATGTCTATAAAATACTAGCGGACCAGGCGAACTTCGTCTCGCCCTAATTTAACGCCTTCAAATGAACTGCAGAGCTATAATAAAACACAGATAGTTCAAATTTCAATGCGATTTATTTGAATGGAATAAAAATAAGGAGAGAGTGATATGCTAAACAATTTTCTTCGATTTATTTTCGGCGCAAAAACAAACAACGAAGATGGTTTGCCAACACGCTAACAGGCAGCGTACATAGAAATTAGAGATTTATTCAACGCTGTCAATGGATTTGTATGAATGCAGTTCTCCAGCGATTTGACTTTGAGTAATGAAATTCAAGCTATCGGCGACGTTCTTATTCTTCCCTGCTCGTATCGCCCATTCACAAATCTAATGAAGGCTTTTATATTTTTTTGGAATGCCGGGGAACACTTTGTTTTTGGTGATGAGTTTCTCCTTCGACGTTGTTAACACGCAAAAATTTGCCGGGAATAATATGAATCCAGTCGAGAAATTAACAGAAATTTGGCCATTGCCAAGGGCCAGTAGTCGTCTTGAGAGTGCAATGCCACTCTCATATTTGTGGTCAATTTCAACTTCCTGAAATTGACGGGAATCGTTTGACGAAAATCTCCACTGAGCAATATCATATCCCCACCATATCATCTCGAATCACCTTGAAAATCTTTCATTGCTAGGTCAACTGCCTCCAAAGCTCGTTTATGCGCCATCATGCATTCATCACAAATTATGATTTTGCATTCTCGCATCAATTTCGCTGTCGCCGAATTCTTGGCCATTGTGCACGTTATTGGCTTGTCAACTGTGAAAAGATTCGTCTCCAGCTTCAAACCTAAATGTGCAGTTTAAACTTTGTAGCAGCAGTCCTATATATGTCAAAGGATGCCACAGGCAACTACATTCGAGATCTTGACCGAATTGTTGGCAGAATCAACTAAATGACGAGAACGTCTTGCATGTCCCACCAGGAGCATCGAGAAAGTAAATGCGATTGCAGTATCGTATTCCAAATCAGCGCGATTGAAGTCTACATTTATCACTTTTCTTCTTCTAATAACTTTTTGTCGATTTGTGGTGGTGATTTTGCAGTTTGGAGCCGTGCATATGGGCACGTGTTTGGTTATCACGGATATTCTGATTATTTATTGCAAGACGTGTACGTCGCCCAAGGTTAGATCGGAATCAGTGTAATAATACGCATAACTCGTATCAATTTCAGCAAGAAAAATAGCACATTTTCTGAATAGAAAATTATAATGTGAAATAAAGACACCTGTCAAATCGCTCACAGCCTAAGTCAATGTATAACGCAACCTAACCAGTTGTGGCATTTATCGCAGCACAGAGTCCTCTGATATATATCTCATAAACTTCTACACCCAAAATGCATGCAAAACGTCTTCTATCACAATTAACCGAAATTTTCCAAGCGTGACAACCAATTTTCCATCTTTAAGTCGTCCAAAATTCTAGACAACTGACAAGATCCATTTAATGGGAATCAAATCCAGTAGTTGTGTTTATACACGCGGCAACAAAAAGAAGCCAAAATAAAAGTGTGTGTACACAAAACAAAACATGTATTTATACTAATAAAGCAATAACAAACATGTAGATACATTTTTGGTCATAACTTCGGTTCTAGACATCGGACAGCAAACAGATTTCTTATATGCACTCTCCAAACATGTCCTAAGGTCTCCTAAAATTTCATTCAAATTGATCAAGCCGAAAAAAAGAAGATAGCGCACAAACATAATTTGGATTGTACTTTATATATTTATAAGAGAAGAAGATAATAAAGAGAAAAAGATAATAAATATAATGTTGAACCAAAATAAAAGCAAATTAGTTATGAAGAAAAATCACTGAAATTTATACAAAATTGTCAGAATTATTTTTTTTTGTTGAACTTGTCCTAGTCATAATAATTTACATAATAATTTTTATTTATGTATAAATAATGTTGATTTTAAGCTTTAATGTGCTGTTAAAAAGTTGAAATAGTAATATTTGAATGTTTTTATATAAAAACAATTTTAAATACAAATTACAAACAAAAAACATTTTTTTTATGTGAAAACCAAAATATTGTTAAAGGGCTTTTAGTTTGGCTAGAACAAAAGAAAAACATAGCGTAGTAGTTAAAGCAAATTTAAAGAATTGCAATATCAATTGAAAATTAAGATTTTAGTTTAGCTAAACAAAATAATGTCAAATTTATTATAAAATAGATTATGAGCAACTTCCAGCCACGCTCTCCATTCAGAACACTTAGACATTCATCAAACGAGAGAGAACTCTTACTAAAATACAATCTTCGGATTTCCTGCAAGATTGGGAAAATTGCCAGGAAGTGATGTATGTTTTCGACTTCAATCAGGTTACACAAGTTGCAGATTGGATTAATATCGGACCTGTGGGGCCTCTAATTCAGCTTTAGCATTTCCGTGCGAGCTTTAAATATCAGGCTCATCTCCATTACAGTAAACTCATCTCCAGCTCGAAAGTACTCGTAATTACTTTCTTCCCGCAAACTGAGGTTGAGTTTTTTATACATTGTTCTCGATAAAGACTCCTTTGCACGATCAATTAATGTCTTGAACATTTGATTATCTATGGTTGAAATGTCGTCGTAAAAATCTCCGTTCCACGACTCTAAGTTATTAACAGAAAGGTTCAAAGGAAAGTTGTGGATCAAGGCCAACTCATACCTCTCTTTAATAGGGGTATACAGACATCTCAAAAACACCAACAAAATTCCTTTTTGCAAATTTTCAATTGGTCCTTGCATGACTTTTACGATATAGTCTGCACTTGCTTTTAAATTTCTTAGAAACAATGGAGGCAAAACTGTTTCAACATGAATTGAATAGCATAATTAGGTGTCTTGGATGGGAGCTTAAGATATGCTTGAAAAAATATCTTTGTATAGATTCAATTTCTTCCAATTGCCTGTACCGTCATTACTCATACTCATTACCGTAGCAAAAACAGCTTTTAATGGTTGCATCAAACACTTTAAACTTTGAAACCGGATCTTTTAACTTGTTATTGAAAATATTTCCCCACATACAGTTGATTGCTGCTTTAGTTACACCCAATTTGTCTTTTATATGGGCTCGAATATTTAAGTTGTGTAATATAGTGAAGCCTAAGTATTTAAACTCTTTAATCATTGATGGTCCAAGTACGGTTATTTATAGCGCTACGAAACTGTGATCTAAAAACCATAATCTTTGACTTTGCAGTATTGATTTTGAGGTCCCACAAATTACAAAACTGTTTCAATTTGTTAATCTGAAGTTGAAGTGTGACAGGATTTTCAGTTAAAATAACTAGGTCATCTGCAAAGAGCAAAACTTATATATATGTAGATTGCCGAACAAAACACCACCTGGGACATGATTTTCTACGTCATTTATAAAGAGGGCAAATACCAACGGTCTCAAAATGCACCCTTGTGGGACACTTGTATTTTAATAGAGGATAGTTCATTTTCCTCTGTTAGGTGATGGCCCTGAAATATTGTGTCTCTGTTTAATGCTGGCAATACAACTACCTAGTATGTGGTCTGATGTCTCCTCGTACACCATACAGAACCTACAGAGAGCAGCATTGCTCTACAATCTCAAGATATTGAGGTGCCTGTTCAGTTATTTACAGTGGCTAGTATTGAAACCTGTTTTTACGCTTAATTAGTTCCGACTTAGGTTAGTGCATTTTAAAAACTGTTTTAGGTTGTACTTCCGAAATAGTAGCTTAGCCATCTTAAACTTTGGGAGATCATTAAAAATATTTGAATCTTTTGGCCTCCTCTTCGGATCTTATCTTGTTTTTTGATCACATTTTCTCTCATTCCGCAATACTGCTCTGGGTTTGTTAAAGGTGACGTTGCTCCTATTTTTGTTAGGTTGTCTAATTTTTCGTTGCCCTGGATTCATATATATACAGGTTCCCAATGAAGTGAGACTTTATTATACTTGCCCAGCGGATTCAGTCTGCTCACACATTCTCATACCAGTTTTGAGCTAATGGAAAACGAGCTTAATGCATTTAAAGTAGCTTGACTATCTGTCATGATGGCAATGTTTTGGTTCCTATAGTTTCTTTCGATATAATGTTCTGCTCATTTTCCTAATGCATTAACATCCGCCTGGAAAATGCTAGTGGACTGTCTCATCGGAACGAAGAGTTTGATCTTAGTCCCAAAAACTCCTGCACCAGCCAGTTTAGATGTTCTCGATCCGTCATTATACGACTTGATGGCATTTGCTTAGAGTGTGTATTTAAAATTTGCAACTAACCATTCTTTGGAACTAAAATCTTCTAAAATTCTTTCCGAAATTATATTTTTTTTATCATGCCATCTCTTTAGATGTCGAAGAGGTTTGTTCCTGTAGACTGGAGAATCATAGTCTCTTTCCCTAGAATCTGGTATTTTTCTTTACCCAGTCCCCACTTTGGGGATGTCGCTCTTAACTTAGTATTCTACTAGCACGCAAGCTCTCATTGTTCTGGTAATGCATAAGCATCCCAGCCTTTGACGGTCTGGCAAGTACTAACCACGCGCGACGATGCTTGATTTCGCTGATCGATGGGAAGCGATGCTTTCATCAGAGTAAATGCTGTTGCACCATCTCAGGATATTTGGTATATGCATTTCAATGATTTACTTGCAAGTCTCTTTCTCTTGTATATCCATGAATGCTTTAGTGGATTTACTGATAGTTACCTCACTATGTTTGTTCCATAGAAGTTTACTATCTAGTGTGATTATAAAATATTTTACTTTCTTTTGGATGTCGATTTTTTCTCCAGGGCACATGTTCTATAACTCAGGCGATAACTTTTCCTCACTTAACGCCTCTGAAAAAATGGGTTTCTGGTAAGTTGAGGTGATACCTTAAATTTTAATTTGTTTGACTGGGATTTTCCAATGGAAGGCCATCTGAACAACAAAACAAACGTTTTTTTTGTGTTTCTCGACTACTTTTATCGATTAGAAAGTTACAGAACATGCGCCCAGCTAACCGAATCGATTTCATGCGTTGCAGATGCCATTTAATATATAGAAAAAAGTATACTCTTCCGAGTCCAAACGCAGTTGGCTTGGTTCCACCGAATGAGAGTAAGGCGCTTCGATTCGATCTTGACGAATCAATCGAGGAAATTGCAGCAAATTATAGTTGTCAGCATTTTGAAGAATGTTCAAAAGATATGCGTAATAATTCATCGAGCTAAAGTTCTTTGTAATTCCTTCAACTGAAATGATATAAGTGAATTCAGTGATATTAGTGTCGTGTTGAACAGAAAATTATAAAATTTATACTCACCTCTCAATGGCTCTTGTGCCAAAACATCAGTGGTTATTATTTATTTCAATGCATCGTAAGAACGAGCTGCGTGCTTTGTGTATTCGTTGCAATTATTGCAAGCACAATATATTGATTTTCCAAGTTTTCACCAACAATCCCCATTATGTATTTTATTAGTGTAACGTTGAATTTGTGTGTTCGAAGGACTCATTTAACCGCTTGATCACGACTTGGCTTTTTTTTCCTATATCGAAGTTTCGAACAAGGGCGAACCGCAGCAATGCATGATGTGTATCCATAAAGTAGTTGCTGCTGATCTTGAAGAATTGCTCTTTTCATTGCTGTTTGCTGTATTCATCGTTTGATTCTGATCAAGCTCCATTGCCCATGAATTTAATTTAGATGATTTTATGCTGTGCTTCTTCAAGCAGTTGCAATGATCAATGAATGAATCAATCAATCTGAAAAGTCGAAGTCTGAATTACTAATCTATGAAAAAGAACTATCTCGAACAGAAATTAAGTTGAATCTCGGATTCAAACAGTGTTTTTCGATTATGTCTGAGCGTTCGATAGAAAATGTTGTGATTTTGGTGTTTCGCTACGAAGCAATATCACCTTGCTACTGAGGCCACACAATAATCCATGCGTTTTCTAAAGCGAACTTTAGATCGCCAAAATCCGAACGAAAAGATATGAGCTTTAGTCAATTAGAACGTGTGGAATATTATATCACGGTGTTAATCTGTGTGATAAGATCGAAGATTTCTCTTTGCCAACAGTGTCATTTGACGAACTGGCTCCCTCTGTTTTTGTGTTTGTGAAGCACGAAGCCGGAGTATCATACTAACGCAGTGGTACCTTCTCGCGCGATTTCTAGTTGTTCTAGCAGAGGATAGATTCGCAATATTTCGGAGTACAATTCCATTAAGGGACTGTTGTTAAATATTACACAGAGCTTTTTTTACTCGCAACATTGAACAAAAAATTATACTTTTCAAATATCATGATAAGGCAATAATGGAAGTGGGCAAAATCACAAATGCTAATGACCTCAAAAACTGAACATTTTCGAACAAGATTTAGTCATTTTTCACTTAATTTTGTATATACACAATTTGCTCGATTTTTTTTCAAAAAAAAATGTTGGTATGACAATTTTATGTAGTTAATAAAATAAATTTAAAAACATAATTTAAAAAAAAAACATGTGCGTCTCGAGACGTCTGACAGAAGTGATAACTTAAACTAATCGAAGTTGAACTGTTTATAATATTGAAATTGATTAACTTGAGAAAAGCTTCAAAAGTTATTCTTATATTTATTATATTATTATTTGATTAATTTCAAAATTTCTCCATATGTGTGAGAGAAAGGGAAGCCAGGCAGACTAGCGCCATAACGCGTTACGTAACGAAGCGGTTTACCTTCCCATAACAAGTTATTACTTCCAGCTTTTACTTGAAATATTGTGTTTTCAAAAAAACATATTTTTTTTATGCAGTATTATTTAGAATCTGAAGGACATCTTGCATTAAGCTTCTAACTTTTATGCAAACATAGTTTTAGGCCCAAATGTAGACCATACCAATAAAATTATATAAGATTTTTTTGTTATCAAAATCTTTATAGCAGTTTTCCAGATAACTATCAAGTTTTGAATAAAATCGCTTCAGCCGAATTGCGGGACCTACTTTTTTCTTTTTCTCTCTGATGATTTCGGCTTATTAGTTTCGGCTATTTTTTTTTTCAGTGATTAGTGAAATCAGAGAGAGCTTTAAGGAAAGTTAACGACTGGCCAACGAGTTGTGGAGTTAACCAAAGCAAAGCCCAACTGATGTTCTTGACAAGAGATTCCTCGACTCAAAGGTCAAACACCTTCATTCCTTCCCCATACACAATATCTGATTGTCATTCTTGATCATAAGCCCTGGAAAGTAAACATTGAAGAAAAGGTCCGTATGCATGCATAGCTTTCTACGCATGTAACAAAATCTTTGGAAAAAAATTGGGTCTAAAATCGAGAATGATCTTATCGACATATTCGACCAATTCTAACCTCTAAGTGGCCCACACTTAACAAAGCCTATAACAATAATAAACTCAAGAAGGTTCAAGGAACCGCCAGCGTTGGCAACACATGAGCTTTGTGTTCTTGCCAAGAGATGCCCTTAGTGTTTTTCTGAACCTTTTACCACTCGATCTACACATGTATTTTATGCAGTGCGAGATGCTTCGACACAACATCCCTTATTTCCTGATGGCTCAAAGATGGAGTATGGAATTAGGTCGGGAATCTTCTACATTTTATTAAAAGTCGCAGAGTAGTTGCGGATATTTAATTGCGCTATAGTGTCTTTCAAGCAGAGCTAGTAGCAATCAAGGAAGCATGTTCTCAAGAAAGATCCGAACCGTAACCGCAACACTCCTATACTGACAGACATACAGGCTGCTGTCAAAGCCATTACTTCGGCAATAACTTCTTCCTAACTTGTCTAGCAGTGCGAGGATGACCTTTTTAGTCTGAATATTGATTTATTGGGAGTCACTCTTATCTGTGTTGCAGAGGTCATAGTGGCATTGAGTGTAATGAATGTGCTGACAAGCTGGCCAGGCAAGGATCAGCCCTTCATATAGCTCACTGGCGGAAAGAATTGACATTTTCCTAGAAACTTTGAAGGATAATATATATTTAATATTCCTCATGGAATCAAAACTCAGGTGGGAGTGGGACAGTTTATCAAGCTGCATTAAATACATCTCGACCGATATGGCCATGCTGTTATACAGACCCAGGAAAGACATAGCCATAGGTTCGTGGCAACATGTTTACGTCACTGGCCAATGAGAGAGCCTGCTGTACTCAGAATACCCAGTGGCGTATAGTTGTGAGAAACCGCAGGAAGAAGGAACTGCTCACTTCCTGTGAAAGTGTCCCAATATGGCCAGAAAAAGAAAGCAATCGCTTAAAAGGCTTTATTGTATAACATTAACGAACTCCTTAATATCATTTCTTAAGTAGACAAAATGATGGATTTAGGGCGCTTGACATTTGATTGCAATATAAAACACTCACAGCAAAACTCCAATCCCATCCTTCCTTAACAGAGAAAAGACATCTGAGTCCATGGGAGGAGGCGACAATCTTCTTTGTCATGCAGAGTTTACAATGTGGAGGATCGTGGTGTTGTCGAATACAAACATGTCATTAAATGATCCTTCTGAAATATCGTGTATCGTATTCGTTCTGGAAATAATAAATAGAATTCCTAGTTTGGAATATTGTTTGATTCATCCGGTTGTCTGCGGTGATTAGACGAAAGGGCTTCAATTCTTCTCACTTTTTACAATCATTTCACAATCACATGGTCAACGAGTTATGGTGTCAAAACGCCGCACTTCAGCGCTAACTAAATAACGCTGCATTTCAAAATTTTCAAAAAATTGTTTTTTTTTTTGGATTTTTGAAAAAAAATATATATTTTTTTTAAATTCAATATTTCGAAAACGGGTGGACGATTTTTTCTGAAATTTTGTTTTTTAATTTATGTTATTAAAAATTTAAAATTTTCATACCAATTTTTTTTTTAATTCAAGAATTCTTATATATAAAAAATTAAGTGAAAAACGACTTTAAAAATAAATTTAGCCGTTTATATTAAGAATCTTTTGCATAAAATGTGATCGAACATTGGAGCAAGTACGTGTGATCCAGTCGTGCATTTTATTTTTACTTGCGATTATACAGGCACGGTATGTATTCGTTAATAAAATGTGTTTTTCTAACAATCAAACATGATATTACGATCATAGAGAACGCCAAAAAAGTGAGTCCCCCGATTCCGTCTGCCTATCTGTCTGCCCTCGAGTCTGAAGCCTAAGCGGTTCGGTGGATTTGCTTCAAACTTGGTACATACTGTTTTTTCGGTAATATGCCCACACGTTTTTTTAATTTTTTTTAAGATGACAAATACATTTTTTTGCCCAAAAACAAAAATCTTATTTTTCTCAAGAACGGCTCGAACGATTTTGATAAAAAAAATCAGTTCATTAATGAAAGGAAAGGGTACCTTTTGATAATTTTTTTTTGTTTGGAAAAAAATTGTTATTTTTGATACCTCTAGTAAAACCATTTTTTTTTTTTGTTTTCGATTTTGTCGGAAACGGTTAATTTGATTTTTTTTTAAATTTCTTACGCAGAAGCTCCTAGAAAGTCTAAACACTAATGTAAGTCAAAATTTTTCAAAAAAAAAATGTTTTTGGAAATTGTTTTTTTTTGAAAACTCAAAGATTTTTTCGAAACTTCGTATTTGGTGTTTTTTTTGACATTACCTTGAATAGTTAAGAAAACTATTTTCCTAAAATAAAAAAACAACGGTACCTATGTACCTCCTATACAAATGTTAAAAACCGTTAAGAAAACTTTTGTTTTTCTCAAAAATGGCTCCAAAACTTTTTTTAAAAAAATATGTGTGTTCTTAAATTAGTACACTCCACTTTCAAGCATAAAAATATTGTTTGGTGCACCTATTAACGGTACTTCCCATACAACCACTTTTCAACATTGGATGGACCGATTAAAATTATTTTTCTTACAAAAATGCGTCCTAAAATTGTTAAAAAACTGCATACTCAAATTTAAATTAAATTAAATTTTTATTTTTGAAAAATCGATTTTTCAAAACCAGTCACAGAATTTTTTTTTAATTTGAATTTTATTTGTATATTAATAATATCTTCAAAATTGCGTTTCAATTTTTTTTCTAAAAATGTTTTCAAAATTTTATACATAAAAAAATAATTTATTTAAAAACCGATCCAACAATTTTTGAATTTTTTTTTTATATATTCTTATTTATCCATGAATTCAAGTGGCATCTTTGTTTTCCCTCAATCTATAAAGACTAAGAAATATAAAAACATTTAATTATGTGTATTATGCATTATTCCCTTTTTAAGAATTTTTGCGTACGTCACTAAATACTAAATACAATGTAGGCACTCATAGATTTATATATACATATGACGTGTCTTTAAAAATCAAAAAATCACATGAATCTTATGCAAGTATATTGCACCTTAATTACAAAGTTATATGCATATCGCTATCTACCCACCAACATCCTTCATTTTCATTATTATATGTACATGTTTACATACTTAGGTTACATCAATATGTATATATATGTAGATACATTTTATTCTCCTAACTTACATAATTAAAATCCATAACTTAGATTTAAATATACATGTGTAGGTAAGTACCTATTTAACTATTCCTTTAATCATCCATTCCACAATTCATTATACTAAGGATCAAGTAAATCTTACCTACATAGGATTTAAACCTGCATAGGATAACTACACCTAACTAACTAAACCTCAAGGGTTTGGGTAGCTACATTAAAGTTGTTAGCTACAAGAGCAAGTTCGTAGGATCCAGTCGTGCATTTTATTTATCGCAACATTCGTTACTTAAGAATTGTATGAACATTTTTTTCGACATTTGAACTTGTTGGAATTCTATTTTTGATTGAATCGTCAAAACTAATTATATCTAGTCGTTACTAATTAACGTCAATTTATCCATCTAATTGCTTTTGGAATAACGAATATTGATTGGCTATATTTCTACAGTCTTGATTTTCGACATTTAGAGAGCAGTGACAGCATTTAAATCCTGAAAAAAATATGTTTATCTCGAGCCTAAATAATAAATTACCTTTATATTTATATTACAGAAGATTTTGTGTCAAAAACAATAATAAATTTAATCCCATATTGTATTCGAGATACAAATATCTGTTCAATTTTGTGTGCATTTATTCTCCTGAGTTGAGTATCAGCTTAAGCATTGTACGATCCACACAAAAAAACAATACTCCCTTATAAGCAGTTTCCTTCCCCCATAGCTGTATTAATTAAACTTCGTCAACGCCCCTACTGCCATAATAGAGCCCACCGTAAAATTTCCAGTTAATCTCATATTGAGAAAAAAAAAGAAGCAAAAGAAAAACAACCCACAAAAGACCGTAAAACCTCAATAATAGTGAATTGGTTTTTAAATGGCAAACACACACGCGCTTTACAGCACAATCCATCCTTGATGTCACCTTATGCTGTGTCCTTCGTCAAATCAGGAATTTTAGCAAAATATTAAAATAATGAACTCTAGCAGTGCGAGTTTATCCTTAACTCTTTCTTCGTACTCTATGGGAGTCTATTCAACATAGAAATTATTAGACTCGAATTGTGATCCTTTTTGCACCATCCCACTTTTTCATTCAATTATACCAAAAAAAAAGAAACTAAATATGGATCCTTTTTTTTGTGTAAGTTTTAGATAGTGAATAGTTTCAGAATAGACCTGACAATTATGATTTATGGCATCACCGCCCATCGTTAGACACAGCTTCGTTTCTTGCAAAATAATAACCGAAGGACCTCTTTATGATTACACGCAAATTTCGTCAAACTGCCTGCCTGGCTGTCTAGCGAAACTCAACAAACATACGAATATGAGTAGAGATGAGCATCAAACCCTTTCGTCCCTTTTACCAACCAAACACCAGCAGGAGAGGATTATGATCTGTGTTGCTTAAGCCTTAATCTTGTTAGTTTGGTTGTGGGATTATAGAACGAGCTGGAATGATGCATTTACACCAGGACTAAGATGTCCTTTAAAGATACTGATATCTTCCTCAGTATATGCTATTGTTTGATTATTTTGTCACTAGGCGAAAAGGATTATTCGACTATCCAATTCCAAAGGGATGTTTTTTTTTTTACTTTTTTCAAATCCTGTTAAGGGATCTCGGCTTTGGAAAGTTACTCTTCGCCCTGAGATTGTAAATGGTTGTCAATATAGAAGCTAAATTGGCTAGGATTGATTTCGAAAAATAAATAAACATTTTGGTTTGGGATTAACAGCTACTGAGTCGATCAGATCCAATTAAACAATTAACTAGGTAGCGAAAGGACGATGTTTTTTTTGGAAAATTTAAAATACCCTGAGGGATACCTTTAGGCGTTGTTGATCCTTGTAACTATGGTGCAACTGCAACAACATTATTTTTGTAATAAAATATATTTCCTTTTTTCACTAGAAAAATGTTTATTTAAACCTTGTATGAAGATGATCTAGATATGTTAACACGCACAACTGACATTTTTGACAGGACAAATATTTATTCTGGAACATCGTTTATTTTTATATGATAATTCGATGTCGGGGTAGAAAAGTCTTGGAAAAGCATTTCAATTATTGATTGCGGTTTTGACTACCCTTAAGCTGATCGAGCATAGTGTGAATGTTAGAAAAGTTGAAAAGGATATAAAAGGACATTTCGATTCATATTGGTTTTGAATTTCTGAATATCAAAATGGTAACGGAAAATAGAGTCGGGTAAAGCATTCCACATTCGCTTTGTACGGCTGAAGATGCTCTCTGTAATTGACATTATGTCCGAAGTTGAGGTCAAGAATAAGCTGATAAGTAAATGGCGTTATTTAACCGAATACTCAATCCCATAGTTTTTTTGTCCTCCTCTAATACCTGCTATCATTAACGTTAAGACACTCCTAGTTGTTGCTTATCAACTAAATAAGATTTTAATTCAATAAATTTGTCACGAAAGCCTGATCCTTTTTCAAATGCCTACATCTTATCAGTCTTTGGTCATTTGTAGTACAAGAGCGTTTCTTAGTAATCACCTTCTCCTCTCGTTATCCAGTGTCCATTTCAATCCAAATCACACCACACAGATCAAAACGAAGATGCTCCTATAGAGAACGAAATCATTTCTAAATGAGAAAAAAAAATCGAAAAGGAACAACACCAAAAACAACAAGAAAAAAAAAGATACAAAAAAAATATACAGAGATGATCCTGAGTCCATATCAGGGTAATTATGGTTAAATAAGATAGCGATCTTGTTCCATGGTGACATTTATTTATTTTATTTAATTCCATGTATTAATCTTCCAGGAAAAACGTTAAACGCTAAACATCCAGGTACAACACATTCAACATCCACTCGGATGTTATTTTGCTCTCGGCCTTTTACACTGTCCCCCGCATGATAGGTAAGGTTGACTTTTTAGTGTTTAGTGTTGCCAGAAGTATTTTTATGATTTAGTTCATCAATTAGTGGGATTGATTTATTTCTATTATGTGTACGTGTATTTATTCACAGGTTAACTAGTTTGTAAGGCTTAATTTATTTATATACAGGGTGTCACTTAATTCATGCAGAATATTTCTTTTCAAGAACAAATTGTATGGTGGAACAATTTTAATTTTCTAAAAAATTGGAAAAAATATTAAAAATCGACGAAAGGAAATAAAACAGTCTGTTTTTTTTTTAAGGTTAAAATTCCTGTCTTTTGTTTCTTTAAATGAAGTTATTCAAGTGAATAATTCAGAAATTAAAAATCAAAGTCAATATTTTTGAGAAAAAATATGAAGTTCTTTGTGCCACTGTATCCATTTGGAAAGTTGTTCGGGGCAACAAATGAAATTGGGGGAAAGAGTGTACCCACTAAGGTACTCCTCTTTACATCAGACAGCAGCGGACAAATTCTCTAAATTTGACTCAATGGCGGCTACTACAGTTCTAGTCAAACAGAACTACTTAGTGAACATGGGCTACCGTCTCCCCAGCTCTTGCAGATACATTAATTATCTGGTCCCCCAGGCTGAGGGTTGTGCCATTGGTGTAACTTCCGGACATTGTACAAAAAAACTAATAGTTGCGAATCAAAAACAATCCTCGGATAAGGATGGACTTACTGCTGACGAACCTGACAAACGAAATAAAGGCAACGATCTTCGGATCTGTACGTGGAATTTTAGGTCCCGAACAATAATTAGCGGACGCCCTAGACTGCTAAGAAATGCATAGGGATGGACCGGCAAAAAACGAATGAAAAACTGCGACATCTATTACGTCGGCTACGAAAGGCGACTTACCTGCTCGCTGGGCTAGGAAGAGAAGAAATTTTTGGTGGTATAATCAAAGAGCACAGCCTATAAGACACCACATTCGAAAATGGATTCAGGCTACCTATTCGACTTTGTAGCTGTTCCCGCATCTTAACATTCACAAAAGAACATGGAGATCTACCGATCAATCAACCAGATTGATTACATGGCGATCGATATTTTTCTAGTATCATTGATGTCCGAACGGTCCGAGAGGCCAATATTGATTGTGACCACTTCCTGGTTGTAACTGAGGAACGGCTACGCATATTTCGAACTACACCAAGAGGACAAAATACTGGGGAAAGTTTGACTGACGAAATGACATTAGGGATGCCATCTTTGACAAGCTGGATTATACAGTACCATCACCACGAAACCATTGATTTGAGGATAATTGTCTGCAGGCAAATGCAGCCACATAAGGAGCATGCAAGTCGGCACTGGAAATAAGGACAAGAGCAGCTCGTAAGGTTTACGGGCTGTAGAGAAGGGAGTAACACTGGCGCGATCGAGGAAATTGAAAGCCGTTACTGCAGGAATGGGGTGAATGCTGAGGAACACATCGTAGTAGAAACGCAGTCGATGCTAAAATGAAAAACCAAGTTCCTCTTTCAGACAGAACGAACCGTTAAATAGCCATTCCGTGACTCAAATTCAAGAAAGCTGCTGAAGCTGATTGCTTAGCCGCTGAGCTCTACAAAGAAGCAGGCGATGATTTGGTTAGGAGTATGCACCAACTCATCTGCAAGACATCGCCTGAAGAAAGCATATCCGACAAATGGAAACACAGCATTGTTTGTCCGATCTTCAAGAAAGTAGATCCTCTAACTGCCGCAGATTTAGAGGTATCAATCTTCTTAACGTCGCATATAAGATCTTCTCTACTGTATTGTGTGGATGCCTTAAGACGTTCGTTAACAAACTGATAGGTCCATTGTCCATATCAGTGTGTCCCCCATCGACCAAATGTTCACACTACAGCAGATCTTGAAAAAAACACAGGAGCTTCAAATCGATACCCACACCTTTTCATCGATTTTAAGGTCGCGTATGACAGACATCATCTACAGAGACGACCTGTATAGAGCTATGCGTATTTTTGGCATCCCTGACAAACTCGTCCGGTTGTGCAGGATGGTGATACAAAATCCACGCTGTTCCATCGAAGCTAGTAAAAACACCACCGATACATTTGATGTCAAACAAGTGTTTAGACAAGGTGATGAGCTGTAATGCGATTTTTTAAACGTAATACTTGAAAGAATAGTGCAGAATTCCCTAGTTGACAGCAGATACACTATCTTTCAAAAGTCCGTTAAATTATTTACTTACGCCTATGATATTTGCAAAATCAGAATAGCTCAGTTTGATGTTATTGAGGGCATTTTGAGTATTGAGACGAAAGCGGCGAAGATGGAGCCTTAAGCCTAAGCCCTACACATTACACCCTTACATCTGTTGAAGTTTGTCGAATATTATAGGTATACTTAAATGACGAACAACCTCACTAACTGTCATAAGTTGGCATTTGCCTTCCAGCTTTGACTTTCCATAAGAAAGAGATATTTTCAGCAATTTAATTTAGTCCTTTTTTTGTGAATCTCTTCTGATGGCAACACTTCTTGAACAATCATCATCATATCAGCATCAGAGGGGCAGGTAATTCTCACTTCATTCGTACCTACATTGGCCATAGTCCATAGCCAGATGACCGACGTGTTAGGAATTCATAAGGCCAGAGCAAGACTCATCATTGTCATTATCACCTCTTCGTAGAACAAGCATCAGAAGGGCAACTTCGAGTGGCGAATCGTTCCGAATCGAATCCCCCCGCGAATTCGAATGATGCCAATGTTTGACAAACATTTTTCTGCATTCCATTTGTAGCAGAAAGCAGAACTCTCTGAGGCATGGTAATATCTGAGACAGAGTTCGATGATTCGGTTTCTCATTTTGGCGCGCATTTTCGTCAACATTTGCGTAAAAATTCGCTGATGTCGTCGTCGATCATTAGACAGGTTAATTGGCCAGCATGTTGTTGCATTGGAAGAATCCAATATTCCCTCTTCTCGTTTAGCTCCAGGTAAAGGCTCCCAGACATGGGGCACACCTGTGGTCAGCTAAATATAGCTGTTGTGTTGTCGTGTCGGCTCGAGATCGTCGAGAGGTGTGAGGACGGTGAGCGGCGATGACGGCCAATGATATGAAACAGGACTATCATCATATAGTGTCAGACTCAGACCAGGAATCGAAGACCCATGGGCACCATGTTTTATGTTTCTGTATTCATTTATTTATGTTTGGGTATCTTGGTCTTGTCGACTATTCGAGTTAGCGCGGGTTCACATGCTCGGACTCGGACGCACTGCAAACGCACCCCATCATCATCATCTGCGGATGGCTGCGCGAGGGAATTTGTTAAATCGATTATAAAACATTAAATGTGTACTTGTCGTTATAGGAGAAACATTTATATGAACACATATTGTATTAGCATTTTTATTTCTTCTTTCTTTTTTTGTTTGTTGTTGTTGTTGTTGTTGTATTATTTTCTTCTTTAAGTCTTCGTGTTATTGGTGTTGAATTTAATATTTCTTGTTTGCACTTTTTTTTTGTTTTGAGAAACATCAGGGCATGTTGGCTTATTGAGCGTTTATAAAGGTGTGATTAGCTACATGTTGTTCCGCACTATTTGGCATATAAGGATCGGATCGGTCAGATCTCTGAAGACTTTCGATCGTGAGAAAGTACAACAAGAACATAATTTATCGGGAAACTAGCTTATGAATAAGTAATTACATTCCTGTTTGTTTGGTTGTTGAAGACCAAGCAGTAGATTAATCCAGAGGAAGTGTTATGAATATTTTGACTCGTCATAACGTGTAAATAGATAACTATTTTAATGACATTTTTGATGACGACGTGATCAGCTAAATCTCCATGGATCGTATTCTAAGATAAGAACATTCATTTATTTCTCAGTTCGAGGCATCGGGTTTTGCATCATTATAGATGTATGGCGTGCAATTTCAAATCAACGCATTAACAACTTTGTTGCAGTTTTCAATTGATAATAATCAAGTTGTACAAACTCAAAGTCTGGTTTAGTGTTACTGCAGTTCGGGTTGATGGAGTAAAGTATATATACTCATTAAGGCGCCTTCCTCTTTCCAGAAGTGTAATCGGTTTACATACCCACTTATGTTCTTTATAATAGAGGAAAAAATCTCGGTTATTCGTATAGAGTTGTAAAGAGTTGTGCTCCCAGATTATTTTGTTTATAACTAACACACTAAGGGTGTTCATGGCTGCCCAAATATATGGTAAACACTTTGTAAAAGAGTTATGAAAAGAGTAAATGAATAAATTGGGTGGCGCAACCGCTCAAGAAAAATTATCACATGTCAATTTTAGACAGGAATGGAGGTGACAAATCCGATCGGCTAAAGTGTGAAGGAAGCACTTATACCCCAGCAGAAGCTCACCCCCATTTTTTGTATTTATGTGGCATAAGTTGCGATTCCAACCCCAAACCTCTGGTGTAACAGTCCAAAGCAATAACAATTATGTTTGAGAAATAATAGTAAATTTAGAATAATAAGATCAAATTTCCTAACGGGACAGTTTGCTGCTATAATTTCTATGCTTCCACAAAGTGTTATGATGACTCATCCTGTGCGGTGTCCTTCCTGTTCGCACATTTTCTAAGGTTCTTAAAGATCTCGAACTACTCAAATTCGCTGGACGATATAGTATCTTTTTTATAGACTACTCCGTTATTCTGAACTTATTCGCAATCATTCGCCATCACTTCCAAGTAGACTATACCATCCCAAGGCTCCATTTCGACACTGCCATTCCTGGGAGGTTATATGAGAGGACATGACATCTTTGGAAAGATGAATGATTTCATATTTACACTGATCATTCAAAAAACGAGGAAGGGGTCGATGGAGGCGTTTACTCATAAATATAACTAAGGTATCTCCTTTCGTCCAATAACCGAAACCGCTATATTTTTTATAATAGTAACTGTTACCCGAACTTTTTTTTTAAATTGTAAACGCTTTGTAAGAAAAATAATGGGCATCTTTCCTATGAAGCCTATAGATTTTTTTTTTTGAAGTTTTTTTGAGCATTACGATTTACGCTTACGATATTCTTCTTCTGCAAGAACTGAGTCTAATCTTCCTCTTTTTCGCAGTATTTAGCGAAAGCAGTATTTACCACTTCCCTCCAATAAATATTTCTAGCCTTAGATTTGTTTGGTTGATTTCATCAGCGGCTACATTCCCAAAGTTTTTGGATGCATTTTTCACTAGATTATAATGATCTTTGAAGATTTAATAGTATTTTTCTGTATGTCTGGAGCTGTTATTTGCAACTATTTTTACTTGCGATATAGTTTGTCATTTGGGAAAAAATATCGAATTTGCAATTTTAATCAAACTTGACATTACTATGATTATGAAAGAGAACAATAAAATGTGTGTCCTCTATTGCGGCTGTTCTGCTGCCTGTACAACGATATACAGCCTAAGCGGCTGAAGCGATTTTATTGAAACTTGGTATTTAAGCGTTTTAAGTGATTATCTAATATATGTATGTATACCTACAATTTTGAACGGATTTCAGAAATCGGTGTTGCCCGGGCACCCGAGGCAAAAGTCTTTTAATGCAATATCTTCCAAATGAAATATAAAATTAAGAAACAAAATTTGTAAGGAAAAGGATTTATCATTTCTTTTGTCATTTATATAAGCACGATTAGCTTTCTTATTAAATTTAACAAAGAAGATTTATTATTTGTATATTTGTTTACAAACGAACTATTTTTCATTTTGAGACCCTTCGCTTTCGTTTTTTACATACGATTATAGTTAGTACAATATAAGCCAAGTTATGCAAAAAAAAAAATTTGAGATAATAATCAAACATGATATTATGATGATAGCGAAGACGAGAAAGGCTGCTATTCAAGTGCTGATTGAAAAAAAATTATACATAGTGTCGGAAAGGGTCGCATTAGTGCGGTCTTACTTTAAACCTTTAAAGACACGACATTTTGAGTTTCACGCTAACAGGGCCCCAGCATGAAATATTGCGAAGATTTCAGTGAAAGAAATTCGACATCAGACGTGTTCCTTTTCTGTAATTTATGCGGGACTTATACACATACATGAATTGACCGTCGTCAGAATTATTTTCATATGAAAGCAAAAAGGTTGCTAAGGTTTCGCAGTCAACTATCAAATTTTTCAAGTTTGCAAGTGGCACGTAAAAACTAACTTGCAAGTGTAAGCTCATGCTTTCGCGTAAGTTGTTACATGCATGAAAGTAAAACAAAATTTGGTGGGTCCCAACTTTTCATGTGCCAGCTATAAGAGTTGATAGGATTTAACACTTAACTGCCATCTTTTTCATTGGCACATGTTAAGTTTACAAAGAAAATTAAGTTTGATGTGTAAACTTTCACAGTCCCGAAATTTTTACTTTCACAAGTACTGTTTTTCTTGCGTTTATCCCATTTCACCCAACAAACAGCTAAGTTTTGCAAAAAAATATTTGACCATCAAGCCACTTTCAAACCGTTCTAAACTATCATTTGTAATATGTTTTCCAACCTTAAAATAGTTCATACAGAAAAAATACTCTGATTTTTTAAAATCAAAATCGTTAGAACCATTTTCGAGAAAAATAAGCTTTAACATAATGGCAGTTTCACAAAAAAAACTCTATACCAAGTTTGAAGGAATTCGGCCAACCCATTTGGACTGTAATTGGCTACTAACATACAGACGAACAGAATTCTTAAATCATGTTTTTTCGTCTTCGCTATCATCGTAATGTCATGTTTGATTGTTATCGCAAGACTTTTTTTGTCGGCGAATGCATAACTTGCCTTAAATTGTATTTACCTATAGCAAGTAAAAAAACAATCTCCGGAAAGTTCGTTTGTTAAAAAAAATAGGAAAAATAAGAAATCCTGTCCTTATCTTCAGTAACTCAGGCGGCCATAACTTTTCCTCACTTACGGGTTGTTTTTATGTTATGTTATTATTTCCAATGGAAGACAATAAATTGAAGTGTCATTTTGACATCTTAAACCCAAAACAAATATTTTTTTTTTGTTTCTCGACTATTATTATCGATTCGAAAATTACAGAACATGGGTATTGAACGGCAAAATAAATGAAAAATCTTTTTTTTTACAAATTTGTTTTCTTTATTTTTCATTTCATTTGGAAGATATTGCATGAAAAGCTTCGTGTGCCCGGGCAACGCCGGGGACTTTCTGGTAGTAGTCTATATTTTGGGTAAGCATTTTATATACATTATGTACATATTTCGTTATAATTTTTTTCTATTATAGACTTTCTCTTAAACGGCTCGATGGACTACGATGCAAATTTTTACATAAATAATATAATTATAAATACTACTGCAAACTAAAATTTGCGAAAATATTTTTTTGAGTTTAAAAAAAAAAAATTGTAAAATTCTATGTATATATTTCGCAAACGTATGACTATTTTTTTCGAAATTATATTTTTAAGCTTTTATTAGTAAATGCATACAATTGCTATACCATTTATTTTAGGAAAAAACTTAAAGAAATTTTGTTTTAAAATTTTTTAGTCGTTTCTACTAAGTATCTTGTGGATACGATGTGATCGAACAAAAGAGCAAGTACGTGCGATCTAGTCTTGCATTTTTTTTAATTCCGGCTTTAAAATGACTTTTCAAAGGTTCAGTATAGAGAGTTCCTTAATGGTCTAAATAATTGGTTTTAATAATTTCTATGTCAAAATAATTACTAAATTTCTAATCTCGTGTCTGATATTTTATATACATAACTCTGGCAGTTAACTTCCAATCTGTCGTAAAGATCGACCAAAGCCCGCATTAAAGTGCAAATTTCTGAATAAATGAGTTGATATACAACAAACATCTTTAAACTTTTAAACCCGATGTGTGTGTATTATATTGTTGATAAAATGTAACTAAGACATATAATTGCCTCAAACAGACATCAATTTAATTGCACATATTTCTTCTACAAAGCTGCTGAACATTTTATTCCAAAGGGCAATTAAAAGTTAAATTTATTAATTTTTTTCTTTGATAATCGTTTCGAATCAGCAATAAAAGTGTTGCAAATGTGTCTGAAAACTTGTATTCCTTCTAATTAATTGGCTCATAAATAAAGTTTTGGGAATGCAACAATTATTTAACGAAGAACGTTTATTTTTTACCTACAAACACACACACAATAAGTAACTATACCTACAAATCTACATATCGATATACATAAAATTTAAATGAATTTAGAAGATTTCTCTTTAAACGGACTTTAATATTGTCAATAAATTAACCAAAACTCCGACCGGTGTAAATTAAGTCAATTAAGATATTTTATTTTGCTTAAATTGAGTTTTGTTTTGCGTGTTTTTATTTTTGGGATTTATTTATTATTGAATTTCTTTTCTTTGTTAAAGAAATAAAATTAAATATGAATTATGACAAGACTTTAGCTATTAGCATACGAAGAATAATAATTTACCTTTACGTGGGTCTAAGTATCATTTAACTAAATTTGTTTTTGCATTAATGCGAATATTCAAAAATATTAAAAAAATATCAGTCGAAGTTAATTATCGTTTTTATATAAAATGGGAGTGTATGAGACATTTATAATACCAAATGAGATCTTTTTATCGACGGGGTACCTTGGTATGTGAATCAGACCTTAGTTGGACTTGAAAAAGAAGCTTAATGTTAAAAATAGATACTGTGGGTGTAAGGCACTATTGTACGCTCGTCAGAAGCTATCTATATATATTTTTTTTGGTGAGATCTTGGGTGTATTTCTATTGTTGTGGTAGTTTTAATTTTTGAACAAAACTTCTGCCACAGCTATACTAGATCTGATTAATTTCATCCGAGAGTCCAAGATTTATACAGTTTTTCCAAGCACTTCTGGAAGTATACTTTCAATAACTAGAATAGTTTTGGTATTCAATAAGTCTATGGCGTCAAGAGCAGACTAGTGATTACGACCAGTTATCACGTTCACTCTGTTTGATTCTTTGCTTTTCTTGTCCAAAAATAACACACTTTTCTTTGACTTATTTTTTTAGAAGATGACTCAGCAGTTAACTCGGAAGGAGTTTGAAAAATTAATTTTCTAATACCAGAAAATAACACGGTTTTCTCCGACTTATTTGGTGAATTTCACACTTAGGGACATAAGTTCATATTTAGCAGGTTAGGTCTCTTTCTGTTTGCAAGATTTAGCTATCAAACAGATTTCGATGCGTAACTTTAAGTGAATTTATGTGTATTCATGTTATGAAATCAGCAAGAGTGAAGTGGGAAAATAATAATTTGGTGTATAAAACCCTTAGTTAGTTTGGAAGGTTAAAGAATTGAGTTGAGTAGACATTCAAAATTTTAATTTTTTATGTTTTTTTTTTTTCTTCGATTCCTTATTTAAATTAATCTATGCCATCTCCATGGCGATGCTACTGCTAGGGTTCTTACGTATTATCAGAAGGTGTCAATTCACTAGAACTTACACGCAAATTAAATGATACATTGAGCGAAATTAAGCACTAATCGAACCTTTTCTTCAAAAAAATTTATTAGATATGGAACAGATTGCTGAAACTGCATTCTTTTTACTTGCGATTATATGTACTATAAGGTAAGTTATGTATTCGTAAAAAAAATGTTTTTTTCTAACAATCAAACATGAAATTACGATCATAGAGAACACCAAGAAAGTGGGTCCTCCAATTCCGTCTGTCTGTCCTCCAGTCTGCAGCCTAAACGGTTCGGTGGATTTGATTCGAACTTGGTACATATTGTTTTTTCGGTAATATGCCCACATTTTTTTTTCATTTTTTTTAAGACGACAAATAACAGTAGCTCCCATACATTTTTTTTGCCAAAAACAAAAATCTTATTTTTCTCAAAAACGGCTACAAAAATTTCTATAAAACAAAGCTATTCCTTTTGATAATTTTTTTTTTGGAAAAAAATTGTTATTTTTGGTACCTCAGGTAGAACCAATTTTTCGGTTTTCGATTTTCTCGTAAACGGTTGATTTGATTTTCTTGAAATTTTTTACGCAGAAGCTCTTGGAAAGTTGGAACACTATTGTATACCAACATTTTTCAAAAAAAAATGTTTGGAAATTAATTTTTTTTTGAAAATTCAAAATTTCGAAAACATTGGGTCATATTCGAAATTTTGAATTTTCAAAAAAAAATGAATTTCCAAAAATTTTTTTTGAAAAAAATTTTCGAAACTTCGTATTTGTTTTTTTTTTACATTAAAAAAACTATTTTTTCTACATGTTTAAATACTTAGGTTCCATCTAAATGTATATGTATTTGTATAGATACATTTTACTCTCCTAACTTACATAATTAAAATCTTTAACCTAGATTTAAATATACATTTGTAGGCAGGTACCTATTTAACTATTCCTTTAATCATCCATTCGACAATTCATTATACTAAGAATCAAGTTAATATTACCTACAAAGGCCTTAAACCTGGATAGGATAACTACACCTAACTAACTAAACCTCCATGGATTGGGTAGCTACATTAAAGTTGTTAGCTACAAGAGAAGTTCGTGCGATCCAGCCGTGAATTTTATTTTTTACAAATTCATAGCTTTGTTTATGTTCGTGGAAGAAAAGATCAGAGCAGAATAGTACAGAACATTATGGGACAGAGCAACTTAGAACAGAAAAGTCAAAGCAACAAGTAAGAACAGTCAATCAAATGTCAGTTGTGAAATCAAAAACTGGTGTTCAGTAAAAATGTTGACAGTTGTTATGATTATAATCAACTTTGCTCTTACTCAACCAGGGCAGAAACTTATATCAAATAGTTCACTGAACACCAAATAGGAACATGAAGTTCCTCACTGAAAAGTAAAAAGTTGGACTTCTCTGTCCGGAACAATAAAGATATTGAAACCATTTCGGAGCTTTTTCTTTATAAGATTTGAACACGAGACCAATATTTTTGAACCTGATTAAAAAAATTTGTAGTGTGTATGTCATCGATCTACAATAGTAAGGACTGCTGAATCGACACTAATAACTTGGAAATCTGACAATAAGTTTAGTTCTACTTAGAAGTGACCTTAATATTGTTTTAAACCAAGCTTCTAGATATACCAGGAGGTATACAAGGGTTCGCCATTACATTCTAACGTTTTTTACAAAGAATTTACGTGCAAAAATAACGAAAATAAAGGACTATCCATTTTGCGATTTCAAAAGTATAGGGCTGGAATTCGACATCTTTCAAACTAAGTTGTTAAACCAATTTTTTTCAGTTGAAAGTCTGACATTTACGAAAATGGATCGATTAACTATCGCACAACGCATAAAAATTGTTAAAACCTACTACAAAAATGGTGATTCTGCCACAGCCACATATCGCGCTTTAAGCGGAGATTATGGTTTACATAATTGTCCAAATACGCAAGCAATTGGGAAAATTGTTACGAAATTTGAAGAGATTGGATTGGTTACAGATATTCTAAGGCCTGTGCATCATTGTTTCGCTCGTACCACTGAAAATATCGCTGCTGTGAGTGAAAGTGTTGCCGAAGACCCGAATGTGTCGATTCCTCGTCGTTCTCAGGAATTAGGACTGTCTTACGTCAGATTATGGCGTATTTTGCATTTGGATTTACACCTACATCCATATGAAGTCCTGCTCACACAACTGAAGCCAGCTGAGCAGTCACAAACGTCGTAGATACGTCGAATGTGGGCTTGAACAACAGGGGGTGGACTGCGATTTTTCGAACAAAATTTTCTTCAGCGACGAAGCACATTTCTCACTCGGTCGGTATGTTGATAAACAGAATTGTTGAATTTGGGGTTCTGAGAATCCTCAAGTAATTGAAGAGAGGCCATTACATCCACAAAAAGTCACTGTTTGTAGCGCTCTTTGGCCCGGAGGTGTGATTGGACCTTACTTCTTCGAAAACGACGATGGAACGACTGTCACCGTCAATTCGGAGCGTTATGGTCATATGATAACCGACTTGTTTTGCCTGCTATTGAAGAATACGACTTGGAGAGTATGTGGTATCAACAAAACGGTGCCACATGACATACAACTTGAGTGCATATGGCTTTATTGCAAGAGACATTTCCTGGCCGCGTAATTTCTCGTCGTGGCCACCATGATCATACGATTTGACACCGCTGGACTTTTTTTTGTGGGGCTACGCGAAAGACCGTGTTTATGCAGATAAACCTTTAAGTCTTGAGCACTTGAAAACCAACATTCGTCAAGTTATGGCTGAGATACCGCCCAATATGTGTCAAAAAGTGGTCGAAAATTACCTCAAAAGAATCGATGCTTGCAACACATCGCGTGGTGGTCATTTAAATGATGTAGTGTTTCGCACATAATATCAACGTTCAAACTTTATAATAAAAAAAGAAATATGATGAAAAAAAATATTTTATATGTGTTTTATTTACTTTCACTTTTGAAACCGCAAAATGGATAACCCGTTACTTACAAAAAAAAATGAAAATTAGATTTTTTTAAAGTATTCTGCCAAATTCATAAATGTGAATGTCTATATAAACGGTGATTTTTTAAGAGCTTGGTTTTTGAAAATTAAAAAAACACAGAAACTTGTAAAAAGTGAATGAAATTTTTATTTGGATCGATAAATCAATTTCTGCCATTTACTTTTTAAAAATAATTTCACTTAAATGTTGCCCGCGGCTACGCTTCAGGTGGTCCATTCTGAAGGTCCAATTTTGGCAAACTTTTTCACACATTTCGGTCTGAATCTCACCAATGACGCGTTCAATGTTGGCTTCCAAGGCAGCAATCGTGTTTGGCTTGTCCCCATAGTCCAAATAGACAATAGACTTAACATAGCCCCACAAAAAATAGTCTAACGAGGTCAAATCACATGATCTTGGTGGCCAATTGACTGCGCCAAAACGTGAGATCAACTGCTCACCAAATTCGCCTCTCAATTGATGCATGGTTTCGCGTTCAGTGTGGCACATGTGGCACCGTCTTGTTGGAACCACATGTCGACCGAGTTCAATTCTTGCATTTTCGGCAAAAAAAAACATCTGTTAGCATCGAACGGTACCTTTCTCCATTGACCGTAACCCTGCGGCCTTCATCGTCCTTGAAGAAGTACCGCCCAATGATGCCGCCTGTCCATAAACCGCACCAAACAGTGCATTTTTCGGGATGCATTGGTAGCTGCTGAATTGCCTCTGGCTGTTATTCACTCCAAATACGGCAATTCTGCTTATTCACGTATCCATTTAGCCAAAAATGAGCCTCGTCGCTGAAGACAATTTTGCGATAATTTCATAATTTCGACATTTTTCACAGAGCACGAATTTTGATAGTAAATTTCAATAATTTGCAAACGTTGTTCAGGCGTAAGACTATTCATGATGAAATGGCAAACAATACTGAATCGAAATGTCAAATGTTCGTGGAATTTGTCATGTGTGATCTGTCAAAAATATAAACGTCAAAAACCAAGTAGCAAAAAAATCACCCGTTATTTGTGGACTAAAAATTACGTTAGATAAATGATGGCATTATATTTCCGTAACTAAAAGCCGAAGTCTGCTTTGAATAGATTTGTGAGATTTATTCGAGTATCAAATGATATTATTTTGTTTAGTTGGTAGTTCCGATGACTTTAATGAATCTCTAAGGGCACGTTCACATATTTATTAGATAAGTTATCTCGGAAACCAAACAATTCGAATATATTTGTGAACGATTCGGAAAAGTTAGCCTAAAGCAGTCAAAAATTAATATTTTTTCGTTAATTATGTATTCTTTTCTTTAAGAAATTGTTTCACACGTACAGTAAATAAAAATTACTAACGCAACAAAGTGTGATAAAAATACTTTTTATTTATTTTTGTGAATTTATAAAACATATTTATAAGCATAGAGAGAGGGAGCTCTTCCACTCTAAGTAAAAGTTCGCTTATTCGTGCGAAACTGCCAGATCAAAGATACTTAAATAAGAGATGTTTGAGTGGCTTTGTGTCAGCTGCTGTCAATTTGCCTAAAAAATAGCTTACTAAAACTTGAGCAGCGCCCCCTACCAAATCTCTGAAATTGGAATAGCAACAAGCATTAAAAGAGCAAGTCAGTGCTTATTATTTATTTAGTAATAAATAAGAACTCATTAGCAAGTGTATGTTATCGATAGAGCACTTATAACACGTGCAAGACATAAACAAGACATAAATTATCAGATTTAATTTCATCTGCGGGAAAGGGTGATACTTTAGGGCTTTTTGGCAAGAAACACATTCTAAAAATTTCAAAATATAGCTTATTGTCTAGTCAGAAAATGTCAAATTTCATAAATGGATATCATAGATAAATAACTTGACCCTAAAATTTACGATCTTACATCATTTTGAATTCAGAGTCGAGTTGACCGTTGTTCAACCAGTGCATAAAAAAGTGGACATAATCGTTTATTTTCAGTGTTTCTTTGTTGCGACGTTAATAATTTTTACCAAAACACGACTATTTACCCCAATTATGAGATTCAAAAAGGGTATTTCTGTCCATATTTCATATAACTCATTTTTAATTAACCTATACTTTTGAGCGGCATGTAAACGAAGCTTAAAAATAATTAATAGTTAAATAATGAATGCGTTCATTTTTGCAATGAAACACAATGCAAACATGCCCTTTCATTGCCACAAGATCTGATTTATTGAAAAGAAACGTCAAACACATAAAATAATTTTAAAATGAAAAATCAATTTTTTGTTTTTTCTTACTGATTTATATATATTCCATTTTATTTGCATCTTTTAATTCAAGTTTTAGTATTCTAAAATGAGTTTAATCTGAAGAAATAAAAACAAATCAATTGTAATCAAATCAATTGTTTGCATTTAGTTATTAGACACAAGTTCGGTAATACCAACTTAAAGATACAAAAAATCAGGCTGCTGCGGATCGTTTTTTTTTGGGAAACCCTACTTCACTGCCGATAGATTTACCAAAAGAACAGCTATATTGGGGACGTTCACTCAATTATTCTCAGCAATCTGGAATAACTTTCTGTTGTTGTAATGCGTGCAAAACCACATATGATGAAAAAACAGCTGCTCTCATGAAAGCTATCTTGAGTTATCCCAACAAAATTGGAATAACTAGCTATCCGAGAACAAATGTATAGAACCAGCTGCCTGCAAAATTCGTTGGTATGCGTTTTGCTTTGATTTTTTGAAAGCTTTCAGCTAACCTATCTGATTCGTCCACAGATATAACCCGATAGCTTAGTATCCGAGATAACATATCTAATAAGTGAGTGATCGCCCGCATTGATTCTTAATTGGAGAAGGCAAAATGTTAAGCCCTGGTAACAATTATGTTAAAAAAAATTGTTGTCGGTAGTATTTTTGTAAAGTTGACATCTTTAACTAAGTACACCACAACTAAACTACCAAATTTATACTATTTCTTATGTCATTTAGCTTCAACTGCACCTTCTGAGATCTTTTGTAAGCAAATCCTGTCTTCACGCCAGTTAAGATGGCTACTAAGACATCAAATATTATTTTAATGACAGAACACACCTTTTAATCACACAGTTTATGATCTTATGAATTTTTATTATTTATGGAAATGAATTATGCCCATTGTGTGTCTTCAGAAGCCTAACAAAAACCTATCCCCGATAAAATGATACAAAATATTATTTTACGACTATTAATATTAAAATTTCCCATTCCAGACTTCTACCTTGGTGATAGGTAGGTATACCAAGTTGAACTTTATAGACACAAAAAATAAAATGTACATATCAACTTCCAAATCAACCCAGTTCGAATTCGAACTCAAAATGCAAGTTGCGTACACACACACACACACACGTGCAAGTCTATAATAACTCTATTCGGCGCCAATGCTTTTATCAGATCGCATTAAGACTTAACCCACATTTAATCGCTCCTCCATGAGTAACTCCATCAGAAGATATCTCATAAAACTTCGCTTCCGACGCCACAGTGCGCGCGCCGTCCGCAGTCATTACACGCCACATGAGGTCAACGCTATATGAACATAGAGCGTGCTTCAACTGCAACTTCAATTCCATTCAAATCAGTCGCACCCACTCACAACCAAGCCAATGCCTATCATTGTAATTGCTTTAATTTGTTTTTGTCGCCTGTCGCGGCATAGAATAGTCTCTGCAACGCACTCAATCAAAAAACTTGCATATTATTCCTCAATCAATGGACACACATCAAAATATTTTTGTACTCCAATCCCATTGATCGAAATTAACCGAACTATCCGAACCGAATCTCAGAGCAGAGACAGAGACCTATGATAACATATGAGCTCCGAACAACGCAGCCGAGAGAGACAATAAAATTCCGTTGGAGATCCCAATCGAAAAAAACACCAGAACCAAACAAAATAAAAGATACATTTTTATGGATACTTAATCCACACATAATACACAGCGAACACGATCTAATCGATACCTGAACGTGTCTCGTAAAAACCTAGCCCTGTCCTCTGTCCAGAGACCCAGAGGAACACCATCCATACACTAGAAGGTACTCGTATATATAGCACTCTAGCCACAACACAGCAGGTAGATCGAATTGAAGGAGATCGTTTGAGATCTTGATTTTCTGTTGAATTTGAGCCCTGAACGATCATCAACAATCAGTTTCAGTACCCAGAGACAGAGAGAGGCGCGATGCTTACAGCATCAGAATTAGAACAATAATTCGTCTCGTTACATGAGTTACCAAGAGTTTGTTGTGGCTTTGGCTTCGAGTTGGAGTAGCCTTAGGTTTAAATAATTAATAATAAATTACACCCACATTTCGTCAGAAAGATAAATATATAGATACAAGTTTTCGAGACTGAACTGATTGTTTGTTTGGGGCAAGGGAAGTCATATATTATTTTCCAAAGTTTTTCCAAGAAATGTTCAAGTGGCCTGGTAGACCTAGACACGAAGAAAAAAAAAAACACAAAAATTATGTAATCCAATTTGGTTAAATTACCTAATTACCAGAATAATGTTGTTTGTTATTTTTTTTCTAAGGAGGGGAAAGAGGTACCTATACGAATTAAAGAAAATGTGGAGCGAGCTTAGGGTTAGGATGCAATATTGGATCCAATTGAGTTGCTGATATCATATTTTGCTAGCTTCTTAGTGAGTCCAACATTTTATGATATCCTCCTTATGCCTTTTTATGTATTGATTTGTACTAGGTATATCTAACATTTTTCGTGGAATGTAACATTTTAAAAAGGCAATGTGATTAAACTTGACATAACGATGATATTGAAGACACAATTCTCTATGTCCGTCTATACCTCTCTACGTGTTGTAATGAAGTTATAAATTCACTCAGAGTTTTAAATTGAGTGCGAGCACATAGAGTTTGCTCCGAATATGTTCCGAACAGAGCGAGCTCTTAGCACTTTTTCAAAAACAGAAAATTAACAAGCCCAACTTCTGCCGCCATTTTAATCGTATCTGATAACATATTTATTTCTTCACATTTTACTTCTTGAAGCTTCTTCTCAACAATTGACTCAGAATGGTCAGACGATTATGTACCACCAGATCAAACGAAAAATCAGAATGAAAAAGAAACACACATTCGGACGACCTTTGAAAGCTCTGAGTGAAAAAGAAACGCAAACAATTTTTTTGACAACTCAGAATCTGTTCTGAACTAAAAAAGAAAAACGCCTAAGCAGACACCTTACCAGGTTATTTATGTTGAATGTAGAAAATTGTAACGAAGCGTTACAATTTCCATTTCCAAACGACCGCCGGCAGCAATTCCACACGACGAACACGTAGCCATAACCCAGCAACAGCATGCGACCACTACCGGCCCTTAGTCATGCGCATTTACCAGAAACATACTCGAGCAACATCAATCGACCTGAACATAAACCAAACATTTGCGTTCGTCATCGTTAAAGTTCACACTGCCTCAAAGCTACAAAAATATCAAGTAGAGGTAATGAATGACAACAAAGAGGAAAAAACTTGTATACTCAATAGCAAGCTTTGATTGCGATTTTGGCTTTGCTGAGGAAAAGGGTTCTCGTTGATCTCGAGCGGCAGCCAGCTGGAAGATCAATTCCGTTTAACTTTAATTGGTACACTGGTGTGCCATTTAAGGCGGACTTTTTGGTTAATAAAATGCCCTTGGACAGGAATTAGATTGCTAACCGGTTTTCCCCTCTTACTGCTCCTGAGTAAGTTGTGGGGTTACCCGATTTTCCCTTGAACTAGCCTTGGGTAGGAATTAGATTCCTTACCGTTTTCCCCTCTTACTGCTCCTGAGTAAGTTGTGGGCTTACCCGATTTTCCCTTGGACTAGCATTGGGCAGGAATTAGATTCCTAACCGATCTTCCCCTCTTGTTCCTTCTGAATAAGTTGCGGCCGTGTGTATTTGATATTCCCTGTCTGCTCCTTCTGAGCAGAACGTGGGCCTGCCACTTATATTAAATACTGTGTTATTTATCGTAAGTTTTTGTAAAAAATATTGTAAGGAAAATACCGCAAGCAATAAAAGATAATTAAACCGAGTTCTAACCTTCTTAAAGCCCGAGTTTTATTGTGCTTTCATCGGTATACCCTGGACATCAACGAGCTCACCTCAGCTTTTGGCAAAATAGCATCACAACAACATTATCGAGTCTAACAGTAAACCAATTTATATAGGAAGGGTTTTTTTTCGTTCTTACTATTCACACTGCCCTTCTACAGGAAATATAACATGACTAGGTAAAATTTACATGATAGATGATGGGAAAGTTGAGGTCCACATCTTTAAGTTTTACATACACCAAATTGGGTTTCCGTGTTAAATCCGCTAAATCAGAATTTGTTTATTTCAGAAGAACAGTGGCAAACGGCGCCAGACGCGGTCTCTTAGCTATACAAACTCCAGAGGTAGCAGTTAAGCACTCCCAGAAGTAACCAGATTGCCAGCCAGAGGCAGGGTAAAGTACCTAGGCATCAACTTCAATGAGCTAATGAGATTCAACCCGCACTCAAGGAATTTCCCAAACAAAGCCAAATTTACCTTCCACCGCTTACATCTTCTGATTACCAAACAACAAAACAGTGATGAAGGAGCTTCAACTGTTTGAGAGGAAAACACCAAGGATCTGCACCGGCCTTCACTTTGATCGCCAACGATGGAAGAACTACTAAAACGAGCAACTCTATACTGAAACCGAGATAATTCCGCTCGGCAAGTACCTCAGGTTTTCAGCAAAGAAGCTAGTCAAAAACATTTCCAATCAACTAAGGATGATAGGTCAACCAGGACATTACCAGTTAAGGTGCGTTAAGCGCAATGGAATTCCTTAACGAGGCCACCAATCAACTCTGAAGTAGCAACCTTCTACGCTGACGCTGAATCAGCGTAATACCGCGACCCCCACACCCTCACCCAATCAATACCTCACAACAGGGAATAAGCACCCCGAGAAGAGCAGAAACAACCAATTGATATTTAAGCTCGACCGCTCGACATAACCAATATGTGTTATAATTCTTTATCTTAAGCCACTTTTGTACTTTTAGGCCCCTATGTTCCAACAAAGTAGTAATTCAAATTTGTAATAATTATGAGTTGTACGCTTAATTTAAGACAAATTTTCTTGTACTTGGTAGAAACGGGTTAAGTCAGAAATAGTAGTTTTCCGCAAAATGATATTTAAGATTGAATATTTATTTGTAAATCCAGATATTGCTTTTTCAAAAAAATTAATGATGCAGAATAATCATGAAAGTAATAACATTAAGCTATTGACAACAAAATATGAGTACCTAACTGGCTTGCTGATGACTTATCTCCATATAGCCACCTGTTTTTGTATACCTGTTAAAATTACGTTTTTTCTATGGACTTAAGTCAAGAACAGAAAATCTTTTTGTACATAAATAACTCAATTTAACTGAAAAGTAAATTTTAAAACAATAAATTAATTCAAATAAGTATTGAAATTTTATATCTGATCATCTTGTAACAAATCTGAATCATTATTTGGTGCTTCTTTTGAAGTTGCTGAAGTATTGTAAAAGTCATTCAAAACGGCTGGATCAAGGTAAAAAGTGAGCGCAAATCCTTTTTGGATTTGAATTCTTGTTTTTTTTTCAGGATATTTACAAAATTAATTATTATTATCTCTGGTTTAACTTAGAAATGCGTATCCTTTCTATTGCAACCGAGTACTTGATGACTTAAGCCCTTGGGAGAAACAAGATGTTTGAATTATAAGATGACTAAGCCTTTAAAATAATTAAATAAAAAGGAAGTAAGTCCACTTTCACCATTTATACCAAACAAATCTGAAAACTTTCTGACTTACACCGTTTGTACCGAAATATTTCTATAGAAAAGAGTAACGCTAGACTTACGCCGATATGACCAAACGATATAGAAAAAAAATATGACTTAAGCTCAATAAAAATCCGAAAACCGATTTTTTTTAATTAATCCATTTCTACCAGACACCAGAGAATTGGTTCTAATTAAATCGTTAAAATGATAAAGGATGAACTTCTGAACCTAGAGGGCGAAAGGAAAGTACCTAGGAAAACACTGCTGAGTGCGTGGAACAGGAGTTTCGCAATTTTTAACATCGTGTCGTAAATTTTGTGCTTTAGCTTTGGCTACCGCCGCGGATTTTAGCTCTATCTTGACCTGTATGAAATACCGTACTAGTTTAATTTAAGGAAACCTTGGTAGAAGCTTTCCATCGTAGCCTAATGTATGCTCTTCGGCTCGATTTTTTTACAAAAGAAGCAACAAGCTTGTGGTTATTTTTATTCACAATTTAATTTAAGAAACATTTTTAGAAACTTTTTAGAAATGTTTCTGAAATATTTTTTGAAATTTGTTTCAAAAACGTTTCTTTGGTGTGGACTGGACACCCTTAACCCTTTATACCTATTACAAACTGAGGCAATAGTCGTCACTAAATTATAAACTGAGATAGCAATTCTCACTATTGAACTACTTAGTCCTGGGCTGGGCGTCCACTGTCCACCCGGGGTGCCATGGCATTCAAAACGTTGGAGATCTAACTTGTACACCAAAGACTGTTTTAAAGAAAAAGCTGAATTACTCACAAATTAAAAAAGTCATTGTTAAAAGGTAATAAAATGGCAAATTAGCTGGCAACGAGACGAAACCAGGCGAGACTTTTGTTAGTCTCGTCAAAATCGAAAAATTTCAATTCAGTCTCGGGCGAGACTAGTCTCGTTCTTGTTGACAGGCCTAGTGCGAATAAGAATCCAAACTCTATACTGCTTTGTTTTGTCATGAGAGCTTGGTTAATTTTTTTTTCATTTCGAGTCCAAAAACACACTTTTTCGGAAATTTCGTGTTTCAAAGCGGTTACTAGGGACAACCAAAATAAACATTTTTTTTCGATTTTCAGTTTCAAGCTGTATGTGGGAACTTATATAGTTACTGACTGGAATTTTGAAACGAGACGAGACTAGCAGAGACTTTTGCTATTCTCGTCTCGGTCTCGTCAAAATCGAAAAATTTCGGTCTCGTCTCGTCACGGGTGCTTAAAGTAATCTCGCATCGGAGACCTACGTCAAATGTTCGTAGTGCAGGCGTGCTAATATTAGTGTCATCTGCTTTAGATGACAGAATCGTTCAGGTTCAGCCAGATATTGACAAATTTTTTTGGACTTAATTTGGCCAGGATTTTGTTTTGGAAAAATCATTGTACTGGAAACAAGGCTTTGTCAAACCTACATCTGCTGAAATTAATTTATGTAATTTTTTAACATCTTCGTTTTCACATTGAAATCGTTGTTGTAAGTACATACATAACTAGTTTATCGCTAACTTTTTTACGCAACTTATCGATTGTACAACTATCGATTTCGCGAGTTGACCATGGTGCGTATTTCTTTATTTAACTCGATTTTATGCAGGAAATTATTATTGCTAGTAATCACAATTTTGTTTTCTAAATTACCTACTAACGAAACCAGTTGTTCGACGTAAGAGTTAGAGTAACTCAGTAAGAGATAATGAATCTGCGTGAAGTTTTTTTTTGAAATCTTTGAAAAAATGAATAAAATATCATAAAAAGCAATAGGTACTATGTAAATTTTCAATATTATTCAGTTCTCTTGACTGCGCATCATTATTTCTTTGAAAATACAATGCAATGTTCAACGCACAATATTTTAGGCATCGACACTAGTTTTAACTTAATTTCGGATGCTATTTTCTGAAGCTCCGTTAACTGAAAGCTAATCTGAGCGATGTTCCTCACACCAAATCTTCATTAATGATATTTCAGAACCTTTTTTAGAAATGTGTCTTTCCAAATTCGCCCACATGCCACCAGATTCACCGCTGCTTACATTGGTTCCGTCACTGCAAATTGAAGAGATCTTTTTCAGAAAAACGTCATATCGAAAAAATCTTCCATTGCACAGAGAGGGCCGTATTCAGAAAAATAGTGATTACCAGAAACATGATTTAGAATTACCAATTTCAAATAGTAATTAACAGAAAACATAACAATTACCACTTAAAACAGTCCCTGTTGTACACCATATTGATACCTTCTACTAAGATAGAACTCGGCAGAAGTCGATGATGTGCTAATATTTGTGCAGCTCCCCTTATAATATTTGGGCTCGCAGTGAGTGTGAACTATAGCATGGTAGAAAAACTCACATTAATTTCATCTACTATATTTCATATCAGTGGTGGCATCTCTTATATGAATTACCTTGTTAAGCTATTTGTAAGCGAAACTGTTGTTATAATAAAAGTAAAATAAAAATTGACAGCGGTTCTGGTGTTTACCCAATTCGCTCCGTTCTACGTTGTATCATTCTGCAAATCCACCAAACATTAAACACCAAACTGTCTGACGGGCGGGTCTACCAATGTACTTTTTTTTCGGAATATCACACTTCAACAACGCTACCGGATTCGATCATCTGAGGCCGCTATTCACCATATTGTTTCCACATATAATTTTCATTATAATATGCAGTGGCAGTGTTAGGATCTTGCTCCAATCGGAGTAAATCTACTCCAGTTTTGAGACACAAAATAAATCTACTCCACCACTCCGGTTTTTGGAGATCTATTCCTGCAAAATTCAAAAAAATACCTCAGCTATGATTGTAGATGAAGTTTCAGGCGACAAATCCGACAGCAATAAATGTCTTCCAAAATACAAACAAAAATATAAAACAGAATGGGAATCCAGCACAAAGTGGTTAAAAAAAGCCAGGGTTGTTTCATGCTCTTTCAAATCCAACCTCAACCAAAATCAAATGTTCCTCAACGCAAACAATTTATATTGTAAAAATTATTTAGCCCCACAGCAGCGCAGCAGCTGATAGAAAGTGTTCCGAGATGAATTTATTAAAAACAAATTCAGAAACCGTTTAAATGTTAAGAAAGTGGAAAATTTAATATTTTCAAGATCGCATATAGAAAATCGTAAGGACGTTTTTGAACTACCGCTCTAATTAATTAAATTTGTAAGAAAATACAAAGTTGTCCAAAGCAAATTAATTTTAAAATAGTATTAATAAATACAATTAATATAATGGGTTATCAATTTTGCGGTTTCAAAAGTGAACGTAAATAAAACACATATAAAATATTTTTGTTCATGATATTTCTTTTTTATTCCAAAGTTTGAACGTTGACATTATGTGCGAAACACTACATCATTTAAATGACTACCACGCGAATTGTTGCAAGCATCGATTCTTTTGAGGTAATTTTCGACCACTTTTTGACATATAGTGTGCGGTATCTTAGCCATAACTTGACGAATGTTGGTTTTCAAGTGCTCAACAGTTTAAGGTTTATCTGCATAAACACGGTGTTTCGCGTAGCCCAACAAAAAAAAGTTCAGCGGTGTCAAATCGCATGATCTTGGTGGCCAGTTGATATCGCCACGACGAGAAATTACGCGGCCAGGAAATGTCTCTTGCAATAAAGCCATATGCACTCAATTTGTATGTCATGTGGCACCGTTTTGTTGATACCACATACTCTCCAAGTCGTATTCTTCAATAGCAGGCAAAAAAAGTCGGTTATCATATGACCATAACGCTCCGAATTGACGGTGACAGTCGTTCCATCGTCGTTTTCGAAAAAGTAAAGTCCAATCACACCCCCGGACCAAAGAGCGCCACAAACAGTGACTTTTTATGGATGTAATGGCCTCTTTTCAATTACTTGAGGATTCTCAGAACCCGAAATTCAACAATTTTGTTTATCAACATACCGACCGAGTGAGAAATATGCTTCGTTGCTGAAGAAAATTTTGTTCGAAAAATCGCCGTCGACTGCCTGTTGTTCATGCACCCATTCGATGTATCTACGACGTTGTGTGAGCTAGACTTTATATGGATGTAGGTGTAGATCCAAATGCAAAATACGCCAAAATGTGCCGTAAGACAGTCCTAATTCCTGAGAACGACGAGGAATCGACACATTCGGATCTTCGGCAACACTTTCACATACCGCAGCGATATTTTCAGTGGTACGAGCGAAAGGATGATGCACAGGCCTTACAATATCCGTAGCCAACCCAGTCTCTTCAAATTTCTTCACAATTTTGCCAGTTGCTTGCGTAGTTGGACGATTATGTAAACCATAATCTCCGCTTAAAGCACGATATGTGGCTGTGGCAGAATCACCATCTTTGTAGTAGGTTTTAACAATTTTTATGCGTTGTGCGATAGTTAAGCGATCCATTTTCGTAAATGTCAGACTTTCAACTAAAAAAAAATTGGTTTAACAACTTAGTTTGACAGATGTCGAATTCCAGCCCTATACTTTTGAAGCCGCAAAATGGATAACCCTTTATATTATATGAAGATAGTCTTTATTTTTTCAAGTATGAAACGAATGAAATTTGTGATTTATTTGTTTAATGTTTTTGTTAAATTAATTTTTTGTTACAAATACAGTTATTAATAGCTACTTTCTAATTAAATTTTGTAGGTATAATAAAAGATAATTTTAAGATTTTTAAGCCTGAAACAAATGGAATATAATGTGTGGTTTTATTTTGTAAGAAAAATTTGTATTTACTTTAGTTAAAAAAATCTTTTGTTAAATACAGTTATTGAACCCTCGAGTTCTTCTTTCGTTTTCAAATCTAGCCCGAAAAATTTCGATTTACTCCACTTTTATTACAAATCTACTCCGAAATCTTACCACCGAAGTTCTAACTCTGTGCAGTGGCATCGTATCGGGGCAAATAATAAGGAGGATACTGAACAAGTGTATTTCTCTGTTTAGAAGAGAGTTAAAGAATATCTAAAGTTAGCCTTCAGGAATGCTTGGTCCTTGTCTGTCTTTATAAAAAATTTTGCTCTCGTAGAAGAATCTAATCCGAATTATTATATCACTGGTATTGGATGTGCTAGTTCTATCGAAAAATTGTGTTTTGAAATAGCTGCGTTTTATTATCTATGGGTCTGGGTCTATATTATTTTTTAACACGTATTACATAAACAACGCGAGATCCAGGTTTCTATCTGGGTTTGCAAATATTAGTATTAAATTCGGCGAACAGAGGGTGCATATCAGTACATAACCCAGATCGTTTTATTTTCACGGGGTGAACCATATGGGTTATTGGCGATAATAAAACACGGCTAATGACGTTGTATCTTGGCTCAATTGGTGCTTAGTGAAAAAGATAATTTGTCATATTTTGAGTGAAAATAATTCACATGCAATTTGGGCTCACTTGAAGGGGTTATGTTTCACTGAACGATGATCGCAATAGAGCTATGCTTATTGACTTTTTCGTTTTCCGATTGAATGGCATATAGGTTTTAAGAAATATGTTTTCAGCTGAAGGGCATTACTTTTCATTGGAACACCAAACGAAACTGTCAACTTGTAAAGAAAATATTCGTGTAATGGCTACGGGAGACTTACATGAGTTCCACTTCTTTGATGTGCGAACTGTTTGTAAGCTTATATTTCCGTTGAACATAAAGTAGAACTTCCGGGCAAAATTGTAAGCAACCTCATGAGAAAGTGTAATAGCATGATACTACTTAATTATTTGCTAATTTTAAAACAGTTTACTAACTTTACCTTGGTTCTAAACACTTTTCAACCAATATAGATTGTGTGAAAAACTGACCTTAGATCTTACAGGCATATATACGTTTAGTTTAAGTTAGTACCTATTTAAAAAAAATTAATAATTTTTTTCACAATTCCGATACTGTACCTTTAGCGAATCATTTATGTGAATACTGTGATTATGATGTAGAACACAGCAGTTTATATGCAATTAAAATGTGGTTTATTTTTTTTTTATAAATTATTTTGTGGTATGTACATAATTACCCACAATATAGCTCATCGTTTCGTTCGGTAGGTGTGCCTGGCAAGTAATTTTTGAAAAGAAATAATAATAAATTGATGTTTGCTTTCAAGTATAATTTAGAATCAGTTAACGAGGAGGAAAGTATAATAAATGGCACATGCACATGCTTATTATGATTTTTGTTTTTTTATTTTTGTTAAATAGATCCTTTTTGTGTTGTTCTCGTTTTAAGAAGCCATCAATTAATTCTTAACCGATTACCTATCCATAAAAGTGGTTATTCGTTGGTTAAAAACCCCGAAATCTAATAGGTAACAGATTTGCAAAAAAAAAAAAAAAAATGCAAAACAATATTTCATACAAACTTTATATGATCTATTAGGTCAACAAGGTAAGTAGGGCTGTACTTCATTACAACAACACTACAAGTTTTTGATATTTATCCAGTACAATAGTGCTGTTCTTTTGGCAAAATGACATCGACAGCAAAGCAGAATTTACACACATTATCTGTGTTTTATTGGGAAATTTATCCGCCGTAAGTTTATCCGGCGTAGCATTTTACATACAATTCGCTACGGTCGATAAAAAGCTACAATAGAAGCTACGGTGGATGGCTAAATGACGTTTATTCGAGTCTCGAATTTGATTTTGTTAGTTTTGTTGGTACGATTGATAATTGGGTTGAATCTCGATGGATGTGTTCATAGAGTGTTATAATTATTAATTTCATTCGTAAGACAAATCGATCTTTTTGATTCTTTTTTTTTTATAGTTGGCCAGTTTATATTTCTAAGGTCTTAGATAATTCCATTTTTTAATAAATTAAATAAATTAAAAACTATATTCTTTGCTCAATTATTTTCTTGAGTACGTCTAAAATTCCACATATATCTGCAATTTTGCATACCCCTAATATCAATTAATCAATTTTAACAAATTTCGATTTCCATTTAGAAAAAAAAAATCAATATCTATGGAATGAATTCGGTTTTACTTATATTTTTGACTAGTTAGTCCATTGGTAGTTTTTGACAGTTAAACCAATATTCGTTTTGTGTTCAATTTTTATTGATAGTTATAAATAAACGGAGTTTGGTGAAAAAAATCATCTTTTTATTTAGATCTACAAAAAAGCAATTTGAGAAGACAAACCGCATTGAGTGAAACTGCACTATAGAGGAACTGCCCGACACTGCGCCGCAAAATATTTATTCGTATGAAATTCTAGGCGTGTTTTTTTCTAAGCCCCGGGGAAATTGGACGAAAAAAACGATGAGTAGGATTAACAATTTGCATACTAAATCCAACAACTAATCCCCGGGGGTGCTTAGCTTAAACCCAGAGAATTCTCGGGGCTTAGCTATTGGAGAGGATAAAAACTGTGCTACCAAAAACTTTTTCACAAAGTTATCGATAAAATGTATAGAAACTTCAAAACTGACATTTTGATTTTTCAGATAATTATCAATTTTGTTTGGTTTGGTTGAGCATTTGGTCTAAGTGTGTCAGTTGTTTTCCTGACGGCCATGTCAACCTAACCTAATCTACCTTTTAATATAAATTCCGCAACACAACAACAAATCAATTTTAACATTTTCGCTTTTGTATTGCCGCTATAGTTTTTCCACCTCGCCATGAGCACAACCTTCTACATCGATTTTCATTTTTGCGTATATTTTTATTATAGGTATATTAAAACTTGACTGTAAAATTATTATTAAATAAAAAAACATTTCCTGAAGTTGATATTCGTTCAATTAACAAGAATTGAATGCACAACAAAACAAAGGTTTCTCTGAGAAGATTGTTTTTGGCTGCGTTTTGTTGTACACGGGAGCAACCCAATACAGATTCTCTGCTACATCCTTGGCATACTTCAATCTTCTGGATTGTCGTCTGCTCTTGCTCAGACCTATATTCCTAATGACATAGGGACTGAGCGTCCCGCCCGAATAAGCAACTCGTACACTAATATCATGTCAACAGTGACCGACGAATGGGATAGTTTTCAAGTATTTGTGAAAATTAAATTCAAAGAAAATCACATCGGCTAAAAACAAATTCCAAAATACTTGATTTCAATTTTCAAATTACTTGATTCACATTTTTTTGTATAAATAATAATTAAATTGGTTCTTTTTATGTTATTTTAATAGAAAAGTAGTTTAAATTCAATAAATATATCGAAATTACACAAAACAAATCAACCCGATGATTCTTAGAAGAATGAGGATGAGGCAAAGAGTAATGTTTATTTTTTTCTTGCATTACAGCTGTTCTTCAAATGTCATTTTGCAAATTAATAAATAGTGCTACCAAGTATTTCACTAAGCGCCTTGGTCGTTTTTTTCAACCAATTCCCCCGGGGATTGCAAAAAAACGCACCTTCTATGAGCTATAATATCAGGCGCGCACATATGCAACTTACAGTTTTGCAACAGTTTGGTTGCTTAAGTGAATACCATGGAATTATATGAGAGTGCGCGCACATTAAAAAACTATTCAGTCCGCGATTCGAGCAATTTAAAAGTTTGTGTTCTGGCACAAACCGAACGATCGCCCCAAATAAGTTTTTCAGTTTGAATCACAACGAACTATAATGTAACTGCGCGCACATTAAATCAATATGTTGTCTGTGTGTTGGTTTATCTCGTTGATTGATTTTTAAGTTGCTTATGTGCGCGATCATCGTTCAATTAGTGATTAAACTATTTCGTTTCGGAAAAAATGCATGTGCGCGCCTAGCCTAAGCGCACTAAGCGGCAACTGAACTTCACAAAATGTGCTTTTTCCTCACTGTTTAATGCACGTTGGCAATGAACGGTATTCGCTTCACTACATGGACATGGACTGGGCATACAATTTTGTGATTCCATTGTTTTTTTTCTGGACATGTGCATGGAAATTGCAAACCAAATGTTAACTATTTGTTCCTTAATCCGCGTATGTTAAGTGCAGTATAATCTCTGTTGAGTGAATATTGCATTGAAAGCTAAACATACTCAGAAAATAAATTTATAAATTGATTTGAAAAATAAAACTCTAGCTATCGATCTACTCAGAAAATAAATAAAAGCATGAAATATAAAGGGGAAATGTAAGGGGAGTGAACAATTTAAACTACGTTGTAGTGTGCGTTCAAAACCAAGAAACATTAAAAGGAAACAAGCAAATCTCCGCCAATTGTGTTTCCTCGTGTGAAAGGCACAGACGGTTTTTAAAGCAATAAAAATTGCGCTGTGTAAAAATGAACTTCACCATAGTCTATGAACAAACCCGTTCACTTATCATTTCCTTTCTATTGGTGCAAAATGAATGTTCGAATTTAAAATTGCAAATGCAGAAAAAGTGAACACAAGAAATAGGTGTGAAACATAAATTAAATATTGGTACGTTTTTCTACTTTCTATTTTGTATGAATAAAAGCTAATTATTGTTCCTAATTTTGATTTTTTAATAATATTACTTTGCAAAACACTCTTTCATTACTTGTGACTGCTGTGCAGGTGTACCATTTTTACCAAATAAGAAAGCTACGGCCCATGCTACGGTCGATGCGTTTTTTTGGGAATTACTTACGGTACAATGGATAGATTCCCAATAAAACACACCTAATACAGATACAACAACCTGCTGTGGATAAAACTAAAAGCAGAAGTCTGCTTTGGATAGATTTGTGAAATTTATTCGAGTGTCGAATGTTATTATGTTGTTTAGTTGGTAATTCCGATGACTTTAATGAATCTCGAAGAAAACGTTCACATATTTATTAGATATGTAATCCAAACAATTCGAATATATTCGTGAACGGTTCGGAAAAGTTAGCTGAAAGCAGTCAAAAATTAATAATTTTTGGTTAATTATGTCTTCTTTCTTAAAAAATGGTTTTACACCTATTTACGTACAGGAAATAAAAAATCTCTAACGCAACAAACTGGGCAAAAAATACATTTTATTCATTTTTGTTGCTTTATAAATCATATTAATAAGCATAGGTAGGGGGCGTTCTTCCAATTTAAGTAAAAGTTAAAGTTATACTACGTTTCCATCGACCACAAAGCCGAGATTTAAGTAGATCTAGTTAAATCTCCTACAAATCTGGAGGATTTAACATACAAATTTTAATCTTCTCAGATGAAGATTTAAAATAAATCTCATTTAAATCTTCAATCGAACTACCCTATTTCCATATCGAAATGAACACTTTCATCGGGACAGTGAATTTTACTCTTCGGTTGACACAGTTGAAGCTGCCTGTCTCACTTCTACAACATAAGAGAAAATGAAACGATATATGCATTTTAAATAGTGCTGTCAAAATTAATCTACTTTTGGAGCGGTGGAAACAATTTTTGAGATTAGTAAATCTACAAGAGATTAAAGTTCAGTGTAAACGTTCTATTTGCTTATTAGTGCGAAACTGCCAGATCTAAAGATACTTAAATAAAAAATCTTTGAGTCTCTTTGTGTCAGCTTCTGTCAAATTGCCTAAAAAAATAGCTAACTAAAACTTGAGCCGCGCCCCCTAACAAAGCTCTGAAATTGGAATAGCAACAAGCATTTAAAGAGCAAGTCAGTGCATGTCCTTTATTTAGTAATAAATAAGAACTCATAAGCAGCACGTAAGTGTATGTTATCGATAGAGCACTTATAACACGTGCAAGACATAAGCAAGACATAAATTATCAGATTTAATTTCATCTGCGGAAAAGGGTGATAATTTAGAGCTTTTTGGCAAGAAATACATTCTAAATATTTCAAAATATAGCTTATTGTCTAGTCAGAAAATGTCAAATTTCATTAATGGATATCTTAGATAAATAACTTGATCCTAAAATTCACGATCTTACGTCATTTTGAATTCAGAGTCGAGTTGACCGTTGTCCAACCAGTGAATAAAAAAGTGGACATAATCGTTTATTTTCAGTGTTTATTTGTTGTGACGTTAATAATTCTTACCAAAACACGAATATTTACTCCAATTATGAGATTCAAAAAGGGTATTTCTGTCCATATTTCATACAACTTATTTTAGCTTAAATGCGATAATTTTTGCAAGGAAACACAATGCAAACATACCCTTTCATTGCCATAAGATCTGATTTATTGAAAAGAAACGTCAAACAATATAAAATAATTTTAAAATGAAAAATCAATTTTTTTCTTACTGATTTATATATATTCCATTTTATTTGCATCTTTTAATTCAAGTTTTAGTATTCTTAAATGCCTTTAATCTGAAGAAATAAAAACAAATCAATTGTAGATTTCTTGCATTTAGTTATTAGACACAAGGTCGGTAATACCAACTTAAGGACACAAAAAATTAGGCTGATGCCTAAATTCCTTTTGGACGGAAATGACGGACTGCAAAGAATGGTATCACTGCACTATCCAAATCCTTTTTTCAGTATCCCAAGCATTCATTTTGATAAATCTAAATAGTAGCCTATAAAATAAAAAAAAATAAGCCGATTACTCACACTGAAAAAAGTTATTACGTTTTATTTTTGTAGCACGATTCGTGGGCCACCCTGTATTAGCATTTTTTGAATAAGATCCTTAATTGGTCTGGTCTTAAGCAGAACTTTCAGTTTTTCTTTCACTTCTTTTATTCACCATTAAACTGAAATCAGATTCTATTTAATCTAACGACATATATTCACCGGGGTAGAGCTTACGATTTAGTATTGTTCCGAAATCTATGGGTTGCTGTACAATATCCAGATAATAGTGCACTTTATTTATTTATTATTGATGCACCTACTACAGAACCGACGGTTCTGACTCCTTAAAAAAGAAGTGAGTACACGAATAGAGTAAAGAAGGTATTGTAAAGTTAGCTCCCGTGGTGATAGGACCAGAAATCGTATATTGGGGGAATAAAATACATTTTAATTAAAAGAATAGTTGTTTGGGTTTCTTATATTTGATAAAGTTTTTCTTATTGTTGTTAAATTATAGTTTATTATTTTATATTTATTTAACTAAAATAAAACAAGAAAGAACAACTTTCGAGCCATTGCTGGTAGTTGCAGAAAACAGAGTGCATCAACTATGGTACATCCGGATTTGCCTTGGACTGAAATAAGGTTCCTCTACCGTTGTTTTATAAGCTTGCCCCTTCTATTCAGCGTTTATAAAAGGCCTTCCAGTGTAAGGATTTACAAGCTTTGACGGCCATATTGGGGAAGCTACAATTGTAAAATTAGCTGCCATTTCATATCAAAATGGTTATGTTCCTGAAGAATTCTTTGAAAGTGCGCTGGTTTTTTATTAACTGGATTTTGTTAGTATGAACAGTTAGAAGATCTGACATAATCTCAAATATGTAAGACATGGTTCAGTCGTTTTAACTACCAATTCTGGCGGATTAACTGAGGTTAACGATTGATCAAAGGTTCAATTATGCTATTGAACACCAGTTAATTCGCCGAATTCGGAACAAGTCGGAAACAGAACAGGGATTGATAGTTGGCTTGTCGACAGACTAGTAAGGGTGTTTATTTCAGCAAAGAGTTCAACATAACTTTAATCCTTAGATGTCTGGCCAGAAAATTTAAGTCAACTATAGATTTCGTACATTAATCAATAATGACTTCTCTCGCTTGAATATTATTACCTTTTTTCAAGGAAAAGCTTACGATCTTGTTCCAATTCTGAAAAACATCTACGGGAAAAAGAATACAATAGATCATTTTGCTAAAAGATAACTGATATCTCAGAGTTTTAAGAATTATTAACTTAAACTCCCAGAGTGAGCCAGTTTTGAGGACGATCTTTAAGGTCTTTCTATGAACTAGTTAAAAATTCATTAGTCAATAAATTCACACCCATATCGCTAAATTTTTGAAAATTCAATTTGTTACAGAATTAAAGTATTGGAACGAAAACAAGAGAATATTACGATATCGTATGATGCGCCCATAGTTGCTCTTCGTTTAGTTTCGAAGGAGAAGGGTGCTCCCAACTACACATTACATTTCATTTGAGTGGGAGTGCTTCCGAGCTTCTGACTATTCGATACGCTTAGCTTATGACAACATTAATGCCTAATAAATAATATTATCGAAGTTGTAAACGAAAGCAAAATATACGACGAGGCACAAACTAATTTCCATACGTCGTTTTCAAGTTTTGTCACTCTTTTTGTGTAGTGTGCAGTGTCAAACGCCGTGAACGCTTGCATTTTGTATTGTATAAGTATAAATTTGCTCGCGACTGAGAAATGAAAGGTGGCAAAACATTAAATATTCTAATTAAATAATTTATTTTTGACTAAATTAACATATGTTAACAAAAGTATAAAATATTTTGCATTTACAATTGAAATTATCAATTCAAAATAAGTTCCAGGCACTTTTCGAGCTGATGAAGAGGAACGAGCAATAGGCTAGAGGTTTGTGAGCATACAATCGACATAAAAGGGCAATGGACTTTGATAGCTGAGCAGCTGAAGAACAAGATATCGGGATGGCTGAAAAAGCTTAAGTCACTTATATTAGTAAATATACAAGAAAGTTCTAAGTCTTTGCTTTTTTAAGGTTTGACCCGATCTGATATATATAATAAAGAAGAAAATTATTCACAAACAATATACTAAGGAAAGTAAAACCAACAACTGTAAGTGGAAGAGGCCCAAGCCATTTGCAAGTTTTATCTCCACTGGAAAATGCAGAAGCAAATTTGCAAGGCTTCAAAAAGTATGGTTGAATTTTGAATTCAAGCCGAAATCCCATCCAGGTATCCCAGCCTTCAAGTCACTATTTAGAATTAGAACAATTAATTTTAATCACAAATGATAGTTTACTCAAAATATTCAAGTTTTGAACCGCATCATAGGGAATCGCAACATGTAAATGCTTATTTTCAACACTCCGCAATCCTCTTTCTTAATTCTCGTCGTTAAGGGCCAAATTATGGTTGTCAAATATCAATTCGTTGATAAACGATAGAAGGTATCATTTGATAGAACTTTTGGTATAATGGTTGTCATTTGATAGCCTTAACGCCTATTGAGAATGCTGAACAATAGACAATTGTGAATTGGTCACATTTGATCTGACGTTTGGGTTTTGCACAAATACGCCATTGTTTTTTTCTACATAAAATAAATGTTCATATTTGTTACTTATTATGTATTTGTATAAGGGAATAGAATTGTGAACAACAAGAAATAGCTAACAAGTCTTGTACAGCTGATGGAACAGCATTTAGATGTTGCCAAAGGAATGTTGAGTAACCCAACGATAAATATAAATTGGGAAGAAATTGCTCTGATACTAAACAGCCTAGGACCACCAAAAAGATACTCGGCTAAGTTGCAAAATATAAACATACATATTATGATACATGTTTTACATAATATTTAAGTTCTACACTTCAAAACCATATGATTTGGGTCTGATTTAAAGTGCAAGGTGAAGAAGAAGCTGACTCAAAACAAAGCCGAGGTATCACCAACGGGTGGATGCCCAAAGAGTCTACATCGGCTGACTGACACAGAAGAAGCTGTAAATCGTGACGCCTGGAATTGAAATCTGCTTGTTCATGCTGATTTTCTTCCTTAGAATCATTTTCAACTAAAACTAGTTCAACCGATGACATTTCATTACATTTTAAGTAAAATGAGTTAAAAAAAAACTTTATAGATAACAATATTTTTGACATCAGTAATGCCAAGTTATCAATTGAAAATTCACAATAGTCCTAAGCAAATTCACAGTTTATCAAAAAGTTTGGTAGTCGAAATAATACCGAGTTATTAATTTCGCTGATAGCTATCAAATATCGTATTGATATTTGACAACCATAATAGGGTACTAATTTTGTTATTAAATATTTCTCATTTTTCAAACATCAATCAATTATTTAATATGAAACTACACCAAATTTGTTTCCGTCCAATGATTGTTATTTTTCAAATAGTATTTGAGTTTGTCAGTTATCTATTAATTTTTCATCGCTTAAAAATCCGATAAAGATTTGTTGCGTTGTAAAAGTTATGGATTTCCCCTTGAAAAATGACACGACATAAAAAACGAGAGTCTCGAAAAAACCAGACGACATTTTGTAATAGGCATGATTAGCTTCCGATCGCTTCCAACTATTATGTAGTTCTACTTTAAGAACAAATTGTTGTTATCAATATTTTTTTATTTTGGTAAATAATTCTCTGAAACCTGACATTTTTCCCATCATAAATAGTATCCGCGTGAATTGTTTCCCATCATTTTTCCAACCAGTCAGTTTTTTTTTTCAAGAATTTTGGGAACATCTTATTTTGAGACAATAACCATTCGCCAAATTTCCTTGTACAATATTTTGATGAATTTCGTCAACAAAAGAAGAAACATTAAAATTTTATTTTGTTGTATTTTTTATTTAAATTACTCATTTTCTTAACTAGGTAATTATTATATTCTGTTTTGTTTAAAATTTTCTTCTAAGCCTAGCTCACAAAAATTTCATTTCTAAAATATTATAAAGTTAAATTAATTTAATATGTAGAGTTTTTTGTATTTATTATTTAAGCTTGATTTTTCTCATATTATTATTATTATATTTTTTTTTGTATTAAATCAAATAAACAATAGTAAAATAATAAAAAACTATATTGATAGAAGTTAAATTCAAAAGCACCATTTTTTTCGAAAAAAGTGCCATTGTTTTTTTTTTTTTTTTTTTTTGAAAATAATACATTTTATTTTAAGTTTTATACAGTTATAATAATTGCGTATTTAATTAGTGCACAAAAAGTCCAATTTGGCACAAGGTTTTAAAGGTAAATTATTTTCTATACATTTTTAAAGAAAAAAAAATATTTACACAAAAATCAAGTTTGTTAATTTTTTATGTTCTCCCTATCTCTCTCCTCTTTCTTCCTTCTACAATATTATATATCACAAAAATCATAAATTAAATTAGAACAAAAAAATATTATAGATTTAGATTATTTACAACGATACGCACAATACCAGCATGCATATGCACAGACTTTTCAGGGCTAGTTTTATTTATATTTATAGTTGTTGTTGTGTAGCGAATGTTAAGAAACAACCATTCAACAACAATACTAGTGACTTGTATCTAATTCGTCATCACTTGGACAGTCATCCATTTCCATGTCGATTAGCTCATCATCTTCCTCATCGCAGCTGGCGCCATTGTTGTTGGAGTTCTTGTCCGACGATGAATTACCCTGGCCGCCGCCACTGCCCTTTTCGTCTTCCTGCTGCATGCGTTTGTGCTTCGTGCGTCTATTCTGGAACCATACTTTCACTTGGGTTTCAGATAGATTCAGTGATTGAGCGAGTGCCTTGCGTTCGGCCCCAACAACATATTGATTGCTCTCGAAGGCGTGTTCCAATTTCAGTAATTGTGATGGCGAAAATGCTGTACGGATACGTTTAGGCTTGCGGAATGGCTGCAGAAGGAAATCTGAAGAGAAACAACAACAAAAAGTATACAATTAGTATATTTATCTATTTTGATTAAGACACTTATAATTAACTATCGGACCTAATGTATCTTTTTAGCTAAGCTGCTTATGCTTAAAATTAAATTAACGACTCAACTCTACAGGTATCACATTCAAGTTTGCTTTAACTAATTGAATTGTTAATTTTCATAAATTAACTGGCTTAATTAGTTCTAAGATTCTGTCAATATCTTTTAAATGTTCTGTCGTTGGTCTTTTGTTTGTTGCTTGTTTGTTTAAATGGTAATTCTATTTATGTCAATGGAGATATATAGATTTTGATTAGGAAATTTACATGAGATCGTAAAATATCTGCTAGATAAGATCTTTTCAAAGTGACGTGAAGAATTTTGTTAAAATTAGTTTATGATAATTTTTAAATTTTATTTCGTGTAGATAGTATGTATTTTGGTGGCAGGTAGCGAACTAACTGACTTTTTAGTGAAGTGACTTACCTACTGAGGAAGTATTTTATGTGCAAATTTTAGTCACATTTTACCAATAAGTTATTACTTTGCCAAAATTCAAATGATGCATTGAGTGACAGGATTTATGCATTTGCGAAAATATATGTTTGGAGAAGAACTCTTTAGCTTGTCGTGGCTATAGACTATCAACTTGGTTTTTGTTGATAATTGTAATTCTCTTAAGGAGTTTAAACTACTTTTAAAAATTTAAATAAAAATAAAACATGTATCCATGTAGATGAATGACTAACAATGTTAAACGGGAAATTTAAAGATGAAAATAGAAAATGTTAATGATGGCTATACGATGTTCATTTAATGAATCAAAAGAATATTGTAGAAGTAGAAGAAGAAGTAAAAGAGCAACAGGGAAAATAGCAATTGCCTGGCGTGTGTTCAAAATTGTCATACTTCTTCAAACTTGTTAGTAATATAAACTATGATAATTGGTAAGTCAGAATACCAGAAGAAATATTTAAACAGCGCGTTAGAACAGAATTTTTTCTTTTGATGCCAAGACCAAAATTGATTGAAATCATAAACATATTTCGGAGTAAACTAAACACATTTCCTAGGCTAAGAATAAGGACAATTTTGACATACCTCGAGACCTTTAAACAATTAACTCCTAAATACCCAAGACGTGTCTCGTAAAAATATACTTTCTGACGTCACGAAATATTAGAACTACAATACATTTTATTAAGAGGGTTAAGTTTTATTAGAATTGGAGCTAACTTAACCTCACAATACCGACAAATTGGGCTCTATTGCTTAAATTAGCTGAGCACATGACACATATATGGTCTGACTAAATAAATATCGATATGCAATATCAGAAATATCGGACTTTTAAATGTTGACAGTTAAACAGTTGCTTCTGATTCGACATGAATTTTTTTTCGGGTTGAGAATTGCTGCTACCAGGCCAACTGATACCCGCCGATTAATACCATGGGGATAACTACTAACAGGACATCTGGTATCCGTCAATCTCCCACCGGAAATGAAACTTGCCATAAACAACTTTTATAGAGAATAAAGCTCATCCAAGCCAATAGGTTCTTGAATAAAGTTATTTAATTAAAATTAAATTATATTTTTGGGAAGTTTTTGGGCAGTTTTAGGCTAGTTTCGTTTCCGGTGGCAGATTGCCGGGTATCAGATATCATGGTAGCAGTCGTCCTGGTACATCAAAACGAGAAGTTATTAAATTTTCGAACAAAAACCATGTATAATTACTTCTGACTTCATTTTGTTCTGCAGCGGCTAAAAAGTTTAAGTCCACAATATGATCTTGTTTATTAAGCTAAGAGTAATATATACATAATATACTACGTACTACAATAGCATTTATATTAAACATTAACTCTTAAGACGTTTTTGCATATTACATTATAGTAAAGTCGCCCATGGGAATGAGAAAGAAGAGAAAGTGTTTCTGAACAGCTATTGGAACAGCCCCGTGGATGGTTTCTATTGGCGATGGGTCTTTAGTTTTCTGTATTCAAATCCGATTTGCTTTCCATTGAAGCTTAATATGAAAAGAGAATGTTTTTTTTTTAAATATCGTATTTATTTTGTGTTTGAAGAGATAGTAGGTGATGGATTTGTACGTTAAAAATATAAAAGCATACATTATAATGTAGCTATAGGGTTTGTCGAATTAATTATTTATTTTAATAAAATCAAAATCAGAAAATTGACGTCTAACAAATGTCATTTTGACATGTAAATATGATGAGTGGAAATGATACGAATGGTGTAGTAACTCCACACAATGACGGTTGAAACTGAGATTTGCCTCGACTGTTTTTAAGCGAAACGATAAGAACTATGTATTTTTAAATATATATATTGGTTTACTTTTGATTGCAAATATGCGTTTGAACACTACTATTTTCAGTAACTGAAATTCGATCAGAAATTGCACCGTTACAAAGTCATATTCTATATATTATTTGTAGTTTAATCACAAAATGTCAAAATATTCACTTTGTTGAAGCATAAACTCGCCGATAGCTGTCAACTCTTCTGTGTATCAAAGTAAGCCTACTAAAAGGGAAGAATTATTAAACTTGTACAGATTTTCCTGTAGTTGAGAAACACAGAAAGTCGAAATACAAATACGCAATTCATATCTAATAGGAAACACACGCAGAAGTAATAACAAAATATATCTCTATTCTCTAAAGCTTTATTCGCATGCTGGACCAATTACCAACGAAGTAATAAATAAATGTGATTTAAAATAATTTATAAACATAAGTTTTTCAAAAATTCTAAGCAAAATGGTAGAAATAAAATTTATATTAATGTTTAGGTACTAAAATTTGGTAAAATATGATAAATTTGAGAATTACAATCTGATTGTTATACGAACTGTCAAACTCTACTCGCGTTCCACATACCATCCACACTTCAATGAATAAATTATTCGCTGAAGAATAACCTCAAAATCAGAGATTATCAGTTTTCAAATGTAATTTGCGACGTATGAAAACAAAATCCATGCGAACGAAATGTCAAAAATAGACGAATTTACGCCAATTCGTTACCCTAGGGCTCCATTTGAAATAAATGATTGCAAGAAATGTGTCATGTAGTCAATATTTTTTAAATTTTAGACATACGAATCTGTATTTATTTCTTGTCTTCTTACAAGAAATAAACAGAGAAATAAAATTTGACGTTTCATGACATCCCACATTAATCGTGCATACATTTCTTACAAAACATTGAATCTTGTTCATAGGTTGCTTATTTTCCTGTTAAATTAAAATAATTCATTAAAAAAAAAAAAACGGATTATACCTATTTTAAAGTACATAAAGCGCTTAGCGTTTCTAGGAGAAGAATGAAATTTCACAATTTATTTTTGCCCACATAGCAAAGAAATATAAATGTTTAGTAGTACTGTCTGCAATAATGGCCGAAATAAATATTTCTAATGGAGTCGCAGCCTTAGTTATTGGTCGGTCTCGTGTGAACAGACATTAAATATTTAATAAGAGCACTTGACCAACTTTCATGAAAGAATATTTTCACTCAAGCTTTGTATTGGAAATTATATTCTCTCTTAGTCCCCTTTCACACAAGAAAACTGAGTTGCCGGCAACTGGGAGTTTGTTGGCGAGAAGGGCTAGAAGTAAGGGGAATGCAAAAAATCTCCTCGGTCAACGATTTGAAAAGATTTTTTTGACGTTTTGCTTTGCATTCCAATTAGCCCAACAAAATCTTCCCAGTTTCCTCCTCAGTTTCTTGGTGCCAGTTTCTTCATGTGGAAGCTACAAGGCAATTAAAGGAAAACGTCAAAAAAATCTCCAGCAACTGGTTTCCCTGTGTGAAAGGGGACTTACTTGTATGTATGTATATCGCTCAAATATTAATGATGTAAGCTGCCATTAGACGCGAGATAAATATCTGACTAAATTGTGCTACATAAAATGTCTATGGTGTGCCTAATATTTAAAGGTCGTACATGGCCAAAAAGCTTAGAGTTTTAAAAGAGACGGAGTGACTAAGTCTGCCCACTTTTTCAGTTTTAATATAATTTATACCAAAAAAGTCAATTGGAAATACATCAAAATGAGTCATTTGAAAATTAAGATTTTACCGACGGTAAATGAATGCTTCAAATGAGTAGAAAAATTCTATGAATTTGAAGAATAAGTCTTTGGCTGTTTCGAGTTATTTATTCGAAAGTATATTTTTGGAAAAAAAACACCCTTTACATACTAGAACTAAAATATTTACAAAATAGTTTTTTTAACGATTTTATCCAAAAACTTTTTTCAGGGGTCCAAAGTCACAAAACTTAAGATTTTAATTAATTCAAACACAGAAAACACTGTTAAAAATATTAGGAAATACTTGCAATTGGAACGGACTTGACTTGCGATTTAGTTCGCGCGATTACCTACTTAGTTGAAAGCAAATAGAGGCAACGTCAAAAAATAGCAATTGTGTTCCTAGCCTAAGTTCTTCACTTTTTTAATTGTGGACAATATTTTTTGGTAGGTAGGTACTTACTTCCTGGAAATCGATGTGGGAAAATCCGTCCGTGTCTGCTCAACAGCCAGGGATACAGGGGGTAGCTTTCTCGGGGCATTTGTCCGTGATTTGGCAAGAATGGCGAATGTGGTGGCAGGCCGGCTGCTGCAGCGGCAGCTGCCGCTGGTCCCAGCACGTGTCCAGCCTGTATAGCGGCAGCCATTTGGAATTGCGCGGCAGCCAACAGGTGTGGATTGTGTGATGGAACTTGCATTTCCGGCGGGGCATTGATATATGGCGGCAGAGCTTTGATATCGGGCAATTGATTTTGCGGTGGCTGTGGAGGAGCTGGACCCATTGGGAATGGTCGAACAAGTCCGGCCGGCGGCATTCCCGGCACCATTATGGGTCCCTTATTGTAGGCGGGTGGTGGTGGTGGTGGTGCCTGTTGCTGCACTTGTGGCGACTGTTGGTGACTGATTGGTGAGGCATGCGAGGAATGTGGAGAGGTAGATCTAGGTGGTGTGTGAGGCGGTTGATGGCGGATTGGATGCGGCAGCTGGTTTGGACCGGGCGAGCGTTCACGTTTCAGGTGCATTATCGACTCCTCCGGGGTTAGCCTAGTCTGGGGCGGACTGTACGAACCACTCAAAATATGATTGTTATTGTTGTTGTTGTTATGGATGGCAGCAGCAGCGGCGGAATTATGCAGCCGATTGATGATGTCCTGAATATCATGCCGGGTCTCTAATTTCGGCGAAGTTTGTTGTTGCAAAATGTGCTGATGTAGCGCCGGATGATGATGCAATTGATGGTGCAGCAGCTGGTGATGGGTGGTGTTAGTTTGTGGCGGTGGTGGTGAGTTCGAGGATTGATTCGAGGCATCATTACCGCCAACAATAGATTCAATACTGAATCCGATTTTTTGTTTTGGTGTTGGCATCATCACAGCTGATGTAGGAACCGGCGGAATCATTTTAGTCATAAATTACCAAAATTTTGAAAATATCCCTTAATGCGCAATCTGACACAGGAGTACAATAAAAGTATCTTTTACCTTTTATCTTTTGTAATTAATCTAAAGTTTTATTTCACACAAATTTAACACAAATAAAATTGTGTTTTATTCATTTTAACACACAAAAGATACAAAACTATCTATAGGTATATGATCACCGTAGGTAAATGCACATAATCAAAAAATATAGTGTCACACGGTAACCGGATTCAAGTTATTACCGATTGTTGATAATTATTGCTGTCAAACTGTCACTTAATTAACTGACACACGATTAAGTGTGGGAGGAATGAATATTCGTCTATGATGCGGTTAGCACAACAAACAAAAAAAAAGAACAAAATTAATCCAACGGATCGCGCACGCTTGTGTATGATCTCGACGAGAGTCAGAGTCTGAATAAAACTCGAATCAGCAGTGGATTGACCAAGTGTGCTGTATGTGGGAAGTCGAGTTTTTGTCCAGTTCACAGCCACATTCACAATTCGCCATTCATGGAAAACCAGTTTTACTACATATGTAAGTTAAGCGGGTGTGTAGTGTATCTATGGAGAGTCGAAAGGAGGCAGGGCTTCGATGGAATATTTTTATTTTTTTCTTGGTTTGTGCAGTATCTATCATTAATTTCTTTTAGGGTGAGAAATAGTATAGAATGCGCATGGATGCCATTGGCCTTTGATTGACTGTAAATGGAAGTGAATTTATCCGGGAGAATTAGAGATAACCCAGGGGCGGGATTAAAGATACATTTTCTCTGCTGCATTAGTGTGAGTCTGTTTTGTGGAAAATTAGTTAGGTTCATTTGGTATAATTGTATTTTATTATAATACTGATTTTTTCCTATTAGCTTAGGATGGTTTTTTGTATGAAGTAAGTACCTAAGTACCTAGCTAGCTAGATATTGGCGAGGGGATGTATAGATACATAAGTATCTATTTATCTATTGTTCGTTAGTTTGCTCCTAATTTAGCATATTTCAAAAGAGAGTGAGTGGATGGAGTTCTCTATCTCATTTTCGTGTGGCATTTATCTCATTGCTCTAATAATGATGTTATGTGGTTGGGAGGGTTGGATGTAATTTTGTTGTATTTTTTTTTGTATCTTCCTACTTAGGTATTTTTTTTTTAATTGTTTTATTACTGTTTGTTTAAGAACTTAGAAATAGGGATTTTAGGAATTTTATGTTGAGCTCTAAGGAATATTTTACGTTGCTTATGTACGTACCTAGGTTACATAGATATAGGACGTAATCCAATTAATATTTTCTTTATGTTTTTTTTAGGTAGGTAAATGCTATACTTAATTAGGTTGGTTCCTACCTTATGGCTGTCCAAAATTTTACCTAGTTTAGTTTTTTTTTAGTTTTTTATGGAGAGAACTTCATAATTCATGATAAGAATGGCGCAAAATTTTAAACAGCCTGATGTTAAGGGCTTAGCATGATACTACTTAACAGTTTGCTAATACTAAAGCACTTTACTAATATTTTCCTAATTTTAAACACTTTTTAACTACAACCATACTAAATCTATTTTCTTAATAAACTACAGCTAAACACACCTAGTGCAAAAAAGTGAGCCACATAACTTTTTGACGTTTGTAAAAGTCAAAGTGGCATATGGATTTAGTACGATACTAAAAAAATAAAGTAGCAATTTTGTGATTTTAACTTTAGTAAAATGTTAAGAAAATAGTACGATACTAACCTGGTTTAAAATTGGCAAAATTCGGTTTTTAGCCTACTATCATACTAAAAATGATTAAACATATTACTAAATCTACCAAAATGTTGCGCCATTATTTTTTTTTTGGTAGGAATACCGACATAGGTTTATATCTCTTCCTACTTAGGTAGGTACAACAGGCACTTGATAATTTTTTTTGCGTAGCTAGTACGTTCCTATCTAAAGATACATTTTCAGACAATATACTAACTGCACATATTTTAATTTTCTCCATTTAAGCAAAAAAAAAGTCTTAAAACAGAAGTCAATAATTAATGAAAAACACATTGGTGCAGAGCAGCCAGAATGGTATGTACTTAGCAGCGTTGCCAGATCTTTTTTATAGCAAATCGGGATTTTGGAAGCTTTTGAGAAAAAAAAAATCGGGATTGTCATGTCGAAATCGGGACATTACAAAAAAATGTATAAAATAAGTTTATTATTATACTCTGTCCCAGAAAAATAGACAGTATAGACAAAATAGGACGTTTGCCTCTAATTCTCGCTACAGTGAACTGCATAAATCTGTCGCTGAACAAAGTTCTCACAGGGTTTTCGTAGTTTGTATTTTAAATGGACCCAAATATCATAGCTCTCAAATCAAAAGCACATCAATAGAAAACCAAGGGAAAAAAACGAACAATTTAAAAAATGGACACGGGTAACTCTGAAAGCACATCAATGTTTAATGGGGTTGAAAAGCAGCAGGGCCACAGACCACATTAAAAGCAATTCAGTCCACATTTATATGTGCGCTGAGTAGGACGTTTGTTCTATGACAGATGCAATGAAATTTTCTTCTATTATTTTATAGATTAGGGGCGGGCCAACAATTTTTAGGGAGAAGTTCCTTCATTTTAGTATGGTCAAAAATATGACACGCTACTGATTTTGAAAAAGCTTTCCCATCATAAGACGTGTACTGCCTATTTTTCTGGGACAGAGTATAGGTAGCTACTTGTCCTTTAATTTGAAATTCAAATTCAGGGAAAAATGATGATAAATACCTAAACATTCTTTAAAGGTATTTTATATGTGTACGTTTAAGTAACAAATTACTTGTGAATAAGATAAGTTATTTACTTAAATTCTCTGATAATGTGACTTTTTCAAAGTCATATATGTATTTGCAGAATTCTCACAAGTGTGCTCCAGATTGAATTGGATTAGATAGTGGCTTTCATTGAATTTACGGACCATTTCCGACCATTGGCCTTGCTTGAAAGAGTGTAAAATATATTACATATTAAAAAAAAGAAGTAGATTTCAATTTTTGAAAGAGAAATTCTGATGGTGGTATATTGAATGAACATTAAACGATGATATAAAATATTTGAAAGAGAGGGATGCGCTAATATTTTGAAATAAAAAGCAGGACTGGATCGCACCTACTTGCTTATATGTTCGATCACCTTTATTGCAAGGTAACTGAGCGTGTTCCGCGCGGGAGATTTAATTTTGACCTAAAAATCGGGATGTCCCGCGAAAATCGGGACGTCTGACAGCGCTGGTACCTAAGTACTTTGTGACATTTTGTTTGTCTAATCTCTAATGAAAGTTTATCGGCGGTGTAAGAAATAGGTATCTACCTCCTAAAGAAAACCTATAGGAGGTAGATAATTATTTTGTTTTAATTTGACATATCTAAAAAGGAAAAAGGTAGATACCTACCTAGTTTACCTAGGTATTTAAGTCGTTGATTAATAAATTTAAAATGCTCGATGATGGTTGGCGATTTTGAATTTTGCATAATTGCACCCGCCGCCGGCTCGGCCTCGAAAATCAGTAATTTAGCCTGTCTTAGCCTGGGGAGTCTATAGTAATTAATAAGTTTCATTTTTCTAAAATAAATTAATTAGATAATAGTCAGAATTTGTTGCTCGAAAAACTTTTTGAAAATATATACCTTGTGGTTCATATTACATGCATAATTCGCAAATGATATTCTTAGTGTTTTTTGGCACGTCGCAGACCAAGATGCATGAGCCCAATGATTGCATTTTATGCAGCGTAACCAAGTTTTTCTTGAACACCTGCGCGACTAAAGCCAAAAAGGCGATCTTCTTAGAACTTAATGTACTCAGACAAATGTCTTTCGACATCAGACGGGAATGTAAAATTATATCTTTCTAGTCCTTTAGTTTTGGGACTTAAATTTATATTTTTAGCCAATACGTGTCTTTTTAGCTAAGCTTTGTAGCTTGAAGGAGAGCAAACATCTTAAATCTTAAAAGCCATCCCATTTTGTTGTCGTTTACAGCTTCAATGGCTTTCTCCATCGACTCAACTCTCCAGGACTCACGATCTGTTGTCCTTTTATAATTATGAGGCATAATTGTTGGTTAAATTGAAACAATATTCGTGTACGTAGGTATGTCATTTTGTCCGTACCATAGTTGACAAAATTTTGTTAATAAATTCCATAAAACTGCTGTTATGGTTAATTGTGGGTTTATATTATCTATTTTGTCGTGAACTATAGATATGGTCAATAAAACTAACGGACAACTGTATAAACTCACCAACATCAAAAAAACTATCCAGACGCAATAAAAAATTATTTTCGTCTTAAATAATGTTTTGTTTTTTGCGACTACACAATGCTGTCAAATGAGACAGAATTTTCAAAGGATTTAACAAATCATCAAAGCCAACTAGTGATATTGGAGCGGATTGTATAAGTATCTATAGTAGATTTCAAGATAAGAGAAGTATGCTATTTTGTCCGTATATCATTTTTGACGTAATTCCCTTAGGTATAATATTTTTCCAAGAGCAATTTAAAAAATATTTATGTATTTCATCTTAGACATAGGTAGTTCCTATCATTTTAAACAAAAAAGATAAAGCGTTTAATTATCTTTTTGGTTAAATCAAAATATTTACTAGAATTCCGTTCTTGGGTAAAATATCACACAGCAAACTTAAAAACATTAATAAATTAAAATGAATAAAACAAACAACCACATAGTTCAGCGTGAGTTAAGTTTAACTCCTTAACAGTTGCTCTTGCATCCACCAGGGCATTCAAAAACCTTTTCAGCTGATGTAAACCCAAAATAGAGTTCACTGTACAAGGCTTCACAATTCTGACATTTCCTCATATCATCCATGCCATGACCGTCAGCTGCGTTAGCATAATTTTGCTTTCGATCGCATAGCATAGACTTTAATGTTGAAGGTTTCGGTGATTCATTCTTGTCAATGAACAAATTTTTTGTCACTTGCTGACTCTTAAGCCTTTAAGTTCAGAGCCTTTTTTCCTAGCGTTTTATTAGTTTTTATTTTAGGAGTTGTCAATAGTTTTTAAACTGGAGATTTTTTGACTTGGACTCCACAGCTTGTAGCATTGTAGCTAGTCCAAATGCTGGATTTGGCTCTGTTACGACAGCGACACTCGCATTTTCAATTAAAGTCGAAAGAGGCAAGTCTATTCCACAGTACACATAATAAGGTAGATAATATATTGCACATGTTTACAAAATTTGGTTATCATAATTCAAAAATTCGGGTGTCATATTTGGCAAAATGTCTCTGAGATTTGACATTTTCACATACAAATAGGGATGGGTCAATATTTCAGTAAGATGTGTTAAGTAGAGGCAACAGTAGATCAAAAATAGCTGTTATTCAAATAACGTTTGAAGTTTATAAATTTGTATTTTGATCAAACCAAACAAGTGATGAATAATTAATTTTTAAATGGTAGTGGAAAATAGTTTATTAAAATTGTTATTTCACTGACAATTTTTGTTCCATAATTGTTATTTCAGTAACAGGAATTTATAACTGTTATTTAAAAGTAGCAGTAACACGATTGTCCCTGAGTTTTGACACATGCGCGAACTTGAACAAAAATGAAAATCGGAATGCATAACCTTTATTATGTGTACTGTGAGTCGATTCAGCATCTGAAACTGGCGCGACCGTAGAGCCGTTTATATTTTCGTCTTACGCTGAGTCTTGGAATGGTATTTCGGAAAAGAGCTGATGTAGCAAATGCTATTTCCGATATCAATTCTGTGTCGAAGGGATACAAGCTGAAGGGATACAATCCTGAAGTGATATTTTTGTACGTCATACATTTGCACTCTAAAAATAAATCGTGTAATTTTACTATCATAAAGCGAGGAAACTAGTTGCCTACCATAATTGTAGTATTTTTACACATGTATTAATTCTAAATATTTAATGTGTAAATGTTAAATATTTTATGTATAATTTCAAATAAAGGTTTAGTGTAAAAATGTGTATTTCTACACCTATGATGTTTAAACTTAATGTAAATATACATTATTTATGTTTGAAATTCAACAGAAGTTAGGCTTTTAAATATCTAACATTTTTCAAGTCATTCTTTTCTTAATATGTAAATTTACACAAAATTTAAAGCTTGTGTGCACATGTATGTTGCTTAAAAATATGTACAAATTAACACAAATAAATAGTTCCTTAGAATAATACTAAGCATAATTTTATCACCGTTTTCATTTTTATACATTTTTACTTTATTTAGGTATTTAAAAAAAACTGTGATTCGTGGGTTTCTCATAAAAGTATAGCTTCGTCTCCTAAAAATCAATTTATTTATTTGTTCATTTGTACTTTCTAGTGTAGAACTTTTTTTTCTTAAACGATTATTGGAGGGCAAAACATTTTATGTCTGATACTCTGATTACGAATGACATGAACTTGCAAACACATAAAATTTTTAACTTACATCAAAGATCAAATGGTAGTAAATATAAGCATTGAATGTTATATACAAACACTTTATAACAACACATAAAGTTCATAAGGTGTTTGAATTTAAACAATGTTAGTTTAATTATAAACATTGTGGGTTTAAGCATTATTAGTTTAACATTAAACAATCGTGATTGAAAGGTACACAGAGGGTGAAAATTTACAACAAATGTTTGTAATATCCAACATAATTTGTTCAATTTCTTTTTTTACCTATTGTCATGTGTATAAATACGCAACTTGCCTACTCTTACACTAAAAATTACATACAATTTCATAGTAAATTTAAACGCAGTTTTTAAAGTGTGGACCAAACGTTCGATAAAATGACGCTAAGACTTGTTTCGTTCAATTTTCTTTCGGGATCCTTTGCGCTGTTGCAGTGAATCTTAACAATTCTTGGTCCCAGTGGTGCTCAAAAGACTGATATACGGCTTTGTCCAGAGGTTGGAGTTCGTGTGTCGTATTCATTTGTACTTAATGTACAAAATATGTAGATGTAATTGTATAAATATGTGTATTTATTATAAATACTTATTTTGAATTTAATTTATTGAACATTTTATTGTTTTGATTTGTTTGTTTACATTTTCTTTGCTTATGTATGTAAACGGTGATTTTTTAAGAGCTTGGTTTTTGAAAATTCAAAAAAACACAGAAACTTATAAAAATTGAATGAAATTTTTATTTGGATCGATAAATCAATTTCTGCCATTTACTTTTTAAAAATAATTTTACTTAAATGTTACCCTCGGCTACGCTTCAGGTGGTCCATTCTGAAGGTCCAATTTTGGCAAACTTTTTCACACATTTCGGCCGGAATCTCACCAATGACGCGTTCAATGTTGGCTTCCAAGGCAGCAATCGTGTTTGGCTTGTCCCCATAGACAATAGACTTAATATAGCCCCACAAAAAATAGTCTTTCATGGTCAAATCACATGATCTTGGTGGCCAATTGACTGCGCCAAAACGTGAGATCAACTGCTCACCAAATTCGCCTCTCAATTGATGCATGGTTTCGCGTGCAGTGTGGCATGTGGCACCGTCCTGTTGGAACCACATGTCGAATGAGTTCAATTCTTGCATTTTCGGCAAAAAAAAAATCTGTTATCATCGAACGGTACCTTTCTCTATTGACCGTAACCCTACGGCCTTCATCGTCCTTGAAGAAGTACGGCCCAATGATCCCGCCTGCACATAAACCGCACCAAACAGTGCGGGATGCATTGGTAGCTGCTGAATTGCCTCTGGCTGCTCTTCACTCCAAATACGGAAATTCTGCTTATTCACGTATCCATTTAGCCAAAAATGAGCCTCGTCGCTGAAGACAATTTTGCGATAAAAGATTGCGAAACACATTTTTCACAGAGCACGAATTTTGATAATAAATTTCAATAATTTGCAAACGTTGTTCAGGCGTAAGTCTATTCATGATGAAATGGCAAACAATACTGAATCGAAATGTCAAATGTTCGTGGAATTTGTCATGTGTGATCTGTCAAAAATATAAACGTCAAAAACCAAGTAGCAAAAAAATCACCTTTTATATAGCATTGTAGCTACCTACAATTTGTTGTTGCTTCAAGACATTTAGGTGTTTGAAACTAAATTCGAACATACTCATTTCACTTAAATAGCTGACTCAGTTTTTGGCGGAAAGTGAGATGAGTCGGCGAGTAAGGCGAGTCATCTCACTTCACTCGCCGAAATAGCTGAATCTCGGTGTTGGTCTGGAATCTTTAACTTGCCCAAATGTGATATCTTGTGAAAAGCCACTTTCTACAGACTTCAAGGCATATTCCACGTCGACTTCGCTCTTTTTACTTGCGATATAGGGCAATTATATAATTTTTCAAATATTTTGTTATTAACGGTACCAGGTTTTATCGATTTTATTGATTTTCTAATTTCTCATAAAAAGCTAAACGGATTTCGATGAAAATTCTTACACAAGAGTTACTTCAAATTCTAAATAATACTGCATTTCAAAATTTTCAAAAAATAGTTTTTTTGGATTTTTGAAAAGAAAAATATTTTTTATTTGAAAATTCAATATTTCGAAAACGAGTGAACGATTTTTTCTGAAATTTTGTTTTTAAATTTATATTATTAAATATTTCAAATGTTCATAGCAATTTTTTTTTTAGAAAAAATTGAATTTGTTTTATGGGAAAAATAATAAAAATGTAATTACTTTGAATGAAAAATCAGAAACAGTAGAAGAAAATATTCCTCCTCGAATCAATATTAAATAAATTACCATCTAGTAATTTAAGACCAAATCAGATATACTATTAAATGCTACATATTCAAGCTGTAAGTTACCTTTCAGTGGCATGAGAACAAAATACGCCACTTGCTCTTGTATTCTCGACTAAAAAATCGAAACTTAAAACCTTTCTATAATGATGCCATCACCAAAATATTACCATGCAACATCCTTATCTTTTTATCAACATTAAATTATCGATTTGTGTTTTCATTGTCATGTTTATGCTTTGCTCCTGCTGTGGACGACGGCCTATTCGATTACGTATACCAAAACCACAAAAACTATCAATGTTCACGTAAATCACCGACGGAGCTTAAATACATAACAAACATCAGAGAATGTATGATCAATTTCTAATAAGTCTTCGATGACTCTTTAAACAGAAAATATGAGAAATATTAACTGAAATATGCACCCTGATGCCCAGGAGAATAAAAAACCGATTATTATTTTCACGCCTCGAAGATGTACTATCTCGAGAACAACAACACAATCGAAGGGAGCATCATGGTCGGTTAAAAAAAAATTAGGGGCAATATCGATTTCACAGACGATAATTTAATCTCTTGTTAATGCTCAGCGTGTTCGATATAATGTTTTCCCTCCCAAAACTAATGGTTTGTCCCGCTATCTTTTATTATTATTTTTTTATCGTCGAGTTAAGTTTCATTGGAATCCTTGTTGATCGTGCCGTGCGTTCAGGTAATCGACGTGCGCTGCTGATTTCCTTATATCTACTTGTACGAGCATTTCAAATCAAAGAAGTCAGTTTTTCGTTTTTCTTTTTATTAATATGTCATGATTGGATTTGAATCGATGGAATCGATGTCCGTCGCTATTGTTATGGCGTTCATCGACGGCCATTGTTCTCTGAAAAAATATAAAAATGAAATATGGGGTGGCTGAGTGCAGTCCCTTGTGGCACCTCAGTGCGTGTTAATTGTGCGAGTATTTCGCCTTTGTTGTTTGTTGGTTTTGCTATTATTATAGCCCTCTACGGAGAAATTGGATAGATCTGGAAAAGCAAAATGCATCAGCATCACGCTGGGCCAATGCATCACCAAATGTGTTATTTCTTGACACCTTTTTCACTTGATAGATACATTTTTTTTTATGATCACACACAATGGTGTGTTAAAAACAAAAGTATCTAGAGGTTTTCATTGAATGCAATTCGAATTTTTTTTAGCACCGGGACATCTTTATATGAAGTAAACATTTGAAGTTAATTTTGTTTTTCAGTTTTCTAAATTCTTCATCGAATCTCTTCACTTGAAAGGCGTGTGAAATTTTTATTGGTTTTGGTGCATTATATTGTTAGAATGGGGACAAATGATGTGATTAGCTTGTATATGTATAGATTTCGCAGAAATTCTAGGTGTGTTCCTTTGTGATATAGAAAATAATTATTTAAGGATCGATCTTTAGAAAATTTTATTTAGGTACGATTCTGTGAAATGAAGTACTTGTGGTTATAATCGGACAGAAGCTATTCAATTTAGCTGGTATATCACTTACCTTACAAGAAATCACACAGGTAGGTAGGTGCTGTTAGTTCAGCGTCAGGCAAATAAATATTTATATACTGTTTTAGGATGAGATATATTAAGACTTCAAAGTATCACTACAATAGATTATGGTAAGATTTAACGATCTATAGGTAGATATTGTTGCAAAAATCGAGATACATAATAAATGTACCAATATAATGTATTAGGTATTTGTTTAAACACGAAAGAATTAGGTTTGAAATGAATAATTTTATGCTAAGTCTTTTATTGTACCAATAAAATTTAATTATAGGTAAATGCTGAATTGCGTTTGAATTTATTAACTCAAGGCAACCGTTAAAAATATAAAAAAAAAAATACATAGACAAAAAGAGACATTTTAAGGTCAATAGATATTATGTAATATATATTTTTTTTTTTTTTTAGTTTAAGCACAACTTTGAATGGATCAAAAGTGAAGTCTTTGATAAATAAATATTAAGAGAATAATCTGTTTTGAAATGCTGCAATTTTTTAAAAAATAGTAAAGTTAGTAATTTTAAGGAAACAATATTTGGAAGTGCAATATGTATTCAGGCGAAAAATTTTAAACATTTGAAACCGGCTCTAAATTGGATTATGTTTTTTTTGTATAGAAATTGTTGTACAAGAATTAAGACACTATAGTGATTCAAAAAAAAAGAAAGGATTTAAGAAAGGAAACTCACCGCGATGCACATCAGTATAGAGATTCTGAATATGAAAATGGAAGAGAAAAAGAAAGCCACGTAAGGCATTGAACATTCGTGTAGAAAATACTTCTAAACAAAGTGTTTCTGTAAATAAATATTTCCATTATATCTACTTTTATAACCTATCAAAGGTCCTTTTGGAAGCATCTATTTCAGAGGCTTGATAAGGGCTATAAAGGCATCTACCCAAATTTAATAGGTAAGGATTCGACTTAGATTAGAGTAAGTTCGGATAATGTGGAGTACCCTTAATATTTTCGGTCATATCTTTGAAATCAAAAGGTTTTCTGTTCAGATTTCGAGATTTTGTGTTTCTCTGGAGAGTTGGCCAGCATATTTACCCACTCTTGTACTTAATTCTTAATTTGTTTATATTTTGGTGTTGTTCAACGCCGGCTAAACCACTGCGTAAGCTTTTCCATCTGTCCTACTCTACTGGTCTCTTTCCGAGTGGATGGAAAGCAGCATTTGTCCAGCCTGTCCCTAAAAAGGGCGAATATTTTTCACCCGCTAATTACCGTCCAATTGCACTTGCGTCCCTTCTTTCCAAGGTCATGGAAACGCTGATTAATTATCAGCTTAAGAAATATATTGAAGAACGAAAGCTCCTCAATGACCGGCAGTATGGCTTTCGTAGCAATAGGTCCACTGGTGATCTGATGGTATATCTCAACGAGCAGTGGCACAAATCTTTACGTCGCTTTGGAGAAAGTAAGATTATTGCGCTTGATATTTCAATAGCATTTGAAAGAGTTTGGCATCAAGCTCTCTTATCGAAAATGCGTGCATTTTCATTAATGATCTCTTATCTGGAACTTCTAATCCACTTAATTGTTTTGCTGACGATAACTCTCATCTTTTCATATTCGTTTTCAGATTCACTTCCTTGTTTTTCGGATGTGGAACTGCAACGGCAGTGTATGATGAGCTCATTAAATTCTGATCTCGACAGTATTGTCCTATGGGGAATAAAAAACCGCGTATAATTTAATGCTTCAAAAACTCAGTGCTGTCTTCTATCGTTAAAGCAGAACCCACCCCACATGCCGCTTTCCATGAGCTGCACTTGCATTGAAGAAACCGATCAGCTTTCAGTTCTTGGTATGTGCATCACAGACCAACTCTTGTGGAACGACCACATATTCGATGTCGCCAAAAATGCTGCAAAGTGTCTGGGCTTTCTTCGAAGGTGCAAGAAATTTTTCTCCCCGTCTGATCTGGCTGTAATCTATAAGGCCTTCATTCTTCCAAAGCTGGAGTATAACTCGCACATTTGGGCAGGAGCTCCCAAAACACATTTGATTATTTTAGATAGAATTCAGAATAGAGCTCTAAGAATGATTGGCGATAGAACTATAGTGGAAACATTTACATCTCTAGAACATCGTCGAAATGTTATATGTCTCTGACTATTTTATCGCTATTTTTATAAACAATGTTCGAACGAAATAGCCAGTTGCATTCCTCCCCTTAAACTTTTCAACCGTAATACTCGCGCTTCAAGGAATGCTCATCAGTTTACCCTTGAGCCCAACTTCGGACGTACTGTCAAGTACAGAGATTCTTTCTTTAGCCGTACAACGCGAATGTGGAATACTTTACCCGGCTCTATTTTCCCCTCCCATTTTGATATTCAGAAATTCGAAACCAATGTGCATCAGTATCTTCTCTTGCATCCTTCCCTAATCTCCTAACGCTCGCACTGTGCTTGTTCATATTAAGGGTAGTCAAAACCCCATTTAGTGCGCGCAAATGTTTAAAAAAAAATGATATGCAAAAGTTTGGAAAAGTTGCATAATTGCCTCTTCTGAAAAGTGGCGGGCAATGTGGAACCATGAGTTTGGGTATTGTGGAGAAGTGCTCCACATTAACCGAAATGAGAAAAATTAAAGTTATTTGTTGAAATTTATTAAACACAAACAAAACAATAAATTAATTTAAGACATTGACTTCATATTTAGTAAATAAATAATAAATTCTTTGAATAATTTTAAAGGAACATACATTATTGTTTAAGATATTAAGGCCGGTTTGCTGATACGAATCATAAATATTTATGTTCAACTTTTTCCTCTGCGTCAACTGTCACATACTTAAGTAGAACTTAAATGCTAAAGTTGTGTATCAGCAAAAGGGCCTAAGTAATATAAATAATTTAGGTAAAAAAGTAATAAAAACAACAACAACAAAATAAATAAATTCTTTAATTGAAATATAATAAATTAAATAAAAGAATAATTCATAAATAATTTAATTTTAATGAAGAAATTAGACTGTATTTCCATTGATTAAAATTATTTCTGTATTGCAAGGATGTAAAATATTGAATGTAAATTAGTAGAAGATTAAGAAAAAGTTTTTTCGCTTCTATTAGGAATACATTTCGGATGAGCCCAAGCCAAATCACATTGAAGACATGGAAGTCATCTTTCTCCACTTTCGTCATCACCCCAAGACATCACAAAAATTGCATTGGTTATCTCTTGAATACGGAAACTCAAAAATTTCGTCTTTAGAATCTGCAAATAATAGAGAATGAGGGCTATCATCATCCGAAGATGAAGAACGGCGGCGGGGTTTTGACGTAGATGGTTTGTCCAATTGTTTAGCAGATTTTCCAGCTTTCTCAATTTGTTCCTGCAGTTGGTTTTTATAACGGGATGATGTCAAGACTTGGGATTCACATTTTCTTCCTTTGTTAGTTTTTGGGTATCGTCTTTAAATTGGGGGAGGATAAATTTCCATTGGAGTAACGTATTCTTCGTTATTTATCTGATTGTCAAGTTCTTGAGGTTCTACCACATGTGTCTGCTCGGATTCAGTCTCATCTGCTAAGAAATCAGCCTCCAAGAAAATATGTGTGTTAAATGCAAATATTCCACAACATTTGAAGCCACTAATTGCGACCTGTCCAGTTTGAACTTTTAGATAAGCTTTTTTAAATAACTGGGCAACGTCACTCAACACCCGACCTTTCGTTGTAGCAGAGACACAATCAATACATAATTTCGACGCTCAAGATCGATAACCTCGACGTTTCTTGTGTGGCTGTAGTGCCCAACTAAAATTAAAAGAACGGGGCAAATTCCAGAAAGTGAAGAAACCATTCTGAAAATATGGAAGCTTGAATCCAGCTAGATCTGTGAAAACTGGCCTTGGAGTCTACGGGCGCATTGTTCATAATTAGTGGATTCTTTCTTTTTCTCGGAAATATAAAGTAGGGTGGTATAAAAATCCCACCAGCGCTCATGCAAGTAACAACCGTGACCAGACCGCCACATTCTGCTGATCTTAAAGCTTCTATTTGGCGTTTCCCTTTTTTTGCCAAAACATAAGGCTGCTTGGACTGAACAATGCTTAAACCCGTCTGATGAGCGTTCCATATTCTGGATGCGCGGAAGTTATATTATTCATACAAAGGTTCCAAAATATTAAAAAATGTATCCACATTTTCTGGTACAAGACCCTTGGATATGTCCATTGAGGTTCGTGTGGGATGTGGCAAGCTTATTTCAAGTTTATGGCGTTTAAGAAAACTGTATAGCCAATCTTTTCCTGCGGTTCTATGTAGCAACGAAAATTTTTCAGGAATGCTGTTTTTTCCTGCAATTTGGAATGCTAGTAAATCATTTCGCGTAAGATCCAAAAAGCGATTTTCAAATATTTGAACAGTTCTTCTTCCATTTCTTTAGGTTAGGTTATCGCCACAAGGGTGTCTTACAAAAACAAATTATTTAATGCAAGAAGAAACTCTAAGTCACTTAATATTTCGATTTACCACCGTTTCATAAAATAAAATAAAACACAGTTTTTAAAAAAATTATTAGTTTCTTACCTCTCACAAACTTTTTCCTCGGGACCAAAATAACAACGCCAGCGACAGCGCTCCACAACAAATAATATCAAACTGCGCAAAACCTTTGAACGCTGCGCACGTGGCAGCAACTAGTGACTGGCTTTATGTTAGTAAGTGTAGTGAATATGTAGGCGCAGTGGCAACACTGATCAACCAACCAGTGCAATATTCGTTATGATATTATTGTGATACACATATATAATTTCCTTCATTTACTATTGTTATACCTATACATCTATAATTTCCTTAGATGTAAATTTTCGGTACAAGCGAAGAGAAGAATAAAGAACGATTCATTCTGGAATCGACCTCCGAGCGAGAAAGTTGTGCTTTATTTCACGTCCAAACTTCGTTTTCAGACCCAAAACAGTTTAAGTTTAAACAATAAATTAGTCGCCTAAATAAGCTAATGCATGACAAACAGACAACAACTGATTTATGCTCAGGAAAGCGAATACAGTGGTGTTCCACATTATCCGAACTTACTCTAAGAATATATCAAATTATAATAAATTATTACTTATTCTTATACATCGCCGAAAAACATTATATATATATGTATCTACATAGCAGCAATTTTGCCGATGTCGAATATTTTATGGTAGAATCTTCACACGGTGATAGGCAATGCCAGAACTGAAAGCTATTCGGTGTCCCCAATGAAAAAGTGTAACTCAATTGGTTCTGCATTAAAGACGAAGCATGGAATTATACGTTGTTTTTTATTACCCATTGGACAAATACTGTTGAGATCAGAATTTAATGAGCTTATCATGGGACTACAACGTCCGAAATCAAAACAACAAGGAAGTGAATCTGAAAATGATTATGTAAAGCTGAAAACACTATGGTCAGTAAAATAATTTAGTGGACTAGAAGTTCCAGATAAAAGATCATTAATGAAAATGAGAAAAAGAGTTGGAGACAAAACGGAGGCCTGGGGCACACCGCACACCAGCATTTATTTCGTGAATATCAGACTTGAAACCATCTAATTCTAATACAATTTGTATTGAGCGGTCCGAAAAATAATTACTCGTACTAATCCAACAAATAAGAAAATCATCGAACCAAATGGCACGCATTTTCGTTAAGGGCGATTGATGCCAAACTCTATCAAATGCTTTTTAGATATCAATTTTGTCTCACTGTTTGTTCGGTGAGATATATCATCAGATCACCAGTGGACCTATTGCTACGAAAGCCATACTGCCGGTAATTAAGGAGCTTTCGTTCTGCAAGATATTTCTTAAGCTTATAATTAATCAGCGTTTCTATGACCTTGGAAAGAAGGGACGTAAGTGCAATTTGACGTTAACTAGAGGGTGAGGAAGATTCGCTTTTTTTAGGGACAGTCTGGACAAATGAATTTTTCCACCCACTTGGAAAGAGTCCAGTAGAGTAGGGCAGATCGAAAAGCGTTGAAGAACACTTCTTCAGAACGATATGAGGGATACTTTACGGGCCAGCGGATTTGTTTATTTCAAGGAATTAAAGAACTCTAACAACTGCAAAAGTGCGAAAGAAGATACGAAATAATTTACGCTCTATCTCAAGTACTGAAGGAGTCATACATAAACTTCCTGGCAGCGACTAATTAACAATGAACTGCGCTTGGCTTTTTCACGTATGAAATTCAATTCCGAATATTTTGTACAAATGACCAAAAATTCTTACTATACCTTTGGCAAATTGTTGTATTTTTTGTTTAATTTTTGGTTATGCAAAAATTTGATTCTCTGAATGTTAACTTTGCAAGTCTTTCCATCTTGATTGAACCTATTTGAACCGGTTTTCTTCAGTGGGGCAGCGGGTAGGCTTTATAAGTCCCAAAAATTACTTCTCTAACCCTAAAAGACTCTTTAATGCTTGAATCTTGCATCATACCATGCATTTTCTTAATATGAAAAATTCAGGAAACAAATTCTCACTCATTTCATAGAGGATCAAATTTGTTACTATATCAGTTGTCAACCAGTTCCTCAATAAGTCGATGAGACCGTTCAAGTTGGCTTTACTTTAGTGGAATACACATATGCTGTATTTATAAGGTCAAGAAACCAATTTGGTCGAGTGAATTTCAATCTGATTGTTAAGAGAACTTTCAAATTCTACTCACGTCCCACATATAATCCACATTTTCAGCGCGAATAAATATTTAGCGTGCACGACTAACCTCAGTCAGTCCTTCCCAATTAATAAAACAGAAGCCATGTTAACGAAATATCAAAATTGACCAATATTGATTAATTCTCAGCTAGTAATTTAATCAATCGCGTGTTAGAAGGGTGGTAATAACCGCAGCGCTGAGAAAACTTAAGGTGTCTGACTAATTGTCAGAATTGCTAAGTCTCATGCTAGGCAGCAGAGTAATCAACTCAACCCTGGAGCACTACTCAGAAGGAAGGTATGTCAACAGAGGGACTCCACAAGGTGGTATGTTACCCACCCTTCTATGGAACACAGTGGCAAACGAATAGCTGACAGACTTGGAGGCAGAGGGATATAAGGTAATAACGTATGCTGATGATGTTACTATTGTTGTATCAGGAAAGCACGCTCCAACTCTAACAGACTTAATGCAAAATGCTCTCAATCGACTAAAAATTTGGGCAAACAAATGTAGTCTGGATATAAGCCCGCCAAGACAGAACTTGTCCTCTTCACTAGGAAATATAAAATTGCGCAACTTATACCGCCGTCAATAATTGGTACGCCACTGTCTTTCTCAGACGAAGCCAAATATCTAGGTCTCATACTAGACAAGAAGCTTAGCTGGAAATCCAATATACAAGAAAGGGTAAGAAAAGCCAAAATTGCACTCTTCTCTTGCAAAAAAGCCATTGGGAATAAATAGGGTTTATCCCCACGGATTACCCACTGGTTGTATACAGCGGTTATCAGACCGATACTTACTTATGGGGTAGCAGTATTGTGGACTGCGTTGGATAAAGTCACATATTGCGACTAATTAAATAAGGTCCAAATGTCAGCCATCTTTCGTATCAGTAGAGCACTCTGCACAACCCGTTCGGCTGCCCTAAATATACCACTTAAACTTACACCCCACGATATCTCTAGCAAACAAGTGGCTACTCTCAATGGACTAGCAATTCGATAGGCCATTCTACTATTCTAAACACATCAAAACTAAGACGATCCAAGATTACAGCCAGATCAGACAGTGAGAAGAATTTCTTGCATCTTCGAAGAAAACCTAAGCAATTTGCAGCGTTTTTGGTGACATAGAATATGTGTTCATTCCACAAGAGGTGATCTGTGACGCACATACCTATTACTGAAAGCTGATCGATTTCTTCGATGCAAGTGCCGCTCATGGATAGCGGCATGGGGGGTGGGTTCTGCTTTAACGACAGAAGAGAGCACTGAGTTTTTGAAGCATTAAATTCTACGCGGTTTTTTATTCCCCATTGGACAATGCCGTCAAGATCAGAATTTAATGAGCTTATTATAGGCTGCCGTTACAGTTGCACATCCGAAGAACAAGGAGGTGCATCTGAAAAAGAATATGAAAAGCTGAGAGTACTATCGTCAGCAAAACAATTAAGTGGATTAGAATTGCCAGATAAGAGATCATTAATAAAAAATGGGGAAAAGGGTCGGAGACAATTCTGAGCCCTGGGGCAAACCAGTATTTATTTTGTGAATATCAGACAAGAAACCGTCCGATACAGCTTATATTGAACGGTCCGAAAGGTAATTTCTAATCCAATGAAGAAGAGATTCATCGATACCAAATGCACGCATTTTCGATAAGAGAGCTTGATGCCAAACTCTATCAAATGCTTTTGAAATATCAAGCGCAATAATCTTACTTTCTCCAAAACGATGTAAAGATTTGTGCCACTATTGGATGAGATATACCATCAGGTCACCAGTGGACCTATTGCTACGAAAGCCATACTGCCGATCATTAAGGAGCTTTCGTTCTTCAAGATATTTCTTAAGCTGATAGTTCATCAGCGTTTCCATGACCTTGGAATTAAGGGACGTAATTGCAATTGGACAGTAACTAGAGGGTGAGGAAGATTCGCCTTTTTTAGGGACAGGCTGGACAAATGCTGTTTTCCATCCACTCGGAAAGAGACCAGTAGAGTAGGACAGATGGAAAAGCTTACGCAGTGGTTTTTCCAGCGTTGAAGAACACCTCTTCAGATCGATGGGAGGGATACTATCCCTGCAAGTGGACTTGTGTATATCAAAGTCTTTGAGGACTCTAACAACTGCACGAGTGCGAAAGGAGATTCGTCCCATATAATCGTTTAGGCTCTCAAGTACTGGAGGAGTCATAACACTTTCTGGCAGCGTCGAATTAACAGCGAACTGCACTGAAAGCAAATTTTCACGAGAGCTCACAAAAGGGATGTCATTTAAGATGAGCGTTGGAACCGAAGACGAAGTTGAATTTCGAATGTTTTTTACAAATGACCAAAAATTCTTACTAACTTTGGGACATTGTAATATGTTTTGCCTTAATTTTTGGTCATACAAAAATTTGGTTCTACGAATGTGAACGTTGCAAGTCTTTCTAGCTTGTCAAAACTTTTTCCGGTTTTCCTCAGTAGGGTTGGCTTTATAATTGCGGAAATTTACTTCTCTAACCCTAATAACCTCTTTACAGCTCGAATCAAACCATGCATTTTCTTTCGGTTTGATAGATGTAACCCAATTTGGGATGAAATTTCTCATTCCGAGAAGAATTAGATATGTTATCATATCTGCGCTGGTGTCTATGTCACTACTGAGTTCCTGAAGAAATTATTGAGACCGTCCCAGTTAGCATTCTCATATTGCCAAACGGTTCTCATAGGTGATTTTTCTTTAACTGTGTGTTGTTGGCATGAGAAATTTGCAGATATGACACAATAGTCTGATGTGCCTAGAGGCGATAATACATTTACCGTGTATTTAATAGGGTCAGAGGTAAGGAACAAGTCTAGAGTGTTGGCGGTTTGACCTGCAACGTCAGGGATTCGAGTTGGCTCGTCAACAAGCTGAGTCAGTTGGTTTAACTCACCAAAGACCTCAACATACCTTCCTTCGGGTGTTGTCTGGCTCGAATTGAAATCGCCCGTAACGACGATTTCAGTGCGAGGATAATGGGAAACAATTCTTTGAATGGAGTCGGACAGAGCATCAAATTCGTTAAAAGTTGAATTCCTGTCCAAATTTGGGCTCCGGTAGATGAAACATGTGTGTATGATGTGCTTGTTGACCGTGAATTTTAACCACATGAAACTGAGATTTGGGTTTGAACACAAACCATATTGTGGTTTAAGTTGGTACGCATCGTCATTTGTTATATATAAGGCGAGACCATGGTGGTGATATAATAATGACACCAAGCTATACCCAAATAGACTAAATTCCGACGGATCAGAACTTTCACCTATTTGAGTTTCACTCAATGCCAAAACAGCTGGCCTGTATATCACAGTATGAACTTGTGTGGAACATAAATTTTTCCTAAGCCAACGAATGTTAGAATAAATTTTCCAACCATTTGAAATATTAAAAAACTAGCTAAAACGCATCCGGACAATTTTCTAAAATAAACCCAAAATGCCTAAAAGGTCTGCTATCTTTGAGCAGGAAACATCTAGACTCAGTAATAAAGGTGTCTTAACTGGCAGACACGCCATAAGATTCGGCGCTTTATCAAACGACTTCTGCCGAAGTTGTATGGATGAGGAATTCTTCTGTGCTCATGTCCAGCTCTCTTCCAGGTACGTATATTTCACCTGGGAGAATACTTCTTTGACGACCCCAGTGATCTAAGAAATGCTGTGATTCACCAGATACATCGCTTCATATAAGGCTCCAATTGGTTTAATTAACGAGCAGACATCCCTTCTTGTGGTATCACAATAGACCTATCTGATCTAAGTGTGTCAGTTGTTTTACTGGCAGCCAATTCAACCCAACCTAACCTAATCAATTGTGTGGATTTGGATTATAGAGTTGCTTAGTTGTGAAAAATTAAGCTATAGCAAAAGAACTCATCAAACACTGCCAATTAACAGTAAAATGTCAAAAATCATCATAATCTCAATAGTTCAAATTTTATTGAACTTAAAACTTCGCGAATGAAAGATCTCAAGGCGTTCAAAAATTTTCCATGTACCACAAATCTCACATTTTTGATTAACAAAGATAACCAACATTGAGAACCTGACCCTAACCTCATCTAATTTGAAAGCTATAGTTCTGTTCTATATCATTAATTGGTATATTCGGACTGATAATAAAGTTATTTAGACATCATCTAAAAATTTATAGCTTAGCTCACAAATGTCACCGCTATCATTTTAAAAATAGTTTTAGATTACAGCCAACCCAGAAATAATAATTCATTTGATAATAACTTTAAAGTTCAAACATTCGGGCAAAAATAAAAATAACATGAGTTTCACAAAAATTTAAGATTAAAAAAAAAAAACTCTAATCCAAAAGACCTCATTATTCAATGTTTCTTCCAATTTTTTAATTCCCGCGTTAAAATGATTTACAGAATATAGAAACAAAATTTCATTACGTGATCCATCATTCAAAGTCCCAATAAAATTTGTAGTCAAAGTAAAAAAAAAAAAAATAGATGGCAATTCGTTACGCGCCGAGCTGCGAGGCATCAGAGCCATACTCGCGTACTCGTAATTTGAAAACATATTTCCACAAAAGTGTCAAGTCTCACTTCACGAGCGCAGACATTAAAATGTGTCATATCGCTTGTAGGATCACTCAAAATACAACAAACGTAGTTCAATTTTTTTTTTGAAAATTTTAAAACAAAAAAAAATTATTTATTAATTCTATTCGCTCGCACTTAACTTTTTACCGCGTTCAATTTTGATGCCAGAAAAACAACAAGAGCGAGACACTCGTGCAGATAAGAAAACTCATTAGCGTATAAATTTGTATTAATTCAAATCGCACGAAAAACATTCGCTGAAAACTGGTAATTACATTTTGCTACGTCCTACGTGTTTCGATAAACAAATCGAAAATCTGATCAATCATCGTTCGAATATAAATTCAATGGAAGATGTTTCGATAAAAAAAAAATTCAACTGATTGATCAGTTTGCAGCTAGACGAGATGTGTGCCTGGGGAGGTAAGCAATAAAGATAAACCGATTCGCTGAGTGAAATATGAAATTTGATGGATTTGGGTTTTTAGCGAAACTGCCAAAATTTAGAACGGATGGCGCAAATGACCTGAGAATAATATGTATTATGTTTTTTTTTTTGTGAATTATTATATTCATTTCCTGAATGAAAATGTGTTCACAATGATTTAGGTTTCATTCATAGAATTTTAAGTGAAAAATTAATAGTTGGATGCACGGAAATAGACGAACTTAATGGAAATCTGAGGTATTGGATAGAACCATTGAAGATGGAAGAAATGTTTAACTAAAGAGTGCAGACAACAAAATTTTGTTGGGCTATTTTTTTTTCTAAAATCAACAAAATGAATGAGTTTCTGCTAGGACATTTACACCCAAATAAATTAACATGATCTAGGAAAGGTTTGGGATTTATTCCGTGGACTAAGTGCGAAATGCTATATTAACAAAAAAAAAACATGTACGTCTCGGGACGTTTATATTGCTGATTTCAGACAATCACAACTCTACAAGACAATGCATCTCGTAAGAACGACATCTTTAATTTCCCAAAAAACATAAGCCCCCAGTTTCACAGTGCAAGTTTAAACTCCACTTTTGGTTTGATTTTCAGATTAATAATTTATGCGGTTTCAAATTGTCGTTTAAGCCTTGAACTGAGTTCAATTTGTAGTTGTAGTTAACCGATATTATTCTGCAGTTTAAACTTCAGTTCAGGGTTTGCATTGTTTTTGTTTTTCAGAAAATATTATGAATAAAACAAATACACAGTTCAAATGTAAGCGAGTTGTGAAAGTGATTTTGAACATTATTTTATTTTTTATTCTCGTTTCGCTATCCTATCGCTAACCAAAATCAGAATAATAACGGTATTTTGAAACAAAATGAATCTTCCCTCCCTTGTCAAGCGCACAAATCATTTGTTGTTGTTTCGGGTGTTTTTTTGTGTCAGAAAGAGAGAAAGGGGCAAGAAAAATGCTGCCAAATATAGTTATTTTTCTTAAGATCTAGTTAAACGAAATTCAACTGAACTGATGATCAGATTTAAGGTTCAGCTAGGGTAAATGAGTGGGAAGCATCGATATTCGTATATTACTCTTTACTTACTCTTTTTTCTTTTTATTTTTGTTTAATAAAGGAACAACTTATTTGGTACCATCAAGTTGGAAGAAGATACTCACCTCATCAAAATTTGCAAATAAATAGGTCTACCTACTATTTCTAACTCAACTAAGTACATAATTATCATTTCTAAATTCCAAAATCACTTTAAAGTTCAACGACGCATCCGCTATAAAATAGTTTTTATTAAAATTTGATAAGGTAGTAATGAAGTGTTGCCATGTGTCATGCTCCTTCGTAAGTCATATTATTTTATTTAAATTCCCCCAAAAAATCAATAAAATATTGTCTCTCTCAATGAGAACAATTTTAATAACACGATACTTTAATTCGTTCCGTATATGGAAGTCAACTAAAATTTTAGTGGCTACTTATTAAAAAAAATAAAACAATTTAAAAAAAAACTGTATAAGTACCATAGAGTGCTTTATCTTAATTGGTAGCAATAAAATGCACTTAAATTGCCATTTGCCACAGATTATTATTAACTATTTTATTATGGTGATAACCTCAAAAAAGAGAACGTAGAACAAAGCAACATGATGGTGCTATATTATTTATTTATTATGGTTAACGAATATGCTAAATTGGGTGTTTTTTGTGAGCGTACAGCTATTCAAAAACACTGTAGACACAAATCTATTAATGCGATAAGAGCAAACTTATAGGTTTTTGGAAAAGTTCAAGAGGCTAATAAAGTGTCCGCACAACAAGAAAATTTATAATAAAAAAAAAATAACAGAGTCATGGACACAAAGTCGTATAGATTTTAATGTGCAAGCCGCCCGTGTCGAATCAGGAACAAAACGAAATTTTGTATGTAATAAAATTTGTATAAAAATTTGATTACCTTTAATTTTATTTTATTTGTTGATAAGCTGTGTTAATGTTTTTTGAAAATAATAAACATTTTAGAGTTAAGGACCTTTGAAAATGATGCTAGAAATTAATAAAGACTATGAATAGTTATGATTTAATTCTGTAAAGATGATCACAATAAGATAAAAACAACAACTTAGGAGAGTTATAAAGTAGATATATCTGAAATGGCTTTTAAAGCTATACAGCTCAAATACACAGAGCTGAAACTGGATTCCAACATTCAAGCGGAACGATATTAATTACTGAATAAACATGGCGTATTCCTACGGTGACCATATTTTAAAATGTTAAATAATAAACAAAAAAATGTAAACACCTTTCTGTTTTATTATATTTAATTTTTTTAAATATCTCTATAAAAAAAAACAGATCAAAGATTCAGTCTTTGCTTAAGTGAATTAAAATTAATATTACAGAAGGAACTCTTAGTCATATGTATGTGTATTTAGCAAAATTATTAAATAAATAAAATTCAGTCCTTACTCTAACTATATGTTTGAGTAAATCAACGCTTAAGCACTAAATAAGTATCCTCATTATTTAAAACAGGAATCTTATGAATCTAATATTTATTTGTTAACATATAAGAATAGATGGATAGATAGAAGTATAGATTCGTTTAATCAAATCTGATTTTTGTTTTAAATATTCTCTAAACTAAAAAAATATATTTACATAACAAGTCAACGATTAGCTTTGTTCCATGTCATTAACGATCTACACGATGTAACAATCTCCCCGCTCGTTAAGTATTTAGGGCGAGTATCTCTATGGTCCTCATCGAAGTCTTCCGGTACGTTGAGGCACGATCGTTGGAGATCTTGGCTGGAAGCTTGGCACTTGTCTGAGCTGTTGCTTCATTGTAATTGTGACTGGAGTGGACGGCACTGGATCTGTATCTGGATTTGGCGAATCTTCGTAGAAAGGAATTCGTCTTTCGGAATTTATTTCTTGCTTTGAATTTAGAATTGTTGAAGTATATGGTTTGAGTTGGTCGATGTGTCTTTTATGTCTATCTCCCTTGTGTTCGACTTCATAGTGTAAGTTTCCAAGTTTGGTAACCATTGTTCCTGGTAACCATGGAGAAGTTGAGGAACTGTATGAACGGAACAACACTTGTTGATTTGGCTCTAATATTCTGAGTTGTTGAAGAACTCCGGGTTCCTGCTTAGCTAAGATTTTCAATTTGAATTCCGGTCGTAAACAGTCCAAGCCAGTTCTTATTACTCGACCTAAAAAGAGTAATGATGGAGGTTGTCTGATGAGGTGCTTTATGGTACTGAATTAGAAATTTGTTGATGCAATGTTGAAGGTTAGACGAATTTGCTCCAGATAGTAGAAGAGATCTTTTAACAGTTTGAACACATCGCTCAGCTTGGCCGTTGGTCGAAGGATGATAGGCTGTGGTTCGCTTATGAAAACGAACACCTTGTATTTTCAAAAACTGTTGAAACGTTTCCGAACAAAATTGTGGTCCGTTGTCCGAAACGATGGTAGTAGGAACTCCAAATGTTGAGAAGATTCATTCGAATATTTTGCATGTGGTTTCGGTAGTAGTAGATGTTGTTATTTTAACTTGAGTTTATTTGGAGTAAGTGTCGACTTTTATAAGCAAGTATTTACCCTGAACTGGGCCAGCATAATCGATATGGACTCTCTCCCATGGAGAGATGGATGGAGTGGATGGATACTCCCAGTGATGAATGTTGTATTTCGGAGGCAATTTGGAGTGTGTAAGGCAATCTGTACATGACTTTGCTAGTTAAATAGTAGTAGTAGATTAAAAAATCTCAACAAAATCTTGACTTCTTTAAGTTAATAAAAAATTCTTCTGAGCTTTTATTCAAGCGTTCTTATTTTTTTGACCAGCAAATTTTGTAGTTGCAATCTACAAAGTTCATAATATTACAAATACCTTTTGTTTAATCACAAGATCATACGTTGAATAGATTGAAAATATATAAACCGTTACAATAACACACCAATTTGTCCACATATTCGCCTAACTAAAGTGCAAGATACAGTACTACCTAAAGGTAATAGTGTTCCTATTATTTTGTCCATGCCTGTACATATAGCAGAATTTTTGATTTAACCGAATTAGGTCAATTTGTGATAAGAATCATAAATATGTATGTTGAACTTCAAACGTTTATGGGCTGCTTTTTCCTCTGCGCATACGTGCTTAAGTAGAACTTAAATGCTTAAGTTGTGTATCAGAAAGTGGGCCTTAGTCCTTTCCGCCTAAATCTTAAGTTGCCTATATACGTTCCTGCGTCCTACCTATATTCAATTAGCATACCTGCTATTATAAGTTCAACATATCTCAATGAAGTATCAGTGGCGTGATAACAGTCAACTATCAGTGACACGTTTATTAGCAACTGTCATTGACATGATTATTCTAAATTTTATTTTTATTTTTTTGTTTATTTAAATATAAACCTTGTTGTGTGTTCTTCCTATCTCTGTCTCTCTCTCTGTTGTATTAATTTATGTAAAAAGCTTAAGCCAATGGTCTAGTTACGAGTGCGTCAGTGTCTCTACTTCGTAGATTTATCTGCGGTGTAGTATAAAATGTAATGTAATGTAATAAAGCTATTTGAATCAGAGTCAAATCGGTTAATAAATACATGGATGGTAATTAAGACACAATCTATATGCCAGTGAAAATCTCGTCAAAATAGGTCCAGTCGTTTCTGAGATTACCTTGAATAAAGAGAAAAAAGTTTTAAGAATTGTTTTTGTTATAATATGCATTAATATGCATCTAGTAAAAAGTTTATATTTTGACATTCCCAACTGAATGTCATAGATTGGTTTAGCTGCTTTTTCCGTTATTTCAACAAAACAGTTTTTTTCAAAAAACTGGAATGGTGATGGTTCCCAAGTTAATTATTGATCTGTGGTTAAGATCAAGGGAGCGTCAAAGGACCTCCACGACTGACCGAAGGGCGCTCAGTAAAATAGTTTTAATTCGGGAGCCTTTATCTCGGATTTGCGGAAAGCCCTTTCATCCCCATTTCGGGCAGTTGCTATTATTAATAGAAATAAAATGCACGACTGGATCGCACGAACTCTTATGTTCAATCACATTGTATGCAAAAGATTTCTATTTAAAATCTAAATATATTTTTAAAGTCATTTTTTACTTTATTTTGTATACTCAAAGTTTCTTTAATTTTTTTCTAAAAAAAATTGGTATGACAATCTTAAATATTTAATATTATAAACTTAAAAACAAAAAATTAAATCGAATTAATCAAAGAAAAAATAATTCAAAATTCTGAAATAAATACTTAAACTAATTTGAGCTAAAAAAAAAGTACTCCATTTTATTTCTTGGATAAATTTGAATTAATGAGAAAATAAACATTTTAAATCTGTTGAGCGGATTTTGAGAAAAAAAAAAATTTTTTAAACTTTTTGAAAAAAATTTAAAAAAAAATTCAAAAAGGCCAATTCATACGTATTCAGGAAATACATATAACTAAATATAAGCAGGTAATTTCATAGTTGACTTACTAAATTCAATAAAAAAAATGCTTTCATAGTTCCAACTTTCATTTGTTTTTTTTTATTTATCCAAATATTATTTAGGACTGGAAAAACTCTTTCTGTTCAAGCAGTCGACTCCGGAAGGCACAAACCAAATTCTACAATATTTAAAATGTTTTTGAAATGTATGACGTTTTCTATAAAATTTTGGAAAATTTCCATCCATCTTTCTCCTCAGTCTTTTAACTATATTCCCATGTAACAACTTTCTTTTTTTTTTAAGAATTTATATTATTATAATTTATAATTTGAACTTAAATATATAATTATTAGTATTTAATAAGGTTTTTTTGAATTATTAATATCAAAAAAAAATTACCAATTTAAATGTGTACCAAAACAAAACAGAAAACTTTTGAAAAGCTTTTAAATTGTTTCTGATTGTTTGATTTTAACGATTTGACATTGGGTGTGTTCAGAGAATGAAGTGTAGGGAGTGTTCTAAAAATGAAAGATTTGCACTAGATTACCATTTTTGCACATTTAATACACGTTCGCATTATCATTTTGTACACAGAATTTTGATTTTGGTTAGTTTTTCGTTTTTGCTTCAACAAAATAAAATTAAATACTGAACAAATAATAAACAGCTTTTTAAATTATGAACATTTTTATGATTTTGAAAAGAAAATAATTCATAATGAACGTCTTCTTCAAATAATGAACAGTTCATTATAATAATGAATGAATGGTCACCGTACGTATACTGTGCGCTATTTCTTAAACAGTGTAGTGCATATGTGTATATCAAAAACTATTAACCATTATGCATTTTTTTCAAACAATGGCACTTATCGCTGCTCGGTTAGTACTTTTATATATAGTTTTCCCAGAATTCATTCACGGTTTTTCTTTAGTGCGTCATTGAATTTTATTGTGGTTATGTCGGGAGAGTATAACGAAAAAAGGATTTGAATTGCCGAAAGATGCATCACTTTAGAAAAATTAGAGAATCGCTAAAAAAAATGGCAATAAATTTTCGTATTTCGGAAGCTGCAATTTCAAAAATAAAAAACATTATTGCTGCAGAGTCAAACAATTGCAAGGAAATGAAAAAAAAACATAAGCCATGGTTTATGCCAAATACATAGATATGGAAAAGGAACATTACATAAGTGGTTTTTAGATCATCCAGATAATTGGATGGCAACTCAAGGTTGGTTTTTAAAATTCAACCGCCGATGTGGAATAAAATATATTAAGGTGTGTGGTAAAATTGTATCTACAATTTATCGACCCAATTTAAATACATATTTTGTGCAAAAGTTCCAGAAATATATATAAAAACTAACAACTATACAATGCTGATGAGCCTGGCCTCTTTTTCCGATGTCTCCGTGTATGCTTCTTCCACCAAATTTCACTCCAGCCATTCAACCAAAAGAATAACATCCAATAACAGTAGCAAAACTCTTTTATCGAAATGAGCAAGGCAAAATTTACTAAATTGCATAGTTATTGCAGTATAATTACAAAGATGATATTTTTTTATCAATACTGCTCCCGTCGGATCCTATTTATCATGGAACCGTTCATATTCAAGAAAGTTACCGTTTATAACCCGCAAAACTCTAAATAACCTCGGATATAATTATGCTTATCCTGGAGTAAAAAGATATGTAAGCAGAGGGAATCCGTAGTGTGGTGTTTTATCCCTTTTCTATGGAATACAGTAGCAAATGAAATGCTGATAGAACTGGAAGCAGAGGTAAAAGCTTATGCCGATGATGTTGCCATTATTGTATCAGGAAAGCACGTTCCAACTTTAAGCGACTTAATGCAAAATGCTCTCAAACGACTAACAATATGGACAACCAAATGTTGTCTGGTTATAAGCCGGCCACAAGAGAATTTGTCCTTTTACTGTAAAAAATGCAATAGTAGTTGGATTGCACTTTTCTCTCATAAAAAACCAATCGAAATAAATGGGGATTATCCCCACAGATTACCAACTGGTTGTACGCAGCATTCGTCCGACCGATACTAACTTATTTGGGTACCTAGCAGTAGGGTGGACTGCATTGTACAAAATCACCTATTGTGAAAAAATTAAATAGGATTAAAAGGTCAGCCAGTTTAGGTATCAGTGGAGCACTCTGCTCTATACTCTCGGCTGTCCTAAACATACTACTATTAACCTTACACACCTCGATATTATTTGCAAAAAGCTGGCCCCGAGTATTCGTCCCAAAGCCATCTCTCAATGGTCCAGCAATTCGATAGGTCATTGTAATATCCTGATGAATACATTCGGATCGAAATAAGATGATCCGACTACACCAGACTATCATCGACAAGAACTTCCAAGTTGGCATCCTACCAAGATAATAATAATTGATTTTTATTCAGTACAATAATATAATTTGCATAATACATATCTTACAAAAATCATTTGGACATGGCTTTGCCGTCTCCCAGATTGACAATTCTTTAATACTTTAACAAATAACATGTTTCTTTAATTTTTCAAATTAACAAGTTTTATATATCATTTCCTCTTAAACAACAATAATGAATAACTAATCAGCATCAAAAAAGTTCTTCAATTATACGGTTGCGATACCTTAAGGCGATTTTACAGAACTGGAACAGGCGCGATACATTCATCTCATTTAGGTGGAATATAACTTCATCAGCAGTTAGGAAATCTTTCCCGAAAACACATCTTCTCGTTTCCCTTAAAGTTGGACACTTTCCTAAGAAATGCACCACATCTTCTCTCTCCATCATGTTGCATAAACTGCAAATCACTGGTAGGTCAGCTATGTGTGGTATATAATTTAGATTGAGGATCTCACCGCGCAGTCTAATCATCATGGATATTTCATCGATGGTAAGTTCATCACGGAAGTAGTTCGCATGTGCTAAATTATGGCTCAACTGGCAATAAATCGTTCGATACGAGGAGTTCGAAGCCTCTTCTATGTACACAGTTCTAATTTTTTCATCCACCTTAGCAATTAGTTGGTACATGTCGGTTTTTAATTTTTTGATATCTTCAACGTTACAGTTCAGATACATTCCGCAATCTAATGCCAAATCAAGCCATTCTTCATACCACCCGCTTTTTGCATTTATTGCTTTGAGGGCCGCTTTTTTTGCCAAACGATAGTCCACCTGCATCTTCATTGTTTTAATAAAGAGTGGTGAAAGCCCTGTTTCAAGCATTAATAAATAGTTTGGTGTATTCGCGGGTAAATGGAATGATCTTTTGATATAAAATCGGAGTAACTTTTCCACTGTCTCGTATCTCTTACTTCCCCAAGTTTGCGTAGCGTAAAACATAATGGATTCCTCTACCGATTCAAATATTTTAAATTTGCAACTGTGAGATATAGACTTGTTGTTGAAACAACTCTTCCAAGTAAGATTTATAGCCATTTTTGCCTTGTTCAATTTTTCATTTAGATGTTTTTCCATACTTAAATTCTTCGTAATGAGTACGCCTAGGTATTTGAAGTCCTTGACAACCTCAATCAGCTGCCCATTGTATTTCCATTTTTCGTTCAAGATCAGCTTGGGATGATGAGAAGTTCTTAAAAGATGAATCAGCTCACTTTTTTACGGGCCGGACGGTTCCAAAACTGAATAGGGAGTGTGTGGCAGTGTGTACTCAGACAGGCTAAATCTTAGTCTCTCTTTCCATCTCCCTGACAATTGTAGCGTGTTATCAGCGAAAATTCTGGCGATTGAAGATGTTCTATCTGCAGTTAGGGGCAATGTACCTACATCGTATATCCATATCTTCTCAGACAGGCAAGGAGACCCTATCTTGGTATTGTTTTGACAAACTCTATAATTGCCCGAAACTGTCGATCAATTCTCAGTACGATGAACTCGCCAGAAATGGAACTCTGTAATACCAATTCTACCTAAAATGGAAGCAGTCGGTAAGTCTATTGCTACATGTAAAATTATGTTACAACAAAACAAACAACACATGAGATGGTCAAACATGATGACACGCCTGTATACTAGACAGATCTGGCCAAAAATGAATCAACGGTGCTCAAAAGGTCTGCTGTTTTTGAGTATAGGAAAATTCTTGGCTCCATAATAGGTGTCATAACTGAACACTGTCTAATTTGGTTGGTAGACACGCCAGAAGAGAGGGGCATGTAACACAAAGCTACAAGTTTACAAGTGAAGAGCCACTTGTAATATAATGTTAATATTACAAGTGTAGATTATTCACAAACAAAAACTTTACAGTTGTTCAAAACTAAAATTTCCCTACACTTGTATGCATTCTGCCTACAAGAACACATTCAAAGAAAGATAAGGACGCGGAAGCGTCTTAATAACAAAATGAATACAAAATCCGTTCAAAAATAAAATGCCGCGAAAATAAAAACATTATTTTTGGTGCCTTTTCGGACGTGTGAAATTAAATGTGAAAAATGGAAGGAAATTTGTACTTTATGCAAGCGTTTAAATTTAATTCCTCAAAGAATACCATTATAAGTTTTAACGCCGTTAGTTTCCAAAACATCAACACCAAGATCATATATATTATATTTTATATGCAAAATAAGACAACTCAAAGAAAACGGGTGCGGCTGAGGGCTAAGATTACTGCTGACTACTTGCGACAATATAAAGGGTTATCCAATTCGCGGTTTCAAAAGTATAGGGCTGGAATTCGACATCTGTCAAACTAAGTTGTTAAACCAATTTTTTTTTCAGTTCAAAGTCTGACATTTACGAAATCTTACGATCGCTTAACTATCGCACAACGCAAAAAAATTGTTAAAACCTACTACAAAAATTGTGATTCTGCCACAGCCACATTTCGTGCTTTAAGGGGAGATTATGGTTTACATAATAGTCCTACTACGCAAGCAATTGGTAAAATTGTGAAGAAATTTGAAGAGACTGGATTGGTTACAGATATTGTAAGGCCTGTGCATCATCGTTTCGTTCGTTTCACTGAAATAATTGCTGCTGTAAGTGAAAGTCTTGCCGAAGACCCGAATGTGTTGATTCCTCGTCGTTCTCAGGAATTGGAACTGTCTTACCATTCACAGCGTTGTAGATACGTCGAATGGGTGCTTGAACAACAGGCGGTGAAATTTTTTGAATAAAATTTTCTACAGCGACGAAGCACATTTCTCACTCGGTGGGTATGTTAATAAACAAAATTGTCGGGGTTCTGAGAATCCTCAAGTAATTGAAGAGAGGCCATTACATCCACAAAAAGTCAGTGTTTGGGGCGCTCTTTGGTCCGGAGGTGTGATTGGACCTTACTTCTTCGAAAACGACGATGGAAGGACTGTCACCGTCAATTCGGAGCGTTATGGTCATATGATATCCAACTTTTTTTTGCCTGCTATTGAAGAATACGACTTGGAGAATATGTGGTTTTAACTAGAGGGTGCTACATGCCACACAACTCTAGCGAATATGGCTTTATTGCGAGAGACATTTCCTGGCCGCGTAATTTCTCGTCGTGGCGATATCAACTGGCCACCAAGATCATTCGATTTGACACCGCTGGACTTTTTTTGTGAGGCTACGCTAAAGACCGTGTTTATGCAGATAAACCTTTAACTCTTGAGCACTTGAAAACCAACATTCGTCAAGTTATGGCTGAGATACCGCCCAATATGTGTCAAAAAGTAGTCGAAAGTTACCTCAAAAGAAACGATGCTTGCAACAATTCGCGTGGTCGTCGTTTAAATGATCTAGTCTTTCGCACAAAATGTCAACGTTCAAACTTTATAATAAAAAAGAAATATCATGAAAAAAAAAATATTTTATATGTGCTTTATTTATGTTTACTTTTGAAACCGCAAAATGGATAATGAATATAGTCGGACGAGATTCGATGACGAATGTGACTTATGCAAAAGCTTTCTTGAGAGATATTCAATAACGGATTTCGACACACGAAATTTTTCGAAAACCAAATGTTCTTCTACTTGAAAGTTTATTCTTTCTTAATATATTTTAATTCTAGTAATTTTGGAATCTCTCTCACTATCTTCATTAGAATCCAAAAAGAACTTATACGTAGGTAATTTTTTTTTAAGATTCAGGATTCCACAACTTTTGTGATAAAATACAATCTCAATTAACCGAATAAGTCGATCCAATTCCTCTTGAATTATTATGAACATTATATAATTATGCATGTTCCCTTCCTAGTTCATTTTGCTAAGATTTCATATGTTTTCCATTGGTACTAATTTTTTTAAATCTATCAATTTCAATTATTTCTAAGTAAATCTAGAGTGCATTATTTTGTATTATGTTTAATTTTTTATTAAGTTTACTGAAAATTTAAAAGTGTTTAATGTTTCAAAACTTTATTAAATTAAATTACCTATAACATTTTTCAGTTGCATTACCAATTATTACCGAAATAATTAACTTTTGAAAAAGGATCACAAATATACACTATACAGAAAAATATATTCACAAATTGACATTTGATATAGTTTTTTTTGGTTAAAAATATCATAACTACGAAGAAAACAATTATGGAAATTCTGACTAATTGAAAATATTGTGTTTTTTGGTCTATATTTAATAACATCTTCTACATTCTACAAGTTTGGAATCGCCTGTAAGATTTAGTGGATTTTGCTACAAGTAAGATTTATTTTTTTCTACACTTGTAGCATTGTGTTACAGAAAGAGGGAATTCATATAATTTCCCACTTGTAATGTTCGCCTATTAAACTTGTAGGAGAGCTAGCAAACTTGTAGCTTTATGTTACAGAAATTTGTTACACTTGTGATAAATCACTTGTATTTCGAGTACTTGTAGTTTTGTGTTACATGTCCCTGGCGTATTCTCCAACGAATTTTGCAGAAGTTGTATGGATGAGGATGAAGAGGAGATTACCCCCGATTTTCTTTTCTAATGTCCTGCGATCTTCCAACGACGCGACGTAGATTACACTTGGGAGAATACTTCTTTGACTTACTTATCTACAACTGCTTAGAATTTTTTTAATTATTTGTATGCCCCCCCGAATACGGTTACCAGATTCAAAATGCTGAAAAGTAGGACATGGCGGGTTTTCTAGGGGACAGACGTTCAAAAAGGGGGACAAAACATGTTATTGAAAAATACAAAACCCGAAAAAAATAAAATGCACGACTGGATCCTACGAACTTGCTCTTGGAGCTAACAACTGTAATGTAGCTAACCAATGAGGTTAAGTTAGTTAGGTGTAGTTATCCTATACAGGTTTAACGCCTATGTAGGTAAGATTACCTTGATTCTTAGTATAATGAATTGTCGATTGGATGGTTCAAGCAATAGTTACATAGGTAGTTTCCTTCAAATGTATGTTTAAATCTAAGTTATGGATTTTAATTATGTAATTTGGGAGGGTAAAATTATCTACATATATATACATATTGATGGAACCAAAGTATGTTAACATGTACATATAATAATGAAAATGAAGGATGTAGATGGGTAGGTAGCTATATACATACAACTTCATAATTTAGGTGCAATATGCATTACATAATATTCATGTGATTTTTAAAGACATTGTATTCAGTATTCAGTGACGTAGGCAAAAATTCTCTAAAAATGAATAATAATAAGGTAGAAATAAATGGATATTACACATAATTTAATGTTTTTATATCGGTTAGTCGGTATAGTTTGAGGGAAAACAAAGATGCAGTTTGAATTCATCGAAGAATATACCAAAAAAAAATTTCAAAAATCGTTGGAGTAGTTTTTTAATAAACGAATTTTGTATGGATAAAATTTTGAAAACATTTTTAGAAAAAAAATTTGAAACGTCATTTTAGAGATATTATTAATATACATATAAAATTCATATTTTAAAAAACATTTCTTCCACTGGGCTTTGAAAAATCGATTTAAAAAAAAAAAAAAAATATTTATTTTGTAAAAATCGATTTTTTTTTTGAAAATTTGAGTACCCAGTTTTATTACCAATTTTAGGGAGCATTTGTATAAAAAAATTTATGATTCAAAATAGCTTTTAGTCTTTAGCCTTTAGTCCACAAAATTTGCGTTTCGTGCCGGCAATCTCACTTGGACTCATCAGTTGGTTAGTGAGCGCTTTACCAATACGCAATTTTTGTTAAGTTAAGTTCACCTTACATGCATTTTTTGCCAAAAAACAATGTGAACTATATCCAACAAGATTAAAATTTTAATCATTAAAATTGGAAGATTTTGTCCTTGGCCAGACATAGTTAATAAGAAGGTGTTTTTTAATAATACAATTCTATATACTACTGCAATTACTCAGCCATGTAGAAGACTTAGCATTATATTTAATTGGACTTGTCGAATTGTTGATTAAGGCGCTCACTAACCAATTGATGAGTCCAAGTTAGATTGCAGGGATGAAACGCAAATTTTGTGGACTAAAAGCCGTTAAAAGCTATTTTGAATCAATAGTTCGACAAGTCCAATCAAATATAATGCTAAGTCTTCTACTGAGTAATTTCAGTTGTATATAGAATTGTATTATAAAAAAACACCTTAAAAAAATGTATTGTAATCGGTTCATCCAATATTGAGAAAATCGAAAATATGAAAAGTGGTTCTATGGGAAGTACCGTTAATAAGTACGCAAAAAAAAAATATTTTTATACCTATAAGTGAACTGTACTAATTTAAGAACACACACATTTTTTTATAAAAATTCTTGGAGCCGTTTTCGAGAAATAAATTTTTTTCTTAACGGTTATTTAACATTTGTATGGGAGGTACCGTTGTTTTTTATTTTAGAAAAAATGTTTTTTTTAATATTCAAGATAATGTCAAAAAACCACCAAATGAGGAGTCTTGAAAAAAAAATCTATTGAGTCGTTTTCGAAGTCTTGAATTAAAAAAAAAAATAATTTCCAAATTTTTTTTTTTTAATTTTGGCATACAAAAGTGTTTAAACTCTCTAGGAGCTTCTGCGTAAAAATTTTCAAAAAAAATCAGATAAACCGTTTCCGAGAAAATCGATAACCAAAAAAATGGTTCTACTAGAGGTACCAAAAATAACAATTATTTTCCAAAAAAAAATTATCAAAAGGTATCCTTTCCCTTCGTTAAAACATAGTCACAAAAATCAAAAATTAACTGATCAGCTAAAGTAAATCAATGGAAACAAAAACAACAAAAATAAATTACCTTTTCATTAAAAAAATAATAAAAAAAAAGCAAGACAACGGTTTCTTCACAGTAAGTGTAAATTTATAATAATAGGGACATGAATAGTTAAAAACTAATACACTAAAATTTAAACATAGTTTTCAGTTGACTTATTTTTTTTTCTGTCATTTTGAATAATAAATTTGTAAGAATCCTTACAATTCAGCTTGAAATTTTGCTTTATCATTAATTAATTTTCAACGGACTGTACAAGCAAACGATTTCTATCTTTTCTCCAAGCGTTAAGCATCAAACTGAAAAATATTTTAAGTTTGGCATTTGAGTGTGGAAGAGAATAAGTGAAATTTATATTTTTTTTTAAATACGGAAGTTTACACGCTGTTAATAAAAGTCTCCACTTTAATTCCAAAGAAGCTTCTTTATTTTCCATTAAATCAAAACATTCTTTAAAAGTTATGTACTGTTGGAAAAGATTATCTTCATTTATGTTAGCAATTTTAAAAGAAGATACAAGTTCTAGGCGATCACTATAAACAGGAAATTCATTAAATTTTAAATTTTCTAATTTTTTTAAGATAGTCATAGGGTCAAGTTGGGTAATTGTAAACACACTTTATTCTATATTTCCAAGTATGCAATTACTTACTATTAATTAATTATTTGTGTAATTACTTACAAGTACTACTCGGAAAAGAAACTAGTATCAATATATTTAAATAAATCTTCTAAAAAAACATTAGCTGTTTTTATAAAAATTGTAATATGTTGTTCATTAAGAAAAGACTTAATTGTTTGTTAACCGGTTGAGCCATAAGAATGTTCAGATTGTTTTGTTTTTAATGACGATCTTAATTTTTATATTATTTATTACAAGCTATTAATTCCAATTTTCGGGTAACATAATTAACTTCAAAACCAATGCTTACAATTCAGCTGTTTTTTTCCAAAAACTTTTTAAGCAGTGGTGAGCACATCTCTTTCCCTAAGAAATATTCATTAATTGGTTCGAACCCTTTATAAACTCTTTCGACTGGTTCTTGAATGAAGTAAATGAATGCATCCAGTTGTGAAAATTGTATTTACTTTGATGGAAGTATTCACAGCTTTAATTTGGAAAACTGCAATTTTTTTTTTAAATAGAAAAGAGTAGGTACAGATATTGCTTTAAGGTGCAAAAAATATTACATATGGGTGAAAAAGAGGAACATTTGTGCCCACCTTTGCCATTTTTGGTTTTGGGGGACAATAAATATCTTGAGGTAAAAAAGGGGTGCAGTCCCCCCAAAAGGGGGACGAATGGTAACTCTATCCCGAACATTGTAAACAACTAAAAGGATCCTTTTTGTTATCTTTCCTGAATACATTTTATCTTCTTCAATGATTCTCCCATCAAAGTCCAAATAACGAACATAACAAATTGCTGTTGTTCAACCAGTAATCCCCACTTAATTGCGCATCCCCTATACAAACTGCTTCAAACACAATCTAATGAATAACCATCATCTAGTCTCATTGCCAAGTGAAAAATGCCATTACCAAGCCATTTAAATGTGTAAAGCAATACCAACCCTTATTTATGTATAATCATTCTCTGATGGTTATAAAACTAAAACTCACTCTTCCGTGATAATTCCCATGACAGAAATTCGGTCAGCAATATACACTATCACTCACACACTTATGTGTCAATGGAAAGTCAATAAGCAACACGAAAAGGCTAAAGCATCACACGCAAAAAGTCAACAAGCAATATGAAGATAGATATATGGTAGAAGTTAAAGTATATGAAAACAAAAACAACAATGCATCAAAATATCAAGCAAGGCGATTACTTCGCATCCACTTATGCGGCACTTTGTGCTTTAATTCATCCCTTAATGCCATCGAAAAGGAGGGAATAAGCAAAGCTGCATATCTACCTATGTATGTATCATCAAAAACAAGGACTCCCAAGGACTCTTATTCATTCCAAGCAAAACAGAATCCCTTCTTCCCTTATTTGGCATCATCTTCTTAGTTACTGTCGCCATCGCCATCGTGCGTCCCCGTCATCGTCATCGCATCGTCATCGTCGTTCATTGTTAGATATAATGAGGAAAATCTTTTGGCTAACTACCGCGTATCCTGTAAAGTTTATTGCGATCCATTAACAGTGTCATGCTCGTCATGACGAAGGGAGAACTCGTAGAGCCAGGAGTGGTGCGGGGTGCGGCACACATTCAGACCAAGACAATCGAGATTATAATGACAAGGGCAATAAAAAGGAAATTGTCGCTATTTTGTACGCTCCTGCTGCTCTTCCAATTTCCACCCCTCGTTCCTTTCAGCGAAACGAAACGTATGAAGCAACTCATTTATTTTATGAGAGCTGATAATCAAGATGGCTGAAAAAATAATAGATTCAACTCACCGCACCGATATAACGGTTAGTCGTCGTCATCAACATTGTCCTCGCATCCGGATGTATCCTATATACTGTATATCTAGCTAACCATGCTATTATCGCGCGCTTCCTATGTATACATTGCCGTGCAAACAATGTTCAAGGGAGGACTCCCCTCCGATTAAGGGTTGTTCTACCTAGTTCTATGTGGATAAGAGATTTCTCTGCCATGCCAATTCCAGGGATGTGAATTATACCTATATGTACGTATAGATATCGAAGGATAAAGGATATGCGAGCATAATACGCATGCGTTTATCAATATTTAGCAAGAAAATATTCGATTCCATTAGAAAAGTGTTTTTTTTTTGCTTGTAGGTATTTTAAATTTTTATAACATAAATAGATAGATTTAGGGGATAGGCGCATCGATAAGGGGAATTTAATATTCCATCCTTTACAAATGGACGTTGACACAAACGACCAAACGATCATAATCTCCGGAGCGTGTCGATAATGAAAACATTTAAATTGAGTTTTATTTGACTTATCCCTGGAGCGATGTCTACTATCCGGAAAATGGCTATGAAATGTTCAACCCTTTTTTTTCTTTATTTGATTAATTTAGGTTGAAGAATGTTTTTATTTTGTGACGGATTAGAGCGTTTTTCGATTTTAATTAATTTTAACAGCAATGCGCTCATGATACGAGTTTATTTGCTATTTGAAAAATATTTTGAAAAATGAATGTCAAGGATGGAGATCTGTTTATTCTATTTTTGGATTGTAATTCTCTTGTAGTACAGAGGACGTATCCCTGCTATCTTATATATAGATACTTTTATTTTGCCAAACCAGCCAAACCATTTAGACCATGTCACATAGGTATTCAAAGTGAACTTGGTGTTCTTGTTTATAATAAACTATTCCAAAAAATGTGGTTCACCGTTTTATTCTACTTTTTCAATGAATGATTTTTAGGGGTTAGCACTGCAAACTTTTTGCTCTATTGTGGCCCCTTTTATACTCTCTCTAAGAAAAGATTGTATGATTCAAATCAAATGTAGTACCAGTAGAAGGGAGCGCATAATCACATTTTAGTAAGACGAATTTCGTAATTGGGTTGAATATTAGTGTTGTAAGCGGTTCTCGAAACAATTTTTAATTCTAACAAATAATTCCAGAGGTTAGTTGTAAGCTCGGGTTAGGTAGGAAATTCACGACACAACTGGGGTTTGCGCAGTTTAGTTGTGTTGCCCATTCACAACGATATGTGCGATTTGTGCAGTTAAATGTGTAAAAATCAAACAATTTTAATATTTTTGCTCAAGTCTTAAATTTGTGCAGTTATTTGTGTCGTAAATGTCAAAAACTGTGCAACCGCTCAGTTGAAAAATTTTATTTACGCAGTACACATTGTTTCTTTTTTATAATGGCTGATGAAATAAAATGCACTACTGGATCGCACGTATTTGCTCCTATGTTCGATCACATTATATGCAAAATATTCTTAATGGAAATATTTAATAATATAAATTTAAAAACTAAATTTCACAAAAAATCGCCCACCCCTTTTCAAAATATTTTTTTCGAAAATTTTGAAATGCAGTATTATTTAGAATTTGAAGGAGATGCTGTATGCAAATTTTGATCGAAATCCATGGAGCCGTTTATGATAAAGTTGAAAATCAATAAAATGGTTGTATGGCAGGTATCGTTAATAACCGTACTCAAGTTAGTACACACACCAATTTTTATCAAAATCGTTAGAGCCGTTTTTGAGATAATTAAGAAGGTAGAAAAATTTGTGTGGCAAGTACCGTTATTTTTCTGGCTAAAACAACGATTCTAAAATCTATTTTGGACGATCACCTAAAACGCGTAAGCACCAAGTGTGAACAAATTTGGTTCAGCCGTTTAGGCTGTAGATCGTTCTACAGACAGACAGATGGAATTGGGGGACCCATTTTTTTGGTGTTCTCTATGATCGTAATATAATGTTTGATTGTTAGAAAAAAAAATTTTCTTTGCGTATACATAACTTGCAGATCTATAATCGCAAGTAAAAAAGTTCTGGAGCGAGTTCCTTAAAACTTTATAAAGAACAGCCGGCGCTAGAGAGCAGGTTTACCCCTGAAAGAGTCCAAAAATGTAGTCCTGTCTAAAAAATGGAGTCCCTTAAAAACTATAATAAAAACACATTCTATCAACAAATATATTCTTATATATTTTATAAACATAAGAAAACAATATTTTTTTTCAAAATATATAAACGTTAAAACTTAAAATAATTAATTTATTTACTTAATTAAATAAATAAACAATTCAGTTTTCTTTATAATATGTAAAACAAATTAACAAACCTAGTTAATAACTAAAAATCTTAAAATTTTAATTGTTGGGAATAGTTTGCCTATAGATCTGAACTAAAATTGGGCCAGGAAACCTGGCTGCTCATCTTCTAAATCGTTTAGGGTAGAAAATATCTATTGGCAAGATTGAAGTTCACAAAGGGCTGAATTCAGAGAAGAATCCGTGAAAATTCAGAAGTTTTCAACGAAGATTTAGTATTAACAAAATTATTTAAATTGTTACAAAGATTCCTAAATTTTTCAAAGGAGTCACTTTTCGACTATTTTACAAAAGTCGCGTCCTGTGGTCCAGACCTTAAAAAGGAGCCAAAATGACGCAAAGGAGTCCCAAAGATAACCCTGATAGAGAGCTAATTTTGAACACATGCTTACGGGATGAAAACTTTTAAAAACTGAGAACTGTGCAGTTTACTTGTATCGTGTTTTGCACAAACCGACTTGAGTGAAATGTCAGTTTGCGCAGTTATTTTGTGTCGTGAATTGCCGGCCTCACGGCTTCACTTCTACCGACTACACATATAGTTAATTGGGCAATGTAACCAATACAAAGATCAATGCCCAGCTTGGTCATATTTCGTATTTGTTTTCCATGGGAAAATGCATGGTACCTATTGGATTCATATAAAATGCAAAAGTGACAAAATGCAAAATTACCTGAAATGATCAAACAAAAATAATAACGTAGCTCCTTAGGATCAATTTATTAATTTTTTTTAAGTTAGTTTCTTACGAATCATTCAATAAAAAACACATAATTCTCATGTGGTGCACATTGGTTGGGCTCAAAATTCTGTCGGGGTCAAAATTCTTTTAACAAAATTCTGCCTTTCAAAATTCTGCTCATCGAAATTCTGCAAATCATAAAGAAAACAAAGGTTTGGAAAATGTTAAAATGCGCCCACTTTTTCTTTATTATTTGCAGAGTTTTGATAAACAGGATCATAGTCTTACTTTCTTAAGAGTTTTTTTTTCATATCATGTCTATCTTATGGATAGTTTTGTTTTATTTTTGTTTCCCGTTTGCTATTGTAGATAAAATAAAATGCACGACTGGATGGTACAAACTTGATCTTGTAGCTACCAACTTTAGTGTTACTCTAGCCGGTCAGAACCATCACATTAATCGAGTTTTCGAACAAACGGAGTACATCATTAAATGTAACGAATCAATGCAAATTTTATAAAAAAGTATATCGAAAATTGTAGGACGGATTTTGATAAAATCCTGTTTTTTATTTTTAGGTTTTTTGGAAATAATTTTTTTTGAAATTTTGGTATGAACATTTTTAGAGTTTATTAATATACATGCTATTATAAAATTAAAAATTCTTTTTCTGATTAGTTTTAAAAATATTGATTTTTGAAAAAAAAAGTTTTAAAAATTAATTTTAATTAGAAAAATAAAGTTATTAAAAATTTTGATATGCAGAATTAGTTTGGCTACTTAGATCTTCTTAGATATAAAATTTGAAAGAAATGCAATGTACTGTTACCGGAAAAGCCAAAAATTAAGAAAACCGTTATAAGAAAGGTACCGTTAATAGACTTTTCCCGTAAACTTGGTTTAGATTAAACGATAGCTATTGTCAACAAAAAAATTCTCATCAAGAGAGAAATTTTCATCAAAATTGTTGGAGCTGTTTTCGAGAAAAATAAGATTTTACTAAACGGTTATATGGCAGGTACCGTTATTTTTAGGCCTAAACAAAAAATTTCAGTTTCACCTCTGAAAGATGCCAAAAGAATTACACATACGAAATTCGAAGATAATCGCTTTCGCCGTTTAGGCTATAGCTCGTTATACAGACTGACAGACAAACAGACATACATTGGAAAAATGGAAATAAAAAATTAAAAAAGCATTTTTTTTTCTTTGCCAAAATTTTGAGAACCAGAATTTTGAAAAGCAGACAAGATGAAAAAAATTAAAATTTTCTGAAAAAAAGCAGAATTTGGAAATGCAGTATTTTGAAGCCAGAATTCTGACCCGTTCCCGGTTCAAATATTTGGTAGGTGTTTAAGAAGGTTTAGCCCCATTTCGACGGATTGTCTGAGGTTCAACGATGGTTCAAGTATGCGTGAATACAGTCAAATAAATGCTTGGATCATAGTTGAATCTCAGTTAATCTGCGAAACTAGTTGAATTAAAATTGCTCTACCAAGGATGAATCAAGGTTTAAATATAATTACAAATGATCACTAAAATATATGAGTGTATTTAGATTCACCTTACATTATTCACCTATTATGTTTTATAAAAACAAACAATAATAAAAAAGTAAAAAAGGAAATTCTATAGGGCTAGTTTTGCATTTGGAAAAAAAATCGAACTCGATATTTTAACCAAACTTGACATTACGATGATAGAGAACTCCAGAAAAGTGGGTCCAGAAATTCCGTCTGTTTGTCTGTCTGTACAACGCTCTGTGTTTAAGCGTTTTAGGTGATTGTCTAAAATAGATTTTTGAATCGATTTTTTAAGGGATAAAGCTAATGGTACTTCCCATACAATTTTTTCCACCATCTCAATTATCTGGAAAACATCTCTAACAATTTTGATAAGAAAAGTTTGATCCATTTTCGGTATACTATACATTTTGTTTGAATTTTCTTTACTAATTTGTTATTAACGGTACCTGACATAAAACCATTTTTTGATCTTAAACTTTCTCAAAACCGGCTCGACGGAGTTCGACCAAAATTTGTATATGGAGTTATTACAAATTATAAATAATACTGCATACCAACTTTCTCAATTTTTTACAATTCTTGACTATCGGCTTGAAGGATGGGGTCAAGAATGTAACTGTGATTCTCAAGTTCAAGAAGTATCAGGTGATTTGCGAAGAATTTGTGATGATTATTCATTAGCTTTGAATGCCTCAGTACAAAGAAGAAGGAAAAAACGAATAACAATAAGAAAAAAATATTAGCTACAATTAAAATAATAAAAGGAGAAGAACACAAAAAAAGGAAGAATCAGAAGAATAGAAGAAGAAAAACAGAAGACAAAAATTAGAAGAGCAGATTGAAAAGTAGAAGAAGAAGATCCAAAAGATGAGGGAGAACAAGAAGCAGAAGATAAAAATAACTAAGATATACATAAAGAAGAAAAAGGGTGAATCTTCTTCACCCTTTAACTACCGTGCAATTGTACTTTCGTCACTTCTGTCCAAGGTAATGGAAATACTGATCAATTTTTAGCTTATAAGAAATATCTTGAAGAACGATAGCTCCTTAATGACTGGCAGTATGGCTTTGATAGAAATATGTCCACTTGTGATTTGATGGTATATCTCACTGAAACCGATCAGTGGCAGAGATTTTTATATGGTTTTGAAGAAGATTATAGGGCTTGATATTTCCATTTGATAGAGTTTGGCATCAAGGTCTCTTATAGAAAATGTAGGGATTTGGTATTGATGAATAGATTAGAAATTACTTTTCGGACCGTTCAAATCTGGTATTCATAAAATAAATCCTGGTGTCCCGCAGGACTCCGTTATATCTCCGATCGTCTTTCTCATATTCATCAATGATCTCTTGTCTGAAACTTCTATTTCAATATACTTTTCGAAATACTTTTGCTGACGAACCATCAGCTTTTCATAGTCGTTTTTAGATTCACATCCATGTCCTTCGGATTTGGAACTTTTTTTCCTAAAAAAAAACTTGGTATGATAATCTTAAATATTTAACGATATTTCAAAAAAAGAAAATTACCGTGTCTTATATATTTATGTCTCTTATAATTCGCATTATTTTATTTTAATTGATGAAAATTAATTGAAGAAAACGCAAACAATATGTCTATATTATTTTTGTTTTAGTGGACTGTGTGGATTTAAAGCCAATTGAATGTTTTTGTGACCTTTAGTCCAAAATGCGTTTCGCCCAGGTACTACAGCTGGAATGTACAGTACATTGTAGTACATTTCTATTTATTTTATTTTATTTCGTTGTCATAGTTATGAGAAGTTTACTCAATCACATGTTGTTAGTGTTATGCCTGAACAGCATGTAATGAGTAACTCATTTTATGACAATTTTTAAAAGTGGTTTTTAATGGAATACAAGAAGACATAGACAACGGCAGTAATCGCACTTGTGACCACGAGGTTGACAGGGGAGCATACAACCATCGCGATACGGCCACCCCATAAATAACGAAGTTTTCCAATCACTTCGTCCACTATATTCATGCGATGGTTGATATCATCATCACAAGTTATTTCGCAATTGATCTGATACTTCTTCCACTTGAGAATCACAGTTACATTCTTGACCCCATCCTTCAAGCAGATAGTGAAGAATTGCAATTCAAGCCTCAAACTTAAGAGTTACTCTCTGGAAAGTTTCCAACCGATTTTCCTAGTCTGTTGTTTTTTTCCATTTAGAAGTTTATTGCCAAAAGTCGCCACCTGATGCCATGTCTCAGTTTCCGAATAGTCTGATTTGCAACAGCAACTGATGCGGATATTTCTTCCATATTCTCAAAATTGCTCCCCATACTCTTTGAATAATTGTAATCACAGGATAAATATGTAGTATACATATTAAATTACACCAACCGGCTTTTTGAGACAGGCTTTTCCAAGTCGCCAGTATTTTTTTAGTAAAAAAGATAAGTAAGAATTTAAGGATCGCTGATCATGTGCACCGAATATTCATTATGTCAATCCAAACGTAAGAAAATGTATGTATAGGTACGAGTACTTCAGAATCAAAGAGGACACCGCATGAGTATGAGCATATCGTATTATCCATTTAAAATGTCATTTGCATGCAATTCATTTCGAAATTGGCATTTCTAATCCATAACAAGGAGTCAGCTTCTGGGCTACACCACAAAGAATTCCGCCTTCATCACGATCCCACCCACATATTCTCGAGTACACACTCAGCTAAATATAATTAAAAAATAGTTTAATACCAAAAAAGGTCCTTAAAATTTATTATGCGTTGGCTGAGAAAAAAAACCAAAATTCCAAAATCCAACTATTGAAGTCACTGCACATCAAAAACGATCAAAACACTCTTCCCCTTACAATCACAAAAAGAATTACAATCATGATACCATTGAAGCATGTCCTTTTTTTGCAAAAGGATCAACCAAATTCCAATTCCAATCCAATAAAGAAAGGTGCACAAAGTTACAACTCCGATCGGTTTAACTCCTGCGGTGTGTTCAGTTCATTGCAGCTCAGACTATGTCCAGTAGTAAAATAAAGGACGAACTCTTCTCACTGTGATGAATTTATAATCCTGTGAAGCTGAATGTATTTCTAAATTGGCTTAAAATTAAGTCAAGTATGCAATCTGCTATTGTCTGCATGCTATCGAATTGAAAGGAACAAAAAAACTCATATTTTGATCCTGTTTTTCTGATCCTCGGAGCTGTGAGGTTTTGAGGGAACTTCTTGAGTTTTTGTGTGTAATCCTAATGGACTTAAATGATGAAGTTGATTTGAGTTTGCGTGTGATGTGGGTGCAGGATTAACACTGACAACACGATCACCATCTCAATTTGCGCTTCATTGGGCATTGACGAGATTGAGATTGCCATCAGGGTTAATGAAGTCCTTTTGTTTTGATGCATTCAATGGTATATGGTAACATTGAGTGCAGGTGGTGCAGCAGAGATTTTACATGATATTACATAATTGTTAGGTATAGGCAGGATAAACATTGCCACAGGCACAAAGAGAGTACCTATATTTTTGGAAGGATTCAATTTTTTTTACTTTAATTATATAATAAGGTTGAAATTGTAGAGGGGTATTTCTCTCATAATACAAAAGGAATTTAATTGCAAACAATAATCTGTTGGTGTGTGTAGGTATTTAAATATGAAGTTCATGTGTTTGTGTTTGATATTCATCAGAGCTTGTTTAATGTTATTGAACATCAAAATACGAATCCAGGTTTATGGCTATACCTACATTTATGTCTAATGTCATTTCTTCCGAATGAATCATTTTTATTGCCTGACTACTGAGTCATGAGTCTAGGAAGAAAGCAAGGAGAAATATTATAAAAAGGACACGATATGAAAGTGTAGTTAAACAGAAATAAAGGAATTCTTTTATTATTCATGTGTGACAATTTATTTATTGCACGATTGTGTTTATAATTTTTAAATCTTTGTTTTCATGTTTTCTCCCGTGTTTTCTTATAGATACAAATATGGGTATGTGGCAGCAGTACCAGGAAGGATACTATAAAAATTTTGATTCCAAATTCTGATATCTGCTTTATGTCCTTTCATACATATACATTATACATATTCGTTTGTGGGAAACTATGAATTCCCTAAACTTAGATATATCGGATTACATTTCATGTCACAAATATTTTTTATTGCTTATCGCTTTGGTCTGCATAGGTAAATAAAATATGACAATTTTTCATTGTATTTGTGTTTCTGTTAGACTGGTGATTAATGATAATGTCCTAGACATTTAGATGTCATACCTAAATTAGCTGATCCAATAATAACTAAGAATTGACAATTTGTATTTTTAACTTTGAAAATCCACGACAACATACTTGATTTAATGTTCAATCACATCGTATTCCCAATATTCTTAGTAGCTATATATATTTTTAAAAGCTTTTTTTATTTAATTTTTTAAATACAAAATTCTTAAATTTTTTTTTTCTTAATAAAATGCTGGCATGGTAATTTTAAGTAATTAACAAAATAAATCCAAAAACATTATTTTCAAAATATGTATCCGATTTTCAAAAACAAAATGGAAATTTTGGTATGCAGAATTCGAACATTTTGATCGAAATCCATTTAGCCGTCAATGAAAGTGTCGAAAATCAAAAAGTGGTTGTGTCAGGTACCGTTATTAACATTTTATGAACACATTTTTCTTAGGTCAAACTATAAACTATTTTATCCAAATTGTAAGCGCCGTCATACAATTTTTACTCGACTTTGATAAATAGGTATTTGTGAAAGATTATTTCAAGTGAGATATTTTCAACCTCAGAAGACCAACACTTAACAGGCAGTCGCAATCACTCAACTATGGAAACTATACAAAAGCATCAGTCTAGCAACCCTGGAAGAAAGGCCCGATCTAGGGGTGGGGGCGGTCCGGGCATTTGCCCGGGGTGGCAAATTTGAAAATTGAGGACTAAAAATATAGCTATGCCTTCCCAAAATATTTTTACTTGTTTCCGTAAACATATCAGTGGAAAATATATAAATCAGAAAGAGTTTTGATTTTTCGCACACAAGTGGGCTGAGCATGGGCCGCTTAAGAAAAAGTACTCTCAATCTCAACTCTCAAGCAATCGTAGAAACACGAAAGACACTTTATTTAACATCATCATCACTCATCAGAATCAAATATAAATCTTAATCTATCTTCTCAGTTGCCAGTTCCCACATACATAAATATATGCATGGTTCATCCGATCACACAAACCAAAAAAAAGAAAAACTCAGACACTCGTGTCACATTTGGCATGCGCATAGGCTTAGGCATGGACCAAACTGCTAGTTGCAATATCTGTTACTGCTACTTTTAAATAACAGTTATAAATTCCTGGTACTGAAATAACAATTATGGAACAAAAATTGTCAGTGAAATAACAATTTTAATAAACTATTTTCCACCACCATTTTAAAATGAATTAGTCATCACTTTTTCATCTATATTCCATATATATTAAAAGTCTCAGTTTATACAGATGATATTGTGTAACTCTCTGACAATCTCGCCTCCTTTCAAACAACAATAAATATTTTGATAAATTATTGTACGAAATGGAATTTGCTTGTTCTTAGGAAAATCAGAAATAGTTATTTTTCGAAAAAGTAGTGGACGTTGGTCTGTCGGGAAATTGAAAAAAAAAAATGAACGTTTAACAATGATAAAATCACAATATCTAAACAAATACAAAAATATATATACGGGAACATCTTACGAAGAGACTTGCACTATCCAAAAATTCAATAAATGCAACTTCATCAAAAAAAAAAAAAAAATCAGCAAAATATATGAAGCATATTCAAGGTCAAGAACTACTGTGTAAAAGTTTTTGGTCATTCTCAGCACAATAAAGTTGACAAATTACGAGTTTTTTCTATCAAACGATGTTTCTCCTTGCCAAATAGCTATAGCATACCAACTTATGTACGTAATTAAGAAACAGGACTTCCAAAAGTAATAATTTAACTCCATTTCAAATACATACAAAGAATAGATACAGATACAATTCTTTATTTCGGTAGTTATATAAACAAAATATAATAATGATAAGGTAAGGATATGGCTTTGCTTCCGTCTGCCTGATTGACAATTCTTAAACTATGAAATATATAATAAAATTACATATAAACAAAATTAAGTGGTAATAATTATTGAAGTTAACAATTTTCTTAATTTATCTTCAAACTAAGTTTATAATAAATTCGTAAGTTTTTTGTATGTATAACTGAAACTGTCTAAAACAATTTTAAATATATTATATATTCATAATTTTAGAATGATTTGAAACATAAAAAGATAAGTAATTAACTTAATTAAGGACTTATTGTTTGAGAGGGGAGGAAATTAAAGGAATGCTCTCCATACAAAAGCTAGTACAAAACTAGCAGAAAGCTACATTAAACATAACATTGAACAGAACACAATCACATTACTACTAAGAGTATCACATCTTAAAATATGTCGTGAGAAAGGCGAGCGACTGGGATTTGTACGATTTGTAACTTTGATGCTCCTGAACAAATATATGACCTTGTTCCCGGGCATAAAGAAGACAGTTACTTGGAATAGAAAGTCTTAACCGTGACCACTTCCTCGAAATTCTCAACGGAAAAAGTTATACACAACTTTACAATTTTTTTGAAAAATTCTCTAATAATTTGCTTAAGAAAAATAAGAAATAATTATTCAATAATTAGTAAAACAATTATTGGTTTTTATAATTTTATTTTGGGTTAAAATTTAAGTTTACATATTTTGTTAATAACTGTACCAGCCATATATTTTTTTTTTGATTTTGGGCTTCCTCATAAAGGGCTCGACGGACTTCAACCAAAATTTGTATATAGAAGGTTCTTCGAATCCTAAATAATACTGCATAAAAAAATGTTTGATAAAATATTTTTTTTGGATTTTTGGAAAAAAAAATTACTTGATTTTGTCATTTTTACCTAAATGAAATTGCGTATGTATATAAAAAATTAAAATTTAGCTTTTTCTACTAAGAATATTGGACATGTGATCATGCGAGCAAGTACGTGCAATCAAGAAGTGCATTTTGTTTTATAATGTTGTTATTGACTTTCGAAATTAATTTGGATGATGGACAAATGTTTGTAGCATTAACTCTAGCCAACCATTTATTTCTCAGCGTATGTTAAGAGTTCCCTGAATATCTTAACACATTTTTACTTATTTAAAAATGTGTTAAAATACTATTTTACTAATTTTAATAATTTTATAAATTAAATTTAATAAATAATAATTCTTTTAGTATTTATTTTTTGTTCTCTTCAAATAAATCCCCGGCAAGCTGTGATGCGGATTGAAAATCTTCTTTTTTTTTTATAACTTTGCACGCGCTCAAGGGATTATGAATACCCTTTTATATGTTTTTTTCTTAACACAGCGCGGGCATCCGGTGGAAGAAGAGAAAGAAGGGTATGAAAGATGTGTGGGGCGATGTTCTGAGACTAGAGCTGGTTGATGTCTCAGGTTTATGTCCAGGGATGGCGGCTGAACTAATGCGGAGAGGACTACCGTGTCTTATTTATTTATGTCCCTTATAATTCGCATTATTTTATTTATTTCGTTGTCATATTTTATGGGTATGCTAGTTTACTCAATCACATGTTGTTAGTGTTATGCCTAAACAACATGTAATGAGCAAAGCAGCAACTTATTTTATGACAATTTTTAGAATTGGTTTTTAATGGAATATACGAAGATATAGACAACGGCAGGAATCGAACCTGCAACCACGAAGTTGACAGGCGAGCACACAACTATCGCGCCACGGCCACCACCTCTAAAAAAATCTCTGTCATTTTCTGTGATGTTTTTAAGAGACTTGTTTCGTATAATTTATTACAGACACGAAATTCAAAGATTCTTCTTGTAGCAAAATTGAAAAGGGTAGCGTTAAACTAAAAAGTTTTTGGGATACAATGAAGCTTACCAGGATATAACTTCTTCGAATTGCTGCCAGTATTATATTAATTGTAAAAATAAACGAAATATATTCAAGGATTTAATTAATAACCTGAACTTAATTCAAATATTTCCTTTTATATCATTTCGCGAGGGGCTTAAATTCCTCTATGTCCACCACATCTGGCTACATGCCTTAACCTGAAGCCCCGAAAATTGTAATACAACTGATTGGTTGGACATACGAGTACGTATTTTATGACAGTATCTACTGCTCTCTTATTGTTGAAGAAGTTTCTTAGACAAACAGCTGTATATGTCATTTCTGTTTCCGACTAGGACGATTAGCAAAATTTATATACTCAGCTCTTCTAGATGAGGGCACAATAGATCCTTAAGTCCCCAGTGTTCTTAACACCAATTTTAAATAAATCAGGCATGAACCTCCTTATCTAAGGTTTATAGAAGCTGCAACAATAGGAACAATGTATGTCACAAAAAAATAAAATGCACGACTGGATCGCACGAACTTGCTCTTATGTTCGATCACATCGTATGCAAGAGATTTATATTTAAAATCTAAATATATTTTATACACAAAGTTTCCTTAATTTTTTTTCTATAAAATAATACAAAAAACTAAAGATTAAATCGGCTTAATCAAAGAAAAAATAATTCAAAATTCTGAAGTACGCCATTTTATTTCTTGTATAAATTTGAAATTCTGAAAAAAAATTTAAAAATCTGTGGAGCGGTTCTTGAGAAAAAAATTTTTTTTAAAAACCTTTTAAAAAAAATTTAACAAAAAAATTCAAAAAACGCCAATTCATAGGTATTCAGCAAATACATATAGCTTTAATTTTTGAAAAAAAAATTATTCAGCAGTTTTCCAAATATAAATTTAAAAAAATTTTAAATGCTATTAAAAATACAAAAAAAAATTAATTAAATATATTGGTACGCAGTATAAATTGGGCAACCTAAATCTATATATGTGTGAAATTTCGAAAGAATCGGTTAAGGTATTTATGAGACAGTCGAAATAAAAAAAAAACGGTCCAATGGGAAGTACCATTTTTAGTCATTTTTAAACATTTCTTTAATCATATGATCGGTGGTACCTAAAAAGCTGTATTGATGTTTTTAAATCAAAATCGTTAGAGCCGTTTCCGAGCCTTTAACCTAACGGTTATATGGCAGGTACCGTTATTTTTTGAGCTAAAACAAGAAAATTCAATTTCCCCTCTGTACAATACCTAAAAAACTCTATATACCAAGTTTGAAGCAATTCCACCCACCCGTTTGGGCTGTAGGTGTCTATACATACATACAGACAGACTGACAGACAGACAGACATACAGACGGAGAGAAGTTTTAGATACATCTTTTTCTTTTTCGCTATCACCGTAATCTCAAAACTTTTTTTTCGACGAATGCATAACTTGCCTTATAGTACCTATAATCGCAAGTAAATACATATGTCAAAATCTTTTTAATATTTTGAACAAGATACTAATACTACAAAATCTTGTGTTGATTCCTATTCCATAAGTTCATAGCAAACAAATTTGCCAAAAACCCATCACTGTGTATACACTTTTGTAGTGGCTACAGCATCACGATTAGAGAAAACACTATTTCTTAAGACAAACCTTTAAATTAGTGCACGATCCAGCAACATCGACTCTCTCCCAATTATGTGCACAAGTCCCTATATAGGTATTACCAACTGCAAGTGAATGAAAATTGCACGGAAATATCGTGTAAACTCCCTAAATTTTTCCAAAAAAAAATCCAAATTAAATTGGCTTCTGTAGCTTTTCCACTGTACCTACCAATACCTAAACATAGGTAACCAAATTGAAAGCGCGAAACCCTTTAAAACTTGCTCAACTCTATCGCACTAATAATTCCAGGTCCAACTTGAGTCCATAATAGGTGGGCTTACTGCAAATACGAAGCCACCTCCCGCTCAAAGTCGCCTCTATCTTAGACCAACTGCACATTGTTACATAAAGCTATATATACAAATTACATTTAAAGGCAAAACCTATAAGCCAAGCCTGGGTAATCACTTGGGTTAATTTCGCGCAAATTGCCAGCTAACTGAAAAATCGTGCAACATACATTTGGAGCGAATGCAAATCAGCTGGTAATTGCTCGGCTTAGAGAGCTCCTTCTCTACGAGTGGTGCATTGTGGTGATTGTGCGCTGCATTTACATCTAACCAAGTCTCGAGCTGAGGTGTAATTTCCAATTCCCATGGCCAAATGAGTCCGAGTATAGACTATGTTGGCGGCAGTGGCAACGGCAGCGGCAGCGGCGCTCGCTGACTGCAGCTATATATTTCTGTCCCTGCTAGTCAATTCAATTGCTGTTAATCATATGGCAATTGACGGCAGTTGGCAATTATTTGCAAGTCCGCAAAACCACACCGCAGGGAGCCAGTTACAGAACGGGGGTTGAGGCATTTACCTATATATGCCTCCGTCTATCGTTTGGATTCTTTAAAAGTTCAAATAAAGATGCCAGTCTGTTATTTGCCACAATTGCAACCACATTTGCAGAATGGAATTCTTCGAATCACTGCAAGGTATCGTATCATTGCGGACTACTCATAGGAGGAAGCATTTCAAATTTTAGCCTATACATTAAAAGCCATTCAGAGGAAGGTACTTATTTTATTCCGTAGGCCGAACTAAAGCTATGTAGTTAATATGCCATTCCGAATGAGTTGATTCTCATCTTGATGTTTCCTCTTGTCAATCGGATCTTGATGGTGGCTAGCTGGTAAATCGACGTACGTCGTAAACGTTTGGGTCAATAAAATTATAATCGTTTTTGGTAGTAAAGTATACATACATACATATCTATAATCGTAGGTAGAATATTTATCTTATAAGGTGTCAAGTTAGACAAATCACTTCGATTGACATTTAGAAAGTGACGTATAGCGTGCAATAGTAAGTAATAGAATTATTATAAAATTATAGATAAGCTGTGTATTTTATTTTAAATCTTTAACATTGTACAAAAAGTTAGGTATTTAATATATAAGCAATTGTTATTTTTTATTATTTTTTCCATTTTTTTTCTTCTGCTGAAATAAATGAACAAGGTTATCCCAATTTTCATTTCCTGTTGCCGCTGTTGTTGATGCCATCCTCGCCCTATGTTTTTACTTTTTTACAGCAGGCATGCAAACAGTTTTTAATAGTAAGAATTCTATTGACGGTGGAATTTAGCGATTGATGATAAATTGTCTTGGGAGCACAAAGCAGCCCAAACTTGATGAACTTAGGAATCTATTTGAAGGAAGTACAATTGATGTCGTTTGTGTTTCGGAGACTTGGTTCTCGAATAAAATTGATGATGAGGTATATAGGGTTAAGGGTTATAAAATATTTCGTGGGGACAGAATAGGAAGAATGGGTAGTGGTGCTGCTATGTATGTTAAAGAGGAGTTAAAGTGCTCGCTTAATTGTCGGTCGACATCCAGAAGCGAAATTGGCTATGTCTTTGTTGAAATGCAGTCTTTCTCCGGTAAAATTCTTATTGGATCCATCTACAGACCTAGTAGGCTCATCCACCCTGCCCCAATATTTAGTCTTTTGGAGTCGATCTCCACTAATTATGATAAAATTATTATTGGTGGTGACTTAATTAGCAATCTACTAGCTGAGAATAGTTTGGTCTCTCGACTTGTTCCCAGTAAACACCACAAATGCAACTCCCTTTTCCCAAAACGCAAGTAATCCCCTAGATGTTTTCTTTATGAGTGATATTAAGGGCGTTCTTTTTTACAACCAATTGTATCATGATCTACATGATCTTTTATACTTAATTTGTGATTTTGGCGTGAACCACCCTGTTGGTAGTAGTTATGAATACCGAGATTTTGCTAACATTGATTACCACCAACTGAACTTTGTTGTTCGAAATATTCAGTGGGAAAGAATTTATTGTATGCAAACTGTTCACGATCAAGTCGATTTTCTCAACAACAGCATTATAAGTATCTTTAGTAACCATGTTCCGCTCAAAGTTAAACGTATTAGACACAGGCAATGCCCTTGGTTCATAAGTGAAATTCGACATATAATTCTGAAACGTAACCGAGCATATAATAATTGAAAGCGGTATAAACTTAATGTGCATTTGGAACTCTACCCTTCCCTGAGTAATTTAGTGGTAGGTAAAATAAAGTCGGCCAAAGTAGATTTTCATGCAAACAAAATTAACACATCAGTAAAGGGCCGTCAGTTGTGGCGAAATCTTAGGGAAATAGGAGCGGGAACAACTAAAAAAAACATAGGCAAAAATCTAGAAGTAGATTTAAACGTATTCAATAACAATTTTGTTAACTTGTCTTTCCCGCCTCTGAATATCATGCCCTCTTGCTCTTCTGAGCGGAATACTTCACGTTGTTTTGAATTCTTTTGTTTGAATAATCTGGACATAGTTGATTGTATGCTATCAATAAAATCGAATGCAATTAGCTTTGATGGAATTCATCTGAAATTTATCAAAATTATTCTTCTAGTCATTCTCCCTGTCATAACACATATTTTCAACTACATTTTAACAACAAGTACATACCCTTTGCAGTGGAAAAAATCTAAGATTATACCAATTCAAAAAAGTCCAGCCAGCAACGAATTTAGGCCAATTTCAATATTACCTTTTCTCTCCAAAGTATTTGAAAACATACTTCAAAAACAAATTAACCAATATATTAATTCACATAATCTCCTCTCTCCTATGCAATCGGGATTCAGGAAAAACCATAGCTGTACTTCTGCCATCATCAAAGTCTTGGATGACATACGAGAGTCACTAGACGAGGACAAAGTTACATTTTTGTTACTACTGGATTCGATACGGTTGACCACACCAATCTTTGTAATAAACTTTCAACGATCTTTAGATTTTCCAACTCAGCAGTTGCGCTCATGTCATCTTACTTATGCGCAAGGTCTCAAGCGATCTCTATTGAAAATAAAATGTCAAATTTTCTGTGTAACAGCAGGGGTGTGCCACAAGGCTTTATTCTTGGACCTCTTTTTTTTTTCCATGTATGCGGACGAGATTCCGTCATTTGTAAGTTCCTCATTACATATATATGGCAATGACGTACAACTTTATAGGAGCTGCTCACTGGGTCTGATAGAAGACTGTGCTTATGAAATTAATAAGGATCTAGAAGAAATTTATACCTGGTCTGAGAGAAATTGACTCTTTCTTAATCTGAAAAAGGCAAAATGTTTGGTTATCAGCAAAACAACCGTATGACACATCCTTTTTTCCGGATATCGTTCTTCATGGCTCAAAAATCGAGTTCATTGATAAAACTAGAAACTTAGGAATTATATTCAATAGGACGCTTACACGTAATGACCATATTATTGCTACAGTAGGTAAAGTATATATATTTATATATATAATAAGTAAAATAAATAATATGAAGACAATTAGGTATACAAATGAGTGTGCAAGGTCTATACAGGATACGTCAGTTTTAAAGCCACAAGATTTATATAAAGACAAAAAAACAGCTTGGTGAAAGAGGGGATGGTTTTTTTTACTGTTATATACATAATATCGCATCAAAAAAAATTCAATTCATTCATAATTAAGTCTAAACACTGAGGGAAAAAGACAACGTAAAATCAAGAAATCGTTTTTGTTTTAACGTTGGCAAATAGTATCATGAACGTATTTAATTTAACGTTCTTGTTTTAAAGTGAACCGTAGTCGATTCAACAGTGAAACAACTTTCACAAATAATTAATTACGTTCAACATTGTTTTTGGGGGTAGCCGTGGCGCGATAGTTGTGTGTTTGCCTGTCAACCTCATAGTCACAGGTTTAATCCCTGCCGTAGTCTATGTCCTCTTATTTTCCATTCAAAACCAATTCTAAAAATAAATGTCATACAATGAGTTGCTGGTTTAGTTTTTACATGCTGTTTAGGCATAGAACTAAAAACATGTGATTGATTAAAACTAGTATACCGAAATATAAATAAGACAAAGAATAAAAAAACGTAGTTTATAAAATATATTGCCAGCGGAAAACGGATGAACCCTGCAATCTTTGCTACATCGGCAGCACCAAACAACTCCTTCGGCAAAGAATGGCCAACCACAAGTCAGACATTCGCCTAAAAAGTTCTGAGAAGACGGAACTGGCTACTCACAGCGTTGATACCGGTGACACACCAAACTTCGAGGGAGTGGAGATCCTTGCAACAGAAAAAAATACATCTAAACGTTACACACTAGAGACACTGCATATAATTAACATCAAAAATAATATGAACCGCAAACAAGACACACAAAATATATCAGCCGATTAATGTTCCTCAGTTTCTGACAGTAAATATCATTAAACCTAGACTAATCTTCAAATAAGAAGTGTTCAAAATCTGCTTTTAATCTGTTTTTGTATATGTTTCAAACAAATTATTGTTTGGTATATTAAAAATCTACACTGGAGTCATCATTAAAGCTCTTCTTTTTGCAGATGACATTGTACTGTTTGCTAGCTCACCAGAATCCCTCCAGCTAATGATAAATAGACTGGCCGAATATTGTATGCGATGGAGCTTGTTGATCAACCTTAACAAGTCGAAGGTTATGATATTTAAAAAAGGTGGAGGCAGGTCCAGGTCTAACGAACATTGGTGTTTGAATGATGAACAAATTGATGCTGTGAAAGATTACAAATACTTGGGTGTCTATTTCACCAATTACCTTAACATGGAAAGCCATCTCAACGATAAGCTTGCGAAAGCTAAGACATCTTTTAATGTAACATGGCGGGAGTGTTTTAATTACAAGGCAATTGAACATAGCAACAAATATAAAGTGTTCGAAGCAGTTTCACAATCAATTCTCTTCTATGCAGCCCAAGTGTGGGGTGGTAAAAAATATGAACCAGTGGAAAAACTCCTCAGATATTATATAAAACGAATATTTCGTATGCCACCTGGCACTCCGAATTATATGATTTTTCTGGAAACGGGTTTATCTCCACTATTTATCAAAACATTAAAACTACAAGTCGACTACATTAACAAAGTTCTTAAGATGCCAAATAATCGGCTTCCAAAAAAGCGGCTCTTCATGATATACACTCCAAGTCAAGATGGTTTAAAAACTGGATTGAACTTTCAGAAGATGCAGGTCTGGAAATAAATTCTAGTGAATGGAGGTCTTGGAAGCCTACGTTGTATACGATGATTATTCGTCTAGATGAAATCTATAGAGACAGATACAAGGAAGAGGCATCAAATTCATTACACCGAATGATCTACAGTAAATTGAGCTATAACATTAATGAACGTAACTACACCATTGATCAAATTTCAAGCATGTTCCGGCTAAGAGGTGAACTTCTTAATTTGAATTTTATACCGCATCGCGAAGAACTACAAATACTTTGCAATATGTGCAATATGGGGGAGCGTGAGGATATATTACATTTTGTTGGAAGATGCCCGATATTAAGGGAAACAAGAAGATACTTTTTGGGTAGTGACTTTTTAACGGATGACGAAACCTTAAATCTTCTTAGTGAAATGAAGGTATCTTAATTATACAAATATTGTAAAACGGCAATTAATTATAGAAACAGAATTATAAATGAATGTCTTTAATTGAATACTTTAACTTATTGAATATTAAAAATATAAAATAATTATTTAAATTCATTGTCAATCAGGCAGACGGCAAAGCCATGCATTTAATTGATTATACCTATGATATCTTTGTAAAAAAATTGCGAAATGTAAATAAAAATCAATCTTAATCTAAATCTAATCTAATCTTAAAATTTAACGTTATGTAAGTCATATTTTTTTCGTTTACTTGCATCAATATGTACAACATTATATCTCTTTTTAATTTTGTAAATAAAGACACCCCTGAAGAAGACGGCAACCACCGTCGAAACGTTGGGAAAATAAAATGAAAATTGCTTTCATTTAATCATCATTACGAACAATAATGCCGATGAGAATCACTTTTAAAAATTCTCCAAAGTACAAATAAAAACCAACTTTGTCAAAAACTTCTAAAATTAGAATAAAAAAATTAATGCGAATTATAAGGGACATAGATAAAAAAGACACGGAAATTCCTCCGCATTAGTTCAGCCGCCATCCCTGGAGATAAAATCTGAGACAACAACCACCTAAAGTCTCGCGCCACACATCTTTCCTATTAATCTTTCTCTTCCTTAACCTAACTCTCATGCCCGCGCTGTGTTGAAACATTTAAAAAAAAAAAGTGAAAAATGCTAAAATGTATCCAAAACTAAAATTTCATGATCAACTTTCAAAGTGTAACATAGGTGATTATACTTTGTTCAACATCATTTCGAAGTTGCAACCACTTACAAATATTCTTCCGCAAGCCTTGATGAAAGGTGTTAAATGTTAAATCAACTTTTATTTGAATTCATTCATGGTCATTTTTAAGTGGACCCAATGTAAGACCGAAATGTTTAAAATTTAAAGTGGAAACAATGTAGGAACAAAGTGGAACGTATTCATTTTCACATTGATGGTGCATTTTCAAACTACGATCGACGTAAATTCAAAGGGATTCATAAGGCGTTTTTTTTTTCTTTCAGAGCAGAGCACTGAACAGAGTTCGAACACATAGATTACACACTGAACTTGTTCCAAACAGAGCTTTCTCTGAACACTGATATGTTTTTTAAACACACTTGAACCACATAAATCAGAACACATTTTCATTTTAATCATAAAAAACAATATAACACAAAACCTACTCTTTTTTGTAGACTGATACACAGTCAGATACAGAAAATCAACTAGGGATCACCTTCTTTCACCAACTTATGTACTCGTATCTAATTATTTTTACTTGCGATTATAGGTACTGTAAGGCAAGTTATGCATTCATCGAAAAAAAAAAGTTTTGAGATAACAATCAAACATGACATGCGAAGACGAAAAAAGATGGTCTAAAAATTCTGTCCGTCTGTATGTCAGTCTGTCTGTCAGTCTGTCGTTTGTCAGTCTGTCTGTATGTATGTATAGACACCTACAGCCCAAACGGGTGGGCCGAATTGTTTTAAACTTGGTATATAAAGTTAAGGTATTGTACACAGGGGAAATTAATATTTTTTTTTAGCTCAAAAAACAACGGTACCTGCCATATAACCGTTACGTTCAAACCTAATTTTCTCGGAAACGGCTCTAACGATTTTGATAAAAAAATCAGTGTGGGTTTTAAGCTACGACCGATTATATAGTTGAAAAACGGTACTTTCCATAGGACCGTATATTTTGCTTTCGACTATCTCATAAGCTGCCCCACAGATTCTTTCGAAATTTCACACAAATATAGGCTTAGGTTGCCCAAATTATACCGCGTACCAATATTTTTAATTTATATTTCTTTGTATTTTTAAAATCATTTTTAGGAAAAAAATTTAAAAAATTTATATTTCGAAAACTGCTCATTAAATTTTTGCAAAAATTATATTTATATGTATTTTCTGAATACCTATTATTTGGCGTTTTTGAATTTTTTTTTAAATATTTTCAAAAAGTTTAAAAAAAATTGTTTTTCTCAAAAACTGCTCCACAGATTTTAAAATTTTTTTTCATAAATTCAAATTTATCCTTGAGCTCAAATTAGTTTATGTATTTATTTCAGAATTTTGAATTATTTTTTCTTTAATTAAACAGATTTAATCTTTTGTTTTAAAGTTTATATTATTAAATATTTAATATTGTCATACCAATTTATTTTAGAACAAAATTTAAAAAAATTGTATATCTTTTGCATACGATGTGATCGAACATAAGAGCAAGTTCGTGCGATCCAGTCGTGCATTTTATTTCTTCCTATTTTCCTTCTTGTTACACATGGCATTTGGTGCGTTCAGCAATTTATACTTACATGCTCAGTCAATTATCTAATTATCTTCGAGCACGTCGAGTGCGATCTACACGTGTTCAGAACGAAAAAAGAAACACACATTTGGAGCTTTGCATGCTCTGAGTTAAAAAGAAACACAAATTTTTTGACAACTCAGACTCTGCTCTGAACTAAAAAAGAAAAACCCCTATAGTAGATCTTAAGTGGATTCAATGTAGAATCATGAAAACAGCAAAAAACCTACCTGCAAAGTTTTGTGGTTCGGAGTTTGATTTACCAATTAAAGAGGATGAACTTTTAGTAAAACACCGCGTAGAATTTAATGCTTCAAAAACTCAGCGCTGTCTTCTGCCGTTAAAGCAGAACCCACCCCCCATGCTGCTATCCATGAGCGGCACTTGCATTTAAGAAACCGATCAGCTTTCAGTTTTTGGTATGTGCATCACAGACCACCTCTTGTGGAACGACCGAAAATTCGATGTTGTCAAAAATACATATTATTCTAGGGGCGATGTCCGTTCCTTTTTTTAAATTGTGCCACGTTATATTTTTTTAGTGAGTTTTTGAAATTCTAACATTTTTTTTTAGATGAGGAAATGTACCAAACTAACTGTCTTATAATACAAATATTAATTACCTTAGGTAGAGCATACCAAACTCTAGGGGCAATGTTCCTTGTTTTTTTTTTTGTATTTATTTTATTAAGCGTTTTTAACGATCAAACTTAAAAAGAAATACAAAAAACTGTATACGCTTATAATTTCGGATTAACGAATGGTAGGTAAAAAATAAGTACATGCAAAAATCACATTTTCCAAACTCTAGAGGCGATGATTGATTTTTATTTTTTTTTATTTCATCTTATGTCAACAAATTATAACAAATTCAATCATTCACAAAGTAGATACAGAAAAAAAATAATAGCAGGTAAGTTATTATTACTGTTTGAGACCCATCAAATAATTATTACTAAATTTATAACATTCAATATTTAATTAATAATTTTAAAATTTGAAATTTAATTTCTTAACCATTTGCCAAACATTTCTACTTCACCCTATGTTAAATAGAAAAGCACTCAAATTACCAGTTATCATCAATTTATTTAACTTACAACAGTAATTTTTATTTTTCTTTCTCTTGTATACTTGCACTGCTTCTTAAATTGTAATCTATTGGACATCGATCTCTTTGCGGTTGGATCGTTGCCCGAACAAATCATTTGTTAAGTATTCTCGATATAAATAATATATACATAATATGACTTGTGTCATATTTTTTTACGTCTTGGCTATAAACAAACATACGTTGCTTAGGGTTATATTTTTTCTTTTTGGTTTCTTTTAAATCTCAACAATTACAGATAATGTAGAAATCCAAGACTTGCCCTTAAGTATATGTAAGTAACAAACATTTCTATATACGTTATCTTTTAAGAAAAAATAGTTTCAGACAAAATAACTTTAAAATTCGGACATCGCCCCTATAAAAATTTGTCCCCAACATTTTGGTGTGTCAATTTTTTCGATATCTTTGATACTTATCGATATCTCCTACTCTAAAGGAAAACAAAATTAAAATGCAGCAATTTTCAGCTTCATGAAAATTCAACATTCGAAAACGGGTGGATGACTTTTTTTGATATTTTGTTCTTAAGTTTATATAATCGAATATAAAAATTTTAAAAAAATTGTACCTATATAAAAAACTAAGTAAAAAATAACTAAGTTGAAAATATATTTAGATTCTTAATAGAAACCTTTTGCTTACGATATCATCGAATATAAGAGCAACTTTGTGCGATCGAATCGTGAATTTTATTTTTCTTGCCTCGACCTAGCCTATACCGTCTTAATGTGTATAAGACACATACATTTAAAAATAAATAACTGCTGTAGATTGGTATCACTGATATTTGACACCAATATGTATTTATTCGAGGCCTATCTTATGGTACCACCGCCTTGAGGATTACCCTGTATGTTGATAATATTTTTACTTTCTCCATTAAAAACTTTGTTCAAGTCATCGCCCTAGTATTGAAGTGTCGTATACGTCAAATTGCATTTTTTGAACTGGGTATGCAGTCTTATGTTTTCGGGGGCGCTCTTTTCAAATCAGTTTTCCGATTTATTCCATCACTTTCCGTTGCTTAGATATTCAGAATGGGTTTAACGTATATCCATCACAATCATCAAGTCCACGTATTGTTTTGACTTAAACACCAACTTTTGGCACTTACGTCAAATATTTCATTCAATTTACGAAACAAATTGCTTGAGAATTGTTTTGAAGTACGTTTTACTGTCTTGTAACGTAAGTCACGAAAAATTAAATAGTCGTTCACTATTGACTTGACGAATGTACACACAAATTGCAGTATAATGCTAAGAAGTCGTATATGCATACGCCATAAGCACGAAGAATATTATATATATTATTTGCCGTATCTGAATACAAGTCTAGCTGTTTCGATAAAAAAGTATAAATATCACAGCCGATCACAGTCTTGTAAGCTTTGTGAAGGAAGTTCTTCGCTATCGCTCAAACTGAATTCTCCAGTGCCCGATATGAATCTTTAACTTCTTTCGTAAGGACTTATAATTCAAATTGAATAAAGTTTTATTCAAATGTTTCGGGATGATGTAAATTATGCTTCGATTTCAAGCGGCTCAGACTTTTTTATAAAAAAAAAATAAAAATACCACGAATTTTTTTCGAAACTTATTGTTCTCAGAATAATATTTTAATACGAAGCGATGATACTTTTAAAGAATTTGTTATAACATTTTAAGAAGTATTCCGTCGGAATATGACACTTCTGGTAAAAAGTTTATTAAAATAATTTTAGCTCTTAATATATTTATCCAATATTCTTCTAAACAGAAAGTAATGTGTCTTCAAAAAATTATGCAGCTATAGATTTTAACTAAAACAAACTATTATACGAAAATTTTAAAATTTGAAGATTTTACTTCGTCGGCTTTTTTGGTCGTGATAATTTATTAATGAAAGATATTCATTAGTTTTCCCAACGTTTCGACTGAGTTTTCAGTCTTCTTCAGGGGCACTTTATTAACCATGAAACAAAATAAAAGAAACTTTTGTATGTTTACATTTAGTTGTTAAGATTTTACACTTACAATTATATGAACGAAACTATTTTATCAAATTACATATATATATAAAAAAATAAAAAAAAAAAATAATGACAGTTTTGTAATTGAATATTTAAATTAAAGCCCTTCTTCTTAGTTAGAAGTTTAGTCAACAACTGTTTAATAAAATTTTCTTTTAAAGGATCAACAAAAGTATTGATGTATGTATGTATGTATCGCAGTTATGTAGAGACTAGGGAACAGTACACCGACGAGATACACTGTGTATCCTGCTTCCTGTTCATGTTATTTTTGTTATTCAAAATGTGCAAAGTTTCTAACGTATATCGTTTCGATGTATGTTTTTCCGTTTGGAGAATTTGCACATTTTTTAAGTCTGGAGCATGATTTCTTTCTAAGCTGTGACTAGCAAGAGCTGTTTTCTGAGAACTTTTGGACTTGATATCAGATTTGTGATTTGAGATCCTTTGTTTTAAAAGCTGCTTGGTAGTGCCAATGTAACATAGTTCACAATTTTCTCTTTCGTTGCCTAGGCAATTGATCTTATATACAACGTCTGTACTTTGATCCTTTTCACTTTTCTTGTTAAGTTTGTAAAAAGTGTGTTAAGTGTTTGGTAGGATTTGTAAGCAACATTGACATCTTTACCTTTGCTAGCGATGGTTTTCTTAAAACCTTCAGCAAGTTTCGGCACGTAAACCATACTTTTGAAATAACCTGCTCCTTCATGTTTATTGCTTTGTGCTATTAATTCGCGAATCATATCTAGCGGATACCCATTATCAATAAGGATTTTTGTTATTTTCTCTTTGTTGGCGGGATGGAATTTCTTTTCACTAATCGTAAGGACTTTCTTAATAAGGTTGGAAGCCGTATTGACTTTAATATGTTTCGCTTGATTTGATCAAAAATTTACGATTCTTCCGGATGCTGTCTCTTTTTGATGCCAGTCAAAGGTGAGTCTGTTTCTCTCACGATTAATTTTTACGTCCAAAAATGCTATCGTTTTATTTTTTTCCTTTTCCACCGTGAATTAAATTTTGGAATTGAATGCGTTAAGACTTTGCAAAACTTTGTCAATCTCACGATTTTCCATTACTGCAAATATGTCATCAACGTATTTGGTGATGAATTTTGGCGGATTTATTGAATTGAACGTTTCTTCTAACAAAAAATCTAAGACAAGGTCGGCGATGGTAGGTGAAAGTAGATTCACCATTGGGATGCCATGTATTTGTTTATATATGTTGTCTTTATATTGAAAAAGGTTGTTATCCTTCAAACAGAAGTCAAACATTTCCAAGAACTTATTTAAGCTAATATACGAAAAGCTAGATTTGTTTCAAATTTCATTCAAAAAAAATGCAAGGGATTTGAGACATGAAATGAGGTCAATTATTTTAAAATCAAAATACTAAAAACAAATTTTGGAACGCCGAATGTATGTAAGCAACAGTTACAAGTTATTTAAAAATGAAAGAAAAACATCTAAAGAAAAACTTGAAAATATAAAAAGCCTTCTCCCTTTTATGTCTTCGGAAGATAAGTTACACTGCTTTATTTAAATTATGTAAACATATTATAATTTTTTTATTTATTCATTGAAAATGTTCTCTTTTTGTAAAGTTTTAATTAATAAAGTGCTATTTTTCCTCGTCCTTTTAAGAAAACAAAGTACAGAAATGTCAATTTATTTTTCATTTGTTCTATGTAGGATCATAACATGAAGTGTTATATACATTTTAAAAGACTGTATGATAGTTTTAGATTAAAAGATGGACTGAAGAAACTTGAAATAAAATGGATTTTTTCGATTTAATTGTCTTTTGTTAAGAGCATTTAAAAAGTGAGAATACAGAAAACTTAATTTAGTTCATTACTGTAACACCGTATAGGTTTTTTTGACGTACGTGTATGAAGAAAAGAAACTTCTGATTTTTATGGCGTATACGGCAAACTCATTTTGGACACAAATTTTAATATTTTGGAAACTAAAAGAGTTTCAGATGTCTAATAACATTTGTATATAATGGGGAATTCTCAACTATAGTTAGTTAGTTTTTTCGCAATAGACTTCCAAGCATTTAAACGCGATTTCCCAAAAATGTAAAAATGGCGTATACGGCAATTCAATACTAGGGCGACGAAGTGTTACCGTATAAGTGTAGATCTGAACTGGAACCTACGCGAGTATAAGCGTTACATTTATAATTTCCTCATAAATTAATTTAGAAAGAAACAAAAATCAAATATAGTCAGGTATTGACATTTTTATGGCAACCCAACCTACCTGACTAATTTAAAATATCAAATTATCACGGTAAGTAACAGAGTACCAATTCAAATTCTTCTTCATCATTCACTTGAAAGCACCGACCTAAAATACCACTCTTTTTATAGACCTAATATGCGTCTGTGAAGAAAAATAAAATTATGTATATTGCAGTAGCAGCACTTTGTCAAAGCCCACGTCAGAAAACAAAAAAAAAACATCAAAGTGCATTGAAAATGTCAGCCATTTGACATTTGACAGACATGAATGCATCTCACTGTCTAAAGTTCCTAATTTATTCGGTTCAAATTAGAAAATATGAGAGGTGAAAATTTAAAATATTTACGACTTTAAATGACCATAAATCCCGTGTGCTTCGTGTTCTGTGTTTGTGTGTGTGTCCCATCGAAAAAAAAACTCAAGCATATCACAATAATGCCTTTAGGCCCAATTATTATTTCAAAGGTGGTCCTTAACCAAAAAGACACCGAGTTAACAACCTAAACGTGACGTAACGATAATTTGACTCGCACACAACACAACAGTCACAGTGGCAGTAGTCAAATTCGATATTCATCCGAAACCCGTGATGACAAACCACCGAAACCGAAATTGAAACCGAATCCGAGTCTGAATCTGAATCTGAATTCAACAAAAATTTTAAATTTGGTTCGTCGTCGTCGTCGGTCGGTCGTCCACCATTCGATTTGATTTATGCTCGCCGATGGACATCAAATGTCATCCATCAAAATATTTTTCGACAGCTGAATGCGAAGCGAACGATCGAAAAGCCATCGAAGACTACGCGGTAACAGCCATCAACGGTCATCTTTACAACAACGATCAGAGCAGGGGGCGATTGTGTGGGTGAGGTTGGGATGGTGGCCAAAGCGAACGCGTACAGCGTAGTAGAGTTGGAGCAATTATTATGGTTATTGTGAGCGGGTAAACCACGTCTGAATGCTAATTGGGTGTGGGGTGGCAACACTTGCACATGGTGTGTCCGAGGGGGCTAATGGCGTCAAAATGCGACGCTCAGCTACTGTTGGCCTGATGGCATTTGTGATGCGCGACAGAAACTTCTTAAATGGCCACTTGACTTAACATTATGGATTATGGGCGACTCTGCTGCCCCTGCCGAGTATCTGATAGTTATTATGGGTTGTTCAATGTTCATGGCGGTTAGTGGTTGGGGGCAAATTCGGCCGGTCGGCGATGTGATTTCTTTGACATTTGAATGATATCTCGTTCGGGGAATATGGGTGCCTTACTTTTGTCGCGACATTAATGTTTGTTTTTTTTTTTTTGTGTTTTGCATAATCCAAAAATGGACTCCGGTATAGATACACTCATACATTTGCGATTTTCTTGGAATCCATCTAAAGATTGGTAATGGCTAATAAATAAGGCAAAAGTACACATTTTTATCAACGAAAATACATTAAGCTGGCAGAACACGAGTGAAATAGGTATACCTACCGTACATAATAAAATACTGATGTGTGATGTTGGAAGTGATTAAATTATATGGAATCAATTGAAATATTTAGTATATTCGCAACAAAAAAAAAACAGAATGTTGTTTTTTAAAAGAAGGATCCAATGAATGCAGAATGTGAATATTTAAAGGATATCTAAACGATACGTGATGCACAAAAATACCTTTAGAAATGTATGTGTGTCTCCGTCAAAATTTCAAGATATTGTTGATACAAGTTTCGAGGAAATTCTGTTCTGTACGTCCTGTTTGAAAAAATGTGTTCGTTCGTAATCACCCCATCTTAATAAATCTTTGACAACACTAAGGTCTTTAAGTATCCAGAATCAATTAAACTTTTGTTTGCTACTTTTCCGAAGGTAGAGAAAAAGTAACAAAGTCTTAAAAAGGGTATAATATCGGTTCCCCTACTTTTGAGGTTATGTTAACTCAATAAGTAATCATTTTTAACAGACAAATCGTTACAGCATGTATCACTACTAATTACCCCAAAAATGTGTCTAGAGTTATCTAAATAACACAATTTTTGTATTGAATAAAGTGTTTCAAATGAACATTCGGAGTTACTCCTTCCATTCCAAGTTTTCTACATTCAATACCAATGAATGTAAGAGAGGGAGGGGGGGGGGCAACACTATTTTTGGCATAAACACATTTTATTTTTCAATATAGTGTCCTTTAAGCTTTATTCACTTCATCCAACTTTTCTCCAACTTTGTGATGCCCGCCAAATAAAACGATTTCTGGAGCCCCTCAAAATAAGCGTTTGTTTGAACCCAAATCTCTTACCTTCAAGGCATTTCTTCATGTTTGGAAACATGAAATACTCGCATGGGGGCTAACTCTGGGGAATAAACAGGATGAGGGAGGAGTTCGAAGCCTAGCAGTTCTGAGAAATATGCGCCGGTGATCGTTTTACTCTTTGCAATGTACCACGTGTCCTTTCCAAAAACTATAGTCTTGACCGTGTTTGCTGAAAATCCCACCATGGCCTTCTTCGGCTTCGATTCACCAGTATAAGTCCATTGTGTTGACCGTCAAAGAAACGGATCAAAAACTCAATCGAATTGTTCTGGAAAATCGCCAAACACAAGGTTTGAATTTATCAAACGAATGCGTTTGTTGTAGATTTTGAACAAACGCGGCACCCATATTACGGAAAGTTTTTTCATGCCCAAATATTTATGGAAAATCGAAATCACTGATAACCTTGTGGCATCTTTAAGTTAACGCACTCTCACTTGCCGATCGTCCATTATTAAAACTTGCGTTTTGTCGGGATTCCTGGTGTGTCGTGACCTCTATTGCGCGACCAGAAAGTTAGGGGTCACTAGTGCTTGAACGACCCCACCGAAATTGAGTACACCAATGATGAATGGTTCCATTCGATGGTGAGGAGCTTTCGTAATATTTGCAAATCTTTTGTTAGGTCTGCGTGACAGCTTTTTCTCGCAAGAAATAGTGTTTAATGAGCACTCGTAATTCACTTTTTTTCATTTTACCGAAAATGCCTTGGCGAAAGACGTCTATATAAAATGGCTGCCACAACAAATCTGTTTGACAGATCTGTCCTGAAGATTTTGGTGCGTTATTTTGAAATAATGAAAAATGGGCAAAATGACATAAGATGAAATATTATGTCGAGACAACAGAAGATTCTGAAGGATGATTGTCGAAAAAAAAACTACTGAAATCAAAAGAAACAAGTTTTTTTTCAAAAAACCTTAGCTAATACCGGTCAGGTTGGCGACAGGCTAAATATAACTTTTCCGTTAAAATATAAACCATTATAGGTACTAACAACAAACCTCGGAAACGGACTGATTCCGACGTCAACCACGGCAACGAAAACGGCTATACAATAGTCTATTCCATGTTTTAAGGAAGAAACAGCATGACATGTTTTACAGTTGTCACCCATAACACCATGTGCTCGAGGAAGGCATCTTAGTCAGCGAAAAAAGTCACCGACCTTAAAGCTAATAGCGAAAGGCTCTTCAAGTGCGATACAAATTTTAGACCATTGTCCTCATAAAGCACACCGTTGAAGAAGATAAGGACATTTACTTCGAACAAGGCGAAAGAGCCCTGAATGTCTGTTCAAGTTAGAGCGTATAAGAATTATCATTAGGGCCTTGAACGGAAAAATAGGTCGGAAGTCGATATTCAGGCACCATACGCAGACAGCCATAGTTTGCATGGGAACGCTAATGACAATGGATTTCGAGGTTGTTCACGCGCAATTATATCCATAAAGCCACCTTGGTATCACCTCATGATGGAGTCGTTCGCAACCAGATTGACCACATGTTGATAGACTTGACACTGATTCGATCGTACCGCGCAGCCACCGAGCTGACAACATCGACTCGGTTCACTAGCTGGTTGGTATGGCTATCCGAAGAATGATTGACTTCCGTCGATCAGGTTCGAATAAACACGGATGCACTACGCAATGAGAACATCAATAACACGCTTAGATTCGCCCTCGAAGAGCTCGATAGCAGAGTAAGTCCTGGGGCAAATATGTTAACCATATAGAAGCAAAATAATCACGCATTAAATGTACTGCCGTTAGTATTGATAACTCAATGTATGGCAGAAGTTAAAGCGATTGGTTTGATGATAAATTCAAACTAGCCACTGAACTCTATAATTCTTCATACCGAGCAATGCAATAATCTCATAGAACAAAGGATTCACGCGAAGATGAATATAAAGAGTTCAGAAGATGAGAATAACGGCCTAGAAGAAAAATCTGCACTCTGAAATAGAAAAGTAGTGCAATCCTTCAAGTACTCTGCTTCAATAGTACCAGTCGACATCAATATAGAAGAAGATATATTGTCTTTCAAACAAAGTCTACTATAGACCGTCAAGACATATTCAATCAAATCTTATCATAAATTCTAAGCAGCTGCTTTATACGACCATGGTCCTAACAGTATTCACATGAGACTTGGGTTCTTTTCATAGTAAAAGTCACTCTAACTTTTTAGCCGCATTAGAGAGAATAGTCTTGCGGAGAATTATTGACCCGGTATTAGAGGAATGAAGATTCCAGAGACGGTACATCACGAACTGTATGTTATCTACCTTGAAGTAGATATTGTGACAAAAATTTATCTCGGTAAATGCCCCTGGGCAGGTGACCTAACTCGTATGAGCAATGAGGAAATGGATCGGAAAGTCATTTGTAGGTCTTTTCATATAGAAGTCGGCAGCATCTTACGCTGGAGAGATGGCGTATACCAGGAATGCAGGAAGTCTAAAGCCATGTGTTTCGCATCTGGATAACATCGGCTTACATTCGTGATAAGTGGAGAGTATTGTTGAAGGAGGCCAGGACCCCGGGTTGTTGCGCCGATGATGATAATGATGATGACTTAATAACAGTCTGAGGTGAAGTGTTTCACTAAATTACAATCTGAATTAACAGACTTAACCATTTAAACTAAAGTGAGATATCAGAAGTCACTTAAATCGAGTTAACACCAGATTTCAGAATCAGTTACATTCAGTATCAGATCAGATAGACTTTGAGAAAGTAAAAGTCACTAATTCAGTTTCCAATCTCCAAAATACTTAGTTACGCATAAAGTGGTTGGGAATTATAAGTTCACATAGTTAACAAAATGTAGATATAAGATAATTAGGTGTTCATAACCTCATCTAAATATTATGGAATTGGTGGCATTCATATCCATATTTATAGCAAAAACTGGCTCGAACCCTCACCTCTAATACTGCTGCTCTATTGCAACTATGCAACATGTATGTTTTTGATGTCGCAGTGTTCTTCATTCAAAAAGATTCCAAATAGTTTCAATTCATAGATTTTCCGCTGTTAAGCTTTGTTCAGATAAGCATAGCTGACTATTTATTATATGACCCGTATGTTTTTCTATTTGTCTTTCGAACCTACTCAACTATACATAGTTATTAATCGAACATAAATGTTTGCATAAGTTGTATAGAGTCGTGTTTTTTTATATTGTTGTCAGGCTACAATGTATTTTACAATAATTCTCCTAACTAAAGCTAAACGGTTCTTAGCACCATAAGTGAACTGACGCCCGTTTGACGATAATAACAATAATAATTTAAGCTCTCTAAGGCCGCCAAGCTAATTATCAGTTATTTATATTCCGTCACCATCGGTGGTGGCATTAATTGGTTATTATGGTGTAAGAAGTGTCAAGACAAAAGGGGCACTATGTGGCTTCCGGCAGCAAATGCGATAATCGTCGAGCAATTCAGACCACCCAGATGGTCTAGTAATAGTCACCCTAAACGGAGGTACATTCGATTGAAGTCTGTCTCGCATTTTTCTTTTGGTGTCAAGGTGCTTTTGTCTAATTAGAGACAGTGCGTGGTATCCCATTCGATAGATTGATTCGAAGTTTTTTTACCCGAATTGCAAATATGAATTTGGGTTGGGCTGGGAAGTTGCAAGACTTATCTTAACGTGTTGTCAGTAAATCGAAGATCTGAAGTTCCGCCATAGCTAGGGTTATCAGGCGGCGGTATAGCTTTGGTGTGTTGCATCAAGTTTGTTATCATTTTTGTGTTAACATTGATTAAAGAAGCTCTTTGAGATGCGCGGGACTATTCAGGGGTTAACTGCATGTGGAAATAATAATTAATTGATATGCGGCGAATATCAAGTTAAAAGTTTTTTTCTTAATAAATTTGTTAGGAGTGTTTTGTAATTTAAATGAAGAGGTTAAAGAGGTTATTTTGATGAAGATTTCAGTGAAATAGGATGAGTTTTCGATGCGAAAGCTACATACGTAGATGAAAAACCAAAGCTATATTCAGATATACGAGATTAAAAGATATGTATTTCGACATTTTAATTGAGGTATTGATGTATAATAGCGGATTAGCTTTAGAAGAGTTACAGAGACTATGCATGTTTTAGAGTCAACGAAGGGGGGGGGGACTATTGCGCGTTCGTTGTAGTCGTTTTCGAGATACTTAAAATTTACATTTACCCTAATAAATTGTATGGCCAATAGCGTTAGTTTGGGGCCCAAGAAATACTTTTAAAAAACACATAGAATAGGGCTGGCAACGAGACCGAGATGAGACTACTTCACAAGCATACGAGTCGAGAATCTCGCTGGATCTCCGCCGGCGGTCTTTGTAGTTTGGTTTCGGTTTTCGCCAGAAGAAATATTTTTTTTATTTAATTATTTTTTAGTATATTCATGTTTAATTTTTATAAAATTCACAAGTTTTTTTTACGAAATATTCCATGCGCATTAAAATATCAATCCATATTGTTAATAGTTATACTCAGATAGGCGCACGATTCATATATGCATTTCGTTGGAAGAGAAATCGATAATTTTTCAGACTTTTCCCCTCCGGAAAAAGGTGACTTTAAGACTTGTAGCTGACACTTAGGAAGAAATATTATCCAAACGTCAAAATATAGTATGTTCTGGTCAAGCCATGAACTGTCAAAATTCATTGAAGGATGACTCCGACTTAAATGGATTACCTCAGAAAATTCAAATTTTTCCAAATCTATTTTTCGCTCCGGAAAAAGCCAGTGGTGTCCAACTGGTAAGGATCCAAGGGCTTTTTTTGAAAATCTAAGAAAGTTACGCGGTTACTACTGAGTCAAAAAAAGACGGTATGTTTTTAATACTTGTCATAAATTAAACTGAGGAAAACGCAGCGAAATTCGCAAATACTAATGAACAGGAATAGATTGAATGATCATATGCAAGTCTCGCGAAGCAGGGGATGGTTAATTTGCATTTCACTATGAATAAGCAAATGAGCGAGCAGGATTGCATTGCAGCCTTTTCACCTATTTAAACCGTTTACATGAGTATGAGAAGGACACATAGAGCGATATGTTATATTTAAGAGTTTCCTTAAGTTTATTCAATGGGATTTGCGGGCGCCTAGAAAACAGGCCGCCGGCTATACCAACTGCCCGCGAACTACGGGTTGGAGACCAATGTTTTAAGACTTTAGGGTGACATTTGCTTATCTGCAAAGCCTGAACTGGCTCCGATTTAAATGGATTCAAAAGCTTCTACAAAATTCAAATTTTGCCTCAGAAAATTCGAAATTTTTCTGACTAAGGATAACCGACCAAAACCGAAATCGAGACAACACTGCAAATTAAAATTTTCACGAGAAAAAGGTGAGACCAAGATGGAGACGAGACTTGGTTAGGCGAGACAGAGACCGCGACGATACTGAAATTTTTCGATTTTGAAGAGAACGAGACGAGACTAACAAAAGTCTCGCCTGATCTCGTCTCGTTGGCAGCCCTAATCTGGGAAAAGAAAATGTCCAAAAATGCTTTAATACCATGCTTGAAGAAAATCGCATCAGCTGTTTATAATCTAGGTTCTAGATCTCACTACAGATTGATGTACCGAATTGTGGTATACACTTTTTCGTGTCCTATATCAGGTAATATCAAGTTTGTTTAAAATCTAGAGATCAATTTAAATTCCAAATGAAAAATTTGCCCAATAGAGCTTCAACTTACCTACCAAGTAGGCGCGTAAAAATTAGTGGTTTGCTATAATTTCACATACTCCTGTTGCGAGATCGCAAATCGATGTAGCAGTTGCTTTTGCTAGGATATCGGCGACGATGTTAGAAGGAATTTAGAATCCTTTCAATAAAGATAATAAAAAACGGACATGCAGCATTGCGAAAAGCTCAACAATTGAACAAGTTTTAAAAGTAAATCAAATCATCAACTGGACAAACGTTCAATGGAATAAGAAATCATTCGAGCTATGAAAGATGTGCACAAAGACTAAAGATATCTTTGACACGAATAATTCTTCTGTCTTTCGATTCCCGCCAAGGACTACCGACAATCCAACTGATTTTCAGTGTTGTGCCATGTAGACTATAAAAATGTAGACTACATGATTGTCTACATTTAGATAATTCGGTGTCGACAATTCAAAATTGTCGACATAAACTTGTAAACAAAGTAGAGATTGTAGAAAATTAGTAAAACCATCATAATTGTTTCTACTCAAATTTATCAAACCACTAAACATAAGAGTTAAAAAAACAACCAAGTTCTTCTATAATAGAAAAAACATGTGTGTAAGAACAAGATAGTCGTGAAAAACTCATTTGATCTAAATCCAAACATTAGTTCTATGCTTATTGTAATATATTAACACGACGTTAAATGAAAAACGTCCGCTTTCGATAGTGGTTTTTCAACTATCGTTTGCTTAATTGTAGGAGGTTTCAACCCACTAAAACGTGTTTTCAAAAGTCTTGCAAGAAAGAGCTTAGAAGGTGATTCACCAGTCGCACAATGTTTGGTGTTCCGATAGTCGATTAAAAATCTATTTATGATCGTATCTAAAAAAGAATTAATGTCAACTATAAGACTTGCAAAAATAGATTTTTTTAATGTTTGTATAAAATTTTCTGCCTGGCCATTCGTTGCTGGATGACCAGGAGCAGTAAGAATGTGCTTTATGGAATTAGTTTTTAAAAAATATTTAAATTCGTCTGATGTAAATTGGCGTCCATTGTCACTTACAAAAATGTCTACTTAGCCATAACGACAAAAAAGTTCCCTCATTTTAGTAATTGTGAAGCAAGATGTGATTTCTTTTGTTATAAAAACTTCAACCCATTTAGAGAAGGAGTCAATCACGACAAACAAATAAAAATTTTGAATGGGACCAGCAAAGTCAATATGAACACGACTCCATACTGAATCAGCAGGATTCCCTGGTATCAAAGAAGACTTCTCGGGACTTGGCTGCAACTCTTGGCAAGGAATGAAGTCACGGATCAATACTTCTATTTCGTTGTCCATCCCTGGCCACCAAACATAAGAACGAGCTAACATTTTTGTTTTAAGTAAGTAAGTAAGTAAGTAAGTAAGTAATTTATTGCTTGATATATTAATATTTCATTTACAAACATTTATAATAAATTTTAAGGCTTTAGCTTTGCCGTCAGCTCGTTTGGCAATTTAAAAGATATAAGATATTATTATATAAATATACAAAAGTAAGAAAGGTAAGAATTAAGTTAACTATTCATATTCAGTTATAAGTAGCATTCGGTATTTTAATATGTCTTTTAAAAACAGGTACAGTTTTTTCCAAACACAGTAGTTTAGCAATGTAATTGTTTCTTGTAGGGTAAACATTTTCTGTCCAAAGTATGCAATTCGATGTTGTGCAAATATGGGACACACACTGATGAGGTGGAAACAATTTTCTTTAGCTTTAAGATTGCACAATGAACAAAACTGGTTAAAGCTGTTATTATATGGAGTTCCATTTAGGCCAAGGACTTCACATCTTGTCTTAAATATAAGAGATATCTCTTTATACGTGAGCGCATCATTGAAATAGTTAGCTTCCATTAGGTTCAGCTTAAGTTGAGAGTAAAGGAATCTGCTTTCTGATTTCCTTGCTTCTTGTACATATGCATTCCTTACAAAATCCTCCTGGGCTTGAATTATTTTGTACAGCTTTTCTTTAAAGTGCAACAAATTGCTGTGATCTAGCTCCACCGTTTCACCACAAGAATTTCCTAATTCTTCCACCTAGCCACCCACCAATCCGAATTTCGCAGTTCGTATACGGCCATTTGTTTGGTCAATCGATTGTCCTGATGCGCCAGTGTTCTTACGACGTAGTCTGCATTTAACTTAAGCGTGTATGTGAAAATTTTAGTTAGGCCTGTTTCGAGATATAGGGCATAGTTTGGTGTTTTTATGGGGCGATTGAACAGCTTCTTTAGAAAGGACCTTTGAAATTTTTCTATTGCCTCAGACTCATTTATTCCCCAAACTTGGGCAGCATAACAAAGTGAAGACTTTATAACAGCATCAAATATTTTGTATTTTGCTGACAGTACAATACGCTGATTCGAAAAGATATTTTTCCATGACATGTTAAGTAAACTTTGCGAGGAAGCAGATTTCGATATAACATGTTCATTAAAGTCCATGGTTTTGTTAAGATTCACTCCTAGGTATTTGTACTTGCTTACTATCTCCAGAATATTTCCATTGAAAGTCCAAATATGTCCACTCTGACTCCGGGTATATCTAGAGAAAACCATTACTTTAGACTTATTAGTGTTAATTGCAAATCCCCATTTTGTGCAATAGTCAGAGAGACGATTTATCATCAATTGTAAGTTCTCGGGGGTTTCTGAGAGAATCACCAAATCATCGGCATACAAAAGAACGTTTATGACCAGATCAGCCATTCGAACACCTCCTGGCAGACAAGTTTCAATATCATTGATGAAAAGTGCAAAAAGAAGAGCACTCAGAAGGCACCCTTGTTTTACTCCGGTGTCCGTTTCAAACCACTTTGAGAGTGTTGATCCGTCCCATACTGATGCTTTTGAATGGGCATACATTTCTTTTATTGCATGGATGAACTTCGTTGACATACCTAGCATTGATAGCTTATAAAAGAGCGCATTTCGGTTAACAAGATCAAACGCAGATTTGAAATCCACAAAGAACGCATATATCTTTTTGTTCCTTGCTTGTAATGCCTTCACTATTGACGTTAAAGTAAAGATGTGGTCAACTGTTGAAAAGCTTTTTCTGAAAGCAGCTTGAAACTTAGTGATTATGTCATAAGCTTCAGTCCACTTTTCAAGTCTGTTTGCAAGCACGCCACAGAATAATTTCGCAATTACATTCATAAACGAGATGCCTCGATAATTTTCAACATTATTTGTGTCACCTTTTTTATGGATCGGGAATATTACAGCATTCTTGAAGGATGCAGGGACGTCTTGTTTTTGTAAAACGACATTGAAGAGAGACTTAAGTCGGTGAATAAGTCCTTCTGTACCGTTTTTGAAAAATTCATAAGGAACGCCATCTTCTCCAGGAGCTTTTTCTTTTTCGCTTTGACAAATACAGCATATATTTCTGTAAACGTGATTTCGGAATCTAGTATTTCATCAGATAAATAGGGTTCAGCGTAGGAAAATTTAACATCTGATTTGACACATAATATATTTTTGAAGTGCACCGAAAGGTCCTCTGCAGTTACTCCTATGCCTATTGTAAAATTTGAACCGTTTATCTTTTTAGTGACTTTCCAAAATTGTTTTGAGTTCTTCGTTTGACCAAGTGTATAGGCTAGTTGCTATTTTTGTTTTAACAATTCCTAAATGGGAAGCATGAAGTTCCCTGAGAACAAAACATTGTAGATTTTTCGGTACAATGGATCTATAGCCCCAATAGTATACAGTCATATTCAACAGAAAGTTTCTTGGGAATTGTTGCGAAATGGAGTAAACTCATCTCCTTGTAACTTATGAACTGTACCATTTTGAATGGTTTTAGTTTCAAATACAAATTTAAATTAGAGAAGATATCGAAAAACTTTAAATTATGGGAGAAATCTGTTATAATAAATCTACTGATAGGTCCACTGAATCACTTTACTGGTTTACTACTAGTTTTAAAAACTTTTTTAAATTTGAGGAATTTTGCCAGTAAAACTTTCAAATTTGGTTCAGTAATCCAAATCATAAACTAACAAATTACTCATGAAATTTAGAGATGCTTATTTTGTTTTTCCAATTTTAATTCTTTTAGCTGAGATATTGTTTTTACTTTGATAAAATGGTTGAATCTGAACGACATGGACTTTGAATATTAAGTATCCAATTTTCAATATTTCTAAAGTATAAAGATCATTCTACGTGAAAGGACTTTTAATCTTACTAATATTATAAATGTGAAAGTTCGGATGGATGGATGGATGGATAGATGTATGGATGTTTGTTGATCAATAACTCCGGAACGGCTGAACGGATCTGGATGAAATTTGGTACAGAGAAAGATTATTGTCTGGAAAATGCTACTTTTTATGCCGGAAAATATATGGTTCCCGTGGGATAGGTGTGTTTTAATTTTTCATTGAGAACGAATGGGTCGATTTGGCTCGAACTCTTTTTTAGTTGTTTGTAAAATCCAGGAGAAGGTTTTTGCGAAAGAAAATTTTGGGTAACCCTCCAGAAAAGTCGGGAAATTTTAAAAATCGAAAATTGATTTTTTGTATTTAATTGTGTATGCAAATTTTCCGGAATAGCTTTTCGAATGAAAAAATAGAAAATTCTTTGTGGAAAACTTGAAAAATTCTAGAAAAACGCGAATATTTTTTTCTCGATGATATATAGATAAATTCAAAGCATGATTTGATGATTTTGGACAATGTAAAGGTGGAAAATTCGTTGTGAAGCTTGGAAAATTTCGGATAATCCTACTGATATTATAAATGAATAGTTTGGATGGATGGATGGAATGGATGGATGTTTTTGCTCAATAACGCCAGAACGGCTGAACGGATCTGGATACAATTTGGCACATGGACACACACATACTCGATTATCACATATGTCATTTTTATCCCGAAAAACGGAACCGAACAGTTCCTATGCCTATATGGGAGAGGCTTATATATGAACAAAATATATACTTGGTTGCTTGTTCCGCATTCATGCCTCAACCATTGAATGGATTTTAATGAAATTTGGTAAGCAGCTGGAAGATTAGCCATGATTTATTTTTTTCCCAACTTTATTTTTGCAGTTCTTACTTTTTGAATCCAATATTAAATCTTCGCTTTGTTCGCGAACATGACCATACACGACGATTATCGAAGCCAACGAACACGACAAAATCTAAATTTTTGGCCAACAGCAAGCGGCTTGCGAGCCAGCCCACTTACAAGAAGAGCATAGCGAGCGCGAGCATGCTAGGCGAGCTTGTTCGTCGTTTGTTCCTACATTCTTCGACTAAAGGGTCTTGAATGAAATTTTGTAGGTGGATAGATGATTTCATTAGATTCCCGTGGGTCGGTAGCATCGCACAGGTATCTGCTAGTAATTGATAATTCTGAGAAAAATCTGAGAAGCGAGAATCTCCAGTTTTCATTTTTACTTGCGATTATAGGTAATAGAAGGCAAGTTATGCATTCGTCGAAAAAAAAGTTTTGAGATAACAATCAAACATGACATTACGATGATGGCGAAGATGAAAAAAGATGGTCTAAAAATTCTCTTCGTCTGTATGTCTGTCTGTCAGTCTATCTGTCAGTCTTTCAGTCTGTCTGTATGTATGTATAGACACCTACTGCCCAAACGGGTGGGCCGAATTGCTTCAAACTTGGTATATAAAGTTAGGTTTTGTACAGAGGGGAAATTGAATTTTTTTTTAGCTCAAAAAAATAACGGTACCTGCCATATAACCTAAAAGCCTATTTTTCTCGGAAACGGCTCTACCGATTTTGATTTAAAAAAATCTGTGCAGCTTTTTAGGTACGAAAAAAAAATTTTTTAAATGTTTAAAAACGGTACTTCACATACGATCGTTTTTTTACTTCGAATATCTCATAAATGGCTCGACCGATTCTTTCGAAATTTCACACGTACTTATATAGGCTTAGGCTGCCCAATTTATTCTGCGTACCAATATTTTTAATTAATACTTTTTTTGTATTTTTAAAAGATTTTTTTCTCAAAAACCGCTCCACAGATTTTTTTAATTTTTTTTTTCATAAATTCAAATTTATCCAAGAAATAAAATGGCGTACTTTTTTTAGCTCAAATTAGTTTAGGTAAGTATTTATTTCAGAATTTTGAATTATTTTTTCTTTGATTAATCCGATTTAGTTTTATGTTTTTAAGTTTATATATTAAATATTTAAGATTGTCATACCATTTTTTTTAGAAAAAAATTAAAGAAACTTTGTGTATACAAAATAAAGTAAAAAAATCACTTTAAAAATATGTTTAGATTTTAAATAGAAATCTTTTGCATACAATGTGATCGAACATAAGTGAAAATTCATGCGATCCAGTCGTGCATTTTATTTACCTTTATATTAAATATGAACTCAAATCATATAACTTTAACAAATTTAATTTTTGTACAGCAATCCGGAGTACTTCATAATAATTGATATAGATTCTAAGAGAGTGGGTGGATACCACCCTCCGAAACGGAAGTCCTAAGCTTTTCGATTTTTCTTTTGTAGGTATATGCACTTCAGGTCAAGAACAACCGATCTACCGTATTTTATAAACTCACAGTCCGAAAGCTTTTCTTAATTGAACCAACAGTTGTAAGATGGGAAAAAGTCCCAAAGTTTTCAAAACTTAAATCTTGAACCAAATTCCATTTCTGAAAAAAGAAAGAAAAAACCTTTTTTTTTTACAGAAATGGCGTTAGGATAACAAACACAAATCGATTTGGAAATACATATCACCAAAAAAACAAAATCTGAGCAAATTGTGATTGTATTTTTGTTCTCGTTTTGGACGTTATTTCTCATCTTTCTATTTTCTAAAGGAAAGAACGCCTAAAATTCAAATGAACAGAACACCCAAAATTGGAAATATTGCCCAAATAAGGAAATAACCTCCAAATATTAGGAAAAAACGCCCAAATCAAATTCTTTTTAAATCAAATTGTGAAATTTTTGGAATGATTTTATTTGTGAGATTTAGATGTGAAAGTTATTTTTTACATTGTCCACATATTGTCTACATTGTCGACATATTGTCTACATTTTACGTTGAAATGTAGACAAATTAAGTCGACACGTAGAGGAACAACACTGCTGATTTTATACTTACTTACTTACTTAGGTGGCGCTACAGTTCGGGGCGAACCTGGGCCTCAACTAACATGCCTCCCCAGCTAGCTCGGTCTTTGGCTAGCTGCCTCCAGTTAAGCACTCCAAGTTGGTTGAGGTCATCTTCCACTTGAGCGCGTCACCTTAGGCGAGGTCTTCCTTGACTGCGTCTTCCCTCTGGGTTGGAATCGAAGATCCTGCGAGCCGGAGCATTGTTGTCCATACGTTCTTTATGACCTAGCCATCTTAAACGTGATATACGTATTTTTTGCACCAGGTCAATGTCGCTGTACAGCTCGTATAGTTCGTGGTTGAACCTTCTCCTCCAAAGCGCGTTAACGCAGATAGGGCCGAAAATCTTGGGAAGAACCTTACGCTCGAAACGACTAAGGATATCTTTATCCGCTTTTGATAGAGTCCATGTCTCCGCGCCATAGAGCAGGACTGGGATGATCAGAGTCTTATAAAGAGTCTCCTTTGTTTTTCGAGAGAGGGCTTTACTACTCAATTGCCTCCGTAGCCCATAGGAACAGCGATTGGCAAGAGTTATTCTTCGTTTTATTTCTAACGAGATGTTATTGTTAGATGTTATAGCGGAACCGAGGTAGACAAAGTCCCTAACTACCTCAAAGTTGTACCTGTCTATTGTGACGTTTTGTCCAATCCACGCGACGGAGAGGTATAATTTCCTACGTTTTTTTTACAAATAACCAACATTTTTTCCTATTTTGGGACATGACATACACGCTGATGCTTTTTAAGTAAGCCCAAAGAAAAAATCTGGAGTCGTTAAATCGGGCGGACGCGGTGGCCAATTAAATTCAGCAAACCCCGAAATTATCCAATCACCAATAATTTCCCTATGGGAGACCATATTTGGAAGAGGCTCTTCCTTATTTTGGAACCACAATTCTGAATTATTCTCTACCTCTGACTTTAAAAATTTTCCAATCATTGCCTGGTATTGAAAGTTATGCACATTACCCGTAATTTGTTCCTCAATTTCGTTTGGAAAAAATTATATGATCCAATGATCCTTTTAAAGATTATTTCATCTAAATAGTGTATTGGAAGTCCAAATGGGTAAATAGTTGGACCACGAGGCCCATTTCGAACATAAAAGAAATTTTGATATGATCTTTGTGACTGAATAATTGTTCTTTTGGTGAATCTGTCCAGTATAAATTTCTCAAAGTTTTCAAAGTTCGTGCTTTAAAAACAGAAACGTAATAATTCAATCATATATATCATATATGCGCCACCCTGTACATGATTGCTTATCAGAACAGAAAAGAATTATGAAGCCCAAAAGCGAGGTTTTCTCAGTCAGTATGAAAACCACCGCCAGTATCTACAGCGGTTTCTGATTTATCGCTATAAAAATTAATCGATTCATATTTCAAGAATGTCATATCTTTCACATATTATATGGATAGTTGAATTGTGGAATTGTACCTTTGATTAATCCGATTTAGTTCAAAAAAATTAAAACGCACGACTGGATCGCACGTACTTGCTCCTATGTTCGATCATATTATATGAAAATAATCTTAATAGAAGCGGCTAAATGTATTTTTAAAGTCTAAGGTTTATGTATAAAAATTCTTGAATTTTTTCTTAAAACAAATTGGTATGACCATTTTAAATATTTAATAATATAAATTCAAAAACAAAATTTCAGAAAAAATCTTCCACCCGTTTTAGAAATATTGAATTTTTTTTTTTTTTTTTAAATCCAAAAAAACTATTTTTCGAAAGTTTTGAAATGCAGTATTATTTAGAATTTTAGGAAGATCCCGTATAAAAATGTTGATCGAAATCCGTTGAGCCGTTTATGAGAAAGTCGAAAATCAATAAAATGGTTGTATGGCGGGTACCGTTTATAACAAAATATTTAATATAAAATTTTCGGCAAAAATGTAGACCATACCCAAGGTAGTACACACATCATTTGTTATCAAAATCGTTAGAGCCGTTTTCGAGATAAATATTTATATGGCAAGTACCTTTATTTTCGGGGCTAAAACAACGATTCAAAAATCTATTTTGGACAATCACCTAAAACACCTAAGCACCAAGTTTGAACAAAATCGCTTCAACTTTTTAGACTGTAGATCATTCTACAGACAGACAGACAGACGGAATTGCGGGGCCCACTTTGTTGGTGTTCTCTATCATCGTAATGTCAACTTTGATTAAAATCTCTTGTTCTATTTTTTTCCAAATGCAAAACTTGCCCTATAGTACATATTTATATCGCTGGTAAAAATGGAGAAGCCAATTTTATTATGGATTTATTGTAAAGAGGCTTTAAGACAGATGGCTGCACTTCCAGTGTTTGCCCAAGTTTCATGGAAGGGCAGATAGAACCGGCTTGCTAATATATATTCAAGTTTCTCAGGCTTAAATCAGTTCACTCATAGAGTTTTTTTACTCGCAAGGTTGTACTATAGTATACAATTGGTGAAAGGAATATTCAATGCTCACTACCAATGTGTGTAGAGCAGTTGACCGAGTCTAGTAATATTGCTTATCAATCAGACGCACATTGTCTGCTCCGAATATGTTCTCATTATGCATTGATCAAAAAAACACAAATTCGTAATTCGGTTAGCTAACTTTTTGGTTACCAACTCTAATTGATTTTTTTTTTATTTTAGGAATAAAAAATATTTAAAATGCTCCACTGAATTCCTTCCTAAGGATTATATGTTACGATGTTACAAAAAAAATTAAATCGTCTAAATTTAAAAATAGCCAATGTACCTACTCTCAACATTGGTGGTCTCCTTATCAAGTGACAAACACAGAAACACCATAAGCCACTTCTATCCAATTTGTCCACTAAAACCTAAGACCTACCGCAGCATACTTTAGTTTGCATAGCTCGTGAACTAAACAGTGCAGTAGCACTATATGATATATAGCTGCGTATTCTTTTCCAATGTCATGTTCACACCCACAATTACGTCACTAAATCTACACATTGCCGTCATCGATTCCTCTAAGTGAAACAAACAAAAAAAAATTAAGAAGTTTAGTCTGGATGCTTAGCCTTTTTGTCTCGTCCACTTGACGACAATGAACGACCCTGAGCGAATTGCCCATCGAGCAGCTAACAGGTAATGGGCAAAATTTGATTTGACATGTGTCACTAATTAGACAAAGGAGACCGCACAAGTCGTCAAAAGAATTGCGTCGACTTCGACTATATTATAGCGACGATGGACGGTGCAAAGCGATATCATGTTTGACTCATATTGCCAAATGCCGAGTGGCGCAACACAACTTGCGTTTTCTATATTCGATCTCTCGAATATTGCCGCACGCAAATTAATTATTTATGTTCATTTGTTGCGCGAGTCCTGTCAACAGACGACGAAATGACAGACAAACAAGTTTCAATAAAATACAAAACCTTCCTCACAACCCAAATCAATTGGACATTTCTGTAGGTCTGTCTTATTGACAGATCACTTAATTGACAGCAAACGAAATCGATGGCTTAAGCATGTACGCCATAATTATAGGATTAGTGGCAGCGAATTGAAGTTGTTTTATTTTTTTTTTCGTCGTCGTTGTCGGTCGGCGTGTGTTCCTTCCAGCATGGATTTTGATGATGGGACGATATTTACTGAGGAGTTCGTATCGATTTCATTATGATTATGAGATCGTTCGATCAGATAAGTTACCGGATTAATTAAGTTCAAAAAAAAGTCGAAAAAAAACATAAATAAAATAACTGAAACGTGCGAGTTGTGGCACCGACAGGATACATTTTTTTGTTTTACTTGTCAAATATTTTTTATTGGGTCGTTTTGATATGTTGATCGAATATAAGGAATTTTAGATACCTAAGCCTATAGACACAAATTGGCTAACTTTATTGTCTGGTGCTCGAACGAACATATCGAATAGTTTGCCGACACGTGAACTTGCTAAGACCGTGAAATAAACATTCATTTTCTAGATTCAGGCTACAAAAATTTGTCATGGTGAATGCAACAGAAATGACGAATCGGAAATTGAATAACTTTTTAATATCGGATGGAATATGCATCAGTCTGAACTCGTCAGCTTTGATCTTTCATTTGAGTATCGTCGGGAATCACATTGGTCATCATCATTAAACCCGTTCCGTTACATATTTTGAGTTGCCTGTGATCTCGAAGCATGATGATCAGTTGTAGATTTTGCGAGGGTTAGTGCAGTCACATTTAAACTAAAGAACAGCAAAGCTGCTGGCCCCGACGGACTACCCGCCTAACCCTTTAAACCAGCCGGAGATGACCTGGTATAGTGCATACACCAACTCATCTCTAAAGTCTGGTCAGAAGAAAGTATGCCTGATGAATGGAACCTCAGCATCGTTTGCCCGATCCACAAAAAAGGAGACCCTCTAAACTGCGCCAAACTATAGAGGAATAAGTCTCCTGAATACCGGGTACAAGATCCTTTCTGCTGTATTATGTGAACGTCTGAAACCATTTGTCAGCAACCTGATTGGACCATATCAGTGCGATTTCAGGCCAGGAAAGTCCACAATCGATCAAATGTTCACGCTACGGCAGATCCTGGAAACTACCCAAGAACTCCAAATCGATACCCACCATCTCTTTATTAATTTTAAAGCCGTGTAAAATAGCTTTTATAGAGACGAGCTATACAGAGCCATGTCTGGTTTTGGCATCCCCACAAAACTCATCCGACTATGTAGGATGACGATGGAGAACTCTCGCTGCTCCGTCAAGGTTGGTACTGACCTCACAGAAGCTTTTGATGTCAAGAAAGGATTCCGACAAGGTGATGCGCTATCGTGCGATTTAATGAAAAATTGTAAGAAATTCCCAAGTTAACTCTACTGGCACAATTTTTTTCAAGTCTGTGCAATTGTTAGCATACGCTGGTGACATAGACATCATTGGCAGAATCCAGCAAGCTGTCACTGGAGCGTTTGCTAACATTGAAGCTGAAGCGGCTAAGATCGGACTAGCAGTCAATGAGGCCAAAACAAAGTACAAACAAAGAAAACGCAAATTTGCTTGCAGCACAGTATGCTGCTAATTTTACGCTAGCACAACCACAAAGTGTTATGACTCCTTCTGTACTTAAGAACATAAACAGTTTCATGGGATGGATCTACATATTTTCGTAATCGTGCAGTTGCTAGAGTTCTTAAAGATCTCGAAATTCACAAATACCCTTTCCAGATGGTGTCTCCCTATTGTTCTTAAGAGTTCTTCTACGCTGCCAAATTCATTGCGTAAGCTTTTCCATCTATTCTACCCTTCTATGGTCTCTTTCCTAATGGATGGAAAACAGCATTTATTCAGTATGTCCCTAAGAGAGGCGAATCTTCTTTACCCTCCAATTGCACTTAAGTCCTTCCTGTTAAGAAATACCTTGAAGAACGAAAGATCCTTAATGACCGCAGTATTGGTTTCTTAGCAATAGGTGCACTATCTTTACATAGTTTTGAAGAAAGTTAGATTATTGCGCTGGATATTTCAAAAGCATTTGATAGATCTGTCTCCAACTCTTTTTCTCATTTTCATTAATGATTTCTTATCTAGAGCATCTACTCCACTAAATTCTTTTGCTGACGATAGTACTCTCTCTCAGCTTTTTATATTCGTCGAATTTAATGCTTCAGTAACTCCATCTTCTGTCGTTAAGACTGAACCCACCCCACCATGTTGTATCCATGAGCGGCACGTCCATTGCAGAAAACGATCAGCTTTCAATCCTAGGTACATCACGATCACAGGCCACCTCTTGTTGAATGAACACATAGTCTATATCGCCAAAAATGTTTTTTCAAAGAAGCAAGGAATTCTTTTCCCTCTCTGATCTGGCTATAATCTCTTCATTCGGCCAAATGAGCTTTTTTCAAACTACTCGAAAACTATAGGTTATTTTGATAAAAGTTGTGGATACGCATTGTAGCACATGTTATTCTACACAAAAAATATTTAGACACTTTGTATCGTACAATTGACAGATTTGGAGAAAAATGGTCGAAAACATGAAAACATTGGGGTGTAGTTCATTTTTTTTAAATTGTGGTAAATTTATGTTTTAGTTATGTTTGAAAAAACATGTTCTATTAAAAAAAAATAAGTTTTAAGTTTGGAACCGGAAGGAAAATGATGCCATCTTAAAAATAATTATTTATTTTATTTTGTTCATTAACTCCAAGAACCTTTATTTTTCTCTAAATAGTCCAGGAAAATAAGACATTCACTTCGGAAAAATTGCGACAATTCCAATTCGTTCTTAAGTTATAGCATACCAAAGTTTAATTGTTCGTCAAAATGGGAGCTATATTAAGTCTGGTTGCTTTAACGAATGAATTTAATCTATATACTCATTTTGACTTAAACTTTGGTACGCTATAACTTAATAACGAATTTTAATTGTCGCAATTTTTTCGAAGTTAATGTCTTATTTTCCTAGACTATTTAGACAGAAACCAAAAAAAAAACTCTAAAAATGATAGGCGATGGAACTATAATAAAAACATCGAAATGTTTCATGTCTTTCCTATTTTTACAAACAATGTTCTAGCGAAAAAGCCAGTTGCATACTTCCCCTTAAATTTGTAATGCTCGCGCTTCTGGGAATGCTCATCAATTTGAGCTCAACCTCAGACGTACTGTTAAGTACAGGGATTCCTTCTTTAGCCGCGCTTCACGAATGTTGAACGCTTTACCCGGTAGTTATAGTTTAACGGTATTTTTACCCCCATGAGTGAGCGTACAATATAAAAAAAACAGCTTTCATCCAAATTTCTATAAAGTTTTAACGAAACCTTATGGAAGCTAAAACACTAGTTGAGTTAGGCTTATTTAATTTCATAATTGAAGCTATTGGATTTTAAATTCGTGTTCAATACTAGTTAAACATTTGGCCTTAGAAATAATTGAAGACTCTCGTTACCAAATTTTCTTATAGGCACACAGAACTTAGGAGGCCAAAGTACTCGTATTTCGAAAATTCTACCAATGAGGTAATTGTCCTCACTGACAATTATGTTCTTTGGATCACTTGCGTCACATTGCAACATTGGACATTTTTTTCCATTCTTTAATTCCCAGTTCCCATAGTTATTACAGGCTTCATCAAGAAAGCGTGTAATTGCCAGCTTAATTGCATGCAAAAAATTTCAACTTGAGACCTTATACCTAACTGACTGCGCTATCCGTAACTATATAATACACGTCCGTCGTCGCTCCATGTTTGTGAGGTTTTTGTGTGTAAAAACATTTTTCATCGCCTCGTCAGAAGTTGTAGGTAGAGGTAATGCATCTTATAGGCTGTCTTTGAACTACTGCATGACATTTCGGCTGACATTTCCTCGCGGATGAACCATAATCAGAGGTTTTGTTGCCTAGTGGTTGGCGGTTGTTTGTTGCCAGTTGGCTTGGAAGCTGCGCGGTGTAAAGTGATGCTGCACATTTTTACCATATTTCATTGTGCGATTGTGATCTTTCTTGTTAGCTTTTTCCACAAGCCAACCCCGGCCCGGTATCTGACGACTAACTAACCTGAAAGACAGTCAAGTCTGTCATATTCCATATTCCTTGGGCCCCCGGAGCCTATAATATGAAGCTCGCAGACTCAGGACGTCTTTTGCTTTAACATCGGCCTCATGATCGTATGATTATAATGACGACGACAAAGATGATCCATTAGCATGGTCCGAACACAATGTGAGATCGCGCTCATAAATGTGCGGCAGCTCTAATTAGTTGGATAAGTAGAAGTGGAAAGATCTTTTAGGTTCAAACTTCAAAACTGAACCTATAGTCGCAGAAGTCAAACTGATGATGATGGTGCTTGTGCTGGAGTGGTTTTATTGTGTAATATAATGTTGCGGGTATTGCTGCGATGTTTATGATGGTGATTTTTGGAATTTAATGTGATGACGACACCACGCTGCGCGGTGTTTCGTTTATGAGTTTCGACTTTCGAGAGTTTGAAACGATGACAAAACAGTTGATGAACGGTCGTTCTAAGGAGTGGCTTTGGCTTAGTTATGATTATATGGCTACGGCTACGATGACAGATTAAAGTTAGGTGTAAATTATGTTTTCTGATGATGGAATTCCTTTCGTACCTATACTATAGTATTATGTGTTTTTAAGAAAACAAAAATATACATATAATATTTTATGACTTTTTGGTTATGGTCATCTCTCAACAATGATCACAGATATTATATTTTATGACGATTCAAAGTGTAAAATTTGAAAGTCAGGTGAAGCAATAATTAAAGAGAAGTAATGGCTTGAAAGGAGGTCAATGAATTTAGGTTATCACTTCGAATCAAAAATTGTGTTTGACTTCAACTGAAATTTCAAAAGTTCATATAAGGAAATGCCTAAGTTATAACGATTCTATGAAAAACCTTCTCTTAAGCAAATTGAGGCACACCATAAGTGTTGTATAGCAGGTATACTTTTTCTTATGCGTGACGAATTTTAACAGTATCCGAAGTAGCAGCGGTATCGAGGGTATTTCTTGGTCGGATATTTAGTAAGGTGTCCCTAATATGGGGATTTATTGTTTATTCTAAGGTAGAGAGACTTCTTAAGTACCTCGAAGTTGCTTTTTTAATAGTGAAAATTTGTCCCGGGCGATGCGATATGAATTGCTTTTCGTTCAATTCAAGGCCGATATATTTCCCCTGATGATCAATAGAAGAATGCAAGTTAATTAATGTCGATACCATCCGCATTCCGAAGTAGATGGAACGATGTCTGGAGCACGATCGTTTCAGACCGAGATTAAAGAAGTCATAAATGATAGCGCACTTTCCTTCCGAAACAGACTTGGAATATTGCTTAAAAATATTTTTTTACGGCCTTTAGTCCAATAACACTTGGACTCATTAGTTAACTAGTGAGAGCCTTGTCAATAAGCAAAAAACAAGTCTGATTAATATAATGCTAAGTCATCTACTTGGCTGATAAATTAAATTAGTTGTATATAGAATTGGTATTATAAAATCCTTCCTACATTATTCGAATAGTTCAGAAGAGCTATTTCCCAGGTGTATATTGCTTAGTGTATACTCCCAATGTCACGAAGCTCATTGGCTGATTTTCCCAGGACTGCAAAGCTTCTTCACGTAGTGCATGTGATGGATATGGGTACCAGGCAATTGAAGATTGAAGGTGGACCCTGATAAATAATAATGATATTTCAGTAAGAACTGGAAGCAATTGAACAAATCACTCTGATTTCGAGCAGACACAATAGGTTTCAGCAAGTTTTATTTCCCGTCTTTACAATCATTACAGTTGTTTCTTGCAAGTAATGGAACCATGCGCCCAAAACGGTATATAATTCTCGTGTGTTAAGCTAAAATGCAATAATTACTAGCCTTGTCCGTGTTAATGGGAAACAGAATGTTACCAGCTTTCAGTAGCTGACACACCTAAACCAAAATACGCCCATTACTCGTTAAACCAATTGCAGCGTTCAAAAATTATGAAGCGTACAAGATTACTGGTATCTATACTTCCCAGATTGCTAGAATCATACCTAAGACGTTCAACCACGAAATAGTCTGAAGATATTCATTCATATTTTTGTTAGAATCAGTTACCTCGGCTGCAAAGTGATCGGCTGCCATTTCTGTTACTTTACTTAATTTACTTTACTTTGGATGGCGCTTACAATCCAGTATGGATGACAGCCTCAACCAGCAAACCTCTCCAGCTAGCCCGGTCCCTAGCTAGCTGGCACCAGTTACGCACACCAAGTTGGTTGAGGTCGTTCACCACTCTATCGCGCCACCTAAGATAAGGCCTTAATCTGTCGCGTTGTCCACCGGGGTTGGATACGAAGACTCATACAGCAGGACTGGGATGATTAAAGTTTTATATAGGGTCTCTTTGGTTCTTTGAGAGAGGGCTTTACTACTCAAATGCTTTCTATGCCCGAAGAAACAGCGATTTGCAAGTGTGATTCTTCGTTTGATCTCCGCACTGATATTGTTGTGCGATGTAATAGTAGATCCCAGGTAAACAAAGTCTCTGACTACTTCGAAGTTATAACCGCCAATCGTAACGTTTTGTCCCAGTCGATGGCGTTGGACTTCTCTTCTCGATGACAACATATACTTAGTTTTCGTCTCGTTAACAGTCAAACCCATCTTCGCCGCTTCCGCTTCAATACTTGCAAATGCTCCAATGACAGCTCTTTTTGTTCTGCCTATGATGTCAATGTCATCAGCATAAGCAAGGACTTGAAAGGACTTTTGAAAAATTGTGCCTCTGGTGTTGACATTTGAGTTGCGCACAATTGCTTCCAGCACGATGTTAAAGAGATTGCATGATAGCGCATCACTCTGTCTCAAACCTTTCTCTACATCAAAGTCGTCGGTGAAGTTCTTACCGACTCTGACGGAGCAGCGAGATTCCTTCATTGTCATTCTGCACAAGCGGACAAGTTTGGCAGGGATGCCGAGATGTGACAAGGCTCTGTATAAGTCGTCGCTATCAGCGCTATCATAGGCGGTTTTAAAGTCGATGAAGAGATGGTGCGTATCGACTTGGAATTCTTGGGTTTTTTCCAGGATCTGCCGAAGTGTTAAAATCTGATCGTTAGTTGATTTTCCTCGCATAAAGCCACACTGATAAAATCCGATCAGGTCGTTGGTAAAATCTTCTAGGCGGATACACAAAATAGCCGACATAATTTTGTATGCGATGTTGAGGAGACTTATATCTCTGTAGTTGGCGCAGTTCAGAGCATCTCCTTTTTTGTGGATAGGAGATGCTCTGCCATTTCTGTTAGCATACAAAATAAATAAACTAGTAATATGTATATATTTTTACAAAACTATGCGGGAAATCTATTCACCGACATGTATGACTTTTTTTTAGGCAGAAATTTGCAGCTTATCAAATTTTAAAGAGTTGTATGAAATTCTCTCATAAGGAAATTAAGTCCCAAAAAGTCTGGAACGGCTTGAGCACAATTTTTTGCCAATATTTAAACGTGAACACAACATTTTTTTTATTTGTATGTTAAAGTTGCTTAAAATTAACATATTTTCCCTTCAAACTAATTATTTTGTATTTTAGTGCTTCTAAATTTATTTATTTGTTTAACAAATATTTTTCCACAATAACTACGAAACGTTATTGCCCTTTATGACAAACGTCAAACTGACAATTGCAAATTTTCTGCCCAAAAATTGCTGCCTATAAAATTTTGTTGGACAGAAATTGACAAGAAATTGTCAATTATGGGATATGTTTTACTCTCTCAAGAGCGCTCTATTTTGCCCAAAAATACCAAATTTGTAAGTCTGGAACAGGAATTGGCAATGGAAATTTGTGCCAATTGGCAGTTTTGGGTTGAGTGATATACATCAGAAATTGTATGTGAGTCGTTGTCTAGTTCTCCTATAAAAATGTTTCCAAATCTTGTAACGGGTAATATTGTTGAGGATTTAGTTGAAGAAAAGGGGCTCTTGAACAATAACGAATTCTTCAATTGATTTTGAACGAGTTCTAGCTAAATCTGTTCGTAAACCAATGCTTATCTCGTTGAAAACATTTATTGATTTCATAATTTGTACATAAATAACAGCAGTGCCAACGCTAAACAAATGTTTACCAGTTGTATTTAATAAAAATAAACATGCCACAGTTAATAAACTTTTATTGGTAACACGAGTATCTCTTCTTCATAATGCACATGCATGATGCATCACAATAAGTGGCCATCAAACGAGCTCTTGGGTATAATTATTACAAATAAGCTCGTAAAGTCTTGCAGATTGCGTAACAATAAATTCTGAATTCTTTTGATTTTTTGCCATTGAATGTATTTAATACACATTTTTGTTTGTTTTACTTTTGTTTTCAGCGGGTTATTTTAATTCACCTTTAAAAGATAAATAGCATGAGTTGAACACCAATTTTACAAACGTTTTAAAGAAGTTATATTGGTAATATCAATGGCTATTGCTTTTTTTTACGTACTTCCCATGAACATGAAATACTCCCCTCTAATCGGCTGAAATACTACCTTCCAAGTTTTCAAAACGGCAGCGCTGGTTTGAATCTCAAATGGGAGGCCAAAATAGAACTGGGTGAATCATTCTACATTCGGCTACAAAATGATCCTCTTTACTTCACAGTACGGCCGAAGTAAAGGGTAAACTGTTAAGCATTCCTATATAAGAAGTGCGAGTATTATTATAATTTAAATGGAGGAATGCAATTGACTATGTCGAAATCAGCGAAACATTAGTGAAAGACATGAAACATTTCGACGGTTTTTTTTATAGGTGTCCATTATAGTTCTATCGCATATTATTCTTAGACCTCTATTTCTAATTCTATCTAAAAGATTCAAATGAGTTTTGGAACTTCTGCCCAAAGAGTTATACTCCTGCTTGGTACGAATAGAGGCCTTATAGATTACAGCCACATCAGACCGGGACAAATATTTCTTTCATCGTTCAAGAAAACCCAGCCCCTTTGCAGGATTTTTGACGAAATCGAATATGTGGTCATTCTACAAAAAGCTGTCGTTTTAACGACAAAAGATATCATTGGGTTCTTGAAGCATTAAATTCAACGCGTTTTTTTATTTCCCATTGGCTAATGCTGTCAAGATCAGAATTTTATGAGGTTATCATACGCTGTCATTGTAATTCTGCATCCCAAAGAAATGGATCTGAATCTTACAATGAATATCAAAATCTGAGAGCACTGTCGTCAGCAAAACAATATATTGGATTAGAAGTTTCAGACAAGAGATCATTGATTAAAATGAGAAAGAGGGTCGGAGACAGAACGGAGCCCTGGGGCACACCAGCATTTATTTTGTGAACTTGAAAGCGTCCAATGCGACTTGTATTAAGCGGTCCGAAAGTCAATTTCTAATCCAGATTCATCAATACCAAATGCACGCATTTTCGATAAGACAGCTTGATGCCAAACTCTATCAAATGCTTTGGAAATATAGAGCGCAATAATATTACTTTCTCCAAAACGATGTAAAAATGTGTGCCACTGTTCGGTGAGATATACGATAAGATCCCCAGTGGACCTATATCTACGAATGCCATCCTGCCGGTCATCAAGGAGCTTTTGTTAGTCAAAATATATTTCTTAAGCTGATAATTAATCAGCATTTGAATGACCTTGGAAAGAAGGGACTTAACTGCAGTTAGACGGCAATTAGAGGATGAAGAACATTCCCCTCTTTTAGAGACAGGCTGGAAAAATGTTGATTTCCATCCACTCGGAAAGAGACCAATAGAGTAGAACAGATGGAAAAGCATACGTATAGTGGTTTTGCCAGCGTTCGAAAAACACTTCTATCTCCCTATAAGAATTATGCTGTAAGCCAGCGCTGAAGTTAATGTCTACTATCGAGAAAACATAGTAATCAGTTAAAGATCTTGAAAATATTTTAGTCCTCATAGGGATATTTTCTTTAACTGAGAAGGTTGGTACGAGAATTTTTATGATATGACACAATGGTGCCTACAGGCGATAACATACTAATGGGTTATCCATTTTGCGGTTTCAAAAGTAAACGTAAATAAAACACACATAAAATATTTTTTTTAATAATATTTCTTGTTGACATTATGTGTGAAACATTACATCATTTAAATGACCACCACGCGAATTGTTGCAAGCATCGATTCTTTTGAGGTAATTTTCGAGAACTTTTTGACACATATTGGGGGGTATTTCAGCCATAACTTGACTAATGTTGGTTTTCAAGTGCTGAAGATTTAAAGGTTTATCTGCGTAAGCAAATTCTTTCACGTACCGCCACAAAATAAAGTCCAGCTGTGTCAAATCGCATGATCTTGGTCGCCAGTTGATATCGCCACGACGAGAAATTACGCGGCCAGGAAATGTCTCTTGCAATAAAGCCATATTCGGTCGAGTTGTCTGGCATGTGACACCGTCTTGTTGAAACCACATATTTTTCAACTCGTATTCTTCAATAGCAGGCAAACAAAAGTAGGTTATAATATGACCATAACGCTCCGAATTGACGGTGAAAGTCGTTCCATCGTCGTTTTCGAAGAAGTAAGGACCAATCACACCTCCGGACCAAAGAGCGCCCCAAACAGTGACTTTTTGTGGATGTAATGGCCTCTCTTCAATTACTTGAGGATTCTCAGAACCACAAATACGACAATTTTGTTTATTAACATACCCACAGAGTAAGAAATGTGCTTTGTCGCTGAAGAAAATTTTGTTCGAAAAATCGCCGTCAACCGCCTGTTCTTCAAGCACCCATTCGACGTATCTACGACGTTGTGAATGGTCAGCTGGCTTCAGTTGTTGTGTGAGCTGGACTTCGTATGGATGTAGGTGTAGATCCAAATGCAAAATACGCCATAATGTGCCGTAAGACAGTCCTAATTCCTGAGAACGACGAGGAATCGACACATTCGGGTCTTCGGCTACACTTTCACTTACAGCAGCGATATTTTCAGTGGTACGAGCGAAACGATGATGCACGGGCCTTAAAATATCTGTAACCAATCCAGTCTCTTCAAATTTCTTCACAATTTTGCCAATTGCTTGCGTAGTTGGACGATTATGTAAACCATAATCTGCTCTTAAAGCACGATATGTGCCTGTGGCAGAATCACCATTTTGGTAGTAGTTTTTAACAATTTTTATGCGTTGCGCGATAGTTAAGTGATCCATTCTCGCAAATGTCAGTCTTTCAACTGAAAAAAAAATTGGTTTAACAACTTAGTTTGATAGATGTCGAATTCCAGCCCTATACTTTTGAAACTGCAAAATGGATAACCCTAATAATGTATTGACCAGATTGAGAAGTAAGAAACACGTCTAGCGTGTTGGCTTAGTCAAAATGTTCATCTCTGTAAATATCTCGGTATACCATGCTTCTGGTGTTTGGTAAACGAAATCGCGAATTTGACACCGTGCGTCGTAATAAAAGCACGGTCGTACTGTAATTGATTTTTTTTTTAATTCATTTTTATTTAATCTTAACTTATAACTATCTTAAAGCTAGACTAAAAATAATTAAAACTAGATGCAACTAACTTATACTAACTAAAAATAACTTAAACTACTTAAAATACCTAAAAATACCCAAAACCACTTACAAACTAGAGAGCCACAGCAGCATTTTTCGTTTTAAATTTTTTGTTTGTTTAAATTTTGTATACGTATGCAGACACAACAACATGCCACCTACACATACATGTATATACGTACATACATATACGCACGCATATACATATTCAGCCGCGCAGATGCATGCACCTATGCCTCCGCATACATACATATTTTTTATTTTTTTTTTGGTGCCACCCCGACTGTTCCCTATACCTAATTACCCTAAATGTATGTAAGTCGGACAAGACATATCTTAATCGACCTTAAATATCACGATGCTGTTCAGTGAGCCACCAGAACTGGTTCTCTTGCTTCGCCCTATCCCTTCGGTCCCGATCGGACACAGTCCTACTGAACCGAAGGCGATCTTCTCCACCTTGAGCGATGACGTCTCGACCATACAGCAGTCGCCTATCTACAGTTTTCCGGCTGACGTGGTAGATGAGCGGAACCGCCATTCCACCCTGTATCAGACCTCGACTGTCTAAAAAGAGGAATGCCTCGGGATGTAGCCACTTAACCGCGCACTCTCAAAATATTCGTTATTGGGGTAATAAGCCCCAAAAATTAAGCTGTTAGTTGAGGATATCGCTCTTGCAGTGTTACCCCGAATCAGCATAAACAAAAAATTAACTTTTCTGTTTATGTTGGCTCCGTTGTATATAACCTGGTTGGAATAATATCTTGTGTACTCCGACGCTGGTGTTCTGTGTAATCCAAGGCAACGTCTAAGACATTACCTCTCAAACACCCGAATCTTTTCCATTTGAGATGGGGCAACGTTGAACCACATCGGGCACCCGTAGGCAATCATCGGCTTGATGAGGGCCATGTAACAAATCACCTTCACCCTGCTATCAAGACGTCTGCTATAAAACAGTCGTTTTGTCAAGGCAAAGGCTCCCCTAGCCCCGGCCAAGGCAGCACCTATATGTCTGTCGAAATACAGGTACTGATCCAACCAGATGCAAAGGTACTTTACTACACTTTTACTCGCCAGTGGATGTCCATGTGGCCCTACGATCACCAGCTTGCGCCAGTTCTTTCTCGTATCCCTTGAGGCGCTAGACAACGGAGTCCTAAACAAAATAGTTTCTGATTTCTGGAAGTTGATTTTCAACTTCCAGTCATCACAATATCGCTGAATCTTGTCGAAATCACTCAGCAAGAGATTTTTGATGACGTCAACTGTATGAGCTGTTCTGTACGCAATTAGATCGTCGGCGTACGCAATTACCTGAGTTAAACTACCTATCAGATCGCTGGTGTAAATGCTGAATAGAATCGGCGAGTTAACCGCTCCCTGCTGAAGACCATTTTTAATATTAAATATTGCGGTAGAAGTTACATTGCCACTCTTGACAAAAACTTTCTACCATTTAGCATGTCATAAAGCATATACAATATAGACTTACTTATACCCAGTCTGGTAAGCTTTAGATAGAGGTTATCTAATCATACGGTGTGTAAGGCCTTCTCCAAATCCACCAGACAGGCACCCGTACACTGCCTTTTAGTTTTGTTCCATTGGATATCAGAAACCAGTTTAGACGCGGCATTAAAACCGAACTGATTATCCGGTATGATATTGTTGTCCTCCGCCCACTTGAACAGAGCCTTATTAATAATCTTTTCAAATACCTTGCTGATAATCGGAAGAAGACTTATCGACCGGAGATTCGCCGGATTGGAGTTGTCATTTCCCATTTTTGGGAGAGGGTGCACCAGTACTGAAATTGGTTTGTTACAATTCCTACACAAACTCAGTGAAAAATTCGGTTGGCTCAATTCTTCTCTTCAAGGAAAAGATTTAGGTGTTGACGGAAAAATCAGTATTATTTAATACATATATCAAATATATTTATAACTAATATTCCACAAGTTTTAATAATTTTATGTGTATATAAATATCCACCTTACTTAGTCTAAAAAGTCAAAAATATCAATAAAAAATTAAATTAACATAAAACAGTAAAATGTTTTCTATGGTTATGTGACACCATTCCCTTTAAATATGTTTGAATCAAATAATATATTAGGCGTGTTTTTTGGGCGTTGCTAATTTGTGTGTCCATTTCCTCTCGCACTTACAAAAGCTAATAAAATAACAACGCCTAATTATACAATGTTCAAAAGAAAACCTCAGACCAAAAATAAAAACACCAAAATTCAAACGCAACAAATAATATTTCAACAAAATCCCATTACATCATAAATATCGACAACAATATCTAGATTTATTATACCTTCGTATACCTGGAAAGCCTTAAATTGTTTCGCCTTATTAAAAACTATAAGACATTGATTCCATATTTCACTTGGTGTTTTAATGCCCAAATGTTTATTTTGAATTTATTTCACGCAAAACATTAGCAAAACTTTAATCTAATCGTAAAGCAAACTTTAACGTGACTTTAATCTTATCTTATTTTTAATATCACGTAGGTAGATACGTTGTTGTGTATTTTGCAAGCTAAAAACTATAAACCTTACCAAATTACTGAGAACCCCCACGCATTCAAATTTGCGCACCTAATTTCTCGTAATAAAGCTTCATCAGCGTTATATTAACCATTTGTGAGGTTAATTCTTATGCAAACCACGCCTAACACTTCAAAATTGGTAATAGCCGAAATTATTAAATTGATGGAAAATAACGACAGCGACGTAACGCTCGAAAGAGAAGATAATCGTATACACCTCTGACATCCGCCCGTTAGTAGTTAAATTATATGACCTCCTGCCAAATTCTATATTCACCACCTTCATAGGTGGTATAAAAATAACGTTCCAACACCTTCGACCAGCATAGATTTATTATACGAGTACGACTACCATACAAGAACCACAACAGCTATTCAAAACAAAATGGATGGTCATTAAAACCATTTACCGGATGAGCGGAATTTTTAATTGAGCAAACGAGCGTTGTTTGTCTCGATTCCGCACCAAACCCATAATGACAAGACCCATGACATTTGACGTTCGCCTGTCAAATAAATGTCAATAAAGTGCATTTTATTAACGTCATTTCCTTTTTTAACGTCGATGAGTCGTAAATTTTAACACTTTCACTATATGGATATGTTTAGAAGTTAGAAAAAAAAATGTGAGGGATGTGACTTTATGACTTTTCACCTTATACCTACCTACCTACCATAGTGCATACAATGACAACAACTGTCAATGACAATATCATTAACTGCGACTCTGATTTTATGAACAGACGATTGATAATAATGGACAATGCGCTGGATGCATTAACGACTCTATCGCCCACACCTAATCCCCAAACAACAACAAAACCACAAACTTAGGTACCTAGTTTTGATTTGGAGTCAAAATAAGGTTCAGATGTTCAGATTCCAGATTCAAACCGGCCGCCCCCAAAAGACGCGAAGAAAATCACTACTTGAGCGAGTTATCGGCTTCGTAGAATCTAACTATCTGAGTGGGTGCACGTGTGCGTACCTACCTATCACAAAACAAACTTAATTATTTTTGTTTTATTTTTTATTATGTAAACGGAAAATGTCTCAATTAAGACCGGAACGCAGATAAGACATCTGAAATTGGCTCATTTTACTGCGAACGGTAGAGCTGGGATTAAGTAATTACGATGTATGTATATGATGATGGCGTTTAGGCGGAATGGCAACCGCCCCCGGGTACTGGGAATATTGCACCATAGTTAATTACTCCATTTAGACCAGATTTTGTGCGTGATTTCTTTTTAAATTGTTAACTAGAAAATTGTACCCATTTTACGTTACCCCATAAAATGATTGTGGGCTTATTTATATTTAATTTGTATTATTGCATTATAATCAACAAAATTGATGTTGTTTTGCAAGCCTACAGAGTAAGTTATCACAATTTTACTACAATAGATACTTTATTTAAAGAATAATCATCAAGAGATTGGTATAACTTTATACGGTGGGTTAGGCTTGTCAATTATTTCAAAAGTTTTAATAAAAAAAAAAAGTAAAAAGGGGTTTTATTTAAAAAGAATTACGCATTTTATTTTAATTTCAATACATCTTAGTTATGATTTTTATATAAAAAGATATTTTAATTTTTTATAGAAAACCGTAAGCATAAAATTCTTAGTAGATAAAGGTAAATATATTTTTATGGTCGTTTTGTACTTAATTTTTTATATACACAATTTTTTTTAACTTTTTTCTAATGTGGTTTTTTGCCCAACGCTGATGCTTACCCGTATCGAATTCGAATCAAGTCAAGCGGAATATTTAAATAAAAAGAATTTGGATTAGTGATATTTCAATTAATAATTTTGCCTTTATTGTCCGTTTAAAATTTATCTTCTAACTATCGAATGCTTAATGCCTTTAAAGGTTTCAAAAGATGATCGTTTGACGTATATGACCGTCCGAACGTTTTCCAATCGAATTAAAAAAAAAACAATAAGCAATTTGTCTTAACTACGAACCGACGAAAGGAGAATATCAGACTATGTTCGAATGACGTATATGGTCATCAATCGATTTCAATTTGATTTCTTCTCCTCTTTATAATTTTCTACAATTTTATCTTAGACTGAGATTAAATTATATTTGTACAACATATACTTTTATTGAACAATTTCAATTTGATTTGCGTCTATACCTCTAAGTTGTTACTCCGGTGATGTCTAGAATTTCAAAGAGGCTGATTGCAAATTTTGCCGGGTTTATATACGTTTTTTCGTGCAGAAAAGTGCTTCCTTCCTTAGCGAATTTGGTAATGCCCGACGATGATAATTTACTCTTATATTAACCACATAAAAATGAGGAATCAAAATATATGTTAAAATTGTTTAATTTATGATTTATAGAATTCATATGCGTTAAAGATTTGTTTAATTAGTGATTGATAACAACATTTTTCTAATACGCACGCTTAGCTTGTTAAAAAGAGTGTTATGAAACTTAGTATGGTGAGTAAATTTTAATCATTCATAATAAATGTTAACCTTGGCAGCACTTGCACCTCGAATAGTTTGATTTTCGTGCAACTTCGCGAAACGCAATTTTATAATTATATGTTATCATCTGTCTCCCACTAACCTATTAACTAAATGAGAAAACAATATTTTAGAAGTTTTGACCAAGTTGGTTTTTATTTGGACTTTGGAGAATTTTTAAAAATCTTAATGGGGTGTATTCATAGTCATTTTTAAACTGTGTCTATGTTAAACCTAGGTTTTCTTGAACTATCGGACGTTGATTCTATTTTGTTCAATGTATCATAACAAAATATATGTAGCTATTTATGTAGTATAACAAGTTAGTAATCTTGTAAGCATATAAAACCAACAATTTCAAAGTAAAATCGGTCTGTATTCATTGATCCAAAATTGCCTTAAACTTGCGTTTAGCAAAACCTGGGTTTATCAACGACTATGAATATGACCCAATATCTTCAAAATATTATAAAATTCTTTAAAAAATGTCTTGAATTAAATTCAACGACTTAAACTTTATTTACTTAACATGCCACATTTGTTTAGCACTTAAAGTTTGCCTGTCAAATTGACATACCTTGTTCGCGCATGGCGGAAGTGACATTACGTGACGTTTTGTGTTTCAGCTTTAACATTATTTCAAAAAAAAAATCATCCACCCTACAGTACAAAAAAAAACAATCCTATAAAAAAACTGTTGGTCGAAATCCGTTACACAGTTAAGCTTTAGACGCTTCTAAATTTTGTACTATTCATAAAATAGAAGAAAATATTTGTTTAAATAATACTTTAACCTTTGAACTGTATCATAGTACACAATGAAAATAGTTAAACAAGTATATGTATAGAGATATACACAAATACTCAACCTTCCATAAAAAGTCCGTTTTGCCCCACTAGCGGGGCAAAAAGGTCCTTTAAAAGGGGCAAACTGAACCACTGTTTTCATTTAACAATGGTATTTAAAACAATCGGTATTAAAAACACTTATGTATATTTTTTTCAAAGTATTAAAAACTTAAATTCCTTCTTGGAAGTATATCAAAAGCTCACAGCATGTCTAAACGACTGGCTTATTAAAAACTTGAGCCCTGGCTTTTGACGGTGGGTCCTTGGTTTCGCAAAACGATCTCAGGGCTCCTTTTTTGGAAATTTACAAACCATCCTTGCCAGCCATTTATATTTCGTGGCCAAATTCGTGGTTCTATTCCTTCTAACTAGTGCCGTGCAATTCAGGTTGCATTTAAAAGACCATAGGTCTTACAGGCATATAATTGAAATTACTATTATTATTATATTTATTTCAGCTAGCCCATAAGCAAGAGCTTGGACATCGCGAGTGGTAATTTTTCGAAATCCAACAGATGTTCAATTAGTTCATTCTCTTGCTCGAACTGAAGACTGTTATCAATCGTCGAAGTGTTTTTCCAGTGATGTCCAGTCTCACTTTACGACTGATAGTGGCTTTTGGGACTTTTAACTACTTGCTTGCCCTTTAGATATGCTATTTGTTTGCTTTTGATTGCATCGATAGCTTTCCTCAAGCAGTTCTGGTTGTTTTTCCAACCTATGTTCTAACCATTTTTAAAACCAAAAATGTTAAATACGAACTAAGTAGATCTTCTTCATCTTCGTGATGGTCATGACCAAAAACAAATTCATCTTACGTAGTTGTTATGTATTGCTTTGAAATTAGAACCAGTACGTGCGTTGTGGGGAAACACTGTCTGGTGTCCGACGCGACGTACTGTTTCCATTTATCCCACAAGGAATTTTCTTAAAATAATATTTTAATTTTTCTTATATTATTTATTTACCTTTATTTCGAGTATTTTTAAAGAACACAACCGATCACAAACAATAAAAAATACACTAAGTTTTGGAAAGGTTCAACCTGTCGTCTTGGATCGGTTTTGCAAAGTGGTTGTTTTTTTAACAGATGGGATGGAATTTTCGAACTTTCTTCATTTAGACCACAACTAACTTCAGTTTTTCAAAAAACTAAGGTACGTGTTGGCAAAGTAGGTCTTTGATAAGTTCTCATTATTGAATATAAGATGGAGCTAAGAATCATGCCAAAAATCGGTTTGGTTCTTTTTGCCTCGAGGTAGTTATTCTTGCCCCACTCTCCCCTAAACTCTGATAGCATTCCTTGACATTGAAGGAGCATTCAACAATGTTAGTAAAGTGGCAATAATCACAGCCCTTAGAAACCTTAAGGTGTCTGCAGGGCCGGCCCAACCATACGTGCGAGATTTCCAAATGCACCGGGCGCAAAATTCTAGGGGTGCATTACCAGGAGCAAGAAAATGTAATTTGATCTGGCACAAACAAATACTGCCATTTTTACTTTAACCACAAAACTTGTTCAAATAATTCTAAAGTAACATCCATCACAACTGTGGCTAAATTATTTCCTAATTAACTAACATCATTTTTTTCCAAAATGAAATTTTTAATTGAATGTAAAAGAAGAATAGAGTGAAAAAATTAAAACTATTCCGATAAAGGGGGCGCTACAAATATTGCATAGGGCCCAAGTTTGGTTGAGGGCGGTACTGTGTGCCTGACTAATTGACAGAGCTGATTACTCTAATGGGGGACTCTTCCGAAAAAAAGACATTTCAGCAGAAGGACTCCGCAAGATGGTTTTTCATCCCTACTTCTATGGAATACAATGGTAACGAATGCTGATATACCTGGAAGCAGAGGGATACAAGATAATCGCTTACCTTGGCAATTAATAACTTATGGACAAAGTCACACATTGTGTGTATAAACTTACTGTTACAACTGTTAAATACATGGAAAATTAAATTTAAATCTATTTTGTCGCATATATACGCGCACTTTACTTCACAACATAAAAACATCAACTTAGTGAAAAAGCTTCTTTTATTCACTTAGAAGCATATGTGACAATTTCATTCAAAAAAGAAAATTCTCATGAATGATTCAAAAAAGATAGAGTAAAATTTTTAGTTGCCCTTGTATTTAGCAAAAAATTCGAAGGGGCCTATTATATCCAAGATCCCGATATGCTCCGCTTACCCCTAAGTTGATTAGTATTAACTAACCAAGTTTTTTAGTCCAAATCAATATTGGGTTGTGCAAAGAGCAAACCTAAGTCAGAAAAGAATTGGCAAGTTCATTCCGCTTTAAGTGTTTTTATATTATTTGAAGAATGGAATCAAACTAATATATCTAGGTTGAATATAATACAAATAAAAACAGTAGTTCAACTTCAGTGTGAAATCTTTTATATAAAAAATCTTTCTCCTTATATGAACAACAAAAAGGTCGGCTTTTTTTTTTGTTTTAATTTAACTATATGCCTGTAAGCCCTAAGGTCTTTTAAATGCAACCTGAATTGCACGGCACTAGTTTGGCATTGGATTTGAGGACCAGGTATTTGAGTGTCTTATTTTAACCCATGTGCGGCATCTAATTAAAATTGGAGGTATAGAAAAGAATGCGCCTAGCGTGGTTAGCTATCAAGCACTTTATCCACTGCGCCATTGCCACCTTATAAACAATTAACGAGAAAATAAGAAAGAATCCCAATGAACAACAGCAAACTTGTGTGGCTAATTAAAGCGCTATTTATTACAATGAATTGATAAACAGAAAAGCATGCATTGGGTTGGATCTGATCATGTGCGCTCGGTGGCTTGATGCGTAGTACGTTGGCTTCTAAGCAGCTTGGTCATGGTTCAATACACAATAGCTGCGTTTCATTATATACGGGTCTGGGTCTAGGTTATTTTTTAACACGTATTACAAAACCAACACGAGATCCAGGTTTCTATCGGGGTTTCTATCTGGGTTTGCAAATATTAGTATTAAATTCGTTTTATTTTCTCGGGGTGAACCATATGGGTTATTGGCGATAATAAAACACGGCTAATAAAGGCACAAGAAAATTTTTTCGATTAAAATGAAAAAGTATACCAGCACCACTAGAGCAAAGGAATCTGATGATCGACCTTGGCAAGTCGTGAAATAGCTATAATTCCAGGCAAAAATAATATGAGAAAAAAATTGGTGGTAGAACGCACCCAAGTTGTTGTTAGTCATACAAAATCATTAAAATTATAGGTATACACATTGACAGTGAAATGTCAAAATTAAACGTCAGTTACGTATATTTTTCAGTTTATTTGTATGATAAAAATAATGACAAATTTTCAGGCATGTTAATCCAGGATTAGGACAACTAAACATACGGACACACATTCCAACCTATGGCTTTATTTCTATAACAAACAAATTAAGGAAACTGCGGAAACTTGAGAAGTTCACTACATTCATACATATGTACACAATTTTTTCAGTACATCTATTTAAAATGCATTCTGAGGTCTGGCAACATTTTATATGCGTGTTTTTTGCATGTCGTATACCAAAAGTCAATTGAGGAATTTATTTCCTTCAATTCATCCAAACTTGAACTTCCAATTAACTTCCTCCCCAGAGTCTTGCAGCAATACGAACAGTCGAAAACCAAACCCATATTCCCATTCCATCTACATACATCATACAAAACATATATACCCTTTCCAGAATTCTTAAACAAATTTGCTACGGGCACTAAACAAGTTGTAATTCGATACCTAATTGACAGATCGCTCGTAAATCTGTTTGCCAAAGCAAATGAAACTTAACCTGGGGGAATCATCGTCAAATCGAATTCACGATCTGGCCAAAGGATGTGTCTTTTTGCCTATACGCTATAATATCCACATTGGTACAATCATGGTGGTTAACATTTTATTGGAGAATTGACTTAGGATCGCTTGCTATAATAACATACGAATACGTGCGTGTGTAAATATGTATATTTGGAGGGAAGAAAATTGTTTAAGTGACAGAAAGTTTTGGTGCACTTGTTTTAGGTATATCTATGGGGAGACGGAGAGAGGCGACATAAATTTAAGGAAAAATTGTGCTGGAAGTTCATAGACGTTAACACGGAAGAGATTTCCCCCATGGGAGGCCCAATGTCAGATGGTTTATAAATTTACGGGCTCTTTTTTTCTTTAATTCTATTGGTGGTTAGTTTGTTGTGTATGTTTTGTTTATTTTTAAAATAAGAAGAAACAGGAATATTTATTATTATAAATATTTCTAAATGCAACTTTCAATGAACATAGAGAGCTATGGTAAACCAATTTTCTAAAGAGAGGGGCGAAAATAATTTCATAATTGATGTAAAAAATAATCAATAATTATTGAAATCAAATGTCATTGTGGCATGAAGAAGAAGAGAATTAATTGATAACAAGCAATAGTAAACAGTAATTGTAAACAGTACAAACCTGAAGAACAACGAATTATTGATACTGCTAAAGGAAGATGGAGGACCGGTCATATGTGCATCAAACTCGCATAGTGCAAATTCGAAACCAAAAATAAATTGGCACGACTATACTAAGTTATCCATGAACAATATAACAAGCCAAGTTAAAATAGCTGGATGGCTATACAGACCAATCAACATCTTTAATGGACTCCGACAAAATGATGGTCTGGTCTAACTATTCTGCAACCTGCTGGTGGAGAAAGCTACCCGGAGTCTACCATGTCAACTAGAGTTACCATCGCCACCAGTTCCAGCTATTTACTGACTTAAGCAGACGACATTGACATCATAGAAAAAGCGGAACATGATGTACAGTGTGGCGCACGAATCGTGCTACAATAAGAAATTTAAATAACTTTTATGTTAATCGAAGTATTTCATTAATTTTTTTTATTGGATTAAAAATTAAATTTTATTTGAAACAACTAATGGTTTTTAAAGATGATAGAAAGCAAATGAACTCCACGCATATGCGGCACCTGATCAGAAAATTGTTCATTTCGGCCTTTGGGTTGAAATTGGGATCGCCTCAATTATTGTCTTAATGGACTGCTTCAATTCACTCAAATTCCTCGGTTTTGTTTTGTACACTTCCTGCTTGACATAACCCCATAAAAGAAGTCTGGTGCAGTCAGGTCAGGTGACCTTGGAGGCCAGCGGAAAATGCAGTTTCTGCATATCAATTTGTTTGGGAATTTTCGTTGGAGCTCCGCCATAACTTGTGTGGCTACGTGTGCACTTGCTCCATCTTGTTGAAACCAAATCCTGCTGAAAGGGATACGTCTTCGTTTTGGGTAAAAAAAACTCCTTCAACATCTTGTCCCTATTGACAGTTTGTGTTACACCGTTTTCTTCAAAGAAGTATGGCCCGACAATACACCTTGATGAAACTGCGCAAAACACATTGACTCGCTCTGGGTGCAGTTCCGTCTCATGGAGCATTTCTGGATTAGATTCACTCCATATACGGCAATTTTGCTTGTTTACATTGCCGGTTAAGTCAAAATGGGCCTCATCAGACATGAACAAACAATTTATCAATGTGTTGTCTTCTTCGGCCATTGCAATTATTTTTCGTCAAAATTCCAGACGAACAGGCAAATCCTGAGGGTTAAACTTGCTTGTAATTTAGACTTTGTACGGAAATAAGTTTAAGTCATCATGAAGTATTCGTTGTAATGACCGTCTGCTAACTCCAATTTGGCACGATAAGTTTCGAGTCGAAACAATTGGATTTGCTTGTATTGCCGATGCAACAGCCACGATTGTATCCTGAACCCGAACATTGGGATCTCGATGATACGGCCTTCGTTCGATGCTTCCAGATTCGGCAAACATGTTCACCAGCCTAATAATGGTCCATCTACTCAGGGGAGTACCGCCAAACTCCCGCCTAAATTCCCTTTGGACGGAAATGACGGACTGCAAAGGTCGCTGCACTATCCAAATCCTTTTTTCAGTATCCCAAGCATTCATTTTGAAATCTAAATAGTAGCCTATTAAATAAAAAAAAATAATCCGATTACCCACACTTAAAAAAAGTTATTACGTTTTATTTTTGTAGCACGGTTCGTGTGCCACCCTGTCCCCGAATCTTTAATATAGATCTAGCGTACGGCACAATATCTGGGACTGGGAAATCCATCAAATACCTTTGGTCAATATAGTAGTAATAGTAGCAGCCGATAACAATATGGAAGAAAAAATACGCGGGCGTCCGCTCAATTCCAACAAAACCAAAACTATAGCCTGTCAAGGCTTTCTAAATCTAACCAAAAGTTCTAAGCTGCTGCTGAATTAGACCATGGTTCTACCAGTACTCACACATGGATCAGATATGGATATGGTGCTTAGTAAAAGCACTCTGACCAATTGGCCGCATTCGAGAGAAAAGTTTTGCGGAGAATTGTTGGTCTGCTATGTGCAGAAGGACGGCTGGGGAGAGTGTCCTTCCTTAGTAAGCTCTGTAGATCGTAAGATCGCATGAGCGAAGAGGAACCCGCTCGAAAAGTCCCTTGTAGCTGTTTTCATGGTAGACGACAGCGCAGCAGTGCACCATTTAAAGTTTACACAATTGGTCACCAAGTTGGCTGCCACTCGCGATCAACGGGAATTTTATTTCTCAGCAACAACCAAAACCGTAATCAAGGTTTGCTTTCGAGTGTATACAAGTTTAATTCCTTTTATCGTCCTTCCTTACCTCTACATGTAATATTTCTTGCGCTAAAGCAGTGTGAATCGTAAGGGGAATGAACTCAAATGTTAGGATCGTATTCTGGTTATGTTTTTGCTCGAGTATGTTGCTGGTAATTCCACTTTGAGGGAGTCGCATAACCAAGTGCCGGTATATGGTGGTCGTGCGGAATTGCTGGATTCCGTGGCCGGTACTAACTTTACTGAGGTGGTCGTTTAGGAATAGGTAACGTAACGCTTCGCTACAATGTATAGTGTTCATAATCTTAAGAAGTTTTCTGATGCCTTATTTGAGTTTGATCTTTTCAAAGGGAATAAAAATTTACATTTTCTTATGTTCCAAAGCTTCTGTAAATACAAATACTCTCAACTAGCGACTAGTGTTATAAGCCTAGACAAGTATTTAGCCCTATTATAAAAATGCGCTTAGTCCACCTTTAGTGCATGGACTTACAAAACCATGGAATAGGAGTTAGACCATGTACTAAAATTTCCTATTAAAAAAATCGAATAAAATCTACTACATAATAAGTATCAACTCTATTTTTTTTTATTCTGTGTACCTGTGAATTTCTACTTGCGATTATAGGTACTTTAGCCAAGTTATGCATTCGTAAAAAAAAAATTCTAACGATCAAACATGAAATTAGGATCATAGAGAAGCCTTAAAAAGTGATCGACAAAAATGTCTGTCTGTCAGTCTGACCGTCTGTATGTATAACGAGCTGCAGACTAAACGACGTAAGCGATTACCTTATACAATTTGGTATGTGGGATTATTTTTGTATTCCTCAGAGGGGAAATTGAAATTTTAATTTTAGGCCTAAAAATAACGGTACCTGCCATATGACCTTGAAGAAAAATCTTATTTTTCTCGAAAATGGCTCCAACGATTTTGATAAGAAAAATGTGAGAATTTTTATGTTGGTAATAGCTATCATTTGATATGATTCATACGGGAAACGTCTATTAACGGTACTTTTCATATAACGGTTTTTATTTTTTTTCTCGGTAACTGTGTAACTAATTCTGCATATTAAAATTTTAAATAAGTTTTTCTTATAATTAATATTAATTTTTGAATTTTGTTTATTTGAAAAATCAATATTTTTAAAACTTATCAAAAAAAATAATTTTAAATTTTAAAGGCACCTGTATATTAATAAACTCTTAAAAACTGTATACCAAGATTTCAAAAAAAAAATTTTGTTTTCAAAAAACTAAAAATAAAAAACCGGATTTCATCAAAATCCGTCCTACAATTTTCGACATACTTTTTTATAAAATTTTCATTGACCGTCGTCAATGGTGTTCTTGGTTGATGGTTTTTGGCAGTTTTTATAAGTTTAAAAAATAACTTTTACCCACCTATACAGCATTCACTTCCTTTTATACATATGTTTGTACATATCTACGTACCTAGGTTCTCTATATAGATGTAGGTACATAATACCCTTCTAATTTTCATAATTCAAATCCCTTTAAATATACATTTGTAGGTAGGTACCTATTTAACTATTAATTAAATCATGCATTCGACAATTCATTATACTAAGCATCAAGGTAATATTACTTACATAGGCTTTAAGCCTGTATAGGATAACTAGACAACCTATACCTACTAACAGCGTGAGTGGTTAGCTACACTAAAGTTGTTAGTTACAGCAGCAAGTTCGTACGATCCAGTCGTGCATTTTATTTTTCTTGATAACATGTATTTTTAAAGTCGTTTTTTACTTCATTTTTTACACACAGAATTTCTTTACATTTTTTTCAAAATAAAATTGGTTGGCAATTTTAAATATTTAATAATAGGTACATATAAACCTAAAAACATAATTTCAAAAAAAAAATCCACCCGTTTTCGAAATATTGAATTTTCAAAAAAAAACCTTCTTGTTTTAATCGAAAAAAAATATTTTTTGGAAATTTTGGTATGCAGCATTATTTATAATTTCAAGGATAAGTTATAGCCGTTGATGAGAAAGTCGAAAATCTATTTGAGACTATCACCTAAAACCCTTAAATACCAAGTTTGAAGAAAATCGCTTCAGCCGGTTAGGGTGTAAGTCTTTTGTACGGACAGACAATCATTTCATCGGAATTGTGAGACCCACATTTTTGGTGTTCTCTATCATCGTAAGGAATGGCGTATCCTCCGATAACATTAATGTTATTTGCAATAGTTTTGCATCTTTTTTCCAATCTAATTTTATCGATTTCAATTTAAAGCTTGATAACTTCGTTGACTCTAAATCTTCCATCGACTTTGGTAATTTATGTTTATCAGAATGTGACTTACTTGCTTATTGAACAAAATTTTTCGGTCGCACCGGACAATATACCATCAGCTCTTTTAAAAAATTGCATATTAAACCTTGTAGCGCCGCTCCGCTTTAAATTTAACATGTCCTTAGATCAAGGTGTATTTTTAGATGAGTGGAAATGTTCGTCCATCACTCCTTTACATAAATCTGGATCAAAGGGCTTAGTAGAAAACCAGAGACCCATTGCTAAGCTGCAGCTCATCCCTAAAGTCTTTCAAGCAATGGTTTAAAATAAATTGAATAATTTAGTTAAAAACCATATATCTATGTGGTAGGTCGACAGCGACGAACTTAAGTATTTTTACTAACTATTGTCTAAATAACATGGAAAAGCACTTACAAATTGACAATATCTGTCTTATCCAAAGCTTTTGATCGTATTCAACATAGTGTTTTAATAAGGAACTTGAAAGTTTTGGTTTTCACTCCTCTCTTCTGAGTTGGATACGGTATAAGGAGTTTCTTAGTTGGTAGAAGAAGACAAATTGTCAAAATTGGCAACGTTTTATCAAATGAAATATTAAGTCATTCAGCTGTTCCTCAAGGCAGCCATCTTGGCCCATTACTATTCATTATTTTTATAAATGATTTGCCAAATCTAGTTTCATTTTCTATATGTCTTTTGTATGCTGATGATTTTAAAATTTTTAGCTGCATCGAATCTCTATCTGATGCAGGTAAAGTTCAAGCGGACTTAAATCAAATTCTTAAATGGAGCAATTTAATCGGACTTAATTAACCAGTGTAGTGTTGTAACATTTACAAAAATTCGAAATCCCTTGCATTTCGAATACAAGCTTGGTAATGATTCCCTACAAAGATATAAAAGTCAGAGAGATTTTGGATTGGTATTTTACTCAAAAATTAATTTCTCTCTCCATATAGACCATTTAATTGCAAGAGCCAATGATATTTTATGATTTGTTATTCGAAACTCTAAAGGTTTTGAAGATCCATATACACTTAAAACCGTTTACATCAGTATTGTTAGACCGTTGTTGGAATACTGCAGCGTTATATGGAATCCTTACACACAGTTAAATACAGGACGGATTGAAAAAGTTAAAAAAAAATTCACTCGGTTTGTATTACGAATGATTAATGGAAAATTAAACGTTCCATGTTACAAAAGACGAAGAATAATTATTGACCTGAAGCGTCTCGTGTGGAGAAGAAAGTTAAATTCGATTCTTTTTGCTTACGATGTAATTAACTCTAACATAAATTGCCCGGTTTTGTTATCTATGTTCAGTATGTACGTTCCAACCCGATGTTTACGACCAAGGAATGGTGATTTTTTACATGTTCCATTCCATAGTACAAGTTACGCTAAGCACATTCCAATTACCAATGCCTGTTTAAATTTTAATGAAGTTGATTTTGCCATTGATTTTAATGTTAATAGAAATGAGATTAAGAAAGATATAGCAAATTTATTGTAATTGTTACTATATTATTTATTTATTAAATGTGTAAGATTGTCAATACTTAATTTAAGATCTTTTGTGTTCTTTATAAAGTTTTGTTAGATTGAAAGGTGGTAAATAATTAAATAAATGTCAAGTTTGATTAAAATCTCGAGTTCGATTTTATTTTTCAAATGCACAACTTGCCCTATAGTACCTATAATCGCAAGTAAGAATAAAATGCACGCTTTGGATCGCTCGTACTTGCTCCTATGTTCGATCATATTATATGCAAAAGATTTTTAATAGAAACGGCTAAATTTATTTTTAAAATCGTTTTTCGTTTAATTTTTTATAAATAAAAATTTTTGATTTTTTTCTAATAAAAAATTGGTAGGGACATTTGAAATATTTAATAATATAGGGTCCGCCAAATAACTTCTTTTTTTTGAAAATGGGCGCAAAACATCGAGTGTAGCTTCGGCTGTGTAGCACGTAGCGCCGCTCTGTTGAAACGAAATATTGCCAATATCCTCCTCTTCAATTTTTGTGAACAAAAATTCGTTCAACATGCCCCGATAACGATCGCCATTGACTGTAACGGCCACTCCTTGCTCATTTTCGAATTATGCCTCTGGACCAAAATCCGCACCAAACAGTGACTCGATTTGGGTGTATCGGCTTTTCAATGTATGCGTGCGGGTATGCTGTGCCCCAAATGCGACAATTTTGCTTGTTTACATACCCGCCAAGATCAAAATGAGCTTCATCTGAAAAGATGATTTTTTTGGTAAAATCGGCATTTTCTCTAAGTCGATCGCAAGGACACTTACCGAGCGTCGTTCAAGCGTACACACAACCACCTCTTTTCGAAATATTGAAATATTGAATTTTCAAAAAAAAAATATTTTTTTGAACAAAATCGGCTTAGCCGTTTAGGCTGTGGATCGTTCTACAGACAGACGGAATTGCGGGACCTACTTCTTTGGTGTTCTTTATAATCGTAATGTCAACTTTGATTATGATCTCGATTTCGATTTTTTTTCCAAATGCAAAACTTGCTCTATATGGTCAAGTGGGGTAATTGTGAAGTGGGGTAATTGTAAACACACTTTATTCTATAAAAACTGTTTATATTTTTTATTTCGTTAGTTATTTCGAACATGCAATTACTTTAATTGAGAACACATTATATTTCCAATATACTGACACGTGGAAGGTGATATCTATCAAAGAGTTTTTTGCGTTTTATTCATTTGCGTGGTTTACTATTTTTTCCCTGTTTTACAGTTTTTCGCTGTTAACTTAAGTTGTTTAAAAACAAATAAAGGTGATCAAAGTAAATTGAATTTTATGTTTAAAGCAGTCAAAATTAACTATTAATGCATGCCATATGTTTTTATACTTTTTAATAACAACATTTTAAAGTTATTAGCTGTTTACAATTACCCCATTTGTTTTATACCATGGGTAAATGTAAACACCAAAATGGGGTAAAAGTGAACATTTGGTGGTAATTGTAAACATAAATTTTTAAATGTCTTTGGCGTTGACTTAACTTTATTTTATAACAAAAAGATGTACCGTACATATCAACGAAAAACCACGGCTATATCATTCACATCAGATGATATTTTAAATTCAGTAGAAGATGTGTGCAACAAATGAAAAACATGTCGACAAGCCGCAGAAGCGTATACGGTGTTCCGATATCGGTTATTTATTAGCGAATCGTTGGCAGGAAAAATCTTACGGCCAATATATCTCGAGGCAGAAAACTTGCACTGTCATCAAACGTGGAAGGCAATATAGCAAGATAAGATGTCTTATTTCAAGAGTTCGTGCTGGTTACCCGCCAATAAGAATGATCTCGTTAATTTAGTTGGTTTCTTCATAACGAAAATTAACCTGGTTACTTCTTTCCACAATTTAAGGCCAAGAGATGGGTAGCGGAGTTTCATGTCACGGCATCAAGAGTCCTTCATTAAGAAAACCAGAGCACTTTATATTCTGCCTGCTTAAGATACTGAGATCCTTGTTTTCATTTACCCCGTTTTTCTAGTTTTTCGAAAAAAAGAAATTTTATGAAAACTAATAAGTGAACACGTTTAAAATTATTACTTTTTAATAGATTAGAGAATGCAAACGTAAGCTATATCAACAAAAATATTCAATATTTCATAGTTTGAATATGAATAAGAATGATCAAAACGAATGGGCAAAAAGCGACAAAGAGAAAGCAAACGTTTTCGCGGATTACCTGGAGAACACATTTAAACGTTTTGATGGGCAAGTACTCAACGAAAATTGAAATATAAGTTCTAACTCAAGGGAAAATTGCATAACAAGAAATGTTACCCTTGTCGAATTAAGTAGAGAAATAAGAAAGCTTAAATATAAGAAAACTCCAGGATATGACCTACTTACGGCCGAAGTTCTCAAAATGCTTCCTCGCAAAGGGTTAATTAATCTTCTTTATATAATAAATGCCACTCTAAGGCTAAAGTACTTTCCGAGCCAATGGAAGGTTGCGGAAGTTATAATGGTTTTCAAGCTAGGAAAACCATCACATGATAAGAAATCTTATAGACCCATTTCGCTTCTGCCCATAATATCTAATGTCTTTGAAAAAATATTACTTCTGCGCCTGCAGCCAATAATAGAAGAAAAGCGCCTAATACCTGAACATCAGTTCGGAATTTAGAAGCAAGTATTCGATAATTGACAAAGTGCATACGATCACTGACGTCATTGAGAAAACTCTTGAAGAAAAGAAAATTTGTTCGGCGGTCTTCCTAGACGTGTCGCAAGCTTTTGATAAGGTGTGGCACGAAGGCCTAAATTTTAAATTAAGACAAATTCTGCCTAAAGCACTTTATACGCTTCTAAAAGCATATCTAGAAAATAGACTTTTTAGAGTAAGACATGGAAACGATTACTCGGATCTCAAACAAATAGTGGGTGAGGTACCACAGGGAAGTGTTTTAGGGCCAATATTGTACCTATTATTTACACGTGATATACCTCAAACAGAAGACACTATCGTAGCCACGTTTGCTGACAACACTGCAATACTAGCAGTGGGCCAAACGATAAATAATTCTACGACAAAATTACAAAAAGCTCTGAATAATGTCAATAATTGGACAAAAACATGGCGGATATCGCTCAACGAAGTAAAATCAGTCCATGTAGATTTTACATATAAGAAAATTAATAGATTACCGGTATTTTTTAATACGGTTCAAGTTCCGTTTGCTAACGAAGCAAAAATCTCGGAATGACGCGAAATTAAAATGGAAACCGCATCCTAAAAAGAAATGCGAAGAATTAAATAATAAACTCAGCGATATGTACTGGTTGCTCGGGAAACACTTTAAGCTCAGTATCGAAAACAAGCTAATTTTGTTCAGTCAGGTGCTTAAGTCTCTCTGGAATTACGGTATACAACTCTGGCGTTGTACGCGAGATTATAATTTAAATACCTTACAAACATTTGAAAATAAACTCCTAAGATCATTTGTATGCGCACCTTGGTACATTAGAAACGAAGATCTCCACAGAAATCTCGGGATTCCCACGGTTCGCGATGAAATACAAAATTTTGCCCGAAATCATAGAAAACGGCTATTACAACACTGCAATAGTAAATACTATAATCGAAATTATCGATGAGACGAATTTAGTACGCCGCCGCCGCCTGCGAAGGAAAAAGCCTTTCGATCTGGTGCACTAAATGAGAATCTGCTTTAAAATCGCGGTATAAGCAGGAACTATCACCAGATAGTTACCTGCAACACGTTAATTAAATTCGTTAAAAGTAAATTGCTAGATAAGTTTCAACTTAGTTGCAATCGGGAGGAGGAGGTGTTTTTAGTGCAGTAAGAATCTCACACTCCTATGAGCACGCGTTTTTCGGTCCTCATAGAGCCTTTTGAATGTTTTACACGTACCCACGGGAAAAAAAAAATATTGCATAGCTTAGCTTTTCTGAACATTATAAGTTGAAAAAAAAAGAAATTGCAAACTCGTTTGCAATTACCCCCCTTGACCCTAGTACCTATATCGCAAGTAATACATATATTGATTAAACCGCTCATATTCAAACATTAATATCTATTTATTTTTATTAGGTTTTTATAAGTTGGTACATATTGCCCTCCGATAAATTGAGATTTAAGAAATGTGTGTACGTATCATCGTATATGCATGCATGCATCTAACACAAGGTAAGGTAAGATTCAACTTTGAAAATCTTTACTGCGAGACTTAATCCCAGATTCTAACAGAAAATGAAGAGTAAAAACTTATGAAAACTGACAAAGAATTATGATTTCCCAAAAATTGTTTCAATTTCATCGAGTTTCAATCAAATTCGGAACAAACTAAGTAAATCATTTAAAACATTTATCTTAATTCCAATCGCGCTCTCAAACAAAAAAAAAATAAATTAATTAATTGATTGCCTCCAATGAACCAATTCTACTTTCCCACGAAAGCGTTTTTTTTTTCTATTTTAAGAAACTTAACGCGCGCACCATCAGCCAGCTATAAGGCCAGGATGTTCCTATCTCCATGTCATCATCACTATTTGAGCAAACTGCATCTGCAGATTGAGGTAATGATCAGCGCGTTTAAGTGCAGTTATCATCACCGCGCACTCATTGCGCTAGTATTTCCCTCATTGACTCCGGGTTTATGTTTAATTGACTTCTCTATTCCTACTACAAGGCATATATAATATATATAGGAGGCATAGAGCTATCGAGCAGGGTGATGACAAGCACCCCACTTCACACATTGACCCAAGCCGAAAGTAGAAAACCTCTTAGTTAACAACATGAAATCATTTTGTGGCAATTAATGTTAACAAGGAGCCAATGGAGCAGCAGATGGGATTGTCGGCGGCGCCGCTGGCGCCGCGCCGTTGCTGCTGCCGCACCCTGAAGCTCTCAACTCTCCCGAAATGGAAATTGAAATGAAAATGAATTGTTTTCTGGAGATTTTTCCGCCGTGGATTTTAGGTTATCCGTAGCTTCAGTTTGTTTTTTCCGGGAGTGGCAAAGTAGAGTAATATATTTTGGCTGATCCGAGTCAAGCAAGCCGGCCGTAGGTAATGGGTGCACAATTGATGATGAGTGGATAAATTAATGAGCAACGATTTGTCTACATTTTTTCCGAACCGAATCGACTCTTCAGGCCGCAGAACTTCTCTCTTTCCATTTCCAGCAATTTGGCTAAGTGGTGAATGCTTTTAAATGAGTTTCGATAATTTTCAAACAAATTTTATGGACACATTTTCACAAAATTTTGTATCTTTTTTTTTTGTTGTTGTTGATTTGATGGATGAATAGTAAAAAATTTAGTGAATGTGTCGAAATGTGTTGCAGGAAACATTAGTTTAAGTTTATCGCTGGTTTGAATATTGTTATTCAAAAATATGTGTGAATGTGTATTTGCCGTATTGGCATCGATATGTACATATTAATGATTTTTCAAATTTGTTATGAATTTGGGTTTTGAAAATTAGTTTTAGTAATTGTTTTAATAAAACTGACGGGGAAGACAAGGTGTGAAATAAAATTTGGTGTACCATGATGAGGATGTACCAAATATATCTGCGACTGACATGATGTTACAGTTTATTAATAAAAAAATATTTAGTTAGTTTAAATGCAATTTTAAAACATTTCTACATAATTTTGATGCACATTTATAAACGGTGATTTTTTTGCTACTTGGTTTTTGACGTTTATATTTTTGACAGATCACACATGACAAATTCCACGAACATTTGACATTTCGATTCAGTATTGTTTGCCATTTCATCATGAATAGACTTACGCCTGAACAACGGTTGCAAATTATTGAAATTTATTATCAAAATTCGTGCTCTGTGAAAAATGTGTTTCGCAAGCTACGTCCGTTTCAGCGACGAGGCTCATTTTTGGCTAAATGGATACTTGAATAAGCAGAATTGCCGTATTTGGAGTGAAGACCAGCCAGAGGCAATTCAGCAGCTACCAATGCATCCCGAAAAATGCACTGTTTGGTGCGGTTTATGGGCAGGCGGCATCATTGGGCCGTACTTCTTCAAGGACGATGAAGGCCGCAGGGTTACGGTCAATGGAGAAAGGTACCGTTCGATGATAACAGATTTTTTTTTGCCGAAAATGCAAGAATTGAACTCGGTCGACATGTGGTTCCAACAGGACGGTGCCACATGCCACACTGCACGCGAAACCATGAATCAATTGAGAGGCGAATTTGGTGAGCAGTTGATCTCACGTTTTGGCGCAGGCCACCAAGATCATGTGATTTGACCCCGTTAGACTATTTTTTGTGGGGCTATGTTAAGTCTATTGTCTATGGGGACAAGCCAAACACGATTGCTGCCTTGGAAGCCAACATTGAACGCGTCATTGGTGAGATTCCGGCCGAAATGTGTGAAAAATTTTGCCAAAATTGGACCTTCAGAATGGACCACCTGAAGCGTAGCCGCGGGCAACATTTAAGTGAAATTATTTTTAAAAAGTAAATGGCAGAAATTGATTTATCGATCCAAATAAAAATTTCATTCACTTTTTACAAGTTTCTGTGTTTTTTTGAATTTTCAAAAACCAAGCTCTTAAAAAATCACCGTTTATAATACTAGCAGACCCGTGCTCGCTTTGCTTCGCAAAGGCTTAGAATAATTAATTTTAGTATAAATGCTATATCGTATCAAAAATCAACAAAAGCCTTTCCTGTGATTTGTCTCATATTTTTAGTAAAAATTTAATAATTTGGTTAATCTTACCGTAGCCTAATAAAAGAGTTGATGTTATCCCATAAATTCTTTAAGAAAAAAACAGATATTAGCACATATTAAATTTGTTTTATTTCAAGGCTTCTGGTATACAGTGTTAGCCGTTTTAGCATTTTTATGAAGAAGAAAAAACTGTTTATTTTTTGAGCCTACTCTTAAAAGTGCAACATATAGTTGACCATGGGAAAAACATTTTCTCTGAGATCTACCCCAATGAATTGAAATGCCCGACCATGAACTTTATTGATTGTCATGCAAAAGCATGGTTTTACTGGAAACTGTATACGTCTGAATCGAAAGGAAAGATCTGTTGGTATCTTTGGTATCCTGGGAATAAGTGCATGAGTTCCTACTGCAGGTCCGGTAAGAATTTGAACTTGTATTACATGACTGAGATTTCTTATTAGCAACTCGGTTTGCCAACTTTTAGATTCAAATTGTAGGATGGAAGAGCTGCAGGGTTGAGAGAATTGAGAAATTCTTGACGGTAGTTTACTATGTCATTGTCATCGACAGCACTGTCAATTGCTTTGTATTGATATGACTCTGTTTTTAAACTTAGGAGCACATGGTTATTTATTTCATCCACTGAAAATTTTTTGGTGACAGAATAGCTCTTTTGCAAAACCAAGCAAACAGTATCAATTACAAAGAGTTCAACTCTCCATAGACCCATAGACGCACTGAATAATTTGTTGTGTGTTGTGAACTATTTTTCCGAAACGTTCGTTTAATTGAATTATATTATCTGAGCCTGAGATAGTATATTTTCCATCGCCAATTTTTAGCAGAAGAGATGCGAACTCAGCACTGTCAGTGGTTTAGTAAGCTCTACTCTCATATTGGTTTGAAGTTGAAGTTTTTGGACACTCTTCCAAATTAAATATGATTTAGGCCAAGCTTTTATGATATCAGCCCGAGTCCCCTTGGCATTAATTGGCATCGTTTGACGAAAATCTCCAGAAAAGCCATTGTGACCCCACCCATAAGCTTCGATGAAGAAGACTTTAAATCTTTTAAAACTCTATTTACGACTTCTATATGTGCTTTATTACTCAAGACGCAGAGAGAAAAAAGAAAGAATAAACGCAAATAATTATGTCCTTTACTACGCACATTCAAAATTAAAACATATATGTTTAATATAAATAGTATACAGAAATTCAGAAGTAAATATATTTATTTCTCAGCTTATAAGTGTAGTTAGGAAATGATTTAGGTCCTAAAATTTGCATAAAACTATTGACTTCTTACAAAAAAATCTCAGTTTTGTAAAATATCAAGCAGGTTTAAGAACGTAAGTGAATATGTTGATCAACTTCGACCAAAAAGTGTACGATTTTTTTTTTAAAGTTAATAATTTAATTCAACACATACATTTAACAAATAAGAAATATCCTAAGACATGCTTAAGAGAATAAGGAAAATTATAAAATTTATTTCAAGTAAATCGGTTGAATACTTTCTGAGATTACCCGTGACATAAGTAATAATTGTTTCGTCTTTATATAATAGTAAAGATGACTCGTGACGTTGAAAGAAACACATTTTACAATGAACTTGTTTTTACATCTACATAATTTATATTTACATAATAATGCAATACTGGGCCCGGGACTTATATGTAGGTATGTGCACTTATGTGTGATATTTGAAAAAAAAATAATGCCTTCTAGAAGCCAATGGCGCAAAATTTCAAATTGCACATGGACATAAGTCCCAATTTTGGCTGTTTAGGGCTTATGTCCCACATACATGAGATATAAGTCCCAAAATCTAATTTTGGATCTATATCCTACTTAGGTGGGTCATATGACCCACACAACATATTTGGGACTTTTGTCCCACTATTAGTTTTTTTTTGGCAGCTACTTATGTGTGAAGTAGATACAGTGGAAGTACGCGCCAGGCTTTTTTAAATTTATTGTTTACATTTGAAATCCAATTTATGTTTTGAATAAAGATTTTAAGTTATTTAACCCCAGTTTCACAGTTCGAGTTTAAACTTAAGATCAACTGAACCTTAAACTAAGTTTAAACTTTTGGATTAATTCATCCGGTTTCACAGTGAAATATGATCTTCAGAACAGTTGAACTTCGCGGAACTACATTTTATGAAAAATAGTAGGCAGCATTTTTCTTGCCTCGTCCTCCGTTTCTCTCTCTGACACAAAAAAACACGCGAAATAACGAGAATAATAAATAAAATAATATTCAAAATCGCTATAACAACTCGATACCATTTGAATACACAATTTTGCTTTGTTCGTAATATTTTCTGAAAAAAAAACAATACAAACGCTGAACTAAAGTTTAAACGGCAGAATAATCTCGGTTAACTTAAACTACAAATTGAACTCAGTTCATGGTTTAAACGACACTGTGAAACCGAATAAATTGTTGATCTGGAGTTTAAACCAAAAGTGGAGTTTAAATTCGCACGGTGAAACTGGGGGTTAAAGAATCTTTTTTCATTTAAAATTTATAACTTTTCAGGTAGTTTTTGGCAGGTGAACAAATTAATAAGAAATTGTCATTTGGCCATAATAGCTAAATGACTCTTTAGAAAAGCGACAAATGGTCATATGGGCATAAGACACTTTGGGAGTTCTGTGCCATCAACACCAAACAAAAGTAGTCTCACCTATGGGGAACAAAAGTCCGAAAAATCAAAATGGGGACTTATGTCCCTGCGCCATTTTAAATAGCCTGATGTTGAAGTTAGAGCAGAATACTACTTAAAGCACTTTAATAAGGTTTTCCTAAATTTAAGCACTTAGAACCATACTAAACATATTTTATTGAGAAACACCGGCTGGACGTCCCTAAAACAGTGCAAACAACTAAGCGAATGAATTAAGAAATTATTTATGTTTAATTAGTAAATTAACATAATTTGAATGTTCTATAATTTATGTATTTTATTTATTTAAATCGTCACGCAGCAACCCTATGCACCTTTCTCTATCATTTGCTACGATTTATAATGCAAAGTATTGAAGCCCTTTAATAGCGACAGGTTTATGCAAGATTTAAAGTCAAAATGCTGGTTTCTCAAACCTTACGACCACACCAACCCACCAGAAAAACACTGACTACTGCACCCCTACTCTGAGTCTCAGCAAAAGTTTTAAAGTCATTTTTTCATTCAGGAAGAATTGGGAAGATGACGACGACGCGACGTGTCGAAAGATTTCGACGTTAAAATATTTACCGACAGATCTAAAATGAAGTGCGGTGTCGGAGCAGGAATTTTCTCAGAATCGCAGAAAGTCCCTAGATCTTTCCGAATTCCTGACTTTGCTAGCGCATTTTAAGCTAAAGTACATGGTATAATAGAAGAATGCAACATTATTAAATTAAATCCAACTCAAAACCTAAGCTCGGCTTTAATCACAGACAGCCAAGCGACTATAAAGTCATAAATTCGACAAAATATATAGTCAAAACAGGTCCAACAATGCCGAAATGAGCCCAATAGCCTGGCCATTAACCATAGAGTCTGGATTCCATCCAGAACACAGTGGCATTGAGGCTAATGAACGAGTGGATGAGGATCGGCCATTTTAGCTCGCTTTCAGACAGCTTTTCTAGCTCACTTGCTGCTATGAAGGCAAAATTCTTTCAATTTCGGAATCCGATTCCAACAGAATCCAACAGAAGGTGGAACAATCTAACCGACTGCACGATATCTAGAATGATATGACCACCTACAAAATTTTCCACACAAATGATCTCATTTGCTTTGCAGACCGAGGCGGGCCATAACAAGGATAATCGCTTCGCTACTTGTACTGGACATTGACCTTTGAGAGAGCACGCAGCAGAGCTGGGTATTCCCCATAACACCTTGAAAAGGAAACTAAACAGACTGATTTAAGAGAACAGTCTGATACAAAAATCAAAAACCCAATCTCTTTTATCATCGGTAAGAAATGGTTGTAGCGGCGCTCGGATTGAGTAGTTCCCCTCTTGTTTCCCGCTAAAAATCGTCTATTTTATTCAGATCCGTACAAATTTTTGGCGCTTTCCAGCGTAACTATGGTCTATGGTGGGAGTTCGCTCTTGGCCACCATTTTACCTACCTACACACCGAATATTAAAAATATTTCGAATTAATAAGCTATGATTGACAATATTTTAAATAAATTAAACTTCAAATTTGTTGTTTTTTTATCATTGGAATTTAGTCAATTAGCTTTAAAAATTATACCACATTCTCACTTTGTTTTCACACGTTTAAAAAACATTTGTCAAATATTCATATAGCTTCTCTTTATCCCATAATGATGTGTGAATCCTTGATAGATTGTGATATGTTCAAATCATTTGATCATTTAAATGCAGATCCACAGGTGACACATTTGCATGTCAACGATCATCTGGCTGACAAGCAAGGGTGCGGCTTTGAGAACCATACAAACCGTCCAGACATCAATTCCCAAATAAGCCATTTAAAAAGAGATTTCGACCCCATTATGCAAATTGTTTTTTTGAGCGTGACTTAACGACCAATAATGGAGATGACAACTCACAAATGGCAAATGGTAAGGTGCGGTGGATCTATAGGTACCTATTTATAATTCGACAACTTAAACATTCTGACTTTAATATGGAAGTCTCTGTTTGTGATAAATCCGTTGACAGTTAAAGGAAATTTCTCTCTACAATACCACATCACATGGAAGATTGGAAGTGGAAAGTTAATTCTGCCGTAAAAGTCAGAATTTGACAAACAATGACAGGCACAATTGTCATCGCATAATCTGCGCGAAATTTCAATTTCTAAATCCTCGTGTCAGTTTCGTTTCGGTGTCGGTATATGCGAGTAACGACTGCCATCCAAATCCATTTGTGTCCACAATTAGTTATGGTCACATCAAGAGTAATTCAGAATTCAGAGAGCAGGAAGCTAATTGTGTTCAACTTAAGGTAATACCGCAGTAATAATCTGTTTGCTCTCCTCTATGGAACTGCCTCGAGACTGAAATCGGTGCAATTTTCTTCTGTCACGCCTACAGTAGTTTTGTTTTTATGATTCCATGCGACAAAGACATGCTTCGCAGAGACATAGCATTTATACTGTATGCGCTTTTATGTGGTTTGTCATTCGGAATATGGTTTATGATGGCATTAGAGTCCTTTTATGGCGGAGGCGTTGATGGTTGTAAAATTGTAGATTTTCTTAGTCATTATTCTTTGGCAGATAGGTAGGTATGTACAAAATACAACATGAACATACCTACATAGACACATTAAGAACCATCGATAATTGGATTTAGGATAAGAAGATAGCGAATTTGCATACCGCACAATGGTTATCTTATAGTCGATACCTGCGCTTCCTTTACGAAACACGCATAATACCAATATTTTTTCGAAGAAGAATTAAATATTAATTATTGATTATACCTAAACCTCATGGCTGTGGAAATGTTTGTTTGTTGTTCATCGGAATTTTAGTGATCTGCAGGGATCTGTGATCGTTTAGCATCGAAAATCCTAAGTTTGGGATTTCTTCGAATCAGGGATCAAATATTCGCGCAATAAAGGAAAATATTTGTAACGATATATCGTTAAGTGCTATAAAGAGGCGTTTGCGATCGGTATTTAAATGCGTGGATTTACAAATAACCTACAGAATTAGTGCAGACTAAACCGATCACTTAAGCTAGGGATCCTTGTTCGCCATCAGATAAAAGTAATTTAACGTTAATTATAAAAGTGTATGATTATGTTTTATTGTCATTATTTTAGTATTTAAAAATATAGGGTCACAATTTTAAACGATTTAGTAATATCTTAAATCATTTTTAGTATGATACTAGGTTAAAATGAGGATTTTGCTAATCTTAGACAAGCTTAGTATCGTATTATCTTCTTAACATTTTATTCAAGTTAGAATCACCAAATGGCTAATTTAATATTTTAGTATCATACTAAATCCATAATATCATCTGATAGTATATCAGCCTTGCACGCGGGGGGCCAAGCTCGAATCCTGCTGGTGTACATTTTTTGTAAATTATGAAGTTAAATGATTAAAATATAACCATCGAATACTTATTTAGCGCACATGTTGGGTTTCTATCAATGAGCGGCTCTTGCATTGAAGGAACTGATCAGCTTTCAGTCCTTGACAAGTGCATTACAGACCACCTCTTGTGCAATGAACACACATTTGGTGTCGCCAAAAACGCTGCAAAGTGTTTGGGCTTTCTTCGAAGATGCAAGAAATTCTTTTCCCCGTCTGATCTGGCTGTAATCTATAAGGCATTCGTTGTTCCAAAGCTGGAGTATAACTTGCACATTTGGGCAGGAGCTCCCGAAACTCATTTGTCTCTTAGATAGAATTCAAAATAAAGCTCTAAGAATGATTGGCGATAGAACTATAGTGGAGACATTTACATCTCTCGAACAAAGTCATAATATTTCATGTATTTCGCTATTTTATCCCTATTTTTATAAAAAGTGTTCTAGCGAAGTAGCCAGTTGCATTCATCCCTTTAAACAATTCAACCGTAATATTTGCGCTTCTAGGAATGCTCATCAATTTACGCTTGAGCCCAATTTCGGACGTACTGTGAAGTACAGAGATTATTTCTTTAGTCGTACAACACGTATGTGGAATGCTTTACCAGGCTCTATTTTTCCCCCTCATTTTGATATTTTGAACTTCAAAACTAATGTACATCGGTATCTCCTTTTTAATCCTTCCCCATTTTCATAAAGCTCGCACTGTGCTTGTCATATTAAGGGTAGCCAAAACCCCTTTAGCGTCTGTTTATTATAAAAAAAAAACATATAATCAATTTGCAACGCATAAACACAATAATTGTGTTCATCAAAATTCAAACCATACAAATTCTTTGCTATCTGGTTAATTAGCATTTTACTAGTTAACAAAAGGTTTAAAATTTATGAAAAGTTAGTAGAATACTATGTATATAGTAAATTGTTAACTAGTATCGTGTTAAGGCCTTAATAATGGTTGTTTAAAATTTTGCGCCATAATGTTTAATGTTTATTTCTGCTAAACGGTATCATATTATATATTTTGGCCATAATAGCTACAAAAATATCAAATACTATTCTCTCCTTAAAGAAGTCATCTACTCTATACACGGTTAGATGTTATGGTTATTGACTTAGTTCAAATAAAACTTGATACCTACTTTAACACGTGAAAGGGCAGTTGTCAAAAAACATTGTTCAAGATGAGTTAGAAGGTAAGATAACAGTATTAACGATTATTGAAGAAAAAGTGTAAGTATTCACCAAATGAAAGATCAGAGAGCTTAGATGATGAAACAATCTGAAGAATAAAAACAAATTTTCGAATAAAGAAACATAACATTAAAATCGTATCATCGGGGGGTGGCCGTGGCGCGATAGTTGTGTGTTCGCCTGTCAACCTCATGGTCAGAGGTTTGATTTCTGCCGTAGTCTGTTTCCTCTTATTTTTACATTCAAAACAATTTCTTAAATAAAAGTCATACAATGAGTTGTTGGTTTACTCATTACATGCTGTTTAGGCATAGAACTAACAACATTTGATTGAGTAAAACTAGTATATTAATGTATATGGCAACGAATAAAAAAAAATAATGTGAATTATAAGGGACTTAGATAAATAGGACACGGAAACTTCTCCGCATTAGTTTAGCCGCCATCCCTGGAGATAAAATCTGAGACAACAACCACCTTCAGTCTCAAACATCTCGTCACACATTTTTCCTATCCTTCTTTCTCTTCCTCAACCTGACGCCGCGCTGCCTGTGTTGAAACATTTAAAGGGTAGTATAATCCCTTGAGCGCTTGTAGATTCTAAAAAAAATCGGTTAAACAAAGTAATTCAATTAATCGAAATAAATCTCAGCACCAGTTGAGAGGGTGGGGGGTCAGACCTCGGCTGCCAACCATTGCGGGCACAAGTAACATTTTTCCTTTCATAACATTCACTAATTGCTTAATTAGACAAATTTAAGGGAGGCAAAATAATCTTAAAGCATTTTTCTAGATTATTATAATACTGCTAAAACGTTAAATGGCCTTGTTATGAGAGCCTCTCTAAAAGATTTGTATTCTTCTCATGGAATGACAGATATATAATAATAAAACAAGGCTATTATATGAATCTAATAAAACTAGGCTAAATCTTGTTGTGAGTAAGCGTTTCTTGCAATGGGAGTCAGCGTTGCCGCTAAAATAAAAAATATCGTGCCACTTTTTCCAAAGGAGCGTGCCATAATAAAAAAAACTCTATTTACTTAATTTCTTATTTATAGTATATTAAAAAAGATCACATGTATTCTTTTATAATACTAAAATTAATTAAAAAATAACTAAAACTAATGGCGCAAAATTTTAAACAACCTATTGTTAAGACATTAACACGATACTAATTAACAAATTAAGTACTATATACATAGTAGTCTACTAACTTTTCATAGATTTTAAACCTTTTGTTAAATAGCAAAATGCTTATTAACCAGATAGCAAAGCTTTTGCAGGGTTTTAATTTTGATGAATACAATTATTGTGTTTATGCTTTGTAAATTAATTATATGTTGATGAAAACCCAACGTGTGCTCTAAATAAGTATTCGATGTTTATATTTTAATCATTTAACTTCATTATTTACAAACAAAAATGTACACCAGGAGGATTCGAACGTGGGCCCCGCGTGCAAGTCTGAAATACTATCATTATGGATTTATTATGATCACCATTGGGTGATTTTAACTTTAGTAAAATGCTAAGAAGATAATATGATACTAAACTCGTTTAAAATTAGCAAAATCCTCTTTTTAACCTAGTATCATACTAAAAATGATTTAATATATTATTAAATCGTTTAAAATTCTGCACCATTAGTTTTTATATAATGATTTATGAATCCATAGATTATCTTCTAACTAGGAAGTTGTTAATTAAAGAATACAAAATAAATAAATAAAATTTAAATAATTAAATTTGCAGGTTTGAATTTTTTTGCAATTATTTGGCTTAATTTTATTATATGCCATAATTGCATTTAATGTTTTATAATGACAGTCTATTTTTATTAAATGATTTAATAATGTTACTCATACTAAGAAAGAACTCGCTCGGACGACGCGCTTCCATGAGGCAAACTAAGGATGGTCAACATACATTTTGTAATATTAACGATTCATCAATATTCATCAATATTGTTTCTTAGCTGATATAGCTCAATCCAAAACGTTTTTGAATCTTCTAGCAAAACGTTTTCAGCTAGCACGATTTCAAAAACGTTTCTCAATACGTGTGCGTAAAAATACTGGAATTATGGTAGGCAACAAGTTTCCTCGCTTTATGATAAAATTACACACAGAACCAAAAAGTTCTACATAAAATCAATAAGATTCTCTTATTGACCTATTTTAACAAGAAATCTTATTAAAAGCATTGAATAATATGATATTTTCATAAAGAAATCTTATTGACTTATGAAGAAAATCTTATTGAAGTTTTAAAAAGTTTTTCCTACTTTTTCTATATGGAAAACATATTAAATTATATACATAATGTGAAAACCTTATTACTTTTCAGTTTTAACAAGAAAATCTAATTTTTTTTTATAAAGGCAAATAGTAAATCTTCTTGAATCAAAAAGTTTTATCTTGTAAATATGTAGGTAACAAATTCCGTTGTTTTTTCATAGCGATTCTATAAGAAAACCGTATGACTTTTTCAGGTTTTAATTGTGAACTTTGAAACGTTAAGGTTAGTCCGTGATCTGCTCGGGAAAAAAGTAATTAAAGTGGTATGTGTGTGTTTAATATTTTTATTAAAAAACGGAAGACAAGAAATCAAATGTTCGAATTAATGTTCACTTTTACAGGGCTTTATGAGAACACGTTCCTTTTTTAAGTTTAATTTTTTAAGTAAGTTTATTATGAAGTATTGTACCACTTAAGGCTACAAGAAAAAGTGTTTCATTCTTCTCTCGTGTTACTTTTTCTTTAAAAAAAATAAACAGTAAATAGTTTAAAAAAATATGTATGTTTCGTCTTTTCTTTAAATGAAGTAAGCATTATAAAACGTGAATTGGGAAAATATAATTTTAAGTTTCTTCAATACACATTATTTCACAACGACTTAACCGAATAAGTTCGTTTTATTGTTTCTTTGAGATTTCTTACTCTTTTCAATAAAACAAAAAGATCTTATTCAACCTAAAAAATTGCCACTTTTTTATCAATAAGATTTTCTTATTATTTCAAAAAATACCTCATACCATCAATAGGACCTTATTGTATCTAAAAGATTTTCACATGTAATCAATGAGATATTCTTATTGTTTCAAAGAGATTTGCTTATACTTTTTAATAAGTTTCTCTTATTGTTTTAAGAATTCGAAGCTTAATAAGTTATCTTCCTAAAAATATGTGGATATCTCATAAAACGATCATCAACATTTTGATAAGATTATCTCTTTGGTTTTAATAAGACTTCCTTAATGGATGAAAACCATTGAGAAATCTTATTACTTTTCTTCTATTTTATGTTGTAAAATTTTCTCTGTGCACGTTTTTTTTTTAGAGTGTTGTACATAATATGTTATGTAGGTACTATATGTCAAGTTTTGCATTTGGAAAGAAATCGACTTGAAGTTTTAATCAAACTGACATTACGATGATAGCGAACACAAAAAGTGGGTCCCTCAATTACTTCTGTGTCTAGCTGTATGTCTGTGAGGGTCAATCTCGAGCCTAAGCGGAGATTTTCTTCGAATTTGTGCAGATTTAAGTTTCTTAAGTAATTGGCTCGATTCTTGTTTCTTATCATTTTTTTTTTAGCCCAAAAAATAACGGTAGGTATAGTTGCGGTCAAAATAATAGTAGTGCTACAACCAAATATGTTAAGTGTCTAATTTTCGTGATATGTTATATTTTTGTTCTCTTTTGGTGACAGTTTCATAATATAAAGAGAGAGCAATTTAAATTGTACCGTTACTCCCCCATTGTTTTGTTGTTGTGTTTTATGCTAGTAAGTTTCCATTCAAATTGTTGTTCTCCATCAGTCAAAATAATAGTAGTGTTTGCCGAGATCGCGCGAAAAAACGAATAGAGCTTTAAATTGTCATCAAAAGATAAATAAATATTGTTTTCTATTAATTTTATTTAATTTCTGATTTAAATTCGATTTAGGTTTTATTTTGTAATGGGTCGCGGAAATCACTGTACTGCTAAGCAGCGTACTATAATAAAACGGATGATTTCACAAGGAAAAGCCTACGTAGAAGTACAGAATCTCCTTGGTTGCTCAGCTATGGTGGTACACAATGCCTTAAAGTTTATTTCCCGCCCTGAAACACGTGGACGACCTTCTGTTATGTCGAAGAAATTAGTGGAGAGGGTAGTGAGGTTTTCAAGGCGAAACCCATTTGCATCAGCCACAGATATAAAAGCGGATTTAAATGTGGAGGCGAGTGTTAAAACTGTCCGCAGTCGCCCACGTGACAACAATTTGGCAGCTCGCAGTCCAAGAAAAGTACCCTTCCTATCAAAAAAAATATAGCCAAAGAGCATTTAAATTGGCCTGCCGAGAAATGGAGTAATATTTTGTGGTCCGATGAATCTAAAATTGTGTTACACTGTGGAAAAGGTTCACGCGATTATGTCCGACGGCCACCAAGCAACGCATACAACCCGCACTTTAAGACACGGAGGTTCGAGTATAATGCTTTGGGCAAGTTTTTCTTTTTACGGAGTAGGGCCAATTTATTGGATGAAAGAAGTGATGGATCGACATCTTTATGTCAAGATCATGCAGGAAGTCATGCTTCCATATGCAAGTGATGAAATGCCACTGATTTGGGTAATCCAGCAGGATAATGATCCAAAACATACCAGCAACGTCGCGAAAGAGTGGTTTGAGAGAAATCAAATTAGTGTTTTGGAATGGCCTCCGCAGTCACCCGATCTCAATCCCATTAAGAATCTTTGGTGTGACGTTAAAAATGCAGTTGCTCATTCAAAACCCACAAGCAATTCTCATCTTTGGGCAATAGTTCGCGGTGCCTGGACATCAATTCCTGCAGAGAGCTGTGAACATCTGGTGAACTCGATGCATCATCGCTGTGCTGCTGTTATTGCAAATAAGGGTCAGGCAACCAAATAATAATGAAGGTATAACATTAATAAGTCATTTGTAGGTGGAAGTAGTGCCCTAAATAAGTTTTTTTTAAACATCTTTTAGACCGATTGTATCCACACTACTATTATTTTGACCGTCGATATTAAGTAAAGATATAGGGGCGTATTCATAGTCATTTTTAAACTGTGTCTAAGTTAAACCTATGTTTAGTTGAATTTTCGGACGTTGATTCTATATTTTTAAGTTTAACATTCCAAAATATTTGAAGATATTTGTGTAACAAAACATTGAGCCAAAATTGTCTTAAACTGTGGTTTAGTAAAACCTGGGTTTATCAGCGACTATGAGTACGCCCCACAGAGTTTAAGTAATATCTAAAAAGACTGAATATAATTTTTTTAAATATATTTTGCTTATATAACTTAAATAATAAAAAAATAACAAATATGAATTTTTTTAAAACTTTTCTGTTCCGGCAGTATACACTACTATTATTTTGACCGCAGCGTATATCTACCCTTCGATTTTTTGTACCAGAAATAGTAAATCTTATTTATTTGTCTAAGGACCGTTTGCTGATACGAATCATAAATATTTATGTTCTAGTTAAATAGCTTAAGGCTACTTTTTGCTCCGCGTAAAATGTCACATAAGTTCTTAAGTAGAACTTAAATGTTTAAGTTGTGGTTCAGCAAACGGGTCTAAAACGGCTAATGATTTCAATAACAAACAAACCAGTGGACTATTATAAAAGGAGTATACATTTTGGTTTAAAACATTTTTAAAATACATAATAAAACTGTTTCTGTGACAGTTGTTTTGACAGTCCAAACAGAGCAAAGTTTGCAAAATGATTTAATACCCCGAAGTGTTTTTTTAAAGTTATTTTTTCCTTTAATAAAAAATTTTAATATTAATTAACAGCAGATATTTTTTGTGCTAGGTAATATCTGAACAGCCAAAATACGATAAACTGTATTTACCTGCTCAAAAGCACTTAGATTTTAAAAGGGTACACGAGTACACCTATTAAAAAGACCATGTTTCATCTTTGGCTAAAATTTTCCAAAATCTTAAATAACGGGTGTTTTTTTAAGAGCTTGCGAACCATAAATAATAGATATCTATACAAGATAGAAATCTTGGTGGAATCATTTTTTAAATATGAGCTTTGACATATACAGTTCATTCCATCAGTCCAATTTGTCATTCCTTTTTCCAATGAACCTGGCCATAGGGCGTCAATGGTGGCTTGAATATTTGCTTTCAATGCTTCAATAGTTGCTGGTTTGTTGGTTTAAGCCAATGACTTAATATATAGCCCCATAAAAAGTAATCCAGAGGCGTTAAGTCGCACAAACGAGGGGGCCATAGTTACTGCCTACTTTTGGAAATAAAGCCGTGACCTAATTAATTTTGCAATAAATACATTTTTAGCGCGCTACATGGAAAGTTTGCGCCGTCTTGTCGTGGATGCTTAGCTGATTAATTTTTGTAAGCCAAAAACTGTCTGCAAGGCTTGATAGCGCTCGCCATTCCCCGTAACGACAGCTCCTTACTACTTTCTCATTTCGAAAGAAATATAAGGACCGATGACGTCGCCAGCGAGTAACCACAACAGACACTCAATTTGCTTCATCGCTAAATACATTTCTTCGGTAAAAATGCTCTATGAATTACGCGAACAGATTTATTTTTGTAAGCAAATTTCCACAATTTGGAAGTATGGACTTAAACGATTCATAATGAAATGCCAAGCCTTACTGAACAGAAATGTCAACAAAGTTTGACATTCTGAAACCTGAACTGTCAAATAATAGACAACAACTATGGATACGTCTCATGCAACTAAAAAAAATACCCGTTAAAGTAATTTTTAGAGTAGGTACCTACATATTGCAGAATATAATTTTTTAAGATTCATAGGTATTACCAAACTAGTTATCAACTTACATATATATGTATATACCTACCTATCTTATCTACTTATAGCGAGTTTCATTTAAATTTCAAAGAACTCCTCTCAAAATGGAGATTTGATCTTTTAAATGAAACTCTGTGTCCAAATGTAGATAATTGTAGTATTGGCCGCGTTCGGTGGCATACCTAAAGCAATCCCGATTGCTTTGTGTTGTTGTAACGCCTAAGGAAAAACCAGCTGATGAACTAAACATATGTTGTCAAACACAAATCTCAAGCTACCCAAAAATTATTGTTAATTTGAGGAACAGCTGATTCAAAACTTCAGATTTGTATTCAATACAACTGACTTAACAGAGAAAGCTACCTGGATCGTTCGAAAACAAACCCGCTACTAAGGTAACTTGGGTGGCATAATTTCAAAATAAATTAATAACAAAATAGTTTCCATTTGATGTTTGACAGAAAAAACGTTTTAAATGTATGCGTGCATTCAGATCAAATCTGCCTACCCACCAAGGATGAGATCTTTCGTGTTGAGATCTGATCTAGATTTGCTCTTTTTGTTGAAAAGAAATTCTCAAAATTCAAAAAGATGATAGGTACCTACCTATCTATATCCTATTACTGGTGTTATAAGTATGTACCCACTCTAAACGTCGTCTTTACTTCTTTCCTACACCTAAACCTATACCATTTTATAAATATAAATACAATGCCTATACCCATATCATTGGACTGTGAAAACATTCCCCCAAAATATCTATAACGTTCTACAAATTGTTTCCAACCCCACAATTTTTTTCTTCAGAATTGTCCAATTTAACCCTTAAATGTGACAAATCCTCCAGTAAATACCCCCACCTTCAATTGCAATCTCCCTTTATATATATTTAATAAACACACAAAACCATCGCGCCTCGCCGCCCCATCACAATTATTCACAGCGATTCCACTTTAATTGGACCCGAACAGCCAGACGCTCATTTGTTGAGCAAATAATTCCAATTAGTTGTGTCAACATCGTGCAGAAGGCAAAAAAGTCCAAACACAAAACGACACCAATCCCACTTCTCCAACACTCTACCATTTGATATCAATCTATCCATTTACATGTAGTAGGTAGCTTAATCTTCACTTCTCCTCCTGATTCCAACTCAAGTGGTATAAAAATGAACAAACAACCAACTGGTCGAAATGCAGAAAAAAAATACCTATACAACAACGAGTAGATGAGACTCCATCTTGGAAATTGAACCAACTTCTGTTTTATTTGTTTTACTTATTACTCACCCACACTAAGGCCTGACCGCAAAGAACGAACAGTCGAACGACTGTATAGCGTTCATAATCAACGGGTTTATTTGCTAATTGACACCCATTGCCTGAATTTAGTTTGATTTCCCGGGGCCGGGACGGGGCCAATTTTAGCCGTGGTACTGTACTTAAACAGCTCAAAGATTAGGAGGTAGGGAAAGCACGAATGAATCAGGGGTTTGCCAAAATGGAATTAAGAAAAAATTTTAACGAGACCGGTTAGCGAGCTATTTCTTTCTATACCATCCTACTCTAGTATAATAATTACCACTCTTTTTGCACTCATTTTCGCATACATTCGCAATTCGTATAGAAAAACAGAACTGCTACTTTGGCATGAAAATAACAATTTACCAAACAAAAATGATTTTCAATTTTTTTCAACCAAATTGCCCTCTCTCATGATGATTTCAGATATCTGTCTCTTTTTTTTATTTTTTGTTTGTCTCTTACCAGAATGGAATAAACGAAGGTACCTACTCGTATATAACAGTTTCCACACCAGGCGTGGTTTAATACTCTGAATGTTTCGTTTGAATGAAGCAGAATTTGCAACAGCCAATCGAATGCTCTGCGCGAAATGTCTGACAAAGATGAATAACAACGGTAAAGATGCACGCTGTTGTGTGTATTTGCTTGTGTGGGGTTGTTTGGATGAATCTCTTGCTGTGGAATGGCAGATTTAAGAGGTGTCATTTTTTGATAAATAAAACGATCAATGGTACTTAAATCAGACGTAAAATGATTATTAGTTGACGTTATTGCCAGATGCGTGTAAAATAAAACGTATCGAAATTTATTGATGAGCGATGTTATTTTATAATCAAATTAATAAGGTATGTATATACCTATTAATTTCTTAACAAATATATAACAATAAATTGTACCTATTTAGGTACGTATGAATGTACGTAGTTTTTTAGTAAAAATATAAAGCCATAACTTGAGTAGATATGATTCCACCGATGGTGGCAAATTTTCTTAAAGTTTTATAACGGTTGTTCTTGTTCGAAATTAAAAGATTAAAAGTGCAAAATGTACACCGGTCTTCCGGCCGGCGGTTTGGGGTGAATAAAGAACTAGTAAGAAGGAACTTTCATAATCAGAAATGTTGCCATGTCTTGAGTAACTTCCATTTTTTTTTAAATGCTCGTTAAGGTAGAAGTTTTAATTAGATTCTTAAAGTTAGAAAAATTGAAAAATTTCTTGAAAAATATGGATAAAACTAAAGGTGTGTTTTGTTTGAATTCTTCCTTTGCGCTTGCGTTTGTGTTTCTTGAAAATTAGTGAAGGACATACTCAATATGTTACTATGGTAATATTTTACCCTAAATTACTTATTAGCAAATATTAGAAAGGGATACTAACAATTGCCCCAAATGTAAGTCCTAGCTGAGCAAAAAAATGAAAACCGGATGAAACTTTTGATAATTGATAAGCTCTAAGAATAATGAAATGTTGGTTTTCGAAATTTGTTTCCCCCTTTAACAATACATATAAATTTCAATCGTATTTTCTTGAAGATCATAACAAGCAGAATAAATAAAATTGAAGAAAGCAATAATATAATCACTTTTATATTTGCTCTCTGATAAATTAGATCCCTTCTTGATGTTGTTATTGCTTTCATCTAAAATTTGCAAATTTGGCTACCTACTGACTGAAAAAAAGGGCTAATATTCTTTGAAACTAGTACGAATTTTTATTTTTACTAACAACAATTTAATGTCCTTTTCGTTTAAATTTTTCGAGTGTTCTACTCGTGTTTGATTCTAATCGAGTGCACAATTTTGTATGTATTGACACGTCTAAAAAAGATAGTTTTAAGCATTTAAATCTATAAGTAATATTGTAAAAACAGATAAATCCTCCGAAACCAATTGGAAATAAAATAAACTGGTAGGCAACTCTGCTAACAAGCCAGTTAAGGACTCAGCGGTGACTTGACTCTACAAACGAGGAAACTCATCACCAATCAAAATCTATAGTTCGTTCAGTGTTATCATGGATAACGGGCGGCCGGCAGGCGTATTACTAAATTGTTTATCAGCACAGATCTCCATAGACTGTACTGAACAATTTCCTGCTCATCGAATTTGTTAGCAATATAGAGCAAGCGGTATGCTATCACAAGGGCCTCTGAGGCAGTTTGTTTGTTAAGCAGTTTCTTCTGTGTTGGTTGGTATGGTATACATATTACTCAGGCAATTAAGAGCAAAGTACCTGCGCGTTCAGCATATCGGAGCAAAATACCTGCGAGTTTAGAGCCATATTTAATGGCTGCCGTCCTGCAACACCCTGTTTGGCCGAAAATAGGATTTTGGGTGGGGTCAAGTTTGAGTCTGCAAAGTTTGTATTGGACTTAAATCGGTTCGGTTTAAGGCCAGATATGTAGGTACTTCATCTTAGAACTCAAGCACACCATACAAGATACATGTGATATACTATCAACGTAAATGTGGACTATTGTACCAACCAACCTAGAACTCAAACACCAAATAACCCAGAAGCAACTCTTTTTGCTCTGGCACAGTACATAGTCTGCTTTTAATTTGAATGAGCATACTATATCCTTTTGTAGAGCGCCCGAGATCTGTATTGATATACAGCTTGTTTCATTTTTCTTCGAATAACTGGAAAGGGGATAATTTAAAAAAAATATAATGTTTTTCAACCTCCCCCACCAGCAATACGTTGGTGTATTGTTCGCTCATATTCAACACCCTATAATCTGAAATCAATAGACAACCCAATATATATTCGTAAATCAACAGACACTGGTTGCAAATTGGTTTTTGTGAATCAAAACGAGTTTTTAAAAGTAGTGTTTGTCCACCCATGTGATTACGCAGGGTTTCAAAGGTATTTATTATTTAAGAAGTAGATTATATTATGTATCTACATTGACAATCATACTTATTTTATTGCAGCCTCGGGTATCCTTATTTGGGAATAGAAAGTTTGGAGAGTCTAATGACGATTTTTTAAAGAAAAATTCAGTATGGACCGATGGACACAGAGTTAAAAGCAAAGAAAGAAACGCGCTCTTAAAACACATATCTCTCGAAAAAAGTGTAGCAATAGCAATGTACCTATTCACTGGGATCTTCCCCAGAATACAAAACAATTACCAATCTTTTTGGTGTCGTAAAATGGACCGTGTTCTACATATTAAAAGACTTTTTCGATTTTATTAAATAAAAAAAAAACAAAAACAAACTTATTTGAGTTTTAATAATTTATTTTACTTTCCTTTTTTTGTTTTTATTTTTCTCATTGACTTTTTATAATGTCAACTTTGACATTTTTATATAGAATCGTGTTCAGTTTTGATTCAATTGTTTTCAAAGAAGTTGTGTTCGTCTTGTCATCACTCAATTTGAAACCTAATTTCGCCGAAATTAGGTTGAAATGAGATAATTTCGAAATGAGATTTTGTATGGGAAATGAGATGATTTGGAATCAAATTTGGAAATTTGATACGAAATTAGCTTATTTGCTTTAATGAAAACGTAGTATAAGTATTTAGAAATTTCTAATTTGCAAAATTTTGTATTTCCGAATTCTGATTTTAAGGAAAACTAACTATTATGTATTTTCGATGTCGATTCTGTTATGTTATAGATTTCCCAAAAAAACACGGCTATTTATCTCTTCTTAAAATAAATGCAAGAAAACAGAATATTATTGTCTGCTGAAAATAAATGAACAATAACGATTATACTACAGTTAAATTCGCTTATATTGGCTTCGGTTTAACGACATTTCGGTTATAAAGACGAAACTTAAAGGTAAAGTTTGGTTTCACACTAAATAGTGAATAATATCTTTCGGTTATAACGACTTCGCCTATAATGACCATTACGGTTATAACGACTATTATGACGGACTTTGTTTGTCATAAAATTTAGATATAACGACCGAAAACAAAATTAAAGAGAATTTTCCCATTTTTTTTCCTTTTTCCTGTATAGACATAATACAGTTAGTCTTACATATTTAGATACATAGTTTATTTTGGTTGATACAAATTTGATTCAGTTGTGCTTGTGCTAGTTATTTTTCTTGAAAATTGTAATTTGTTTATGGTACATACTTCAAAGTGTATGTAAAGTAAGGAAACTATTCATTCTATCAATTTCGGGAACAAATCAATGTGTTTTATTCTTTCGGATATAGCGACATTCGCTTATAACGACGGAAAATTTATCTCTCATGAGCGGTCGTTATAACCGAATTCTACTGTAATACCTATGAGTGCAAATACAATAGGTTACAAATTCAATCCCAATTTTTTGTTTTACCTACATATGTATATAAAATTTACAAAATAAAAAAATAGTAGAAAAAGAAAATAGAAGTACTAAAATGTACGTTTTAAATGCCAAGATATGGCAAATTTGATTGTTATGAACTGACAAACTATATATTCGCGTTTCACACACCATCCACACTTCAACGAATAATTTGTTCAGTTCCGATTAACTTCAAAATCAGAGATTATCAATTATAAAACGTCATTTCAACGAATAAAAAACACCATGCCAACGAAATTCAAAAATGGGCGAATATTTGTTAATTCACTTGGCGCTTTCAATTGAACAGTCCTTTAGACGGCACATATTTATAAGTTCGTTTTTCTTATATCCCGCATCTACTGTATTTATATCCAATTCCATATTTAAAATACTCATAGTCTTGCCTCTTCTTAATTCAATTTCGATGACATTATCTAGGTTTAATAAATTATTAAATACATAGGTATTTGATTTAACTAGCCTCCATTAAAAGTAAGTAAGTAACTATAACTGCAAGTGTAAAAAAAATATTTCTTCTGGTAACAACGAACGCCCCATTCAAGTCAAAAGTAAACAACAAAGTGCCATTGCAAATGCAGCATACAGGTTGTTTATTTAAGCCCAGAGGTGTGCAGCGCGACTTAATTGCCCAATTGCACCAAACACAATGATTATTGCCTTTGAATTTGAATCGTTATCGGTTTGCACGTTGCAAGGGGCGCGCAACAACACAACTACAGTATAGAGCGTGCTGCAAACATCCGATGGCGGCTGGATCCGCCTTTTCATAGCAAGTTTTGTCAGTTCCTCCCTATTGGCATGGCATGGTGGTGGGACTCAAAAAATAATACACAAGCAAAATAAAAAAAAATCATCGTCATGTACATAAATGGAAACTCTGGCTGTATACACCTATTCATATTGGAATTGGAAATCAGGTTTACACGATTTCAAGTTTCTTGTTCTCTTTGCTTTGATGTGGCAAGCACTCCTCTGATTGTAACTCTGGCTATATTGCGCCCAGCTGTCTGGTAAAAAATTACTTTGGTTCTGTGTGATTGCACAAATACAATCTTAACTAAAACTGTGTTTTGTCAATGTGTATAGGTATATGAAAGCGATTTATAATCGCACGCCAATGGTTTTCATTGTGTGCTTAACACTCGTTAGTTGTGCACATAGTACAGCTATTCTGTGTTTTGATTCTCGTTCACGGTGAAATTTGAAATTTGCCGCCGCAATTGTGTCGTCGTTGTTGGGGTCGTGTTAATAACATTTTGACATCTGTCAAATGGCAACCACAAGTGCGAGTTTATACCTACACAAGTGCTAGTGCTTTTAATTTCGAAGATATCTCAACAAAAGTTGAACTTTTTAGGAATCTACCTATAAAATAAAATATTTTTTATTGTTTACCTAACTGTCAATCAAAAACTAACGGTTGAAAAACAATCAAACAATTCATATTTAATTATTGTTTCCCTTAAATGGTCACTTGCGGTCAACAGCGTGTAATAGTGCCAATGGCAACGGTAACAAATCCTTTTGTCAGCGGCAACAACTTCGGGTCGTCAACAAAACCAAAAATTGCTTTTAGTATAGATTCGATTGTGGGTGACGCGCCAACGTCACCTTCATCAATTCGTTGTGACAGCCCTCCGGAGCGGCCATTGAGCTCAAACAGTAGCGAAAGTAATTGCCAAATACAATATCATCAACGAAAATCATCTCAACAGCCATTAGAATTAAGGAACAGCGAGGATTTCCGGCCAATCGATGGAGATACTGACAGGCGAAATGTCAATTCCTCATCACCGTTATCTGCAACAACACCACCGCCATTAACAGCGTCTGCATCATCATCGCACCCGACACCGGTAACTTTGAATGGCAGGCCTATTGTAGTGCCCGGTCTTCCAGCTGGACTGATAAGGCCGTTTCCTCTACAGCCACCGAATGATTTAAACAAACCCAATTCACAAACACATCATCCGGGGGCGCCGCCACCGCTACCACCGGGATATATGAATAACCAGGATGCTGGCATTTTGCGACTACCTCACCATGGAGCACCGAATCCGCATTTTCTTGCTGCACAGTTTCAAATGGCTGCAGCTCTGGCCCATCAGCATGGGCAAGCTGGACCTGGAATTATGTTTCATCCTGCATCGCACCCGCAATTCGGTGGAGGAATGGTCAGAGATAGTTACCCGCTTTATCCATGGCTGCTAAGCCGGCATGGACGAATATTCCCACCGAGATTTCCTGGCAGTGAGTACCTTTTTATTTTAAGATTCTTACTTATAAATGTTTGTAAATTGTAAATTATATGTTTGTTGAAAATATTTGCGAGCATTATCGTATAGAAAAGAATTCGCAAATTGAAGAGGTGATCGCAAAAATGAAAATGCAGACGATATTTGCGAATGAGGTGTTCAGTCCACCCACGCACACAATTTGCGGCAATATCTATTTTTATTTACTAAAATCGCAAAAAACATAATTTTTAATATAACGTTTGCATGTTGTCGCAAAGTGCTTGGAAAATTGTTTTGATTTTCGCAAGCCGTGTGCATTAAGCAATCCATTTAATAATGTATTTTGTTTTAAATATTATTTTAGATAAAACATTAATGTGATATTATTGTAATAGAAATTGCTTTCAAAAATTAGGATGATTTTATTTATTTATTTTAAATTCAAAATATTATTGCGAAATAGGAAAAGGTACTAGGTACTCACCTGGCCAAAACCTACTTCTTTTTTTTGTCTCAATGCCGATGAACATATTGAGCTTATTGGTTTAATTTAACCTAATTTTAACGTGTTCTTTTAATATTGTATTATACGAAGTCGTCATTTTTTTAACTTTTTTTAACCTTTGGAAAAAGCTCTTCTGAATTTCAAATTGAATATTAATAATCATCAGTCGTGAGGGTTTTTTTCCACCAATAGAAAACCCCATAACAAAAAAATTTAATTTTACTGCAATGAATTTAGTTATAACTTAAAATCCAATTGACCCACACCAATAAGTGTCTTATATAAATAAATTATTTGATTTGCAAAGTAAACTATGCTATAACGCAAACTTGGTCCACAAAAAATTAATGTCGTTTTCCACAATTAAATAATAGCTATTCCTAGCGATATAAAGCCACTTCTGAAAGAGTTTTCCAGAATTGTAAAATTGATAAAGTCTTGAAGTTGATTATTCAATCAAGATTTAATGTTGGATTAAGTGGAGTGATCACAGAAAAAATTTCTCCAACAGACTAATACCGAGTTTCATTCAAGAAAAGATTTGCTCTTTCTGTCAAAAGATTGGATCTTTTTGAGTTTTGAGATTTTCATTCCAACAAAAACAGCAAATCTCGATTTTGGGAGGAGATCTTTGAAATTTGAATGAAACTCACTACAATTATTGGTGCACACAACTAAAAACGCTAGACGTCATCTATAATTTCACTAATACTCAATTAAACGTCAAATCACTCCATTTGTCAAAAGCAAATCCCCAAGTGAAATGAAAAAGTGGGGCTTAAGAAGAACGTGCTGGTAACATTCTGGAATATTCTTTGTTGAACGTAGGCAGCAAAACAGAAAAATTGGTTGTCATCGATTGGTAGTGATTTATACGTTCACTTTAAAAACTGCGTGTAAATTTACCATGAAATTGTATGTAATTTTTAGTGTAAAGCAGGCAAGCTTCGTATTTATACACATGACAATAAGTACAAAAAAAATTGAACACATTATGTTGGATATTACAAAATTTTATTGCAAATCTTCACCCTCTCTGTACCTTTCAATCACCTTTGTTCAGTATTAAACTAATAATGCTTAAAAATTACACCCACAATGTTTATAATTAAACAAATATTTTTTAAATTCAAACACCGTATGAAAACTACACATAAAGTGTTTGTACTAAAACAATCAATGCTTATATTAACTACCATTTGATCTAAGTTACACATTTTATGTGGACATTTGCTATTCGTTTGTGACGATTATTTGTACTTTATTTGAAATTACACACAAGAGGTTTAACATTTACACATTAAATATCTCGAATTAATACCTGCGTAAAAATACTGCAATTATGGTAGGCAACAAGTTTTCCCGCTTTATGATAGTAAAAATACACGATTTTTTTCTTAAAGTGTTGACTTTAATGCCATTTCGTTTTCAGAGAAGTACGGACTAATTATGCCGTTACAAGTCCCTATTGAAAAATTTATCATAATGGTGTGGTAGTTTGTATTACGAGTGAGTAGTTTTGAAATTATTTGTTTCGACAAATCAATTATATGCATCAGTTTTATAGGGAAATTCTTTATCTAATCTCTTTCGACATGTCATTTGTAGATTAACTACAACGCGTAAATGAAATTGTTGCTATGAATATTGACAGTTTGTTACATAGGCGGCGGAAAAAAAGGCTTATTTCTTCCATGTTAACGCTTGTCCTTCGCTCTTCGTAAGAACAGAAAAAGATTCAAGAAAGCACACTAGAAGAGAAATCTTACTGAACTGTTCAGTTTCTGATCGAAAACCAAATTCCAAATTTATTTTGATAAACTATTCGAGGAATGATCGAAATCAAGGAAATTAAATGAATCCGATTTTAGTCGAATGTACGATTCAATATTCCTAACGACTTAACACTCAGCCAAATGGAAAGCGTTTTTATTTTATTTCCGTGCCAATTTTCTTATAAGCGCAAAGGTAAGTAGAAACATTTTGAAGTAGAAGTTACTACTATTTTGAAAGCAAGTTATTAATGTATTTGTCTGTTCTTTTTAACTTTTCCTAAAAAAATCGTTAATAATCCCTCTAAATAGGATTGTTGATGGATAGATTTTACTCTAAGCTTTTAAACGGTTGTCAATCAAAGTTAGTTCTAGAATACCACAAGGTAGCCATTTAGGTGCATATTTTTTATTTGATTTTTGATTCGCCGAAAGTAGAGTCTATCAGCAAAGAGTTCTCTAATATTGCTGCAAAATTCAAAAACCATTTTTCATTTAACATAATGGGTTATCCATTTTGGGGTTTCAAAAGTAAACGTAAATAAAACACATATAAAATATTTTTTTTCATGATATTTCTTTTTTATTATAAAGTCTGGACGTTGACAGTGTGAAACATTACATCACTTAAATGACCACCACGCGAATTGTTGCAAGTATCGATTCTTTTAAGGTAATTTTCGACAACTTTTTGTTACAAATTGAGGGTATCTCAGCCATAACTTGACTAATATTGGTTTTCAAGTGCTCAAGAGTTAAAGGTTTATCTGCATAAGCACGGGCTTTCGCATAGCCCCACAAAATAAAGTCCAGCGGTGTCAAATCGCATGATCTTGGTCGTCAGTTGATATCGCCACGACGAGAAGTTACGCGGCTATGAAATGTCTCTTGCAATAAATCCATATTCGCTCGAGTTGTGTGGCATGTGCCACCGTCTTGTTGGAACCACATATTCTCCATATCGTATTCTTCAATAGCAGGCAAAAAAAGTCGGTTATCACATGATCATAACGCTCCGAATTGACGATGAAAGTCGTTCCATCGTCGTTTTCGAAAAAGTAAGGTCTAATCACACCTCCGGACCAAAGAGCGCCCCAATCAGTGACGTTTTGTGGATGTAATGGCCTCTCTTCAATTACTTGAGGATTCTCAGAACCTCAAATACGACAGTTTTATTTATTAACATACCCACCAAGTGAGAAATTTGCTTCGTCCCTGAAGAAAATTTTGTTCGAAACGGCGACCGCCTGTTGTTCAAGCACCCATTCGATTGGACGATTATGTAAACCATAATCTCCTCTTAAAGCACGATATGTGGCTGTGGCAGAATCACCATTTTTGTAGTAGGTCTTAACAATTTTTATGCGTTGTGCGATCCATTTTCGTAAATGTCAAATTTTCAACTGAAAAAAAAAATTTGTTTAACAACTTAGTTTGACAGATGTCGAACTCCAGCCCTATACTTTTGAAACCGCAAAATGGATAACCCTTTACTAGAAAGTTTTGTCAGCGAAAAAGAATTAACGTTGACGATTTTAATATAAAAATTACCGATACCAATAAAGTTGTTAATTATCTAATTGAATTGCTGAATGTAATTGAAAAAATTGCAGCTCAAAGTTGGTTCGATGATAATGTTATTACAAAATCTGAACCAGTGAATCAACCGAAACTTTGCAATGGAACAGATTCCGGTTCCGGTAATTGTTACTAACAAGCTGCTGAACAACCTGATTGGAGCAACGACATTGGAAATTTCATGTACTAGAATGGATTACAAAAATACTACCGATTCCACTAACGGTTAGGTTAGTGGGCTGACAGTTGATGTTGTTACCGTCACACTTAGATCAATGTAGATCTATTGCGATACCCTATTGGAAGAAATCCATGCTGAAAAAAACATAATACAACATATCTCTTCCCGCAAGCAGTAGTTTGAAATTTCGGAAGTGTGCTAAAAAGGAAGATGTGTCTTTGTCAGTGTTGGTCGGCACATAGACACCGGGTTGAGGGGAGTTTACAATACCACTGTCATTTGAGGGCGTGATCCTCTCATTTACCCCCACTGGATAGATCATCCCGCCATCAGGCCCGGGTAGCGAGCGGCCGACCCTTCCACAAGAGTATTTTACCGTTCTCAAGGAGAACCGGCAACCTTAACTCAGTGACTCTCGTGTTCACTGCAGGAGCAGCAAAAACTGGTGGAGGGTTGGCTGCCCAAACTCCTTTCGTTGCCACTCCTACAGGAAACACGTGTGTCTTACAATCGATAGTCGTTATCATTGTCGTCCTTTACGGCTATGTTGTTTCGGAACTTTCAAGCCATTTAGTAGCGTTAATGAATTTTAGTACATTCTTGCTAGGAATGTTAGAGAGTTCCTCTAAATCTTTGAAGAAGAGACTCCCGCGGAGTCTGCTTCTCAGGTGACAAAGGAAGGGAGGAGTGTCTTCATGTATCTCCTCGTCACCACATCCACTGCATAGGTCATCCAGACTAAGTTTCATCCATTTCTTGTGGTAGCCCAACAGGTTGTGACCAGTGGTTATGCTCAGGAAAAGAGAGAGGGACTTTCTGTTTAGATTCATAATATCATCAGTTCTCTGTTTATTAAAAATTGACCATAATTTCCTGGTTGTAACACAGGTATCGAGTGAGCTCCATCTCCTGTTTGTTAACGATAGAACTTTACCTTCGATTTCCCGTTGAAGATTGCAGGGTGGGATCTGGAATATTGAGTCTGTTTAAAATAGGTCAAGTGTTGAACCAATTCTTGCCAGTTCGTCAGCGCTTTCGTTGCCTGGAACACCACTGTGACCAGGAACCCAACAAAGCCTTATGGAATGTTGTGTGCCAAAAACCCTGAGCTTTTCGCGACAGTTGTTAACAAGCTTCGATTTGATTTCAATGGCAGAAATAGCTTTTATTGCTGCTTGGCTGTCAATCATTGAGATTTGTTTGGCAGCTTCCGTCACTGCCAAAACCTCAGCTTGGAAAACACTGCTGAATTAAGGCAGTCTGAATGGGCTGGCTGGTCCAAGGGTTTCTGAAAAGAAGCCCGCACCAACCACAGCATCCATTTTGGAACCATCGGAGTATATTGATATCATTGATGCGCAGGTTGGCGGCGCGTTCATTTGCCAGTTTATGAAAGTCTAGACGGAGGATTAAGTAGTCAGTGCTTATTTTATTACCCAAGAATTTCTGTAGAATCTGTGCGTGACCGAAGGCAATATGTTTCCAGCTACCTGTTTGGCTATGGCGAATTTCATTTTTTGCTCCCGATCCTTGAACCTATAGATCAAGGGGCGTTAAGTTTATAGAATCGCTTCTAGCCCCAGTGATTCCAACACATGCCATTCTTTCAACCTTGGTCATCATTTTAAGGTTGGTAACTTTGTCTAATGCATTCCACCAGAATACATTAACGTATGTCAGTACAGGTCTCACTATGGCCGTGAACATCCATTTGATAATTTTTGGGTTTGGTCCCCAGGTTCTGCCAAAAACCCTTTTACAGGAGTAGAATGCAAACATGGCCTTGTTAGTTATTTCTTTAATGTTGAGACTCCAGTTAAGTTTCTTATCTAAGATCACACCCAGATACTTTGTGTGGTCAGAGATTTTAAGCTGAGTCCCCTCTATAGAAGGAATTTTAAAAATAGGTAATTTTCTTTTGTTTGTAAAGAGAACAAGTTCGGTTTTTTAAAGGGTTAACCGCTAATCCGCATTTCTTTGTCCAAGTATTCATAATTGATTGGGCATTTTCCATTAGTTGACTGATTGCGGAGGGAAATTTATGACGAATAATAAATCGCAAACACAATCTTCGGAAGTGTGCGGAATAAACCTTGAATTACCCTATTTTTCCCATGGTCAGTTGAACCCTCCGAGTATTCCTTTTCTGTAAGAACGCAAAGGCGTTCATAAACAGTGCGATAAACAAAAATCAACTGAATTATTGTCAAAACAATGAATACAAATTCCAATAAAATCAAATCCTACTGCAATTAATTTCTTTCGACTGACACGTATTTAAGGACTGTTTCGTTGAAAGAATTCTTGCTTGACAGACAATCAGATCACTAAAAATGGAGACATAAGATTAATATGTGGACGAAGATTAAAATTTTGGTAAATAACTTACTAAAGTACGCTGATTATGAATGTCATAAAAGGTATGTTTCTACCGAATGTTATTATCCAGGCCCAAATTGAAAGTTCTCACCTTTCTGCCTATATTGCTAGCATTTTCTTTTTATTCTCCACTGGAATTAAAATTATAGGGGCATGCATTTAACCAAATAAGCATCATGCTAAAATGCATTGAACGCGCCTAAGAGAGTACAAAAAAAACTAAACGAACATATCTTTTTGGCGTTTGTGTTTATAAATGTCAGTAACTCATGTTAAATAAGTAAACTGCATTTCTAAGATCAATTAAGCAGGATTAAATTAACCGAATAAATCGTTGTTCTACTTATAAAGAACGCATTTTTTTCAGTCAATTAAACAGGAACGTCAATTATACGTGAAAGAACCCAAATTTTACAAAAAAAAAAATGTTTGATAATAACCGGATAGGAGAATTATATTAACTCGCCAATTAGCTTTACTCTTAAACACCGGCTTAAGGTTTCATGCCTTTCACTATTTATCGCTATTTTTAAGAACAATCTTCTAGCAAAATAGCCAGTTGCATTCCTTCCTTTAAACTATTCAAGCGCCCATCTGGGAATGATCATTAATTTATCTTTGAGCCCAACTTCGGATGAACTTTCAAGTACCTACAAAGATTCTTTCTTTAGCTGTGTAACGCGAATGTGAAATGCCTTACCCGGCTCTATTTTCCCCTCCCATTTTGATATTTAGAAATTCAAAACCAATGTGCATTGGCATCTCCTTTTAAATCCTTTATTATTTCCTTAATGCTCGCATTGTGCTTGTACATTTTAAGGGCAGCCAAAACCCCTTTATCGTGCTCCCAATATACAAAAAGTGGACCAGATTTTTTGTACAATGCTGACGTAATTTCACCATTGCTGATTTCTCGACAATATTAATTTGCAAACGTTAATTTCGAGTTGTCAGGTTTGGACATCTGTTTTGCCGAGGTTCCAAACTATTTTGTGCGTAAGATCTAAGTGAGCGGACTGCATCCTTTATCTGTTGTTTCGGAACTCGAAGTCATAATGGATCAAGAGGTAAAGGGGGAAATGCTCCCCAGAACTATAAAAGAATCATATTTAAATATTTGATTGTAAATTGTTAGAAATAAAAATTTAAAAAAAATTAGAGCTGCAAATACGGCACCACTTTATTCATTATTTTACAATTATAATCTGATGTGAGAAAACTCTTAAAACCTTATAGCTGGTCTGAACCCATTAACATTCTCTATGCTTCCTCAAGAATTGTTTTTGTATAGAGCGATTTCGACTGAATGCATTAAAAAGCCTAAGTATAAGCTGGTTCAAAACAAGAAAATCGTATGGGACAAGAGAAGGGAATTTTGTAAAACAATATTTTGTAGAACAACTTTTGCTTATTTCAACGACTTTGAAATTTCTGAACCTTCTACTCATGAATCGGCCTGTACAAATATATCTGACGTAAATATATTTGACATAGGCAATTTTATAGAACGACGTTACCTTTCAAAAAAGTTGGCAACTCTGGTGTAGCTTAAAAGTTAAAAGTGTTTAGCTCTTGAAAAAAAGTTTATTTTAATTAATCCAAACAAACAAAATAAATATTTTTTTTACAAAGTGCACAATTTAAGGAGCTATTGATCAAGTGAGATTAAAAAATCATTGAATTTTTTGTAATTTAAGTTGCAAAAGTTAGATACCTACCTACCTTAACAAAAAAATCGCTCATTGTAAATAAGTTTAAAACCAATACACAATATTTAAGGCTTGATGAAAAATTCAAAAAGAAAAGTTCAAGAAACATCACCCGAAATACATCTTCAATCAATTTCAAAAAAAGATAAGAGCATGTCGTTGGTTGGTTCTATGACTGTCGAGGAATTAAATAATCTGTTTGCCACTAATCTCACAAATGTTGCTACGAAGGATGACATTTCAGACTTGCGCGGTGAACTAAGTGAGGTTAGAAGGGAGAATGTGCAATTGAAGGAGGCAGTCGGTGCACTCTTCCAAAGATGCAATGTCCTTCAAACCGAGATTGATCAGTTAAAGTTAGCTGCAAATGACAACAACTTAATAATTCGAGTTAAGAATGGACAATCGAATCCCATAGAACAAGCTCTAAACATTTGCAAAAATATATCCGACTCAAATACAATCATCACTGCACAAGAACTGAGACAAATCGCTTCGAATGAAGAAGTAGTTACTATTTTGGCAGAATTCAAATCTAAACAAAACGCACAAAATGTTCTGAAAAATGTTAAAAAGTTGAAAGGAACCGGCATCTCCATAAGTCGAGACTACCCATTGAAGATTCGGCAAAAGCGCATCAAACTCCTTCAGCTCCGCAAACACATTTACGCCAAACAACCACGATTGAGATTGTCTCTACGTGATGATAAATTGCGTATTGATGATTTGGTTGTGGAATGGAATCATGAGCAGCAAGTTTTTGTTACAAATAAGGAGCATGGGCTGCAAAAATTGGAAGAAAAACACAAACTTGGGGAGAATTTCTTTCAAAATGTTTGTTTACAACTTTTACAAAATGAGTCAATTGCCAGAAACGTCAATGTCATCCATCGGCGAGAAATGTCAAATGAGGTTGGCGGCGGTCCATCAACATCAATTTCGGCTACAAACAAAACGAATTCTGCTCTTTCGGATCTAGGTGCTAACAAAATAGCACATTCTAATTATAACCACTGTAATTAGGTAAAAGCCGTCTGTCAATTTTTTAAATTAAGTAAAATTAGAATTATAAGTTATAATATTGGAGGTTTAAAAAATAAGATTGCAGTTTTAGATTTTATTCAATTTATAAATGAGTATGATATTATTATATTAATTGAAACACATGTAACTGAACAGCATACACAAAATTTTGAATCAAGTTTCGTCGAATACAAACTAAAATGGATACCAGCACTTAAAAATCACCGAAAAGGAAGGGCTAGTGGAGGAATTCTCATGGGTTTTAAACATAATCTTAAAGGCGTCAGTTGCAAATACAAGCAAATAGGAGACACACATTTCATTGAAATTAAAACTGATCGATCCTTACTTAATCTCATCCCTATATACTTAAATTGCAACAGCTGGGAAAGTGACTTCACTAAGCTTGGAGACATTTTATTTGATATGGACATTAACAATTTAATGCTTATTGGAGATTTCAATGCCCGAACCGGAGCGCTAGAAAGTGAAAGTAAGCTTATAGAAAATAGGAATCGTAGTTCAAAAGATACAACAATTAAAAGAGAAGGTAAAAAAGTTATCGATCTATGTAATTCCTTTGGATTGAGTGTTTGCAATGGTACTGCGGAAGGAGACAAATTAGGTGACTTCACTTTTATAGGACCACAAGGAAACTCAGTAATCGACTACGCAATGGTGTCAGGAGACTGGAGTGCTATGATGGACGATTTTGAAGTCATAACACAAATATATTCCGATCACCTCCCAATCCAACTAACAATCAACCTAAACAGAAACCAGAGGCAACCAGAAGACTCAGTAACTCCGGGAAAATTCAGGTGGAAAAATGTTTTTGCCGAAAGGTACTCAAATTGTTTGAATAATAGTCTTCTCCTTCAAGCGACATCATCATCAACATTTGGTCTTAGCTTATCGGAGCTGGACAATATTGTCCTTAAGTCTATTCCAGTGCAATGTCAGGTAAACAACAATTTTATCCACTACCACGAAAAATGGTTTGATAATGATTGTAAGGTAGCTCGTGGAAAATATTTTGCTTGGCTAGGATTACTAAGAAGTTTTCCAGAGAATATCTTTTTTAAAGCGCAATATCTTGCAGTTAACAAACAATACAAAGAGCTACTAAGCTATAAACGTCAAACCTACTCAAGAAAACTTGCTCAAGACCTTGCAGACTGCAGAAATGCTGCTGAGTTTTGGACAGTAGTTAGAAAAATTAGTAAAAAGCGTAACAATCAAGTTATTTCACCCATTGAAATCGAAGACCTTGCAAAACACTTCAAAACGTTAACAAAAGACAATTTCTCTTCCACATTCCAATTTGCCAAACCTTTTTATGAGAACGAAGAGTTGGACGCACCTTTTTCCTGTGCAGAGGTTCGACTTGTATTGAAAGAGCTCCAAAACAACAAGTCTCCAGGATCGAATGGCATACCTCAAGAGTTCTATAAAATAGACACTTCTATTTTTATAGTGACTCTAACAAAAGCTTTAAACCACGCATACGATTCAGCTTATTTACCGCTCTATTTCAAAGAAGCCATCATTTGCCCAATTTTTAAAAAAGGTGACAAGGAAGATGCTGCCAACTACAGAGGAATATCATTGCTGAATTCATCTATGAAAATTTTTACGAAACTTCTCTGCAAACGGCTTTATGATTGGGTTCATAACAACAACTTACTAAGCGAGTCGCAAGCTGGGTTTCGAAAGAATTACTCGACCATAGATCAAATCTATTCGCTTACCAATATAGCTGAAATCTTTATAAAATCTAAAAGAAAACTGTACGGCTTTTTCATCGACTTCAAGGCGGCATTCGATACCATAGACAGGAAAGCACTTATGCTAAAGCTGTGTAACAAAGGAGTATCGTCAAAGTTTTTGAACGTTTTGGAAAACCTCTATAACTCAACAACTTCTGCAGTCGCTTTTGGATCCAAACAATCCGAACAATTCGAAGTGGAAATAGGAATGAGGCAAGGATGTAATCTGAGTCCTTTATTATTTGCTCTATTTATAGATGACTTAGAAGAGGTATTGCAGGGTGGAGCACGTGTTTCAGCGGATCTTTTAATCAAGGTACTAATGTTCGCCGATGATATTGTGATGCTAGCGGAGTCGCCTGGTAGTCTCCAATTGATGATCAATAGATTGTTCGAGTACTGCAACAAATGGAGGCTCCAGGTGAACCTAGAGAAGTACAAAGTCATGATTTTTCGTAGAGGAGGCGGCCGAAACGGCCGCAGTGAAACCTGGAAATTTGGAGCTCAAAACATCGAAGTCGTAAATGAATACAACTATCTTGGTATGCGGATATCTAGAAACCTGAACTGGCAAAATCATATGATTGATAAGTTGGCCAAATCGAAGCATGCATTAAACGCAACATGGAGGACTGTGGTTCACTGTAAAGATGTTCACTACGAATCCAAATATCGTATTTTTGAAACCACAGCGAAAGCGATCATGTGTTATGCAGCTCAAGTTTGGGGCCATAAGGAGTTCGATGAAGTTGAGCAGCTTCTGCGCTATTTCTTAAAAAGAAGCTTGAAACTACCTAATAGTACTGCGAATCACATACTAATGCTAGAGACAGGTCTACCATCTTTATTTATTTCAACTCTGAAAATACAGATAGACTATATTTTAAAGACTATAGCAATGGATGATAGGAGACTACCAAAGAAAATTACGATGCTTGTGATTCAAAAACAAATATCATGGTTCGAGTCATGGAGAGATCTAGCAGAGTACTGTGGACATCCACTATTACTCCGAAGCGATAGGATGGAAGCGTGGAAAAGCGAACTCTATAGCCTCATATCGTTAGTGGACGAAAGAAAGAGAGAGGATTATACTATGAAAGCCAGAAGTTCATTACACAGGGACATATATGCAAGGCTAAACTATAACCTGTTACGAAATAACTACTTCAGGGCGGAGTATCCAACCGATCTCATGTCACTGGTTTTAAAAGCAAGAGGGGAGATACTTCCCCTGAACTATGTTCCTCATAGGAGTGATTTGGAAGAAATGTGTGGATTATGTAACACTAGAGAATGCGAAAACGTGTTCCACTTCGTGGGAAGATGTCCTGTTTTGGTGGAAACCAGAAGGAGTACACTTGGAAAAAACTACCTCAGTGAAGAGGAAGTCATAGATGTTTTAAACGGAGTTTTAGACTGGGAATCCCTTTACAACTACACCAAGCTAGCACTTAACTACAGAAAACGGATCTTAGAAGAACTTTTTTAATTTTATGTTTCAATTTTGTATATTAAACAAAATTAATTAATTAAGTATTAATAATTGTCAACTGACAGACGGCGTAAGCCATGTTTGAAAAATGAATGATACACTAAACTTTTGTAATTTGTATGAAATAAAATCATTTGAAACCTAGAACGACGTATTAACCGTTTAGAAAAGGTTGAAATTTTTGAAAAACCGTGGCTGCAAACAAGTTCATTTAGTTTCCCAGTTAACAAAGACCTGTCTGGAAACAATCGAAAATTCCGATTAGCTTGGTTGAGCGAATTCAACTGGTTGTGCTATTCCAAAAAAGAAGATGGCGTTTTTTGCCAATACTGTGTATTTCTCGGCCCTAAGGAAGCAGGAATAAATAATCAGAGACTTGGAGTATTTTGCACTAAACCATAATTTGTGGAAAAAAGATTTAGAAAATTTTCACAAGCATGCAGACCTCATCTACCACCGAAACGAATTTTTGAATGCGAATGATATAAGACTATTAGTTGAAGGAAAACATATTTCAGTTAGTACTCAGTTGGATCAAGAAAAGTGTAATAAAATTGCAAGGAATAGAAAATTGCTTATCCCGATAATTGAAGCCATTTTACTATGTGGTCGTCAAGAATTGGCTTTACGAGGGCACCGTGGTAAAGGGTAATTTTCGTGCTAGGGGACAGAGAGCAATAAATATTTAAGTCCTCTGGTGCAAAATGAGGTCATTGATTCGTCCTATAAAATTTTAATACAAGACTTGGTGAGCCGAGTGAATAGTGCTCAAAGAAGTATGGCCCGACAATACACCTTGATGAAACTGCGCACCACATACTGACTCGTTCTGGGTGCAGTTCCGTCTCATGGACCATTTCTGGATTAGATTCACTCCATATACGGCAATTTTGCTTGTTAAGATTGCCGTTTAAGTCAAAATGGGCCTCATCAGACATGAACAAACAATTTATCAATGTGTTGTCGTCTTCGGCCATTGCAATCATTTTTCGGCAACTCCTGAGGGTTTAACTTGCTTGTAATTTGGACTTTGTACGGAAACAAGTTTAAGTCATCCTGAAATATCCGTTGTAATGACCGTCTGCTAACTCCAATTTGGCCGAAACACTTGGATTGGCCTGTATTGCCGGTGCAACAGCCACGATTGTATCCTGAACCCGAACATTGGGATCTCGGTGATACGGTCTTCTTTCGATGCTTCCAGATTCGGCAAACATGTTCACAAGCCTAATAATGGTCCATCTACTCGGGGGAGTACCGCCAAGCTCCAGCCTAAATTCACTTTGCACGGAAATGACGGACTGCAAAGAATGGTATCGCTGCACTATCCAAATCCTTTTTTCAGTATCCCAAACATTTATTTTGATAAATCTAAATTGTAGCCTATTAAATAAGTAAAAATAAGCCGATTACTCACACTGAAAAAAAATATTACTTATTATTTTTGTTACACGATTCGTGTGCCACCCTGTATCATTTTCCATCAAAAAATTCTTTTTTTTTTAAATTACTCGAAAACCATATGTTTCTTGAAAAAGGTTGTTGGTACACATTGTAGAACTTATGATTCTACACAAAAAAATTCAGTCACTTTTGTCGTACAATTGATAGACTTGGAGAACAATTGTCAAAAACATTGGGGTGTAGTAAATTTTTTTTTCAAAAAATGTAATAAATTTATGTTTTTGAGTAAAGAAATTTTTTGTTTTTATTTATGTTTGGAAAACATGTTCTATTAAAAAAAAAACAAGTTTTAAGTATGGAACCGGAATGGAAATGCTGCCATCGTAAAAATAATAATTTATTTAATTTGATTCAATAACTCCCACAACCTTCGTGTGGAATTAGTCAATAGGGTTACTAACCATTTGATAAAATATTGGACATAATATTTTTCTCAGACACAACATATGCTGACGTAGCTGTAACTCCAGCTGATACTAAATTATTAGATGAAGACCGACACCATCCAGCGTTAGATATATCTCTTAATATAAATGTTTTCAATGCTCCTGTAAGCTCAAACGAAAAACTGGAATTCAATTTTAAAAAATGTAATTTTAATGAACTAGTTAATTTGTTATATAATGTTGACTGGAATCAAATTCTTTTGAATCGTAATATTGATGACATGTGTCTTAAATTTTGTAGTACTCTTTTCGGCTGTTTTTTATGAAATCACGCCATAACGCAAATCTTGCTGCAATTCCAAAACACTATCATAGTTTGATTCTAACTTAAGAAACTTAAAAAATAAAAGAAACAAGGCGTGGCTTAAATATAGTAACACAAAAGCTGATGGAGATTTTAGGATATATTCCGAACTGAAACTTATGTTCACAGACTTTATACTGATTATATTATCAATTTAGAAGATGAGTTAAAACAGACTCCAAAAAACTTTTGGAACTTTGTAAATATTAAGAGAATTGTTAATGGCTACCCTAACACCATGACCTATAACAACAGAACCAGTCAAGACTCCAAAGAAATTTCAAACATGTTCGCAAATTTCATCAAAGACGATTTTGAAATCCCTATCTCTTCTCAAACTTCCGATCCATTCTTTAGGTCTCAAAGATTTTCTCACCTTAACACACTTAATCTTACCATTAGTGAAGATTCAATTGTTCACAGCGTTTCGAAACTTGACGATTGTTTTAGCCCCGGTCCTGATGGTGTAACATCTTACCATCTTGTGTATTAAAAAAACGTGTGTCCAAACTATCTTATCCTCTTTATATTCTATCCAATGAATATCTTAGGTGCTCAAGTTGTCCAAAATTGTGGAAAAGAGCTTTTATAACACCTGTTCATAAAAAAGGATCCAAAAACGACATCGTGAATTACCGACCTATCGCCAAACTTTCTGTTATTCCTAAATTGTTTATCTTTTAATTGTAAATCAATTATTGGCGACAGCCAGCATGGCTTTGTCCAAAATAAGCCCACTGTTACAAACCTTGTTCATTTTACTTCCTTTTGTCTTGAAACCTTTGAAGATAGGAAACAAGTAGACTGTGTGTTTACGGATTTTAGTAAGGCCTTGATGAATTATGTCACAAAACTTTAACCTATAAACTAAAGACCTTAGGATTTAATGAAAGTTTTTTAATTTGGATTTCATCAGAAACAGAAGCTATTGTGTAACATTTAGAAATGAGCATTCTGCTCAATTTTGCGTCAACTCTGGTGTCCCGCAAGGAAGCCATTTAGGTCCCTTATTGTTTATTTTATATGTAAATGACTTAACCTCGATCATAAGATCCCCTTCGGTTTTAATTTATGCCGATGATATTAAAATCGTCAAAAATATAAGTTCAATAAACGACTACTTACTTTTTCAAGAAGACCTATATAGGTTTAGGGAATGGTGCAATAAAAACTGACTTTTGTTAAATATTGACAAGCACATGGAAAACCATGTGCTTTACACGCAAACAAAAAATTATAACTTATAATTATTCATTAGGTTCTTCTCATCTATGCAAACTTTCCATTTTTTTCAATCTGGGTATTATACTTGACACTAAATTATCTATTACAGACCACTATAACTATATAATTTAAAAAGCCAATAAAATTCTAGCTTTCATAAAAAGATTTTCTCGTGATTTCCGTGACCCCTATGTCCTCAAATTTGTTTACATATCTTTTGTAAGGCCAGTACACGAACACGGCTGCGTAGTATGGGCACCATAATATACATTTCATATAAACAGACTTTAAGGTATTCAGAGAAGGTTTATGCATTATTGCCTTAGTCTTCTTTCGTAGTCACAAAGATCGGTACTTCCTCGTTATAATCATAGACTCATGCTAATAAAGCTTATCTCACTGTTGAAACATAGACAGTATCTGCAGCTTTGTTTCATTATTAAATTAATCAATGGATCAATAAATTCTCCATCAGCTTTGTGTCAATTGAATTTTAGCTACAGTCCAACTAGCATTAGAATACAGTTGCCATTATGTCTGATACTCAGCAGAACAAATTATAGTATGAATAGTCCTTTATATCAATTGATATCAGTCTTCAATAAGTATTATTATTTAATTACTTCTATTTATAAACGACAATTTTAAAAGCAAACAATTTAAAGTAAACTTTTTCAATACATAAAAAAACTTTTCAGTTTTCATTTGGAAAAAAATAATTTTACCCCCTTTCAACCTCTCTAAAATTGTTTGCTCCTCTCCAAATAAAGGGTACTTTTTGGGAAATGCTTTAGGATGTAAAAATGAAGCTCCAACAAAATTGAGCATTGTCGGAATTTTTTCGAAGTGAATATTTTATTTTCCTGGATTAGATATTAAATGTTCCTTTTTACTAAGGTACTATAATGCAAGTTATGCATTCGTTAAAAAAAATTTCTAACAATCAAACATGAAATTACGAAGAATAGCCTAAAAAAGAGATCGGCAAAAAATGTCTGTCTGTCTGTCTGTTGTAAATTCATTTTTATTTAATATTAACTTATAACTATAGACAAAAATGTTTAAAACTAGCCTAATTATCAATAACTTACAACAAATTTACTGGCCCTTTCCAGGCGCTCTAAATTAAACATTAACTCTTAGAACTAATGTCTTTCGACCTAAAAACTATTTTAATTAAATATAATTATTTTATTTTTTAACCAAGGAAATTTATTAACAAAAAAACTTGGTATCTTATCATTTCTTTTTTACTTATAAACTAAACCTAAATATAGATTAAAAATAATTAAAACTAAATACAACAAACTTATACTAACTAAAAATAACTTAAACTACTTAAAAAATATAACGAGCTACAGCCTAAACGGCTTATGCGATTACCTTCAAATTTGGTATTTGTGATTATTTTGGCATTCCTTAGAGGGGAAATTGAAATTTCATTTTTAGGCCTAAAAATAACGGTACCTGCCATATGACTTTAAAGGAAAATCTTATTTTTCTCGAAAACGGCTTCAACGATTTTGATACAAAATTTTGATAATTTTTTTTGTTGGTAATAGCTATCATTTTATATGAATTAAGTTTACGGGAAAAGTCTATTAACGGTACTTTTCATATAACGGTTTTTTAAATTTTTGGCTCTCTCGGTAACTGTTCCTTGGATTTCTGTAAAATTTTATATTTGAGAAGATCTAGATAGCCAAACTAATTCAGCATATTAAATTTTTAAATAACATTTTTTATAAATTTAAGATTAATTTTTTTTTAAAAATCAATATTTTTAAAACTAATCAAAAAAAATAATTTTAAATTTTATACCAAAATTGCAAAAGAAAGTTTGTTTCCAAAAAACTAAAAATGAAAAACCGGATTTCATCAAAATCCGTCCTACAATTTTCGAGATACTTTTTTATAAAATTTTCATTGTGGCATCTAATGGCGTTCTTTGTTTTTTCAAGAAACTGATTGAAGTGATCTTTTTAGCACTTTTTATCAGTGTACAACACGATTTTTACCCACCTATACACCGTTCACTTTCATTATTATACATATGTATAATATATACATAAATATGTACATATATTTACATACGTAGGCGCCATCTATGTAAGTAGGTACACATTACCTCCTAATTTACATAATTAAAATCTTTTTAAATATACATTTGTAGGATGGTGCCTATGTCACCATTCCTGCATTGGACAATTCATTATACTAAGAATCAAGGTAATCTTACCTACTTCAGCTTTAAACCTGCACAGGACAACTATACCTACTAACAACTTCAGTGATTAGCTACTACCTTACACTAAAGTTGTTAGCTACAAGAGCTAGTTCATACGATCCAGTCGTGCATTTTATTTTCTTATATTGATGAAATTTTTTCAAAGAAAATTTAAATACTTACGGTTTTTGTCAAGCCTCACTCTGCCTATGTATTTTATTTGATGTTTGTAAAATTGCTTATTAAAAGTTGTGTGTACATCACACTACTCAATGTATATGTAGTTTTTATTAAATTCAGCTTTAAAAAGTAATAAAAATTCTCTCGAGAAATAGTGAACAATCTCGGAATAATGAACATGCCTGGTTTTTATTACGTCACTATATCGAGCTGCTACTGTACTTACATCTATTGCTAAAGCCTAGTACGCTGCTGATGCGAAACGAAAACTCCCATACAAAAATGACACGACGAAATCATGAACGAAAAATTTCGTTCTACTTTTCGTTTTCCAGTACGCTGCTGAACGACGAAATGTGTAATTTTAGTGGATAGCTGTAGTAGATTTCTTAGTACAATTCTCCACTCTTTTCGTTCTCAATTTAATTGACCTGCACATTAATTGCTTGCGAAATTTTGACATTTCATTTTTTTTATAAAAAAAAAAGTCAAGCTCTTGTAATGCTTATTTGATTTTTCTTTGGCTTTGTGTTTTCTCTAGTGTCTGGTTTTTCTGTGCATTTCCTGTATTAAATTATTCAAAATACATTCAATTCTAATTTTGTATCACAACCAATTTCAAAATCGACTAAACTAAATCTGCAAAATGAAAATGGGAAGTTGGAATGAAGCACACCCTTCACATATCTTATCGGAGAACAAGATATAGCTGATCTTTATTTGGAGTGCTGATTATAACCAACTATCGACTTTTCTCATACCTAGTGCTAGTGCTTAGATTAAAAATAACCTATGTCGTTTTAAAATTAATTTATTTTAAGTGACTACTAAATAAAAATATAATCAAGATTCAGTAGTTTGTTCTGCAATTAACTGTCCATGTCATACTTTTTAAAATACATTTGTTACTCCGACTTTTAAATTCTATGCTACCTTTGACACCATATAAATATAAAAAAAACACTCACCATTTCTAACTGCATACTTTCAACACATAAATTAACTCAATTGCCACAAAGAAAAAATCAAATCGACCGCCCGCTACTGGCAGTATGAATATGAATTTCCGACCTGGTCGGGACAAGGAAGCCAAAGGTAAGCGGACTTCCGCTGCATCAACGACAATTAAGGAAATCATCGTTAAATGCAATAATGTTTGGTTGCAAAAAGGCCATCTTAAACGATATCCACCTCTATTTAGAAAGCCTGTTTCCGATCTCATTGATTGGCGATTTTATACCATACCCCAGAACTTATTTCTCAAGTTAAGACAATCTGTTTAATGTTTACTTCGTGAAAATCGGCACGGGATGGACATTGTTATTTAGTCTACAATTTCTGGTGATGACCTCGATAGTCCTTTGTTGTGGTGATAGAAAGAAGATGATGACAAATCACTTACCTCGCATTGCCATCGCTACCTTCTTTTTCTTTTCTGGACGAAGTTTTTTAATGTAATTGAACCATCGTATGGCAGATACCCTACTCGTGGATTTGATAGAAAATCAAGCTGCATGCAAGCTGGTCACTTGTCAATTGGATTTGACATATAAGGCCATGCATTTATACTATTCATTCGATTTTGGTATTAATTGAGGAAGCAAGACCTATAGTTAAAATGGGAATCGATCAAAGAGCATTCGCAGCGTAGCAGAGCGGTCAAGTACAAACCCACTAAGAAAACTCACTGATGAAAAAGTGAAAATGCAACCCGTTCCAAAGATATATTCCAAAAGCTATTCACTGTTCTCTTGGAATATATAATCTGAAAATACTTTGGAGTGCATCTTTGGAACGGGTTATCCTAAAAACTTGGTCGATACCTTATTGTAATCTACACTTGATACTCCCAAAATCAGCATCAAAAGTTTATAAGTAGAAGGATTATTGCAAAAAATCACTCTTGAAATACGCATATTTAGAATGAGGTGTGCGTATTCCTGGAGTTATTTTTTTTTAATACAACTTCTTTGCAAAAAATGTTGATGCTTCCTTTGAAAGTATGAAGTGCTGATTCTATAAAGATATCGCTCGCCTTTATTGGACCACCCGTTCCGAAGATATAGTCCATTATATTTTTCAGATTATGTATTTCAAGGTGAACAGTGAATTGGTTTTGGACTATATCTTTGGAACGGGTTATCCAATAAAGGCGAGCGATATCTTTTTAGAATCAAAACTTCATACTTTCAAAGGAAGCATTAACAAAACCGAAAGTAGTTTTGTCACCAAATTACTTTGAGATGTATTTTTTTGTCACCAAATTTCCTTTATATATAATTTTTTTGAAATAATTCTTGGACTTGAAAATGGTATCCGGAATTAGTAAGAAACCATAAATTAGAACTCATAACCGTTTACACCATTCCAATGAAGGACGTAGTTTTCGAATTATAGAGTGGTTTACCTCCCTATTTCATTGATTTTCTTAAAATTGATAGAAATTTCATCAAATCGGCAGATAAGCCAGTTAATAAGTCCCAAAGTATTTGCTTAATTTCTATCATTTAAACGGTTCTGAGTTTTATTTTTAATCCTCTATGTGTAACAAGAACAATTTTTAAATCCAAGAATTATTTCAAGAAAATTACATCTAAAAGTAATTTGGCGACAAAAAATTTTCCATCTAAAAATAATTTGGTAACAAAATTACTTTTTTTTACAACTTGTCATTTGTTTTTGACAGCTTACAGAACTCTCCGCAAATATTTTTCCGCTGTGGTTTTCGTTAGCATTTCGCTCTCCTAGTGGAGACCACCGGAAAATTTCGTTTCGCATCAGCAGCGTACTAGGCTTAATAAACCTACATACAAAAAAAAAACATGTTAGGACATTCCGAGTTTCACGATTATACCTACCGAATATTTCAAAAAATAAGTTATTAACCCTAAGCCTCATTTATTTCAATTTAAAGCCGTACAACTCCATAAAGAAACATAAGCAAAAACGCCCTCCTTTAACGACATTAAAAATTCTTTTAAATTAAATTCATTCTCTTCCATCACACGAATCCCAACAAAACAAAAAAAAAACCCCGAAGAAAACAATTGCTCTTGAAATCCTGTTTATTTTTTATTATTATTTTTTTGTTAACACGCACTGATCGCGTCAAACCCTAAAAAAAAGTGACACGAAAATAAATATGAAACAAAATGGCAAACAAGAATCTGACGCGCTTGACACTCTTCAATGCAACGAAAAACACCCCTCGTGATGTCATTCATGACCAGCATCATGGAATGGCAAAGGCATGGCTCATGTTGATTGCCTAACTGACAGATGCAACCAAGTGTGATATTTGATTCCATTTTTTATTAACTTATAAAAGGTTTGTTCGTTTTTTTTTTTGTCTTGATTTGCTTTGTTTTGTTTTTGAATTATTATATACTCTTGTTTATATATGAGTGAGCCTTATCCGCGTTACAGATTTGTGACGTTCCGTTTATCGACAGCGGGTCACCCTCCTCCTGCCATGATGTGGTGCATCTCACAGCAAATGGCACATAATAGAAGTTAATTATTTTTGTCTACCATGCCGATATCTAAGTAGAGGTATATCAACTTAAACGAATAGTATCTACCTTTCCCTGGCTTATTGAATCTTTAGATGGAATATCTGTAGGATATTGCGAGCTCAGCTACTCTAAAAGTCATTGTTTGTCATTGTCACTGCTTCTTTATAGTGTTGCTGCCATCCAATTATTATGGGAAAGAGTGGTTGGTGGCTTCTTGGAATGCATCGAGTCGGAATCGGGACACCCTTGTCAACTGTCAAAATGCGATGTGTTACCCGATGATGGGTTAAGAATTCTTTCTTTCTCTCTTCTCTCTCTCTCTCTCTGGCTTGTTCTTTAAATTAAAAAGAATTTTATATTATTATAGGAAATCGAATCATAATCCGCCTTTTGAAGTGGACATGGCATAAATATGTTTTGTATTTGTTAAACTGCCAAAGAAAGTGGCGCTTGAAATGGGATTCACAAAAACGAACATTGAATAGTGAAGTAGTCAAGGAAAGGAGCAACTATACGGAACATCTTTTAAATGGTGGTGTGGAAATTTATAAATTAGTTTTTTTTTGGGCTATGAAAAATTAGGTGATGGACATTTTAGTTTGGCTCATCAAAGGAGATATAGGTTAGGTATACCTAATAACGATGTACAGCTGTCAAAATTATAACATGCACACAATATGGAATGATGATTAATGACGTTTTGGTTATAATCATAGACATCAGGCGAAATGCATGAAACATGGTCAGTTAAACTTTAAAAGGATGGTCTTTATTTTGTTAATGAGATTTTCATTTTAAGGTATAAACCTAAGAGGTAGGTAGGTTGCTGAAGTAAATAGGTACTTACTTGCATATAGAAAAAATAATATCGTTAGCTAAATACATTTTCTTTCTAATTTATGTTCTTCAGTTGGATGACCGACATTGGCATAATATGTAGCAGATTACTGATTCGTTTGTCCCGTTTTGTTCTCGTCTCGGGAGCTAATAAATTAGTTAAGAAACATCGGTATTCTCTTTTATAATCGCCACTTAGCCGCACATTCTCATATTTAGTATTGACGATTGGGATAAGATTAGATTTTTAAATTAGATTTAGACTTTATTGAGAAATTTTATACCAGTCGGGTACGACCTGGTATAAAACCGTCGGTCAGATTGAAATAATAAAATAACAGTTAATAAAAATTTTATACAATGTTTTTTTTTTGTTTTTTTTTTATATCAAAAGAAAATATAGATCAAAAGCTTTCTGTTACGATTCTCTTTCTATAGCTTAGTGCCAAACGAACAAATTTGTATAAATTTTCCCAACTTTCTGCCCCATTTAGAATTAGTATGACTTCGTCTGGAGTCAGGTGGTTTTTTCAAAAATATCTCGTCTAATTTCTTGGAGAATCGGACATGATCTTAGAAAAGGAGCCACGTTTTCTCTAGCGCGCATGTTGCAGATTTCACATTCGATAGGCAAGTCCGGTCTATGTGGTATGAAGTTAAGAGGCAGAATTTCCACTCTTGCTCGTAGTATAGGTGATATCATCTCTGTGGGATTCTTATCGTTAAAGTAGTTTTGAGGACCTAGGTCAAGCTGCAGGTTGCTGTAATACTCTCTATATTGTGATGCTTTGGCTTTGCTGATGAAGCTTTAATGGATTTTTTCATCTAATTTGGCCAACAACTGATACAAAGATTGTTTTAAAACCGATTGATCCTCCAAATTTAGTTCAAGCGTTTCATCCAAGGAACTAGAAATATCAAACCAAACGCCGACAAAGTTGAGTTTGTTTTAGATCAGATATTCTAACACTCTCTTAATCAGTCTTGTTGAGCTTATTTTTAGTATTTTGAGCACATAATCGAAATGGGCTTTAAGGGTGTCAATAAACAGCGGAGGTAACCCCGTTTCAATATGAAGAATGTAGTTTGGGGTCGTTGAAGGAAGAGAGAAAACTCGCTTCAAGAAGAACCGAAGAGATTTTTCAACATCTTCGTATTCTTTATAGCCCCACACCTGCGCTGAGTAAAGCATAATCAACTTGGCTACTGCTTGAAAGAGTTTGTACTTAGTAGAGTGATGGATAGCTTTGTTTGCGATGCAATTTCTCCATGAAATACAAAGAGCAGCTTTGGCTTCTTGAAGTTTAGCTCTGACGTTTTTTTTCATGTAAAGATTACTTGTTATAGTCACTCCTAAGTACTTAAATTCTTTGACTATTTTAATCTCCTGTTTTTGAAACTTCAATTTCTCCTCCCAAGAGTAACTTCCATGTCCCCTTCTAAAAATAATTATATTTGATTTCTCGAGATTAACAGATAAGTTCCACGTGACACAATATTCTTCCAGATTCACTATCATTTCTTGGAGTCTTGTAGGCGAGTCTGCAAAAAGCACGATGTCATCTGCGTATAGTAGGCCAGGTATAGTTTCGTCAGAAATCTTCACCCCCCCTCCAACATGCTCCTCCAAATCATCGATAAATAGATTGAGCAGGAAAGTACTCAAAGCGCAGCCTTGTTTAATCCCCATTGAGGAATTGAAGTTATCTGACAGACTGTCGCCGTCCCAGACATATATGCAATCCTTGGCGTAGAGAGCTCGTAGTATTTTGCTTACTTTGGTAGATATACCGATGTTTGCAATTGGGATAATTAGCCCCAAAAACTATACGCTGTTGGTTGAGAACATCGCTCTTGCAATGTGACCCCGAATCAGCATAACCAAACAAAATTCTATTCTGCTTATGTTCACCTTCACCTTGTTGTCCTGCTATAAAACAACCGTTTTGTCCAGAGCTGGCTTATATGTCTGTCGAAATAAAAAAATTGATCCAACCAGATGCCAAGGTACATTATTACACTTTTACCGGGCAGCGTATGTTCGTATGACCCTACACTCACCAGCTTGCGCCAGTTCTTTCTCGTATAGGCGTTAGACAACAGAGTCGTTAGCAGAATGATTTCTGATATCTGGGCCCTATTTCATAAATATTGACAGGCGCGACAGGTGACAATTTGTAAATGACAACTTAACAATTGTCTAAATTCTGTCCCATAAATAAATTGACAATTTTGTAGAATTGTCAGGGAATTTGCGACAATTGTCAAGATTTCGGATCACAAAAAAATTGTCATAATAATGAATTGTCAGGGATTTTTTAAAAATTGTCACAAATTCCCTGACAAATTTTTCGTGTTATTAGTCCAGTCGGGTTGTCGGAAAAAGGGCTGAAATAAAAAAAATTAATTCGTACAATTTTCTTTCACAGTTCGTTAGGGGGGGTCATAAGTAATAATAAGGAGGCTTTACATGGATCTGCATCTGCAGAATTGAAGAAAAGTTGACCGGGACCATAATATAAAACAAACATAAAAGTAAGACAGCCCAAGTAATATTTTTGCTCCATAACATTCTACAATAACCTAATAAGACTAATTTAAGGGATCCAAAATAATCATGAAGAATTCTGCTAAAAGCGTTTAATGGCCTAGTTATGAGAGCCAGAGTTGTATTCTTCTTATGGGATGACAGATATATAATATGAAAAAAGGCGTCTTATATGACTCTTATAAGGCTCGGACATATCCACATTTTGTATGTGTGGTAACCCTCAAAATACTCTGAGAATATTTTCTGCGTACTTAAATATGGCTGCTGTTGAGATGAGAGAATCCTTTAATAATTACAATAAGACCATTATAAGAGCTTGGTTTCCTCTACTTTTACTCACTCTCATTTACTAAGTTTATATTAGGTCTTCTTATGTTAATATTCATTATATTATGGGATTATTTAAAAAAAAAAGCGAGCGAGCTAACAAGTTACATATATATTGAACTATTAATCACGGACGTAGTAAGGGAAGGGGCCTCAGCTAATAAGGTAAAGCATGAATTTGTTTTTATCTTAACACGACACTAGAAGAATGCCAATTTGTTACAGTTGTTTGCCATTAAAAGTGTGAAATATTCAATTATTCAAAATATCGAGCCCACTAGAGATACCAATCATACATTTTTTTGTAAATTTGATTTACAAAATTATAAAAATGTTTCTTTTTTGATGACACGTTTTAGTCGACGGCGACGATCAATCTTCTAATAAAATCCACAGCCCTCTAACAACAAATGTTGAATGCTTCGCTATTTGATATGTGTTAATTTTTGGTCGCGAAACACTTGCGTTTTGAAATATTTAAAAAAACCTTTAGAACAATAAACATTTTTCGGAAAATTAAAACAGACAATTCACATCAATTTACTAATCTTAACTAAGTCCCTGACAATGCAACTCCTATTAGAATCCTGTAATAAAATGTTGTATACCTTAAATTCTATAAGGTTCGTTATAGAATTTTAAAATAGCCTAGCCTCCGATAAGTCAGTTGTTATGGGATTGAAGATAAATAGGCATTTAAATTTCATAACAAGATTTTTATTAAACTCTAAGTTCTTGGAATCTTGTTAAAGGAGGCAAATTTGTTTTAAGTATAAGATTTAAATTATTTGAACATTGTAGAGAGCTAAGTTCTTATAAGAAATTGTTATGAGAATAATTTAAGTTTCGTAACAAGAAAATAACTAAGGATAGTAGTGGGACCTAAAAGAGGCTTACAAGATTGTTTGTCAGATTTTAGGAGCTTAACTCTGGAGAGTATGTTAGTTGGGAGGGTACACACTAATAACTTACTCGAACTCTGCTATAACTTATTTGACACATCTTACAATCACATGTTCTTAGCGTTCAGGTATGTAGTTTTGAGAAGGAAATGTTCGCTATTTTCGTTGTTTTAAGCAAACTGAGGTGAAATGGTAAAAAAAAAGTTGAAAATTCGTTACCTGAACAGAACAAATTACGGTGCAGATGAAAATGCTATAATGAGATGAACATGTTCATCTTCACTATAATCTTCAATCTTCAGATTCATACTTCCTATAATCATCATACATGAAGATGATATCCATTTTGTTCTTCGCTCTCTATCGCACAAGTATGATTTTTTATTTTGTTTCCTCTTTTTTTTAAGATGTCGATGCAGATGAAGATGAAGATACATATAAAGCCACCTAAGATCTCGGTTTTCGCCGCCATTTTGAATTTAATGAACATTTTAGTTTGGGCAATAACTTCGCTATTTTCGATTTTTGACAAAAATAATATGAAACTTGTAGGAAATTTAATCTTCTATAACTTTAGTCTTACTGTTTTTTTTTTTTTCAAAAAAGTAACCGTTCGCGAGATATTACTGAAAAACTGTTTGGGAAATCCACAGCCTCTAAAACAAAATATGGGGAAAAAATCAGAATCTAACTTACTGTAGTTTGATTTATAGACTATGTAATCAGCTAACAAAATACGCGTGATATATACATAAGTGTGTGTAAGCAAAACTCACAACTCAGCAGGGTTACCTTTGGGACTCCTTTGCGTCATTTTAGCTTCTTTTTAAGGTCTGGACCCCAGGAAATTGACTCCTTTTAAAAATTCAGGACTCTTTTTAATTTTGTTAATTCTAAATCTTCGTTGAAAACATTTGTTCTGCATTTGCTCGGATTCTTCTCGGAATTCAGCCCTTTGGGGCCTCATTTAAATCTTTGTCTACATTTTCTCATATTTGACATTCAACTTCGTGTGCTTTGTCTGGGTACGAATGCATTAATTCCTTTCTTCTAACAGATTACAGTATATACACAATACAATCTTGCCAATTCATGTTTTCTGCCCTAAACGTTTTAGAAGATAAGCAGACAGAAGACTGGCCCAATTTTAGTTCAGAACTATAAGCAATATATTCCCAACAATTAATATTTTTAGATTTTTATTAATTAACTGAATTTGTTAATTTGTTTTAGTATTATGAAGAGAACTGAGCTGTTTATTTATTTGAGTAAATAAATCAATGAATTGTTTTAAGTTGTAACGTTTAATTATTTTGAAAAACATAGTTTTTAGTTATGCTTATAAAATAAGGAATATTGTTGATAGAATGTGGTTTTCTTATAGTTCATAAGGTACTTCATTGTTTAGCCAGGACTCTCTTTTTCGACTCCTTCGAAAATTTTCAGAGGTAACCCTGCAACTCAGCCTAACACAAGTGTATATAGCATGGGCAATCTGATAATGTATTTTGTATTCCATTGACTGGAAATATGTTTGTCTCTTCTCCTTTTTGTGTATGTTTACCGTTGGAAGTTTGTTTTTTTTTTCAATTTCGAAATGCTAAAAAAAGCTCCATGAGGCTTGAGCTGATCCTGATAGTTATTCCTTGTATCTTTGTTTGTTTCTTAATTTTGGGTTTCGAGTTAAAAAAATCAGTTATTGATACCTTTAACAAGTTACATATATTATTAGAAATATTTTCATAATTAATTGCAGCTAGGTAATGAGTAAGTAATTGGTGATTGGTGAAAATGTCTTGGTTCGATTTTCCTTTTCAAGAATTGGCTTGAGCTGGTGAAAGACAATCCTTTAAAGTCGTATTGCCCAGCATATAATTCGACAATGACAGCCGGTAAGAGCGAACTAATGAAGCATTCTAAAATGACAAAACATATTACAAATGTCAAACAAATTTCATCACCACGAAAAACACGTGGCATTGATCTTATAGAAACAAAATAAAAAGTTTAAAAGAATTGATTTTTACGAATACATTTTTATTACTGTAATTATCAAGGGGAATTCATGGTGAATGTCGCTGTCAGAAAAGGGAACAAAGGGAAATTGAAACTCGTCCAAAGGGGAATTTTGCTTGAGGCGCCTGGCAACACTGGGCGTTGGTATGGAAAGTCAATTCTTATTGTCAATAACTTTCTCTATTCTCTGCACACTAGTATGATCTCTATTATCTTTGTTCTTTTATTTCTCTATATTAATTTCCCGTTACCGAAAAATTGACATTCAGTGCCACAAGATCAGTCGGGGTTAGTTGACTCATTTTTGTTGGGGTAAATTCACTCATGATTTTCTCGTGTGATTAATAGGAAACAAGAATTTTGTAAGAAAAATATCCATAGGCACTATATGGAGCAATCTCTAATGGACCGGGCGTTAAAGCTCATCTATACTAATCGGGGAAATAGTATAGGTACCATCTGTTGCTCACGACAATAGTGGATTTACTTACGAAAACCGTGATTGAAAACATTTATCCTGATTCAGTGCTTATGGGCTATTTGTCATCTGACAGGTATTACAGAATACCTAGCAATCAATGAATTTCTGAGCAGCAATTTTTTTTTTTTTTTTTGCAAAATTTCAGTTTCATACTCCAAACACTCAACATTATAGCATCGTCAACTTACCCCATTGCGTTGGTCATCTAACCCCGGTGCTGGGGCTAGTTGACTCACGGAAGGTCATGTGGCAAAATTTAAAAAAAACAATACTTATCTATAATATATATATTTTAATGGGAGTATTTTATTTAGAAAAACAAAAGGATGCTTTATTTATGGGAGGTTAAAATTTATTCATACCTATCTTAGTTTTTTGTATATAAAAGGAATAGTTAATTTATAGTCTACAAGCTCCGGTCTCCCCTACTGTTTTTTTGCGCTTAGCTCATTGCACTCAACAAACAGCTAAGTTTTGCAAAAAAAAAAATTGTTATTTTTAGTACCTCTAGTTCAACCATTTTTTTGGTTTTCGATATTCTCGGAAACGGTTAATTTGATTTTTTTTAAATTTTTTACGCAGAAGCTCCTAGAAAGTTTAGACACTATTGTATACCAAAAATTTAAAAAAAAAAAATTTTTTTTTTAAATTATTTTTTTTTTTGAAAACTCAAAATTTCGAAAACGACTCAATAGATTTTTTCAAAACTTCATATTTGGTGGTTTTTTGACATTATCTTGAATAGTTAAAAAAACTATTTTTGTAAGATAGTACCTCCCATACAAATGTTAAGAAACCGTTAAGAAAAAAATTTATTTCTCGAAAACGGCTCCAAGAATTTTTATAAAAAAAGTGTGTGTTCTTAGATTAGTACAGTTCACTTTCAAGTATAAAAATATTTTTTTTGCGTACTTATTAACGGTACTTCCCACAGAACCACTTTTCATATTTTCGATTTTCTCAATATTGGATGAACCGATTAAAATAATTTTTTTATAAAAATGCTACCTAAAATTTTAATAAGACTAAATACAAAAATTTTCAAAAAAGAACGTTTATCGATTTTTAAAAAATAAATAAAATTTCTTTTTTGAAAAATCGATTTTTCAAAAACCAGTCAGAATTTTTTTGAAATTTGAATTTTATATGTATATTAATAATATCTTCAAAATGGCGTTTCAATTTTTTTTTCTAAAAATGTTTTCAAAATTTCATACATAAAAAATTAATTTATTAAAAAAAACGCTTCAACGAATTTTGAAATTTTTTTTGATAGCTATATTCTTATTTATCCGTGAATTCAAATTGCATCTTTATTTTCCCCCAAACTATAACGACTATGCAATATAAAAACATTTAATTATGTGTATTATCCATTTATGTCTACCTTATTATTATTCCCTTTTTACGAATTTTTGCGTACATCACTTAATACTAAAAAAAATGTAGGCCCTCATACATTTATATGTACATATGTATGCCTACAAATGTATAATATACATTTGTAGGTAGGTACCTATGTAACTATTCCTTGAACCATCCATTCGACAATTCATTATAGTAAGAATCAAGGTAATCTTACCTTTATAGGATTTAAACCTGCATAGGATAACTACACCTAACTTACTAAACATCAATGGTTAACTACATTAAAGTTATTAGCTACAAGAACAAGTTCGTGCGATCCAGTCGTGCATTTTATTTTTAATCCAAATCGTTAGAACCATTTTCGCGAAAAATGAGCTTTAACATAATGGCAGTTTCACACAAAAAAACTTTATACCAAGTTTGAAGGAATTCGGCTCACCCAGACTAACATACAGACGAACAGAATTTTTAGACCATGTTTTTTCGTCTTCACTATCATCGTAATGTCATGTTTGATTGTTATCGCAAAACTTTTTTTTTCGACGAATGTATAACTTGCCTTAAATTTTATTTACCTATCGCAAGAAAAAAAAATTCCGGAAAGCGAAAAATCCTTTTTCTTACAAAATTGTTTTCTTAATTTTTCATTTCATTTGGAAAATATTGCATGAAAAGTCTTTTGCCTCGGGTGCCCGGGCAACGCCGGGGACTTTCTGCTAGTTGTCTTATTTATATCTAATTATCAAGGAAACAATTTGGTAATTAACTCGCAAATGTACATGTAATTCCATGTTTTAGATATTCGATTTAAATTAAATTAAAATGCATTAGATATGAACAGCCTGGCACCATTTGGAATATTAAGTTATCAAGTATAATATAAGACCCATAATTAAATTTTAAAACAACGAATAACCATTCACATTATATAAGTAAGTGTAGAATTTTTAAATCAAGCTAACATTGCCTCATGAGAGAATGTCGTGAATGGTTTTTATTGTACTATATCTAAAAATAATTGATGAAAACTGTCGACTTGATGTAATTTTACACTGCAATTGGGAAGCAGAGGGAGCGGCTTTAAAAGAGAATGCATGGGCTAATGCCGCATATATCCGCATGCCCCAATTAAAATCGCATTAACAAGATATTTATCTGGTAAACGAGAAAGATAAATGTGTGTTCTATATTTTTTTGTTCAATTCCTCTGAACGTTCTTCTTTTAAAACATGTTGTAGGTATAAATAGTTAAACATTCAACCGTAACCGTAACTCTGGCTAATAACACATTTAACTTTCAGAATTAAAGTCATTTGAGTCTTTTTTTTTATTGACATTTAATTGAATTGCTTTTGATGATTTAAAACGGGACATTCAAAATGTTATAGAGAATGGACGTTTGCAGCTATTTATGCAAAGGGTTATAAATTACTATATTTAATATTTGGTTTGCCAGATCCATTTTGTTTTATATTTTGCGAAGTATTAAACGAGGCAATTGCAAAAGTGAAATTAACGAGAGCCAAAAAGTTCAAAGCATGGATATTTTCATGAATATGGTTAACAATAAAAACAAAACATAAAAGTCTGCTTTCAAGACAGGGTAGATCTATGACCCTTAGGCCCGTTTTTTGATACATAACTTAGGTATTTAAGTTCTACTTAAGAACTTATGTGACAGTTTACGCAGAGGAAAAAATAGCCACATAAATATTTATGATTCGTATCAGCAAACGGGCCCTAGACGGCTACAATATGAAGGAAGATTGAATGGGTATTGCCAGCCTATCAGCCTCTGAGGTCAAATTTTAAGAAACTTTCTGGATTCTAATAGGGGATCCATATTATACCTGCCACACATGCTCTATAAGTAGTCTCACAAGTCACAAAAGAGCTGAATAAGTTTTTGATAACATAAGGGTCAGAAAACTGACTTGATTCCCTTCACAAAATCACAGGTCACATGAATAGCTATGCTGCGTGAATTCAAGCTTTTATCGAACAAGACACCAAGAATGGACACTGACTTACATTTAACAAACTTAAGCCATTTACTCAATACTCAAAAGATAAAATAGATAACTTTCTTCTAAAATGTATAGTTTTACACTTGTCGATATTTTTAAATTCAACCATGAAATAATTTCGTGCACAACAATTTTAGAAAGAATTCAGATCCATTTGAAGCCTTTCACAGCAAAGACTATTAGAAATGGGCTTACAAATGGACTTGACTAGGGAGATGCCAACATTGTGACAGAAAAGTAGAGTTTCCTTCCGAAAATTAGTTGTCTGGCTGAGAAGCCCATCAACAGCCCAAAGCGCGGGGAATTTTCAAAACTTTTAAGTGCGAACAACTGTCATAACCACTGTTATAACTATTAAGAAATGGAATTTCTATAGTCTCGTCCTTTAAAAATTTTAACATCGTCAGCATAAATAAGGAAGTTTGAGTACTTTAAAGCTTATTGAAGATCATTTTTAAATAATATAAAAAGAACTGGACCCAAATGGCTGCCTTGGGGAACTCAAGAATTAAAAACAAAGCATTTAGAATGGTAGCTATTAAAACTTACAGAATATCATCTGTCAATCAAATTAGATTTGAGCATTTTCTGAAGTATTTCGTACCCGTGATCTCACATGGACTCATCAGTTGACCAGCGAGGGCCTTGTCAATACATATTTTTTGTTAAGTTAGTGCTACTTTGAATCAATAATTGAACAGGTTTTCTATACTTGGCTGATTAATTCAGTAGTATATAGAATTTGTATTATAAAAACTTTCCTAAATATAAAATCAGTTTCCTTAAAGGTAGGTTTAAAAAAATCAATAGAATATGTTTAATGTTTCAATGTCTTGAACAAATATGAGGAGTGTTGGGTTATGGAAGTCTTCAACAGATGATAAGTACAATTTGTTCAGTAAAATATCGGCACGAATTGTTGTGAAAACAATGTCAAGATTCTTAGTGTTTACATGTTGTATTTATTTAACTGTCAGTGTCATAGTTCCTCAAGTTCTGTTAAGAAATGAGAATGTAATCTTCCCGGAGGGAGTTAGTTTTATGAATCTTGAAGGACAGGAGTTCCTCGGGAATCCTTTTGGACCTTGTCAGTAATGAAAATTATGTATACAACGACTCCGAGGATCTATTCGATGACGATGATGAATTGACCCTCAATTCATAATTTAATTACTCAAAAGGCCAACACAAGTTAAATACAAAAATAAATAAAAAAAAATAATATTATCCAGAGCTTGCGCGCCTATTGGCACCATAGCGAATGTATCAGTTCAACGTTTCCAAAACACGTTGGTTAGCTTAAGATCCTCAAGCCATATAATTTTGCATTGTAGTTCATTAAATCAAAACTGAAATTTAAAGAGTTGAAGACTTTGTTGTAAGTGTTAACTGAGCTTACAGAGCTACACTTTTGCACCAGTAAAGCTTCAAATTTTAATAATAACTAACCACGGGCAAAACATACTTCTAGGTGCATGAATCTAACCAAATTCCCATAGAAAAATATAATTTACAGTGAGTAATCGCTGTAAACTTTATTAAAGTCGGTAAACATCGATAAAAAAATAATGCGTCTTAGAAAGGTACTACAGCATCTAACTGATGAGCCCAGCTGTAGTACCTGGGCGAAACGCATTTTGGACTAAAGGTCACAAAAACATTCAATTGGCTTTAAATCCACACAGTCCACTTAAACAAAAACAAAAATAATATAAACATATTGTTTGTGTTTTCTTCAATTAATAATAACTAATATTATAAATGTGATAGTTTGGACGGATGGATGGAGAACGACTGAACGGATCTAGAAGAAATTTGGCACAGAGATTGATTATAGTCTGAAATAGCATACAGGATACTTTCTATCCCTGTAAAATATATGGTTCCGGTAGGATAGGTTTGATTTAATTTTTCATAGAGCACATATAACAAATCTGCTCATTCTACAAATAGCCAAAATATCTTTTGTTCACAAGAAGCCAAAAAACACATCAACGACTTAATGAATTCGGATAACATTTGATATGTAGATGGACGGGGCACAGGAATATCACATAGGTCATTTTCATGCCGATAAAATTAACGGTTCCTATGAAAGGGGCCGAAGTATGAACAAAATGTATACTTGGGTGTTTGTTTTTCATTCACACCTCAACTATTAAATGAATTTTAATGAAATTTGGTAAGCGGATGGATCAGAAACTGGATTATCCTACAAAAATGATGGATTCAAATTGGAGAGTTTGTGTATTAATTCCGCTTTCACGCCTCAACGACTGAACAGTTTTTAATTAAATTTTGTAGGTGGAAAGATAATGTCATTAGATTCTTATGGGAGAGAAAGTCCGTAGCATCGCACGGGTATCTGCTAGTATAAATATCTTACTCAAAATAATTGCGGATATAACAATCAATTTTCTAGCAACTGATTTTAAACAAAACTTAAATCATAAGCTTTGTTTGAAGTCGACGAATGATTAAATAAATTTGTTCGATAGTACAATTCATTTACTTGAAAAAAATAATAAACACTTGACCAATCATCATTTGAAGGAAACCGCTGCCACCGGTGAATATTTTCAAAAAAAAACGTCAATTAAGAACATCTATTACCCGCTAAACAGTCCATTATCCCTTTCCTGCTCTTAAACGTAAAAATATAGTTTATCTATAGAAGAGAACTTCATCAACTTCAACCAATTATAGCAATTGCTTTACTTTTTTTTAAGTATGTTCCGCTCTACCTCATATTAACACACTCCCTCCTTCGCTAGGACCACTTCAACAATTTTACAACTACCGATACATTTGATACGCCATTAACACCAAGTGAGTCTATTTGAAAATTATCATTAACGAGGCTTACCTACCTTAAATTCCCCATCTAATGTTATTTTAAAATTTTGAACAAAAATATAAATTGAGCGAATCAAATGAACCTCTTTACTATACCACTATATAACAGATACTATATACAAGTAACATTATGACAATTTAACTGTCGTCTCGTCACTCAAACGTAAACTTGATGATCCCTCTTTCGAATAAGCTAAGCATGTAAAATAACACGTTTGTCAATAGGATACGCATGACAAAGTATTTGTAAGTCAAGCCAGTCTTATTCCATAGTTGCCACTTTAGGAAAATTGCTGTATTGCCAGAAAAGATACATTCAATTCTTTGACGATGACAAGCTGATCGATTATTATTATTGAATCGGGCGGAAGATGTCTGACTTACTTTTGACATTGTCACTATTAGCGAACCATTCTGAACATAATCGGCAAAAATATTTGTACGTGTCGAGACATACCAGCAGTGGGACAGAAAATTAGACTTTAGTCGCCCCGATCAAAGAGCATTTGACTTCTGGAAATTAGTTGTTTGCTTTAGCGACCCCCAACCACGGGAAGCGCTCGCAATAGATAGATAGATAGATAGTTGTTTATTCACATTTCTCATTAATGCTTTTAATCTTTGATAATTATTCTATTGGGGCCAGTAAACACCCGAAGGAATGTATTATTTAGGCCCGTTTGCTGCTACGAATCGTAAATATTTATGTTCATCTGAAAACGCTTAAGGGCTACTTTTTCCTATGCGGAAACTTTCTCATAAGTTCTTAAGTAGAACTTAAATGCTTAAGTTGTGTATCAGCAAACGGGCCTTAATGTCTTTAACCATTTCAGTCATTTAGTCAACAATCCAACTCGATAATTAGACCCTAAACAAACGGAAGACATCCTAGACTTGATTCTTACATCTGACACTGTAAAATACAATATCAATGTATTACCGCCTCTATAGGCGCATCTGACGATTGTGTCGTATCTGCAAGTTTGTTTATGTCAAACAACCGTGCGGCAGTACCAGAAAGGCAACTTGGCCGGTCTCAATTATTTCCTTAGGATATGTAACTGATGGTCACTATGTTTTCTTGATTGTTCGGAAATGAGAAATTGTATTCCAAGCAAGGTTAGGAGTATCAGATCATAAGAAAACTCGTCGTTTTATTCCTGATCTAAAGAAATTATCAGGGAAAATAGGTACGTTTTCGATGAAATTTTATGAAAGTAGGAAAACTAGAAAAATACCGAAAAATTAAGGCAAACATTATTACAATGTCCCACAGGTAGTCATTTTTGGTGATTTGAAAAGAAATATTAGATATACATTTATACAAATATGAAAAAATCATCTGTCCCGCCAATTCCTAAAAAAGGGTGAATCTCTCTCACTCTTTAAATATCGACCCATGAATTTAACAACATAAATGACAGTCTGCCCCAAGGTTCTGCACTTCTTGCTCGTGTTCATGAATGATCTTCAACTTCTAAACAAATAACCTGTTTTATCATTTGTCGATTGGTGGAAAATAGAAAACCTTTCTCTTTGGTTTTTGCTATAGAGCTTTCAGAATTGAAGCTTTCTAGGAGCTTATGAGAGCATATATTTTAAGCTTAAGGAAAAAGTTGTTGCCGCTGCGTGATTTTTGGCTTACGTTTTATTTTTTGGAATATGGTTAAAATGCAGCTATACAATATTTGTTGGGTATTTTTATTTTATTATTCGGTTCTTTAATTAATTGCAACTTTAAATTACGAAATAGGTTTTTCTTCATGAAGATAAATCTAAAAAGAAGAGGGTTTCGTGTATAAAGTCCGCTTAACTGAAACGCCAATTTGCCATACTTTTTTTCAGTTAAGCGGTTTTTCATTAAAGCCATCTTTGAATAACTGAAAATAAATACTGGAGTTTAGATAATTAAAATACAATTTCCCCAATCCAATCTAAGAATAAGTATTTGTGTTTTATTTTACAAAAGAATTTACCACTTGTGTCATCATTTTAAATTATTTTACTCGCACTTTCCAGGAATTATATTTGCGAAGCTCAGAAGTCATGCGTAACAAACAAAACAAAATAATAGTCTGTTGCCAAACTAACAACCAAAGTGAAGTGTGAAATTCATTGGTCACGTTCAGTTAAAGAAATAAATAATCTAAGGGGTGAACGTATTCAGATTTTTTATTTCAGTTATGCGGAGCAGTCTCAGTATAAACAAATTATTTTTCCCGTAATTATTTTTTCATTTAACCGAATCTTTCAATTAAGCTGGTTTCAGTTAAGCGATGTAGTTTGTATGAAAGTTATGAAAAAATGTTGAATGACAAATTTTGTATTTCAGCCAACCGAATTTTTCAGTTAAGCGTATTTTAGATATACGGACTCGACTGTACCTATAATTATTATATTTAAAATAGTACAGTGGAATCTTAGGTGATATTATCATTTTTGTGCAGTATTTATATATTTGTTTTATTTTAAGTTATTTATTTTTACATTAAAAGAAATTAGGCTATCTGGCGAACTCTTAAAAAAACAAGCTTACTAAAAGATTTATTTTTATTTGGATTTAATTTAATTTTTTAGATTTAGCTTACGAACTATTTCTTTCTGTTCATGATATCTAAATTTACAGTTGGTAACCCTATCGACATTTGTGAGAGAAATATAACAATCTATAATGATCACTACGGCAACCATGGGAAATGGAAAAGCTTTATAGAAATAGAGATAGATTATTCAAATCCATAATAGTAAGGGTAAAAGGCAAATATCATATCTTCCCTGTACTGAAGACATAAATTGAACAGAGTATACATATAGTATACTTGTACGGGGCACTGGCCCTTGGGGTAGCATGCAGCAAAACTGCATGCATTCCCCATAACACCTACTGCCATAGTTGTAAAAACCAGTTGGAAAAGGAAACAGTAATTTACTTCCAGGCAAAGAATGCAATCCCTTGGAAAGGCATTCTTTTCTAATCTTAAATAACTGTCTGATACAAAAGTTAAAAACTAATTCCCTTTCGAAATGGCTCTAGCGTCGCTGCGCTTGAGTTGTGCCCTTTCTTTTTCCCCAAAAAAAATCTTTTATTCAGGTCCGTACGAGTTTTTGGTATCAAAACGGCGCGGCGCTTTCCAGCGCTACTTGGGTCCAGATGCGAGGTCGCTCTGACCACCATTTTACCTACCTACCTATATATAGTATAATCTACTCTTTTATATGTATTGTGTTACTCTTGCATGAGAGAGTTTTAAAAGCGTAATCGAAATGCAACATTTTAGGAGAATTATAAACGGTGACAGTCCTGTTTCCAGGTTTATTATGTAAGTTGGTTAAGACTGTGGAAGGCTGAAGTGTCGTTTCAAAAATAGTCACAGCAATTTTTGAAAACCAGTGTTTGAACCTCGCTTCGATCGGTGAAAATTTGCTTACTTTTAAGGAAAATAGAACTCTACTCCGACGCTCGGATTTTCTGAGATTTACCCCACTTTTTCCACACAGAAAATTTTGTTACCTAAACTACCAGACATTTATTGATATTTTGTGTTTGTCCTTTCCTATAATTAATTTTGTTCTAAGTTCATCTCTTCGTTTTTCATTATTATTATTATTTATATTCATTTTATAGATATACTTAAATAAACCCTTATTAAGGGGCCAAACATAGCGATCCGTGAAACTCTTATCAGGAAAAGTTTGTGTAAATTCTCCTAGGTAGAAAAACTGCTAATTTTTCGAATATACTTCCTGTACTTTTCTCCTACTTTAAGATTCTTTCTTGGCATTTCACCTATTTCGATAACTAGGTATATTCGATTCTATTGTAAACGTTTCCAAGAACTTTAAGGTGGATTATTTACAGTGTTCTATTGGTATTCTGACAGTTCTACTTCACAGTAAGTGTTTGGTTCAACCAATTTTTGAAAATATGAGTCTTAAGACTATCCATCCTAATAGTAGGTACAGCTGATTCGTGAATCGAGTTATAGCGATCAGCAAAACGAATCAGGCAAAAAGTTCTAATGGATAATTTATGACAATTTCACGAGTCTTAAAATACAAATGCTATCGATGACGAATAACTCAGAGAATTTTTTTTTGTAAAAAATATTTAATTATTTTCCAGATGAAAATTCATTTTACGTGCCAGCTGATGCCATTTGGCACAAAATGGAACAATCATGGAATGGAATCTTGGACGAACAACTTTTTCGTGTGTGTTTCTATCAGGAAAACTTGATGGCAGACTATTGAAGTGAGGCTTGCTAACTGACATATTTTTCCTGTTTGCTATAAACGGCCATTAGGAAAAAATATTCACCTTCATAATGTTTCTTACCAAAGATTACCTTATTTCTACATATAATTTATTCAACAAAATGGTTGATTTTGACTTACTCACTCACATGTCCAGTAGACTTTTTCGGTTCTGCGGTTCAAAAAATTACTGGCATTCATAAAAGCTCTCTTAGTCCAATTTTGTTCTATTCACATTTTCAAAAATTCAATCTGAAAAAATTATAATAGAAATTAACAAATGTGGCAACCATAACTGTGTAACCTACTTGCTGTTTCTGTTTTCCATTTTCACTGATGATGTTTATTCCTATAAGGACGGTTGTGTACGATGATGGAAGTTGCATAGAGTGGAACATGAGCGCAAATTAAAAAGAAATTACGACTAAATTATCGGTAATTTATTAGGACTAATTTTCTGATATAATGTATGACATTCTAAGTCTAGTGTCTGGCCTTTATAACAAAGTTTCAATGTAGTGGTATTTGTAGCTGCATGCAAATATCAGCCGAGGGCTAAAATTGGTGCCTGTTTTCTGATCACAGTTACTACTGATACCTACTGCCGGTTCTGCCATCTTGATGGATCCAGCCAACCGGTTCAATAAGAAATATCTTAAAACTAAATGCCTTCGAGTTCGACACTCGACAGTCAGTATACACTAGGTTGAGGATATAATAAGAGTTTCTGATTTGTTGTAGAAGAGATATCTGTCTTTGTATAGAGGAATTTAATTGAAATTCAATAGCCACCGTTAGAGAAGTTGCAATTATCTCTTCTATTTCTGGTTGGTCGTTAAAATAATTGTGTATGTTAGTATTTGGGTTTTATTATACTGCCAGGCATAAATTGCACTATTAATTTGCTAGTTGCATCTGGATTCAATGTAGCTGTTGACATTTATGATAGTCACATTCGTATTCAACACCTGTTTGATCGTTTTGATATTTAATGGAGGTATGATTAGAATTAAATGGAAATCAAGACACAAGTTTATACCTACTTAAAGTGTTGCACAGATTATATGAACTTAAAACAACAATTTTCGACTTGTTTAATCTTAAATCGATCAACAGTTTTTATTTTTTTAATAATTGAAACCTTTTTTGGCTTTAATTAGAACCGAGCGTAGAACCAATAAGGAAGTCAAAAGTCCATGCATTAATATTATGTTTGTAAATGCAGCACAAATTTAATGGTATCACACTCAATATGCTTCTGACTTTTCTAAACACGAAAAGCGTACATTTTATAAGCCAATTCTATTATAAAAATTGTCTATAAGACATTTTTGTGACAATAAAAATTGAATGCCAAAAGATTGATCATAAAAATTCTTTTGATGCACTTAGCCTTATGCCGCTCTTTAACAAAAAATAAACAAAAGCTCAAAAAAAAAGCGACAGCGTCTCTGTTTCTTGGCTGATTACAAATACCTCATTACGAAACAATAAACAAATGCCATGATCCGCAACGGGCGGCACAACCATTCAAAGTACCTTTGCATCTCATCACCAACCAGCGAGAACAACCTAAATCAAAGATAAGACACTGAAGAGGAGCGAAAACGCTTCAACCGCCAGCTATTTGCACACCTTATAACTACTGTTGCATATATAGTGGCAGGCTGGCAGGATCGGGGTTTCCCACAGCAGTGAGTATAGGTGCATATAATAATACGAGCACTCTGCATTCCATCTTCCAACTTCCAAGAGGAGAATGGCATGCAACTTTGCCACCAATGTGCAGCGCATCATCTTTAACGTTGCTCTTTTAGTAGATACCGTGCTGCAGTGATGCATATATGCAATCGTTGGCATTCATCGCAAAGGCTTTATTGTTGCCATTGTTGTTATTGGAAATTATGCGCGGTATATACAATAAGGCTGGCATTCAATTGGCGAAGGATTTGACATGCAGCACCGTTTAATCTAAGTTTCAATTCAAAACAACAGTGGATAAAACAAAGATCCAGTAGCTAAATTTAAACACAAAATAAGAAAATGCACATTTGTGAATTTTATCACATCTCAAAATTATGGAAATATCTACCTACGAAAAAAATTTTAAAAAAGGGGAAATTTGTATTTTATTTGCAATACCGCATTATGTTTTGATTTGTAAACAAAAATTGAACTCGAGATTACTATAATGTAACCTGAGAACACGAAAAAAATTGATTTTCTGGAATAAAATTGGCATTTTATGCATTCTAATGTTTAGGATCCGTTCAACGTGGAATCGACAAATAACACCGACGTGATGGTCGCAATGTGCACGAACAGATCTAAAACTACAATACCTTTCATTTCTTTGATTAAGTGATCCGATTTTGATGTGGTTTGAATGAATGAATATTACTACGGGGTTGTTGCACTGCGACCTTGAGATCTATTGTGCCCCCGCCTAGAGCTGGGTGAGGATAGCTCAATTTACAGCTCTTCCTCCAAATTCATTTCCCTCATGAATTTAAGTATTTGAAGTATTTTTAGAGATGGTAAGTCACTCTCTTCCACCTGGTATCGTCCCAGGTGTTTTTTCCTTTGATGAACAAGTGCATCACAATAGCCCAGCATATGGTCCAGAGTTTCATCTTTTGTACCACACAACCTGCACGTGGCACTACTTACTAAGCCAAGAATGTTGAGATGCCTTTTTAATTTACATTGTCCTGTAAGTAGACCCGTTATTATTCTGAGGTTGTTTCTGATTAAGGCTACGTCCTAATTGAACATGCATCGCGCGGCCGAACTATGAGCTTCGGTCGGTCGTGTCGCTTGTTGGTAGCGCTACCAAAATGTGTTTCCTAATAATTGAAAAGTTTTGTGATTTTTTTTTTAATTTGCTAACTCCCTTTCCCCAGACTAGATCTGTTTTTCATCGTTTTTTATAAAAATCTTCCCATAAACGAAACTTTGTTGGTTATAATTCCCAGTCTCAGTTTGGGAGTTTTGTCCAATTGTTGGATCTTATGGCCTCCTCTGTTTTTTTGATTTTATTTCTAATCACATTTTCTCCTATTCCGCAGTAGGGTTCAGGTAGTCGACGCACCTATTTTTGCTAAGGAGTCAGCCTCCTCATTGCCCAGGACACCTACTTGGTCAGGTACCCAATAATTATTATTTTTGCTGAGCTCATTTAACCTGCCTGCACATTCCCATACCAGTTTAGAACTGATGGAGCAGGAGCTCAAAGCTTTGAGTGCGGCTTAGCTAACTGACATGATGGCAATATTTTGTTTATTGTAATTTCTTTCGAGGTTACCATTTGCACATTTTCCCTATAGCTTGTACTTCAGCTTAGAAAATACTAGTAGACTGTCCCATCTTGGCCCAAAAATTCCTGCACCAGTAACTTCTGACGTTCAGTGTACCACTTGATGGTGTTTGCTTTCAGAATGTACTTAACAGGTTCCCCTACCCACTCATTCTTGCTACTTAACTTCGTTGAAAAGTTTTTCTCGAAGTTATATTTTTTAATCATACCATCTCTTGGGATGTCAATAAGGTCTGTTACTGAAGACTTCTGAATGTTGTCTCTTTCCCTAAGACTTATACATTTGCCAGTCCCAGTTCCCTCTTTGGCAAATCTCATAATGGCTTCCTTTGCAGCACTTCCAATAACCTCGTGTAGAGGAGACAGATGAAATATAACTTCCATGGCTGATGTAGGGCAGGTTCTCATTGCTCCAGTTATGACTAAGCATGCAAGCCTTTGTACTTTCTCTAGTGATTTCCTAGTTGTTAATAGTTCATTTCGTTTGTGTCATGCGACCGCACTACAGGTAATGATGGGTGTTATACCATCTTGGTGTACATCCATCTATGGATTTTCGGCTTGCAGCCCAAGATTTCCCTGCAAGTCTCTTGCATATCATTAGGACCTTTGTGGCTTTCCCGACAGTTGATTCTACATGTTTGTTCTAGAGGAGTTTATTATCTAGTGTGATACCTAAGTATTTTACCTTCCTCTTAATCTCTATTACTTCGCCAGCTATCCGGATAGGTTGGTAGAAATCTTTTCTTGGTAAACGGTATAGCCGTCGTTTTTGTAGGATTGATATTTAGTCCTACAGAAAGACACCATTTCCTTCTGAATGTTAATCCTCATTGGATTATATCAACGCACAATATCAACTTAATAATAATATAGTAATAATATTTTAACTTAAAACAGCACTAATTAGAAGAAATAGAAAGATAGGAAAGAATTTTATTGGTATAATAGATTTGGGAACTAGGTATTGCCAAACCTAAACTGGAGGTATAGAAAAGAATACTTCTTAGTTATTAGTCAGATATTAGGTATATCCACTGCGCCATTGGTTATTTAGCAATTAGTTCAATTATTTGGAATGGATGTATATCAATTCGGAACATTTCAAATTAGCAACAAAATCGAGACTAATTATTTCGTTAACGTGAAATTATTGTTTGCAACGGAACTAATATTTCGCACCATAAAGCAAAGCATATAATTAATTTTCCTTTTATACGCCATATGGCTTATACACTGTCGGTCAAAACAATGTGGTCATCTTTTTTGCTGAGCTTTTTCTCCTATATAATAATAAGCGTTATTTCGGAACATCCCTATTTCTTATTTTAAAAAAAATGTTTCATTTGGACAAAAAAGGAGAGGAGTAGGTGATGACGTTGTGTCGAAAGACTTCGACTCTACTATCTTTACCGATGGGTCAAAGATGGAGTGTCATGTTGGTTCAGAAAACTTTTCTGTGTCCCTAAATTTCTACAGCAATGCCGGGGTGGGCTTGAACTTGAAAATTAACATCAAGGTCACGCTTATCTGGATTCGAGATCAGTGACATTGAGGTAAATTAACGGGCTGACGAAGAATCAGCTCTTCTTAACTCACTTCCGGATTGAGTGACCATTCCTCTCGGAGTTATGAAGCGGAATGTATTCTCAATTTTTAGCGAATCTAACCGTAGATGGAACAATTTACATCATTTGTTGAACGCTTTGATCCATCTACAATAAATCGCGAGACATAGCCAGGATCGTTCTAACATAACGTTGGTCGCTGGTCAATAGGAGAACATGCGAGAAAGCTGGGCATTTCTTACCGAAACTGCCATTTGTTGCTTCTACGAGACACAATGGATATAGTATTAGATCCGGTTTCTTTCGAATCATTTTCTCCGTCAAACTCCTGCGACTGCAAGAAAGCAGGCTAGTTTCCTTTGGAAAGAGATCATGGTCCATTACGGATGGACGATCACACAGCTGGTTCGGGGTCCGTTGCAGCTTGATAGTCAACAAGCTGCCTATTTTGGCACTGTGTAGATGGTTTTTTGGTATGAATTGCGATCCAAGTGAGTATGCTCCTTCTAATAATGCCCTTCAATTGAGTGTATATAAGCTCCAACCCAAATCATTAGCATAAACCACATTCGTAAAAACCCAAAAATAATCCTATAAGAAAGATGTCTGGTCCTACGATCAGACGAAATTATACTTAGATTTATTACATTTGAAAGTGGGACTAGAGATGATCACCCTAACGGCATCAGGTCGTGTGCGTCCTACAAATTGTCTAGCGCACATACTGCAGTTAAAATCAATGCATAGGCGATGATTCACTGGGAGGTTTATCCTTAAAGTTCCTTTAAAATTCACTATCATCCACAGGTTACAGGGAGTTATGGTATGAAAATAAAAACTCTGCAAATTGTATTAAAATCGTTTGAATCGTTTTAGAAAAACTAAGAAATAAGAAAAGTGGGCGTAAATGATTACCACGCGAAATATTGCAAGCATCGATTCTTTTGAGGTAATTTTCGACCACTTTTTGACACATATTAGGCGGTATCTCAGCCATAACTTGATGAATATTGGTTTTCAAGTGCTCAAGAGTTATAGGTTTATCTGCAAGTCCAGCGGTGTCAAATCGCATAATCTTGCTGGCCAGTTGATATCGCCCCGACGAGAAATTACGCGGCCAGGAAATGTGTCTTGCAATAAAGCCTTATTCGCTCGAGTTGTGTGGCATGTGGCACCGTCTTGTTGAAAAAACATATTATACAAGTCGTATTCGTCAATAGCAGGCAAAAAAAAAGTCGGTTATCATATGACCATAACGCTCCGAATTGACGGTGACAGTCGTTCCATCGTCGTTTTCGAAAAAGTAAGGTCAAATCACACCTCCAGACGAAAGAGCGCCCCAAACAGTGACTTTTTGTGGATGTAATGGCCTCTCTTCAATTACTTGAGGATTCTCAGAATCCCAAATACGAAAATTTTGTTTATTAACATACCTACCGAGTGAGAAATGTGCTTCGTTGCTGAAGAAAATTTAGTTCGAAAAATCGCCTTCCACCGCATGTTGTTCAATCACCCATTCGACGTATCTACGACGTTGCGAATGGTCAGCTAGCTTCAGTTGTTGTGTGAGCTGGACTTTATATGGATGTAGATGTAGATCCAAATGCAAAATACGCCATAATGCGCCGTAAGACAGTCCTAATTCCTGAGAACGACGAGGAATCGGCACAATCGGGTCTTCGGCAGCGATATTTTCAGTGGTACGAGCGAAACGATGATGCACAGACCTTACAATATCTGTAACCAATCCAGTCTCCTAAAATTTCTTCACAATTTTGCCAATTGCTTGCGTAGTTGGACGATTATGTAAACCATAATCTCCTCTTAAAGCACGATATGTGGCTGTGGCAGAATCACCATTTTTGTAGTAAATTTTAACAATTTGTGTGCGTTGTGCGATAGTTAAGCGATCCATTTTGGTAAATGTCAGACTTTCAGCTAAAAAAAAAATAATTGGTTTAACAACTTAGTTTGACAGATGTCGAACACCAGCCCTATACTTTTGAAACCGCAAAATGGATAACCCTAGACTTGCACGAGTGTTCATTTGGAAAAATAACGAACACGAGATTTTAATCAAACTTGACATTACGATAGAGAAAAGGCCCAAAACTAACGGTACCTGCCATCTTAACGATTTCGAAAATAAAAATCTGTCTATATTATAGTCTACATTTTAAATCAATTTTTTTTAAAGATATTTGGTTATTAACGGTACCTGCCATACAACAAATTTTCGACTTTCTAGTAAGCAGCTTTACGGATTTTAATCAACTGATCGATTTCTAAATAATATTGCATACCTATGTACTAAAGTTCTCGAAAAATATTTTTTTTTTGATTTTTCAAAAAAAAAGTTTTATTTTTCGAAAGCGAATGGGCGTTTTTTTTTTGAAATTATGTTTTTAAATTTATATTCTTAAACTTAGATACAAACATTTTTATTTGCGATTAAAGGTACTATAAGGCAAGTTATGTATTCGTAAAAAAAAATTTTTTTTCTACCAATCAAACATAACATTACGATCATAATCATATCCACCAAAAAGTGGGCCCCCAATGCCGTCTGTCTGTCTGTCTGTCCTTGAATGTGCAGCCTAAACGGTTGGATAGATTTGCTTCAAGCTTGGTACATATTGGTTTTTCGGTAATATGCCCACACGTTTTTTTCATTTTTTTAAGACAACAAATAACAATTTTTCTCAAAAACAGCTCCTACGATTTTTATAAAAAAATCAGTTCATTAATGAAAGGAAAGGGTACCTTTTGATAATTTTTTTTTGGAAAAAAATTGTTAGGTATTTTTGGTAAATCTAGTACAACCATTTTTTTTGGTTTTCGATTTTCTGGGAAACGGTTAATTTGATTTTTTTTAAAATTCTTTACGCAGAAGCTCAGAGAAAGTTTAAACACTATTGTAAACCAAAATTTTTGAAAAAAAAATTTTTTTGGAAATTAATTTTTTTTTTTGAAAACTCAAAATTTCGAAAACGACCTAATAGATTTTTTCGAAACTACGTGTTTGGTAGTTTCTTGACACTATCTTGAAAAGTTAAAAAATTGTTTTCCTAAAATAAAAAACAAGGGTACCTCCTATACAAATTTAAAAAAAAAACCCCTAAGGAAAAAATGTATTTCTCAAAAACGGCTCCAAGAATTTTTTATAAAAAAAATGTGTATGTTCTTAAATTAGTACAGCTCACTTTTAATTATAAAAATATATTTTTTTGCGTACTTATTAACTGTACTTCCCATAGAACCACTTTTCATATTTTCGACTTTCTCAATATTGGATGAACTGATTAAAATAAGTTTTTTTTATACAAATGCTCCCTGAAATTGTTAATAAAATTGCTACAAAAATTTTCAAAAAAAAAAGTTTTTCGATTTTTAAAAAATACATGAAAAATTTTTTTTGAAAAATCGTTTTTCAAAAACCAGTCACAGAATTTTTTTTTTAATTTGAATTTTATATATTACTAATATCTTCAATATAGCGTTTCAAATTTTTTTTTGTAAAACTGTTTTCAAAATTTTATACATAAAAAATTAATTTATTAAAAAACCGCTTCAAAGATTTTTGAATTTTTTTTTTTTGATATATTCTTATTTATCCATGAATTCAAAGGGAATCCTTGTTTTCCCTCAAACTATAACGGCTAAGCAATATAAAAACATTTAATTATGTGTATTATCCATTTATTTCTACCTTAAATTATTATTTCTTTTTTACGAACTTTTGCGTATGTCACTGAATACTAAACACAATTTAGGCTCTCATACATTTATGTAGACATATATTACTCTCCTAACTTACATTATTAAAATCCATAACTTAGATTTAAATATACATTTGTAGGTAGGTGTCTATGTAACTGTTCCTTGAATCATCCATTCGATAATTAATTATACTAAGAATCGAGGTAATCTTATCTACATATGCTTTAAACATGCATAGGATAACTACACCTAACTAACTAAACCTCAGTGGTTACAGCTACATTAAAATTGTTAGCTACAAGAGCAAGTTCGTACGATGCAGTCGTATATTTTATTTTTATAAGAATTAAGTAAAAAAAAAAATACTTTAAAAATATATTTAGCCGTTTCTACTAAGAATCTTCTGCATACGATGTGATCGAGCTTTAGAGCAAGTCGTGCATTTTAAATTATTAAATTTCTGCAAGATCGCTTTGGTTTTGTATAAAGATGTGGTTCCACTTTGTAGCAAACCTCCTTCATAAGGTTTGTGTTCTGGAGCCACTCGCTGTTCAAGAACTACATTTTCTTTTTTTAAAGTGGGTGCTTTGCTTAGTATGCTTAATAATAATTAGTGTCGTCTGAAGTTAATAGACTCATTTTGATAACCTCATCTTACGTCACTTTTCTGCAATAGCAATCTTTTGAATCCTGCAATTTACTTATGGTCGTTCATAATACCTTTTAGCCATGGGAAACTAGTTGATTAAGAGGCTTAGCCATTCCGAATCATAGAAGTTCTATCGCAGATCATCTTCACTCGCCAGTCGCCACAGAACTTACTCATTGTCTTTTGACAGACGTCAATCATTGAACATCGAAGATGCAAGCGCTAGGGGCACTATAGAGTGCGACAAAAAAAATCCATCCAACGTGCGTCTTACTTACCTCAATCAATCGCGTGGTCGCATCACTAGATTGTCCATGGGAAATTGTGCATCGAATCGTCAAGCATCATTATGCAACCCGCACAAAACATTGCCAACTCGTATTGTGACCCAATTCTCCAAACCATATTCTTTTCTGATTCTGTGTAACCTTAAGACCACAATCAATTATAACATTTTAAGTTGGGACATTTATTTCCATTGCTTGATTTGCCACAAAACATACGATGGACATGCATTTTTGCATTCGATTATTTACGTTTATTTGTTCATTGCAGATTTCCTGTTACAGCCATTTCGTAAACCGAAAAGAATCCGGACAGCATTCTCTCCAACACAATTACTTAAATTGGAACATGCTTTCGAGGGCAATCATTATGTGGTCGGAGCCGAAAGGAAGCAATTGGCACAAGGACTTAGCCTAACAGAAACACAGGTGAGCTTTTTTTGACAATCAGTCTTAATTATATGTAGGTATGTACATTTAGACTTGTCCTGTAAGATGGGTTAATCGATATGGGACAAATGCTTTTTGTTGTTGTTTTTTTCTTGGGGGGACACACTGAAAATGCTGATGGACCCAGAAATGTCAGTTTATACTGGTGGGTATTCATTGTATATGAATATGGTTAGGATTGTTCTGTTGGAAACCACAAGGCAGCTGTGGAAATCTATATATGTTAGTATAATAAGATGCACACGTCATGACATTTTAACAATAATGAGAGATGATGCAAAAAGCCGCCAATCCCCTTAGGTCGTAGGGGTACATTTCTCTTATAATTTTATTATCAATAACCCTAGCCGGAGGTCTTTATTAAATGTTTAGCAACATTGTTGCTAAAAGGTTTCAATTGTTGCCGTCCTTTTTTTAGAAACCAAAAAAACCACTACAATTATTGGAACCCCTTAGGAAATTTCAACCTCAATCAATCACAACTTTTTTTATTTGTAGATTGATAAAAAAAATTGTGTTTTAAAAATTACAATTTTGGAAACTCGATCAAATTGTTGACAAAAAAGAAACTACAATTCTTGGGAATTTTTAATTAAAAAAGTAGACATTTTAAATATAATTTTGTTTACCCCGTTATAGCATATTCCTAGTCCAGAAGCCAAAATGTAATGTTTAGTTTTACATTGCGTCCTCGGTTAAATGAACTTTCAAATTTTTACCATGATTGAATCAGTAAGTTTTGAATGATCTATTTTTATTTGTAATATGGATACTATAGGGCAACTTTTGCATTTGGAAAAAAAATCGAACTCGAGATTCAAATCAAAGTTGACATACCGATGATAGAGAACACCAAAAAATTGGGTCCCACAATTCCGTCTCTCTGTCTGTCTGTACAACTCTCTACAGCCTAAACTGCTGAAGCGATTTTCTTCAAACTTGGTATTTAAGCGTTTTAGGTGATTGTCTAAAATAGATTTTTGTATCGTTTTTTTTTTCAGGTTCAAAACTAACGGTACCTGAAATACAATTTTTCTACCATCTCAATTATTTCGAAAACGGCTCTAACGATTTTGATGAAAAAAAGTGTGTGAACGTAGATATACGCTGCATTTTGGACAGCAAATTTCTTAAAATATTTTGTTGATTTTGAAATTTCTCATAAACGGCTCGACGGATTCCGAAAAAAAAAATATGTATGAGCTTTTGCATTAATACTGCATACCAAAATTTTCGAAAAATATATTTTTGGGTTTTTGAAAAAAAAATATTTTTTTTTTTGAAAATTCAATATTTCGATAACGGATGTATGATTTTTTTTAAATTTTGTTTTTAAATTTATATTATTAAATATTTAAATGTCGTACCAAATTAAAAAAAAAACACAAACAAAAAAATGTATTTATAAAAAAATCGAAGTAAAAAACGACTTTGAAAATATATTAAGATTCTTAGTAGAATCCTTTTGCATATGATGTGATCAAACATAAGAGCAAGTTCGTGCGATCCAGTCGTGCATTTTATTTCATTTTGTTTGTGTTTCTACATTTTTCATTGCATTGCACCTATGGTCAGTCGTCAGTTAAAATGACTTTTGGCACATTTAGATTTAAAAAATGAAATAAAGTCTTTTATTGTGAGGCATACATCCTCCTGGGCAAAGTCTTCGGTTATCCGGAAGCGCTGGAAGGCTTTTGATGTCTCCTAGTCCTAATAGTAAATGGAATGCGCTTAATTATTCTTATTTGAATTTAAGAATGATATGCGGCTTTTTGTCAAGCTAAAATTAATCACGGTTGAATGTCAAAAATTAATACAAGCTTTCTCAAATATTATCATTTCTGACCTAGACTGCTAATTTACTATGTTCGAACCGATTACCGCCTTAAATAATTCTGCGCTTAATACTGCAGCATGGCGTTTAATTGATAAGGAACATTTTTGTACGCCTTTTTTGTTGATTTGAATGCAGTTCTTAATATAATTAACCGAATACCTTAAAAAACTTCCAGCTATAGGCTTTAAACAAAATTTATCAAAGTATACGAAACAGTTCTGGAGAGTAGACATAACACCTGAAGTACATAATGGGAATGATATGTGCAAGATCTTTAAATGTTAAACAGGTGTTCCGCAAGGCTGCATTTTGAGCCCGTTAATGTTTGCTCTATTCAAAAACGATATTTAAAATCATATTCCGCGTAGAATCCAGTTACTTGTACATTTATTAGTAGTCGAAGAAAAAGAAAATTCCCTCAATTGGATCACTATATGAATCCTTCTAAAGTATACTATATAATGCCGATTGCTGACTTAAACCAGTCCATATGTAGTCAGCTGGTCACTGTGCTACTTGAGATCCTTAAGCGGTTTTTTAATGATCAAATCTGAGAGTTACTAAAAGCTGACCAATCGAATCCTTGCCAATACCTATACTTTCCTCACCTTAGATGGCACTTACATTCGAGAGTGAACTACGGCCTCAACCAAGAAGGCCCTACATCCAGCTCGGTCCCTAGCCAGCTGCCTCCACTACACTTACGCACTCCAAGTTGGTATCAAGGGTAGAATGGCAGACTGGTCGGCCTGGTGCGTCGCTCCATGCGTTCCAGCCACCTCTGCCGCTGTTTTTTTCTTTTGAGCTTTTTGACCACATCGACGTCGCTATATAAGTCCCGTAATGCTCGCTGTTATATCATCGGATCCATACTCCTTCCACACAGACTGAACCGAATATCACCCCTAGAATCAATTAGATTCAAATAGATTACCATCCGTTTTCTGGAAAGTTCAATGGGGTAGAACCATACAGCTAGACCGAGAGAAGGCCTTATAACTCAAATACCTTCTTAGTCCAAAGAAACAGCAATTGGCAAGAGTGATTCTTCATCTAATCTCTGCACTGATGTGATTTTGCGAAGTTATTGTGTCGCCCAGCTAGACAAAGTCCTTAACGACTTCGAAGTTGTATCTATCCATCGCGTTGTAAAGCATATACTTCGTCTTGTCCTCGTTAACAGCTAAACCCATTTTTGTCGCGTCGGTAACAGCTCCATCGTTCTCCCAATGATATCAAAATCATCTGCATAAGCAAGTATTTGAACGGACTTTTGAAGACTGTACCTCTGTTCTTGACTTGCGAGTTGCGTACAATTGCTTCAAGAACGATGTTAAAGTGGTTGCATAATAACGCGTTTCCTTTCCTTAAATCTTTCTCGAATTTTTCAATCAAGAAAAAACAATCTGTGAAATAATTTAATAACAACGTCACTTTTATTTCGAGTATCGAACTTTTCATAGAAATTAATTTTTGTTTGACGTTTATTTCAAAGCAATAATTTTTTAAAATGTTTTTGACATCGAAAATAGCTATTTATTTTATTCTTCAGATAAATACTTATTCCGTTCTAAAATGAGCAGATAACTTAATTCCTAGATTATAAGTTGTATCTGACCGTTGAAAAACTGATTTTTGCTCTATCTGGAGAATATGTACTAACTGAATGCTTAATTGACTATTGAAAAATTGGCCCTGAAGCATTTATTTGAAAAGTAATCCAAGCTTGCGAAGTTGAACGGCCACTTAAAAAGCCATGTTGAATATTAGAAACATTCTTGTTATAATTATACCATACAATTTTGTTTTCTCTATTTTATCCAGAATCTTTGGTAGAATTGCAAGCTTTTATCTCCGGTCTTAGAAATTGGATTTAAGTAAGATATTTTGCATTCATCTAAAAACTGCCCACTGGAAAGCGACTGACTAAAAAGTGTTTGAATAGGAACACACAAAGAACGACAACAGTGCTTTAAAACGATTGGAGTTATACCATGAAAATCTGGATATATTGAAGAGTCTAATTCACGCATAGCTCAAATAAGATTTTCTCTATCACAAACAAAATTATAGCAGTCTGTTATTGGAGAAAGGGATTTTGAGTCATAATTTTTCCCCACAGTAAGATCAGGCCTATTATAAATGTATTAAAAGCTTTCGGCAAACCAGTCAACAATAGTTTGCGGATCACTTGAAGATTGGTCGTTATAGATCATTGTTGACGGAAAACCAATAGACTTTCGTTTCAAATTTCGAAATTTCCAAAAACATTTCTGGTTTTGTTTTAGGTTGATTTCTGTTATATTAAATTAACTTAGTTACTAAAACAAAATATAGCAAGAAATAAATATTCTTTCCGAAGACGAGAATATAAGAGGAAATCATATTGACTTCTACTACTAGTAAAGGTCTTAAAAGCCTTGCTTTTTGCATTTTATAATTTTCTAAGCCTTCCATTCCACCATGGAGGATGGGAACTAATTTTATATAAAGAACGCGGAACACAGTTGACCAATTCCCTTACAAAAATGCTAACCAAATGATCGAAATTAAACTTTAAGCTATTATGACTTGCCAATCAAAATTCAGAAACTTATCATTCAAATTGTTCAAATTAGACGAGTTAAATAAATATTTAAATTTACTTAAAGTTTGAAAAGAATTATAATTTTTAAAGCTTACATTTCTTATCAAAACAGAAATATAGCAATCTTTATCTTGAAGATTATATAAAGACGAACAATTATTACTTATGTCAGTGTAATCTCAGAAAGTATTCGACCGATTTACTTGAAACAAATTTTATGATTTTCCTTATTCTGTTAAGCATGTCTTAGGATATTTCTTATTTGTTAAATATATGTGTTGAATTAGATTATTAACTTTAAAAACAAAAGTCGTACACTTTTTTGTCGAAGCTGGTCAACATATTCACTTACGCTTTTAAATCTGCTTAATATTTTACAAAACTGAGATTTTTTTGTAAGAAGTCAATAGTTTTATGCAAATTTTAAGACCTAAATCAGTTCCTAACTACACTTATAGGCTGAGAAATAAATGTATTTACAAATTCGATTCAATCGCTATGACTGGGTAACTGCTTTGTTCCATTTCATTATCGTTCCGTATTTGTTTACATTTTTTTTTTAATTTCTGTATACTTAATTGTTCGCTCATCGATTACCGTAGGAAGAGAAAGTATTTATACACATATTCAAAATTAAACATATATGTTTTAAATTTGAATATGTGTGTAGTAAAGGACATCATTATTTGCGTTTATTCTTTCATTTTTCTCTCTGCGTCTTGAGTAATAAAGCACATATAGAAGCCGTAAATAGAGTTTTAAAAGATTTAAGGTCTTCTTCATCGAAGGTGATGGGTGGAGTAACAGATTTTCGTCAAACGATGCCAATTATTGCCACTCGGGCTGATATCATAAAAGCTTGCCCTAAATCGTCTTTTATTTGGAACAGTGTCCAAAAATTGATTTTTTTGATTGACATTTCGACTGTCAGTTGTGAAAGTGTAACAATATTTAAGCTCCTACAAAGTTTTTAGTTTTTGCATAGTTTTTGAATTTAAATTTAAAACAAGTTTCTTGTTATTGATCTCTCGACATTCCTAAATACCTTTTTAACAAATATATACAATAAAAACTCAAGGTAAAAGGTATTTTAAGTATTAAAATAATTGCAAAATCAAATATTGCACAACGGGATTCCTTTATGAGCGGCAATAAGAGAAACATAGGGGATACTTCACCTGAACTTAACAATACTAGGAAGAAATTCGGCTCTAATCCCACTTCAATTAAAATGGCTGTCGGGAATATGTCTATTGCTGATCTAAAAGATCTTCTCAACGAAACAATTTCGGAACAAATTAAAGATGTAGCCACTAAAACTGATGTTGCGTCACTCTCTCTGGAGTTGGATGCATTGAGAACAGCGAATTCACAGTTGTGCCAAAAATTGACCTTGATGACGGCGAGATGCGAGCTCTAGGAGTCTCAAATTTAAAAAATCTCCCGCAAAACAACCGAAAACAATATGGTGGTACACCTTCCTTTAGACGGAGAAACCGACGCAGTTGAGTTAGCTAAACAAACTTGCAGAAGGCTTCTCAAGTTAAAAGAAGGTGATGATTTTCACTTAAAAAAAACAAGAGTTATTCAAAACACAAACACAAAGAAGGGAATTGTTTTCTTAGAACTGCATTCGTCAGACATCGTAGACCAAATATTGTCCGTTGCTAATCAACTCAAAGAAAGCGGCATTAGTATACATCGCGAACAGACGTTAATGCATCGGCAAAATAGACAGACACTTTTCGAATTAAAAACTAAACTTCTTCAAGTAAACTCCGAAGCAAAAATTATAATCAAAGGTGACAAAATGCAAATTAACAACCACACTTTTGTCTACAAATTTGCGCGTGGTTTAATTGTCAAATCTTCGGCTGAGATGACATTTGTAAACAACATGTTTGGTGAATGTTTTCATGATTATTTTGACTGCAGCGAGGGAGCGAAGTTAGCCTCGGTTGACAATCAACTTATGCCAACTGGCTCTCAATCGACGATAGTGCCATCTAGGAATGAAAAGATGCACCCTATATTCGCAAGAAAAAAATAGGAAATTTCCGCCGTCTGCCAAGATATAGTAACTAATACTTCTAATTTATCGATTTTTGCATATAATATTACAGGTCTCAAAAGCAAACTTTTGCAACCTGATTTTTTAAAATTTATTATAGATTTTGATATTGTACTATTAGAAACTTTCTAAGAAGAAAAAAATGAAAATGAATTTTATACATATTTCAAAGATTATAAACTAACATTTGTTCCAGCAGTTAGATCTAATGTACAGGGGAGAGCGAGTGGAGGAATATTATGTGGCATAAAAACTAAATTTAATCATTTCGTTCAATGCAAATTTATTGAAAATAGGCTTGTTGTTGAAATTTTGACAAACAAATGTAAATTCTTTATTGTACCGGTTTACCTAAATTGCAATAATTGGATGAACGATTTCGACAATTTGCGTAATTTTACTAACAATACTTCCTTGGAAAATATAATGGTTATCGGTGATCTCAACGCCCGCATTGGCGATTATCAGAATTCTCCTGCTTATAATTTGCAAGATATAACGCTCTATAATATGATTCGAAACTCGAAAGACGAAACGCTCAATAGTAATGGAAGGCTTTTGTTGGAATTGTTGGAGGACTTTGGCTTGTTTCTGTTGAATGGGGTAGCAACTGGTGACAAATGTGGTGAACTTACTTTTATAAGCGGCCAAGGCCATTCGGTTATTGATTACTGCGCGATTTCTGGCGAGTGGTTTAATGCAGTTCAGGATTTCCAGATGCTCGTGGCCAGCTTCTCGGGTCATTTGCCACTACAGGTTAAAGTCCGTTTTTTCGAGAACGTTCAGCATACCGGTACAGATTATCCTCGAAAACTTAGATGGTTTGAGAATAAAGCCCACCGATACAAAAGTCTCTTGAATCACCATTGCAATCTTCTTCCACTGCAATCATTAAGCGATGTTGATTTAATTGAGGAAAGCATTACAAGTGTAATATATGCTTCGGCTACTCCAACAAGTAGTAATTATTTCTTCACAGCTAAGAATAAATGGTTTGATAAAGACTGTGTCATCCTTCGGAATCTTTCTTTCAAATATTTAAAACTATTTCGATCAACAAACTCCGTTGCCTTCAAAATTATGTACTTACGTGCCAATAAGGATTTCAAGCAAATGTGTTACGAGAAAAAAGTCTTTTCCTCAAACGTTTTGCTATGAAGTTACAACTATCTAAAAACTCTTAAGAATTCTGGAGTAATGTTCGTGAGTTAGGAGGGCGGTGCAGAAGTATGAAGATTACTCTCGAAGCTGATACTTTAGCAGCGCATTTTAAAATTCTATTATCAGCGGAGGAGAATCTTCAAACTTTTAGCTATGCGTTACAGAACGAAGTTGTATCCGAACTAGACCACCCGATCTCTCTTAGGGAACTAGAATCATCGTTACTGGTCATGAAAAACAATAAAGCTCCGGGTAGTGATGGCATCCCAATCGAATTTTTTAAAAATGCAACGGAACAACTCAAACTTTACATAGTGGAATATTTCAATTTGTTATTCGATAATGCGTGTATTCCTACTTCTTTTAATAAAGCACTTATATTTGCTTTATTTAAAAAGGGAGATTCAAGTCGAGTTGAAAATTATAGAGGAATCTCTATTCTTAATTCCCTTAGAAAGATTTATGCTACAATTCTTTATGCAAGATTTTCTCTGTGGATAGAAAGCAACGATCGTCTTAGCATATACCAGGCAGGGTTTCGTTCAGGATTTTCAACCTTAGATCATATTTTTGCACTGACAAGCATTGCCAAAAAATATATTGAAATGAAGAGGAAGTTATATGTTTGCTTCGTAGACTTCAAAGCAGCATTTGATACAGTCAACAGGCAAGCATTGATTTATAAATTGGCCTCCCTCGGAGTATCAAGAAAGTTCCTACTGGTCTATGCTAAATTTCTCTCGGCATCAAGCGCAGCAGTGTGGGATGGATCCAAATTGTCAGAATGGTTCGACACGTCGGCAGGTGTCCCCCAAGGTTGCATTTTAAGCCCTATTCTCTTCGCCCTATTTATTGATTCAGTAACTGAGATTCTCCCTGGTGGTGTAAGCTTCGCAGGCAATCACGTAAAAGTTCTCCTTTACGCTGATGACTTGGTACTGTTAGCGGACAATCCTTTTACGTTACAACTCCAAATAAACAAACTACAGGCACTAAACATGTTGTGGCCGAAATTTTTCGCAAACTGTCTTCTAAATATCAAGTATTTAAGGCTACGGTAAACACTTGTTTGTGTTATGGTGTGCAGGCGTTTGGGACAATCCCCTTTGAGGAGTTTGAAGATGTTCAGAGATATTTCTTTAAACGTTTGTTTAAATTACCGAATGCACCTCCAACCTATGCAATTCACGTGGAGTCTGGTTTGCCACCCATATATTTGCAAAATCTAAAAGCCCATGCAGACTATTTAATAAGGTTGATGAACCGAAGCAGAAACAGTTTTCATAGAGCCATCTAAGTTAGTTTGCTGCAAACCAATGCAATCCCTTTCAGTAATTGGAACCAACTGGCGCTATCTCACGATATCAGTATATCCTTGTCTGAAGGTAATGTTAGCGAATGGCACGATATATTTGCAACAATTATAGCTAAGGTTGATGACAAAATATATGACCAACACTTAACAAGAGCATCCTCTTCGGCTTCCAGACTAATCTACCGCAATCTAGATCATCGATTACTAACCCTAGGAAATTATTTCAATGTTAAATATCCATCTAAAGTTATAAGCACCATTTTCAGAGCCCCAGTCGAATTATTGAATTTAAATTTCATTCCACATAGAACCGATCTTCAGCAAACTTGTAATTTATGTAACAGGAGAGAAGACGAAAGTGTGTACCACTTCATTGGGTGTGTCCCATTTTACAAGAAATCCGACGTTTATACTTCCAAGAAAGTTTTCTGACTGTAAATAATCTCTACGAAATATTAAATGGTTCTCGGGGCTGGCTCGCTCTATATAAATATTGCAGCCATGCTATGACTTATCGTAATAGTTTTTGAAAAGTCAAGAGAGATACAGCAAGTCTATATTCATTGTGAATTCGACTGTTTATAACCATTTAATTTTGTTATTATGTTTATGTTTTAAATCATCAAAATTAGAAGTTTTCTTTTTTTTATGTTGCAAATCATCAAAATTGTCGACGGCCTCCAGGTTTCTCACTTTCCTTTCAACTAAGTTTGAATATTTATGTAAATGTATTTAAGTTCTCATTGAGTATTCCATTATGTTAATTTTTCATAAAAATTATGTTAACAAGAATTTAAATCCGTTACTCTTTTTATGTTTTAAATCATTAAAATTAGCAGTTTTTTATGTTGCAAATCATCAAAATTGTTCAAATACCAAAATGTCTCTCTTTTTTTCAACTTTTTTTGTATATTCATTTAAACGATCGTATGTACATTATGTAAATAACTATTAATTGTTTATTAATTTAAATTTACCGAAACATTATCGTAAACAAGATTTATAGTTACATTTTCTATTTATATAATATTATTTTCTTTTCATCTTACTGAAATGTCATTTCCGGCAGACGGCAAAATTGTCAGGTCCGTATTCTTACTCTAAAAAAAAAATTGTAATTTTATCTGAGGAAATAAAGAAAAAATCTATCTATCTATCTATCAGTGTCCAAAAACTTCAACTTCAAACTTCAAATATGAGAGTAGAGCTTACTAAAAACACTGAAACACTGAAACACTGACAGTGCTGAGTTCGCATCTCTTCTGCTAAAAATTGGTGATGAAAAGTATACTATCTCAGGCTCAGATAATAAATATAATTCAATTAAACGAACGTTTCGGAAAAATCTTCCACAACACAACAACTTATTCAATGCGTCTATGGAGACTTGAACTCTTTGCAATCGATACCGTTTTCTTGGTCTTGTGAAAGAGCTATTGTGTCACCAAAAAAATAGTTCAGTAGATGAAATAAATAACCATGTGCACCTAAGTTTAAAAACAGAGTCATATCAATATAAAGCAATTGACAGTGCTGTCGATGACAATGACATAGTAAAATAACGTCAAGAATTTCTCAATTCTCTCAGTGCTGCAGGCCTTCCAATTTAAAAGTCGACAAACCGATTATGTTAATAAAATAATAAATCTAAGTCCCCCAAACCTATGCAATGGCACACGCCTCCAAGTCAAAAAGCGTTGCAAAAATGTAATACAAGTTCAAATTCTTACCTGCAGTAGAAACTCATGCACTTATTACCAGGATACAAATAATGCCAACAGATCTTCCCTTTCGATTAAGACGTCTACAGTTTCCAGTAAAACCATGGTTTTGCATGACAATCAACAAAGCTTAGGGTCAATCATTTCAATTCATTGGGATAGATCTCAGAGAAAATGTTTTTCCAATGGTCAACTATATGTTGCACTTTCAAGAGTATGCTCAAAAAATAAACAATTTTACTTCTTCATGAAAATGCTAAAACGGCTAACACTGTATACCCAGGAGCTTTGAAATAAAACAAATTTAATATGTGCAAATATATGTTTTTTTTTTAAAGAATTTATGGGACAACACCAACTCTTTTATTAGGCTACGGTAAGATTAACCATATTATTAACTTTTTACTAAAAATATGATACCAATCACAGAAAATGCCTTGGTTGATATAACATTTATAGTAAAGCTAATAATTCAACGCGAGCACGGGTCTGCTAGTCATTTATAAACACCAAATCAAGCATCTTACGCAATGACAAATATTATAGTAAAAAAAAGTATGAGCAACTGTTTTTTTTATTATTGGGAGAAAAGGAAATGGTTTCAATGTCGTTAAAATATCAAAACTTTGTGACTTCAATTCTTGAGTCCTCACAAAAATTCGCCAACCTTAGATTTTCGAAATGAATTCATCTTATGCCACTAATACGTATTTAACGTTAAAACTAAGCTTATGATGCTCAGAATTTCTTTTGTGTTACTTAGACAAAATATAGGTCTACTACATTTATAAGTTAAGATGTACTTCTATACTTTCCGTCGGCAAACCTTAACTTTCACATTACATGCCAAGAAAAATCCCTTTCATCCCCCAAAAAGAATTGATTGCATGTCTAACAGTAGTTAACATTAAACCATTTATCACCCTCTTTTAGCTCAATTATTTGACCTCCATCCAAAAAGACATTATAGTTCTCTTCTAGTATGTGATACCTACCCTCTTTAAAATGGCAACAATATTCCAAACCATAACCATGAGGGCACTCGCAAGCAGTGCCGCATAACAAAATCTGAAGGCATGGGCAGCGAACATAACCACCCTGTAAATATACTCGTTAAGTTTATTTATTGGTCTTTTATTTGCTGGAAAATTTCAACAATTTTCCACCCTTCGTATAAACTTATAAGAAAGGGCGTTAAGCATTCACTTCAAGCAGGGTTGAAATTCCTCAAAGTCAGTCGGTGGAAATTCTTTGTGGGCGGGCTAACTGAATGATTGTGTGAAAGTAGGCACTTAAGCATGTTACAAGCACAATACACCCCATCCTTTTCTCTATCCTCACTTGAGTAGCACTTAATTAAAGCCTTTCATTTGAATTTTTTTTTTATTGTTTTTCGTTTCAGGTGAAAGTGTGGTTTCAAAACCGCCGCACCAAACATAAGCGAATGCAGCAAGAAGGTGAAGGTAAAGGCGACAACGATGGCGACCAAAAGGGCGCACTCAACGAAAACACTCAGAGCAGTTTCGAAGAAGAAGATGCCGAAGAGGCTGATGAGGATGAAGATGAAGTCATCGATATGGATGATTGCTCGAGCGATGTTGAGACAGATGAGAAAGACTTCCATCAGCAGCACCAACAATTTGCGCAACATTTTCAACAACATCAGCAACAGCAACAATTTCTGCAGCATTCGTATTTGCTGCACCAGCATCAGCAGCAGCAACAGCAACAACAACAACTTCAGCAGCAGCAGCAGCAAATGCAGTTGCAGGGTCAGCAATAAAGGAGTGTGAATTGGGAAGGGGCCAAGGTTTCACGCACTTGTCGTTCGGTTTAGTTGTAAATGTTTGTGTTCCTTTTGTTTATAAACAGCAAAAAAAAAGTAAATTTAAGAAAAATAACTGTATGTATGTGTTTTAGTTAGTTTTGATCAATTAAATGCCAAAATATTTCGAATGAGTTTCATAAAGGAAAATCCAGTTCTGGTTATTATATTTTTCTTTAAAAAATTTATATACCCGAACCTTCAATCTATCCGAACTGTAGGTAGGTAAATAAAATGGTGGTCAGAGCGAACTCTCATCTGGACCCAAGTAGCGCTGGGAAGCGCGGTCTTGATACCAAAAACTCGTACCGACCTGAATAAAAGATTTTTTTTTAGCGGAAAAAGAAAGGGTATATCTCAAGCGCAGCGGCGCTAAAGGCATTTCGACCCGTTGAGGAAATAGAGTTAGTTTTTAACTTTTTGTATCAGACAGTTCTTTAAGATCAGAAAAGAAAGCCCTTCCGAGGGATTCCAAAGCGGGACACTTGCAATGGAAGTGAAGCAGTGTTTCCTTTTCCAACTATGGTTTTTACAGCTGAGGCAGTAGGTGTTATGGGGAATACCCAGTTTTGCTGCATGCTTCCCCAAGGGCCAGTGCCCCATACAGGTAGCGACTATACTTGCTATGTCCCACCTTGGTCTACAAATGAGATGGTTTGTGCGGGATCAAAGGGCATGGTAGTGCCCAGCCAAGTTCTGGCACTACACCCTATTTAAATGAACAAACTCAGGCGATTTTCGACCCCCCTTTAACTTCACTGACAATAAAGTCAGGAACTAAAAACGCTCAGCATTTGCTAAGCTCACCAGTCTTAGGCAACTCGCCAAATTTCAATTCGTTAGCTTTAGTGGTGCCCGAGATATAAGACTGCAAAAATCGCAAAAATCGTAACTGACTGACTCACTCACTCACTCACTCACTGACAGATCATCAAAATTATGGAGCATTTCCCGACATCGTACAATCTTGTAATTTCGCACAACCGTAGGCCTTGTGGTATATACAAAGGAAAAAATTGAAAATTTAAGATTTTCCACTCAGGGGGCGTGGTACCTGCCCATATTCATAGAATTGATAACATTATTTGGTGCACTTCTGAATGTCGTAGATTGATGAAATTTTGTGCAGCGATAGGGCTTTAAGTGCAGGCAAAGACTCTATTTTAAAATTTAAGATTTTTCATTCAGGGGGCGTCGTATTCACCCATTTTCATAGAATTGATATACATTATTTGGAGCGCTTCTGATTGTCGTGGAATAATAAAATTTGGTACGGAGGTAGAGCTCAAAGTGCAGGCACGCACTTCTTATCAATTATTACCATTTCAATAGATCACTTCACAAACGGCATACATTAAAAACTTACGTTACCTTATTCATTGGGCGCTTATTCCACCCACCTTTTCTGATAAAAAGAATCTTTGAAAAAGTAGTGAAATCACATTCAAAATTGAGTAATTGGGTAATAAAAGAAAACTTGCCAAGTAAACGAACACAATTAAAGCCAGTAATCATTAAATAACAGATTTCTCTGATAATTTACGGTTCTTCCATATTACTCTACTTAAAATATTTGATATTTAACATTAATAAACTTAGAACTTGGGGTACTCTTAGATCTCACTACTTTTCACCGCTGACTTGTTACGTAAAAGTTTTTGTATATAGAATTACTTGGCTACTTTTTTAACATTTATGTTTTTGGTGTGATTTATTTTACGAAGGTCATGTCATTCATTGCCCACGATACCACTGTGTTCTGGAACCCAGATTAAAGTGATTCGGTGGTTAATGTTCAGGTTTTGTAGCTCATTTCGACATAGTTGTACAACTTTTGATGATATTTTTGTTGAATTTACGGCTTTGATAGCCGCTTGGCTATCTGTGAATATTGGCGAATTTAGATTTTGAGTTGGGCCTAATTTTGTCGGGAAGTCGGAAAGATCTAGAGACTTTCAGTGACTCTGAGAAGACTCCTGCTCCTACACCGCACTCCATTTTAGATCCGTCGGTAAGAATTCTTACATCGAAAAGATCCGACATTACCCGGATAGTACGTTCACGTGTACATAGTTAAATAAGACAGTTGAGATCAAACCCTTTATTCGGATACTCGGATGGAAATTCACATCCAAATCGAGTTTTTGTTAATTCTATTTAATTTTGTTTTATTTCGCGTGGCGCCCTTAATTGTCTCAACTAACTATCCGGATATAATTCAGATATATCCTATGTTGAATCTAGATCTGTTTTAAATATCCGTAAAATCAAAATATTTCTGATAAAAAAGTAAGTATGTTTATAACTCAAATATGAAAATTTATTTAGACATAGTTGCCTACATTAAAAATGGCCATGAAAAAAATGGGGTATGGATTTAATTTTTTTTAGATTTTCGCGCACTCATCGTTATGAGCTTATGACTACCCTTAAAATGTTAAAACTTAAAACACAGTGCGAGCAAATGGGATAATCGTATTGGCCCAAAATTTTAAACAGGCTAATGTTAAGCGGTTAGCATGATACTACTTAACAGTTTGCTAATACTAAGGAACTTTACTAATATTTTCCTAATTTTTAACACTTTCTTACTAGCACCATACTAAATTTATTTTCTTAATAAACTACAACTGAGCACGCCTAAAATAGTGCAAAAAAGTAAGCCAACATAACTTTTTTTACGTTTGTAAATGTCAAAGTGGGATATGGATTTAGTATGATACTAAAAAAATAAAGTAGCCATTTTATGATTTCAACTTTAGTAAAATGTTAAGAAAATAGTACGATACTAAACTGGTTTAAAATTAGCCAAATCCCCTTTTTAGCCTAGTATCATACTAAAAATAATTTAACATATTACTAAATCGACTAAAATTTTGTGCTATTGGTTTTAAATGTTTGAATATCGCAATGGGAGGGAAAAATTTGGTCGCATAAGGTAAAGTATTCCAAATTCATGTGATAGGTACGGCTAAAAAACGAATCTCTCTTGACAGTACGTCCAAAGTGGGCTTAAATAGGGTAAACTGATGATCATTCCTAAAAGCGCGATTATTACGTTTAAATACTTTAAGGGAGAAATGCAACTGGTTGTTTCAATAGAACATTGCCTATAATAATAACGATACAAAAATTAAAGTTTTGAAACATTGGGAATAAAGGCCTTATATCTTACAGCCAGATCAGACGGCGCGGAGAATTTCTTGCATCTTCGAATAAAATCCAAATACCTTGAAATGTTTTTTTGCAATATCGAATATGTGGTGATACCACAAAGCATGGCCAGTGGTGCACTTACCAAGGACTGAAAGTTGTGTCGGTTTTCTTGATGCAATCGCCGCTTATGGACAACGGCATTTTGTGAGGGTCCCGCTTAAACGACAAGAGATAGTATTAAGTTTTTAAACCATTAAATTCAACATTGTTTTTTATTGGACAATTCCGTCGAGATCAGAATTTAATGAGGTTACAATAAGCTGCCGTTGCAGATCCACATCCCATGAAAAAGGCGGTGAATATGAAAGTAAATGCGCTGGGGAACACCAGCATTTTTTTTGTGAGCTTTCGACTTTTATTGAACGTTTCGAAGAAGAGATTCATCAGCGATACCAAATGCGCGCATTTTCAATAAGAGAGCTTGATGCCAAATTCTATCAAATGCTTTTGAAATATGAAGCGCAATAATCAGTGGACTCTATTCTACACCCTCGGCTGTCCTAAACATACTATTTAACCTAACACCCCTCGACATTTTCAGCAAATAAGTGTCCGCGAGTATGTACCTACAGCTATTCTTCTCAAAACCATCTCTCAATGGATTAGCAATTCGATAGGCCATTCTAATATTCTGCAAAAATTCGGACCAAAACTAGACCGATCCCACTACACCACACACCAGCTAATCTTCGACCTAGAACTTCCAAGTTACCATCCCACCAAGATCAGATTGGGAGGATGAGAGGTTCTTAAAATATTAGTCAGCCCACTTTTTATACGGACGGTCCAAAAACCGAAGAGGGAGTTGGTGGCGGCGCGGCGGTGCGTACCTACTCAGGCAGACTAAATCTTAGTCTCTCTTTCCGTCTCTGGCGATTAAAGAGGTGTTATCCTGGCTAAAGGAAAACGTGATATCCACATCGGATATCCGTATATTCTCTGACATTCAAGGAGCCCTCAAATCACTTGGCGCTGTATCCACAAACTCGATAACTGCCCGACACTGTCAATCATCTCTCAGGAAGATGGCAGAACAGTTTATTATTCACCTTATTTGGGTGCCGGGACATATATATTTTGGGAAATTGCAAAGCCGAATAACTCGCCAGAAATGGAACCCAAATACCTATTCTACCTAAAATGGAAGAAATCGGTGTGCCTATCGCTGTTTGCAAACTTATGTTACCATAAAACAAACAAACTTTAGACGGTCAACATCTTGGCTCCGTAATAGGTGTCGATACTACTGGACACTGCTTAAAAGGCAGGCACTCTAAAAGTCTTCACGTATTCTCGTATGACTTTTGCAGAAGTTGTATGGATTTGGAGGAAGAGGAGACTATAACCCATCTTCTTTAATTATGTCCTGCTTTCTCCCAGGGACGTAGATTACACCTGGGAAAATACTTCTTCGACCAACCTATTGAATTAAGACACAGAGGTTTACCAGCTACACCGCTTCATTAGAAGTCACAATTGGTTTATTTCAAGAGCAATAAAAAAAGAAGTGGACCTGTCTAAGTGTGTCAGTTTTTTTCATGACGACCTAACCTAACCATGATCTTGAAGAAGGAACGTATGTTCAATTGGTGTCGTCAAAAATATAGCCGTGCGTAAGAAGTAGGCTGGGTTCACAATTATAAAACGTCCGAAGTACAACCAAAATTGCATTCATAAATTAATGCATGGCAACACCTGTGTTCATAGAAGTAAAACGGCAGTCAATTTGCGGTTAAGTTGGGATTTGTTTTTATTATGTCGCTGAATTTGCACGAAAATGGCACATGAGCAAATGTGAGTATTTTTACTTGCGATATAGATACTATAGGGCAAGTTTTGCCTTTGGAAAAAAAATCGAACTCGAGATTTTAATCAAAGTTAACATTACAATGATAGAGAACACTAAAAAAGTGGATCAGGCAACCTGTCTATAGAACGATCTACAGCCTAAACAGCTAAACCAATTTGGTTCAAACTGGGTACATAGGCGTTTTAGGTGATTGTCCAAAATAGATTTTTGAATCGTTGTTTTAGCCCCAGAAATAACGGTACTTACCATACAAATTTTTTTACCATCTTAATTATCTCGAAAACGGCTCAAACGATTTTGATAAGAATTGTTGTGTGTACTACCTAGAGTATGGTGTATATTTCGGCTGAAAAAAATTTAATATATTTTGCTATTAACTGTACCTGCCATACAACCATTTCATTGATTTTCGACTTTCTCATAAACGGCTCAACGGATATCGATCAAAATTTTACACGGGATCTCCTGCGAATTCTCAATAATACTGCATTTCAAAATTTTCGAAAAATAGTGTTTTTGGATTTTGGAAAAAAAATTATTTTTTTTTTTTGAAAATTCAATATTTCGAAAACGGGCGGACGATTTTTTCTATAAATTTATTCGGTAGGTAGGTAGGCTCCAAATTATTTTATTTCATACAAATTACAAAAGTTTAGTGCATCATTCATTTTTTAAACATGGCTTACGCCGTCTGTCAGTTGAAAATTATTAATACTTAATTAATTAATTTTGTTTAATATACAAAATTGAAACATAAAATTAAAAAAATTCTTCTAATATCCGTTTTCTGTAGTTAAGTGCTAGCTTGGTGTAGTTGTAAAGGGATTCCCGGTCTAAAACTCCGTTTAAAACACCTATGACTTCCTCTTCACTATACATTTATTATATTATTAAATATTTAAAATGTTAAAACTAATTTTCTTTAGAAAAAATTTCAGAACTTTTATATATAAAAAATTAAGTGAAAAACGACTTCATAAAAATACTTTTAGCCGTTTCCATTAAGAATCTTTAGCATATAATGTGATCGAACATGGGAGCAATTACATGCGATCCAGTCGTGCATTTTATTTAATTAAATTTACTAAGGAAAGATTTATTTTTTGAAATATGCTAGCCATATTAACATCGTACATATTCAAAAACATTTTCCTTCTTCTTAAGTTCCTTAATTTTCATATTTCTGCCAGTTTTTATTTTCAAAAACGGTTTCTTCCCATTAAATGTACATTGTACTAAATAAATTAAAGATTTTATTTAATTAACTAAAACACAAAATATTTATTTAGTGCTCAGATGTACATTTCGAAAGCTATGCTTCCATCGTCAGTAAGCTCTATTTAAATGGTAATCACAATTTGTGTTTTAGTTAATAAAATAAAATCTTTAATTTATTAAAATAAAAAACACGTGAAAATCTCCACTATAAAATTAGTACGTTGTATGTACAGTGAAATCTCCCTTTGCGGACACCTCCCTTAGGCGGACACCTCTCTTAAGCGGACACATTTTTTTGTACGGAAATTGCTCCATAAAAGTTTCATTGTTTTCAGTTTCTCTTGGACGGACACTCCCATGAACACGGACATGAATTTCACATATGAATGAGAAAATATTTTCTCTTAGACGGACACCAGAGCAAGATTGTATATGCCATCACTCTGATAATTTTGACAGCGGTATTTTTTTCTTAAGCTGAAATCTTCTACAGCGAGCCTTAAATTATTTTCTCTAAAGTAATTTTGTTTGGACGTAAAAAAGGTTTATTTTTGGAGTTTTAGATTTTTGTTTATTTACGCTCAGGTAGTTTCAAGTTTAAATTTGGAGGACAATGAACAAGATCCAGAAGATGATTCGCCTATATAGCAAATTTAAGGGAAATTTCCAAGCTCCTTCATTCATCCAATCTGCATTGGATGGATAACCTGAAAGATTTGTGTTGATGGATGAAAATGTAAATGTGGATGAAAATATTGCAGTCCCTGTTAAAATCAAAGAGTCTGGCAGTGAATCTGAGGAAGAGGATCAGGATCTGGTGCTGCGAAGAAGCAAACACTTCAATTGAAAATGAAATGAAAAAAATGACGGTAATACCTACCAACTTTTGGTTGACCTATAGGCCAGATTTCAAAATAAATCGGTCTTTTCTAAAACTAAACAAGCACATATTGAAATATTTTGTTTTTTGAAAAATACATAAATACGAATCTTCTTATATTATTGCAAAGTTTTTAGAGGCTGATTTTTATATGTATTCACATATGTGTTAAATCTAATAATTTTATTCCACTTCATATTTATTTGATTTCCCTTAAACGGACGAATCCCTTAGGCGGACAAAAATGTCTGCACCATGGCTGTCCGCCCAAGGGAGATTTCACTGTACATACATATGTATGTACTACACATCAAATCAAAAGCTTCTAAAGCTACAACTAGACGGTCAACGTAATCGGTCATTGCGTAAAAATTACTTCAAAATATGTCCTCATTGTGTCACGTCGTGTGATAGTCAACGAAGAATATTGTCAATGCGTTGACGAGAACGTTGACACCTACGTTGGCTCCAATTTGTGGGTCAGCGCATTGACCTATTTCGATGAGCGTGTAATGACTGTGTCAACGTAATTAGGACGTGTTGGCAGAGTGTTTAAAATTATTCGTCATCGCATTGGCTGTATCCCAACATTGACGCGGCACAATTTTATACCTGGTCAACGTAGCTTTGAGATTTGAGATTGACACAATCGGTTTTGTTTATAAAATAAAAACAAATAATATACACATACTCGTATTTACTAGCTGTTTTTTTTTTTTGTTGTTATTGTAATTTCATATTACTGCATCTTAAATTAATTTGGTTTATTTTGAAGATATATTGTGTGATTTATAAAAAAAAACTAGCGAAAGGTACTGTAAGGAGCAAAAATTCTCTCCAGTGGCCAAGAATCGCTGTGTGAAACCAATCGTACCGCGGCGGATATGCTGCATATGTGTGTTTTTTTTTGAGACTTTACTAGGGCCAATAAAAAATCGAACTGTTTGGCTGACATGCGCAGGAAGTTCCGCTACAAGTTTGGCTCCTGGTTTCGCAATTCGCGGCGTAATTTCATACCGCATCCTTCTTTTTCAGGCAGCATCAACCGACTCTTTGTCCAAACGGAATGACGATCCGATTTCCTCATCTGTTGCCCTCATTTATATAAGCGGCTTAAACAGTCTTTTCCAAATCCTAGTTTCTTTTTGTCATTTGTATTTTTTTTTTAATATTCAAAATTAACTTTAAAATAGATTTGTAACAGAACAACATTCAACATTCTTTCATAATGCAAATTCAAATAGTAACGTTCATTTTATTTCATGTCCTTTCATTCTTTCATTTATTTCTTAGAGTTCACATTCATTATAATAAGCCTAGCTATCAGACTTAAATTGTAACCGTTTTATTTTACTTTTGAAAAAAGCATATTCATTTCATTTCTCTCTTAAAATTCACATTGTCTTGAAACAATATCATCTACAAGTATTATTTTGAATTTCATATGTTGATCGATCGAAAAGTGTGATTCGCGATCTTAAATAATTTTTAAAATATCTCAACGTTGCCCCATCTCAAATGGAAAAGATTGGGGTGTTTGAGAGGAGTACACAAGATATTATTCCAACCAGGTTCTATACAACATAAACAGAATAGATAATTTTTTGTTTAAGCTGATTCGGGGTCACACTGCAAGAGCGATGTCCTCAATCAACAGCTCAATTTTTGGGGCTTACTACCCCAATAATGAATATTTTTAGAGTGCGCGGTTAAGTGGCTACATCCCTCCCGAAGCATTCCTCTATTTAGACAGTCGAGGGCTGATACAGGATGGAGGGGCGGTTCCGCTCATCTACCACGTCAGCCGGAAAACTGTGGATAGGCGACTCCTGTATGGTCGAGACGTCATCGCTCAAGGTGGAGAATAGCGCCTTCGGTTCAGTAGGATTGTGTCCGATCGGGATCGGAGAGATATGGCGAAACCGGAGAACCAGTTTTGGTGGCTCTCTGAACAGCATCATAATATTTAAAGTCGATGAAGATGGTATGTCTTGGCCGACTTACATAGATTTAGGGGAATTAGGTATAGGGAACAGTCGGGGTGGCACCAAAAAAAAAAAAATTAAAAATATGTATGTATGCGGGGGCATATGTGCATGCATCTGCGTGTCCGTGCATGTATGTGCGTACGTATATGTGTGTGTGTATGTACATGTATGGGTGGGTTGCATGTGTTGTGTGTCAGAATGCATATAAAAAATAAACAAACAAAAAATTTAAAAAACGAAATAAATGCTGCTGTGGCTGTTCTAGTTTTTAAGTAGTTTTAAGTGGTTTTGGGTATTATTAGGTATTTCAAGTAGTTTAAGTTATTTTTAGTTAGTATAAGTTAGTTGTATCTAGTTTTAATTCTTTTTAGTTTATCTTTAGGTAGTTCTTAAGTAAACATTAAAAAACGATTTGATAACGATTTTTAAAAAGTTTTCTTGGTTAAATAAAAATAAAATAATTGGATTTAATTAAAATAGTTTTTAGGTCGAAACACATTAGGTCTAAGAGTTATTGTTTAGTTTAGAGCGCCCGTAAAGGGCCCTTAAATTAGTTGTAAGTTGTTGATAATAGTTTTAAACATTTTTGTCTAGCTTTAAGATAGTTATAAGTTAATATTAAATAAAAATAAATTTACAAAAAAAAAAAAAAAATTATTTTAAAATAGACAATAAAAGTTTTTTTTTTAAATTAAATATTTTGTCGACCATTAGTTTGATGTTGGATACATTTGTTTGCAGCAGCTAGTTAGTCAAGAGTTCCTCCCGGCAAACACACACATATATCCAGAAACAGAGTATCCAGAGGCAGATAAATACGTATAGTTTCGTTTGTTCGTTAGGAGATCTTCCAGACAACCATTACTATACCATCAGTTCAGTTGTTAGTTAGGTGTTCCTCCAGACGCCAACTTGAGCATTAGCGACAACCACAGTTGCATTTATTACAGAATTTTTTTTTAGAAATTCAAACTGATGTCTGCTCAAACAAAACGTGAAAAATGACCGCCCTTTCTTCTGTCATAGGGTCAACGCATTTGAATTTGGTCAACTCGTGTGATCGTCAAAGTTTTGATTGTCAACTCATTGGCAGTGACGAATAAAAATTACATTGACACACAAGGCACGTCATCACATTTTGGGACATCATTGACCGGCTTGGGTCATTTGTGTGATCGTCAACGTTTGAAGCATTGACACTGTAAACATTGAGGCTGAAGTGGCATAGTCGATATTAGTTTTGTGGTGACGTCAGGGAGTTAATGCGATGACCGACTAAGTTGACCGTGTAATTATAGCTTAACAAATAATTTATATTTCTCATTTTGTCAACGTTTGCTATTGTGAACTTATTATTTATAAGAGTGTCGTTTATGTGCCCACACTTTCCGAAAATTTCAAAGAAATGGTCGCGAAAAACAACCCGGAAGTCAACTTGGCATATAGGTCGAACCAGACTGTTGCATCCCTATTCACCAACCTGAAGACGAAACCCGACAAAGATCGCCGTTCAGACGTAGTTTATAAAATAAATTGCCAGGGAAAACGGATGAATCTTGCAATCTTTGCTACATCGGTACCACCAAACACCTCCTTCGGCAAAGAATGGCGAACTACAAGTCAGATATTCGCCTAAAAAGTTCTGAGAAGACAGCACTGGCTTCTCACAGCGTTGATACCGGTCACATACCAAACTTCGAGGGAGTGGAGATCCTTGCAACAGAAAAACATACATCTAAACGTTACACACTAGAGACTCTGCATATAATTAACAACAAAAATAATATGAACCGCAAACAAGACACACAAAATATATCAGCCGTTTACTGTTCCTTAGTTTGTGACAGTAAATATCATTAATCCTAGACTAATCTTCAAATAAGAAGTGTTCAAAATCTGTTTTTAATCTGTTTTTTTATATGTTTCAAACAAAATCTTGTTTTGTATATAAAAAATCTTAAAATTTAAAGTTATGTTAGTCATATTTTGTTCGTTTACTTGTATCAATATGTACAACATTATATTTCCTTTTAATTTTGTAAATAAAGACACCCCTGAAGAAGACGGCAACCACCGTCGAAACGTTTGGAAAATAAAATGAAAATTGCTTTCGTTTAATCATCATTACGACCAATAAATCCGATGAGAATCACTTTCAAAAATTCTCCAAAGTCCAAATATTATGTACTTATTTTAAGCAAAGTGTTCATAAACGTATTTGAGCATATTTTAGGCATGGGCATGGCCAACAAAGCCTGCAATTACGAACTCAGCCTTAGCCGTAGTCTTTGACGATATTGGGAAAAAAATTGAAAGTTAAAATGTAATGGCAAATGAAAATTATTAAAAAATTACATCCAATTTGATATTTGGTAATGAACAAATAAAATTCACCAAAGATTTTGCTGGGAAAAGTTATTTGGTAAACTAACAACATCATTTACAAAAATTACGAAAAAAGCGTTTAAGCGAAATTTTGAATATCATTGTGTAAATTTACTAGTTTTATTTAATATATGTATTGTAACGGGTCCGCCAAATAACTTTTTTTTTTTGAAAATGCTATAAGAAAAAACTACTGAATATTTTCTCAATTTTTTTTTTATTTGAAAGTACAATCCTTATGGTTAATAATGGAAAATAATTTCTTTCAAATGGCTTCCTCGGCTGGCCATGCAGTAGCCTACACGATCGGTCCAATTTTTAAGCACATTATCGATTGTGTGCAGCTGTATTTCACCAGTGGCTTCACGAATATTGTCCTTTAAAGCGTCAATTGTCTCCCCACAAATAATAGTCCAACGGTGTCAAATCGCAGCTCCGAGTTGGCCAAACGACATCAGCTCTGCGGCTGATACTGCGATCTTCAAAAACAGGGCGCAAGACATCGAGTGTAGCTTCGGCTGTGTGGCACGTAGCGCCGTCCTGTTGAAACCAAATATTTCAAATATCCTCCTCTTCAATTTTTGTGAACAAAAATTCGTTCAACATGGCCCGTTTACGATCGCCATTGACTGTAACGGCCACTCCTTGTTCATTTTCGAAGAAAAATGGCTCTGGACCAAAATCCACACCAAACAGTGACTCGTTTTGGGTGTATCGGCTTTTCAGTGTATGCGTGCTGGTTTTCTGTGCCCCGAATGCGACAATTTTGCTTGTTAACATACCCGCCAAGATCAAAATGAGCTTCATCTGAAAAGATGATTTTTTTTTGAAAAATCGGCATCTTCTCTAAGTCGATCGCAGGCCCACTTAGCGAAGCGAAAACGCATTAGATGGTCAGTTGGCTTCAACTCCCGAACCAATTGGACTTTGTATGGCGTCCAACCAAGGTCTTTATGCAAAATTCGTCTCAATTATGTCTCCGAAATGTTCAATTTTTGAGATCAACGGTGAATTCATGTTGATGGCGCTTCACGCACACATTCTGCCACAGCAGCAATATTCTCGGGTGAACGAACTGTTTTTGATTTTTCACGCTTTGGTTTATCGATGAGGATGCCAGTTTCTTTCACTTTTTTCACAAGATAACGAACATACGGAGCTGATGGTTCTTCTCTTCTTCCAAAATCCGTACGCAATTTTCGCACACATTCTGCAACATTACCATGATTTTCAAAGTAATGTCGCAATATTGCGCATACACAACCATATTCGTTCAGCGGAAGGATAAAACTAATTATCTGTCAAATCAGACATGAGCTAAGTGTTACCATTCACGAAATAAGCACTAGTTGAAAAAAAACGTTACATGGCGGACCCTTTATATAGAGAGCTAATGCAATTTATATTAATTTTTAAAAAATAGACCAATTAACAGTTTAAATCTTTGTCACATCTATAAAAGTAAGTAGTTTCCACTTCTGATAACTAAGAACATTATAAAAAAAAATCGATGTGTTAATGTACATTCAAAAAGTGAAGGCCCAACTCTTGTAACAGATCGCCTTTTTACTCTATAATTGAAGCCTTCATCACTATAAATTGAACGTTATAACCTATTAAATGCTCAAAAGGTGCCATTTCGCCCTCTTCTTATTGCATACACCATTTTTTAACCAATTTAATCCGAGCACATCCCATTTTGCCGTATCCCAGCTCCGCACACACCATGTCTTTGAAGCACAGACTAAATCACGCTGCTGCATGCCATAGTCACGTCATAAACATAGTCTGAGCGCTCAACTTCCTTACAAGTGTCAGCCACTTATTCAAGTGAAAATTTATTGCAAAGTTCAATTAAGCAATCATCACTTCATGTGTGTGCTTTTAACACTTCTCGTCGTTGCAAGAATGTAGTAGTGTAATCCTCGTGCATAAGGTTACCTTATACGTATTTGATGCCTCCCTGCGAGCTGCGCCCAGATAATCCATATGATGAGGGCAGAATCGTGAAATTGCAATATGTGCTAGTAAATTCAACTGTCAGATGGGGGAATACACCAAGCGCCGCGCCGGCCGTTCCGAGCCTGAAGGGCATTCAACGTGATGTGCGGTATGAATAAATCTACAAATTTCCTACTAAATGTTGTTAAGTATTTCGTTCGAATGCTCGAGAGTTAGTTATAGAAGGATAAAAACGGGGTAGCAATGCTTCCGGAATTCGTGACTTTGAAATTAGTATAATGCCGTTGCCGTGGATGGTATTTGAGGTACCATTAGATCCACGATAATTGGACAGGTATTGTCCTAGATTGGATGGTAAGTATGGAGTTGAAATATGCATTTAGCCTTAGTTACGTTTCCCTTTAGGAGGGCCTAATTTTAGTAATACAATGTATAAAAGCTATCAGGAAGAAAGTTGAATATTTTTATTTGTTCCATAACAGCCAGCTTTAGGTTTATGGTAAAGCTAGACTTTTATCTTTCTTCACAATACTGACAGTATAATTTCTTTAAGCTATATTAAAGTGTTAAAAGTAAGCAATTCAAATTGTAGGTAAAGTGAGTCTGCCCGCAAATTAGCACGAAAGCTGGCAAAGACATAGATACAAATTTTCGATTTATTATGTGTCAAATTAAAGGCAAATCGTTTTGGAACAGATCTATTGAAAATTTATGAAAACTGAATTAACATATTTATTCTCCACTTTATGAGCAAATTATTTTTGGTGCAAAACAAAGATTGAACGCTTAATATTTTCGACGAAATAGGGTCCGAATTATCAGTTGAATTGATATGTAAAAACAATGCCATCTGTAATTCAAAATTAAAACAAATTATTTAAAAAAATCAACAAGGGTCTAAGACCGTAGGTATATGGTAGCAAATTTTTGTATGAGAACTTTTGTGATTCGCAAAAAATGTCTGAATATAACTTTTGATTATGGCTGTCCTCACACTTACGGGTGCATTTAATAAATACATAAATAAATCTATAACTAATATAAAAAAAACTAGCAGAAAGTCCCCGGCGTTGCCCGGGAACCTGAGGCAAAAGTCTTTTTATGCAATATCTTCCAAATGAAATGAAAAATTAAGAAAAAAGATTGTAAGAAAAGGATTTTTCCTTTATTTTGTGGTCCAATACCCATGTTCTGTAACTTTCGAATCGAGAATATCTAATAGTCGACAAACAAAAAAAAAATTGTTTGTTTTGGTTTTAAGATGTCAAAATGACCCTTCAATTTATGGTCTTCCATTGGAAATAATAGCATAACATAATAAACCCCTGTAAGTGAGGAAAAGTTATCGCCTGAGTTACAGAAGATGGGTACAGGATTAGTTTTCTTATTTTTTTTTAACAAACGAACTATTCTTCATTTTGGGACTCTTCGCCTTCCGGAGGCTGTCTTTTTACTTTGGATAGGTAAATAAGATTTAAGGCAAGTTATGCATTCGTCGATAAAAAAAATTTAACGATAACAATCAAACATGACATTACAATGATAGCGAAGACGAAAAAAATTGGTCTAAAAATTCTGTTCGTCTGTATGTTAGTATAGCCACTTATTGGCCAAATGGGTTCCTTCAAACTTGGTATAGAGTTTTTCTTTTGTGAAACTGCAATTATGTTAAAGCTCATTTTTCTCGAAAATGCTTCTAACGATTTTGATTCTAAAAAATCAGAGTATTTTTTCGACATGAACTATTATATGGTTGGAAAACAAATTACCAATAATAGCTAAGAACGGTACCGATTTTTTTTTGCTTTCTACTATCTGGAAAATGGCTTAGGTGATTCTTTCGTTCTTTCGAAATTTTACACATATTATATTGACGCATGGAGTCACGGCACCTGACAGTCAGAGCGTGAACTTTCAATTGGAGATAGATTTTTTTTCGATTTAACGTTCAATGTGTTTCCCATAAGAGAAAACCAAAAAAGGGTCTCATTAATATTGCTTTTTCTGATTAATTTTGTATGAACTGGTATAAATATTTTGACAGTAACAGACTAATAAAGCATGAAAGATTCTAAATCAAGCGTAAAATAAATCGAAATTGATAACTATAATGCTTTACTTTTAAAATGGAAAACGATAAAAAAACAACCTTTCAACGAGAAACAATAACAACATCATCGGTTACGAAAAAACAAGACAGGGCCGTAGCCAGGATTATTAAAATTATGATTTTTTTTTACGAAAAGTATGTGTGTTTTTAAAATGAATCTTTTTGAATGATTGAACGGTCGCTTAGAGAATAAATAAATTCTTCATACCAATTATGGGAAAAAAATCTAAGAATTTTTAAAACTAAAAAAAACATTGTGCTTTGTTTGCAGGAGTAATAATTTATCGGAAGATTAAATTTTTTTTATAAACTGAGACGTTTTATTTTTGTTTAATATATTATTTATGCACTTATGTAATTTTTATATGATGACTTTGAATGCCCAACAACAACTTGAGTGTGCTACCACCAACGTTTTTTTTCAACTATTTTTGGCTGGAATTATAGCTATTTCACGACTTGCCAAGGTCGATCATCAGATTCCTTTGCTTTAGTAGTGCTGGTCTACTTTTTCATTTTAATTGAAAAACTTGTTGTGCCTTCATCGTGTACTGAACCATGTCCAGCCGCTTTTTTTTTGTAAATTCATTTTTATTTCATATTAACTTAGAACTATCTTAAAGCTACACAAAAATGTTTAAAACTAATTATCAATAACTTACAACTAATTTACTGGCCCTTTACGGGCGCTCTAAACTAAACAATAACTCTTAGAACTAATGTCTTTCGACCTAAAAACTATTTTAATTAAATCTAATTATTTTATATTTTAACCCAGGAAACTTATTGACAAAAAACTTGGTATCTTATCATATATTTCTTTTTTACTTATAAACTAAACCTAAAGATAGATTAAAAATAATTAAAACTAGATACAACTAACTTACACTAACTAAAAATAACTCAAACTACTTAAAATACCTAATAATACCCAAAACCACTTAAAACTACTTAAAACTAGAACAGCCACAGCAGCATTTTTTTTTCGTCTTTAAAATTTTTTTTTGTTTATTTTTTTTTTTGGTGCCACCCCGACTGTTCCCTATACCTAATTGCCCTAAATCTATGTAAGTCGGCCAAGATATCTTCATCGACTTTAAATATTATGATGCTGTCCAGAGAGCCACCAGAACTGGTTCTCCTGTTTCGACCTATCGCTCCGGTCCCGATCGGACACAGTCCTACTGAACCGAAGGCGCTCTTCTCCACCTTGAGCGATGACGTCTCGACCATACAGGAGTCGCCTATCCACAGTTTTCCGGCTGATGACGTGGTAGATGAGCGGAACCGCCCCTCCATCCTGTATCAGCCCTCGACTGTCTAAATAGAGGAATGCCTCGGGAGGGATGTAGCCACGTAACCGCGCACTCTCAAAATATTCGTTATTGGGGTAATAAACCCCAAAAATTAAGCTGTTAGTTGAGGACATCGCTCTTGCTGGCTCCGTTGTATAGAACCTGGTTGGAATAATATCGTTTGTACTCCGACTCTGGTGTTCTGTGTAATCCAAGGCAACGTCGAAAACACTGCCTCTAGCCAACGCACTTCGCATCAACCCCCCCGAGCCAACATGATCAGATCCAACCTAATGCAGGTTTTTCTGTTTATCAATTGCATTGAAACGACTAGCGCTTTTATTATTCACACAAGTTTGTTGTTGTTTTTTCGGGTTCTTTCTTATTTTCTCCTTGCTCGTTTATAAACCAACATTTTTTGCTGTTCATTTTTTTTTTTTTTTTTTATAACTTTCCACGCGCTCAAGGGATTATGAATACCCTTTATCTGTTTTTCTTAACACAGCGCGGGCATCCGGTATAAGAAGAGAAAGAAGGATAGGAAAGATGTGTGGCGCGATGTTCTGAGACTAGAGCTGGTTGTTGTCTCAGATTTATCTCCAGGGATGGCGGCGGAACTAATGCGGAGAGAATTACCGTGTCTTATTTATTTATGTCCCTTATAATTCGCATTATTTTATTTATTTCGTTGTCATATTTTATGGGTATGCTAGTTTACTCAATCAAATGTTGTTAATGTTATGTCTAAACAGCATGTAATGAGCAAAGCAGTAACTTATTTTATGACAATTTTTAGAATTGGTTTTTAATCGAATATAAGAAGACATATACAACGGCAGGAACCGAACCCGCAACCATGAGGTTGACATGCGAGCACAAAACTATCGCGCCAAGGTCACCCCCAGGTTCATATAAGGAGGGAGATTTTTTTTCTATGTGAAAGATTTTTGACACTGAAACTGAATATAATAGTAATTTTTATATCAATAAAAGCTACATAAATTGAAAATGCCTTATCAAAATTTAGCAACAAAATTAATAAACATTTTTATTGCATCCATGTTCAATTGGTTCTTATATTATTTATATCTTGGATATATCAAATGCTTATGTTTATTGAATAAGATATATTTTTTATTTCTCTTAAGAAAAACGAATTATATCAATTAATTTCAAAAACGAACGACAAATGTTTTCATCAATTATCTGCTAATAAAAAAAATGTAAGAAATACATATAACCTTTTAATTAAAAGAAATACCTATATCCATATTATAAACATATTTGCGCAAGGCCCACCTCCCTAATTTTGAGATATTGAGCTTTTGCGTTATAGTATATGGAAACATAGAAATTCATTAACCCCTATTTTACTTTGACTGAGGACATGAGCTCATTTAAAAAAACAACATCAACAATTCGGGCTTGTTTGCATTTCTTAGGTAAAATTTGAATTTTACCGATTTCTAGAAAAATAAAGGGCGTCCGCTATCTAACGTTTTTTTTTCAACTAGTGCTTATTTCGTGAATGGTAACACTTAGCTGATTTGACAGATAATTAGTTTTATCCTTCCGCTGAACGAATATGGTTGTGTATACGCTTGAACAACGCTGGGAAATATTGCGACATTACTTTTAAAATCATGGTAATGTTGCAGAATGTGTGCGAAAATTGCGTACGGATTTTGGAAGAAGAGAAGCACCGTCAGCTCCGTATGTTCGTTATCTTGTGAAAAAAGTGAAAGAAACTGGCATCCTCATCGATAAACCAAAGCGTGAAAAACCAAAAACAGTTCGTTCACCCGAGAATATTGCTGCTGTGGCAGAATGTGTGCGTGAAGCGCCATCAACATGAATTCACCGTTGATCTCAAAAATTGAACATTTCGGAGACATAATTGAGACGAATTTTGCATAAAGACCTTGGTTTGACGCCATACAAAGTCCAATTGGTTCAGGAGTTGAAGCCAACTGACCATCCAATGTGTTTTCGCTTCGCTAAGTGGGCCTGCGATCGACTTAAAAATCATCTTTTCAGATGAAGCTCATTTTGATCTTGGCGGGTATGTTAACAAGCAAAATTGTCGCATTCGGGGCACAGAAAACCCGCACGCATACATTGAAAAGCCGATACACCCAAATCGAGTCACTGTTTGGTGCGGATTTTGGTCCAGAGGCATAATTTGGCCATTTTTCTTCGAAAATGAGCAAGGAGTGGCCGTTACAGTCAATGACGATCGTTATCGGGCCACGTTGGACGAATTTTTATTCACAAAAATTGAAGTGGAGGATATTGGCAATATTTGGTTTCAACAGGACGGCGCTACGTGACACACAGCCGAAGCTACACTCGATGTTTTGCGACCTGTTTTTGAAGATCGCATTCTCAGCCGCAGAGCTGATGTCGTTTGGCCACCTTGGAGCTGCGATTTGACACCGTTGGACTATTATTTGTGGGGTGCCGTTAAAGATAAGTGTTACGCCGACAAGCCAGAGACAATTGACGCTTTAAAGGACAATATTCGTGAAGCCATTGGTGAAATACAGCTGCACACAATCGATAATGTGCTTAAAAATTGGACCGATCGTGTAGGCTACTGCATGGCCAGCCGAGGCAGCCATTTGAATGATATTATTTTCCATTATTAACCGGAAGGATTGTACTTTCAAATAAAAAAAGAAATTTGAGAAAATATTCAGTAGGTTTTTTTTTATAGCATTTTCACAAAAAAAAAGCTATTTGGCGGACCCTTTATAATTTGCAGTGTGTATATGCTGTAAATTTTATTAGAGTCGGTATTCGTCGACCAAAAAATATCACGTCTTAGAAGGGTACGATAGCATCTAACTGATGAGCCCAACTATCGTGCCCGGGCGAAACGGTTTTTGTACTAAAGGTCATAAAACTCATTCAATTTGGCTCTATTCCAATTAAGCAATGTCGTTATAATTAATTTTAAAGTAATACTTCCTTAATATACCAGTTTGTATATACGATCACTATTGATTTCTTTTATATAATTCCGTATATACTATTATATCGATAACTCCAAAACCTGACCACTTAATGAAGCACTTAAGCTTATTGCTCGATAAATTAATAGCGTCAATCCATCACAAGTTCATCCTCTTGCAATGAAGCAAAAATAAAAAACCTCAATATTGTACATAATTTCGAAAAATTACTTCAATACATTCTCGATTAATGTGTGGACAGACGTATGCTCTTACGTGCTAGAGAAGCCCCACATTGTATGTAGGTAGTTATAAACAAGAAACGAACGATGACGATGGAGATGAAGATGGTGCAGACAAATTGCCCTCAGATTAATTTCCTATCCTCGGGAAGTAATGAAAAGCTCTTTCAAAACAGGCTAAAACTTAATTTTTCATCTGCAAACGACAACACCGCACATCATGATGACGGCAGTGCAGTGATGCGATATTGCAGTTCGATATTCCAGGCATGATGGGAATACGCCGCGGTCGGTGGTGGAGAGCAAAACCAGACACATTGAATTTAATAATTTTGCCATAGCAAATCCGACCAGACACACATCATGGAATGGAATACAAACAGCCAATTTAGATTATCGCCATTGATCGAGGAGGTGATTCAAAGCTGAGGTCCAAGTTGAACAGCGTTAGGCACTTCGCGTCGATATATAAAGTAAAGCCAGGACAAGGCGAACATGGAACGCCAAGTCCTGCAAATAATGTAACAAAACAAAAAGCCTTTCTGTTTGGCTGAATGGTACTCAGGAGTCTGGAACTCGAACTAAGGTCGCATTGCAGAGAGAGGAGAGATGTTAATCATCGTTCATTATTTGAAATTTCGTTGAGGGAAACATTTTTATTCAGGCGGACACTACAACATCGGGAGCTATGATTATTACAATACATCCTCAGATGATGAAAAATTCTGTCTGGAGTATAAGGCCGGGTGTGGCGGGGGCACAAATTGAGCACAGAAATTACCAAGTCGCTGCGGAATGCCAGAGCCACTTATCACCTCGTGTAATTTATCTGCCCCTTGTTGGCTTCGATTTGCACGGATTGAATGGTATCTTACTGTAAGCGGATTTATAGTGTGCATTCGATTATGTTTAAGAAATACTCACGATGTTTGCAGAAGGCTTGTGGATGTCTAATGCTTGATGCCTAGCCTGGGATTTGGGCTGTACTCGTATTATTTGAGACCGAAAGGTAGAATATAAATAGAGCTACTTAATTTGGGGTAGGTACTTGTGTATTGTGTTATGAAAAAATTATACGGTTGTGCTGAACTTTCAAACACAAATTTTTTTAATTCAAAAAGTGCGAGGGAAATTTCAAAAATCATCTTCCAAATTCATTACTAGGGCTGGCAACGAGACGAGACCAGGCGAGACGTTTGTTATTCTCGTCTCGGTCTCGTCAAAATCGAAAAATTTCAGTCTCGTCTCGGTTTCGGTCCAGGTATCGCCTAACCAAGTCTCGTCTCGGCCTTGGTCCCGCCTTTTTCTCGAGAAAATTTTGATGTGCGGTCTCGTCTCGGTCTTGGTATCATCCTTAGTCTTGGTTTCTTTCGTGTTTTTTTGGTAGTAAAGATTACCTACATACAACGCTCGATTTTTTAAAAAATAAATTAACCGGTTTTGTCAAGCCACGACCTGTCAAAAACCATTTAAGGATGTCTCCAATGCTCAAATGTCAAGATATATTACCTATGCCTACCTTTCAAGTCATGAACTGTCAAAATCCATTGAAGCATCGCTTCGGATTAAGAAACCTCTACAAAATTCAAATTTTACCTAAAAAAAATCGAAATTTCTCGATTTAATTTATTGCTCCCTAAAAATGTGATTTCAAACCTTTTGGGTGACATTTAAAAAAAAAATACTATCCAAATGTCAAGACATAGTAAGTTGCCTGCCTTTCAAGTCATGAACTGTCAAAATCCATTGAAGCATCGCTCCGATTTAGATGGATTACAAATCCTCTACAAAATTCAAATTTTACTTCAAAATTTTTTCCTCCGGTAAAAGTTGATTTTAAGCCTCTTGTATGACATTTGGAAACAAATATTATCAAAACGTCAAGATATAGTTCGTTGCCGATTTTTCACGCTACCAAACACTAAAATCGGAGCAATCCTGCAAAGAATTTGACAGTTCATGGCTTGGCAGGTAGGCAATAAACGATCAGCCCTATTCTGCTATCTTCCGATTCACGTGAATATTTCACTCAATTTTTCACTATTTAGATATTTTCAAATGTCTTCTATCTTTTGAGTCCACAGCTTTACTAATATTTTTTTTTGTTTAATTCTTAAGAGAATCTAATTGTTAAAATTTATTTTTGATCGAAATGTATGTACATTTTGAAACAATTCGTTTTTTCCGTCGGATAGCAGAATACAAATATTCCCGTGAACGTTTAACAGAATAGGACTATATATTTTGACGTTTTTAAAATATTTTTTTTCAAACCTCACCCAAAAGGCCTTAAATCACCTTTTTCCGAAGCCAAAAATAAAATCGGAAAATTCGAAGTTTTTGGTAAAATTTGAATGTTACAGAGGTTTTTTAATCTATTTAAATCGGAGCCATCCTTGAATGGATTTTGACAGCTCATGGCTTAACAGGTAGGCAACGAACTATATTTTGACGTTTTCATAATATTTTTTTTCAAATGCCATACAAGAGGCTTAAAATCAACTTCTTCCGGAGCAAACATTTTTTTGAGGCAAAATTTTAATTTTATAGAGGGGGAGGTTTTTTAATACGCCTAAATCGGAGCGATCGTTCGATGGATTTTGACAGTTCATGACTTGACAGGTATGTAGCTTACTATACCTTGACATTTGGGTACTATTTTTTTCCCAGATATCACCCAAAAAGTCTAAAATTAACTTTTTCCAGAGCAATTTATTAAATCGAAAAATTTCTGAATTTTCTGAGTTAAAAAATTTGACTTTTGTAGAGGTTTTTTAATCCATTTAAATCGGAGCCGTCCTTCATTGGATTTTGAATGCTCATGGCTTGACAGTTAGACAACGAACTATATTTTGACGTGTTGACAATATTTTTTACCAAATGTCACCCAAAAGGAAGCAACGCCATGCATATCCGTATAACTATGTACATACATATATGGTTTGATATGTTAACGCGCATATAATATTTCGCAAAAAAAACTTGTGAATATTATAAAAATTGTTAGATACTAAAAAATAATGAAATAAAAACAAAATTTTCTTATAGCGAAAACCGAAACCAAACCACCGAGACCGCCAAGACCAGCGAGACTCTCGTCGAATTTCGGTACCAAAAATACGGTTTCGTCTCGCTCTCGTCTCGGTCTCGTCTTCGGTACTTTTAAAGGAGTCTCGTCTCGTTGACGAGACCGAGACCGAGACCGAGACGAGACCGAGACTATTCTCGGTCTCGTTGTCAGCCCTATTCATTACACTAATGGAGTTTTAATTCAAAATAATGCTTCGATTTTCAAAATATAAAATAAAATTAAATATATAATTTTTGCACCGGCAAAACCTAAGAGCATGATTTATTGCTCTCATAAATATTGGTACTTGCCATACAATTTTGTCTACCATCTTAATTATCGCAACAATGGCTCTAACGATTTTGATAAAACAAAATTTGCAGTACTATAGGTATATTCTACAATGTGGTTGAATTTTTTTTTTTACATATTTTGTTTCTTACAGTACCTGCGATACAAACGTTTTTTTTATTTTGAACTTTCTCATAAACGGATTGACGGATTTCGATCAAAATTTGCACATAGGAGGTCCTTCGAAATATAAATAATATTGCATACCCAATGTTCAAAAAATTGTTTTTTTTTCGAAAACGGACGACGATTTTATATTTGTAAGCTTATATTCTTAAATACATATACAGTAGACGCTCGATATAATGAATCTCGTTCGAGCGAACTATCCAATATAGTGAACGCACAAAATTTTGTACATGGTACCTACTCTAAATAGTAAACAAGAAAAATCTCGATATAGTGAACACTGTGTTTTTCTCAGAATTTTCCATCCGGTGATTTTTTAAGAGCTTGGTTTTTGAAAATTCAAAAAAACACAGAAACTTGTAGAGAGTGAATGAAATTTTTATTTGGATCGATAAATCAATTTCTGCCATTTACTTTTTAAAAATAATTTCACTTAAATGTTGCCCGCGGCTACGCTTCAGGTGGTCCATTCTGAAGGTCCAATTTTGGCAAACTTTTTCACACATTTCGGCCGGAATCTCACCAATGATACGTTCAATGTTGGCTTCCAAGGCAGCAATCGTGTTTGGCTTGTCCGCATAGACAATAGACTTAACATAGCCCCACAAAAAATAGTCTAACGGGGTCAAATCACATGATCTTGGTGGCCAATTGACTGCGCCAAAACGTGAGATCAACTGCTCACCAAATTCGCCTCTCAATTGATGCATGGTTTCGCGTGCAGTGTGGCATGTGACACCGTCCTGTTGGAACCATATGTCGACCGAGTTCAATTCTTGCATTTTCGGCAAAAAAAAATCTGTTATCATCGAACGGTACCTTTCTCCATTGACCGTAACCCTGCGGCCTTCATCGTCCTTGAAGAAGAACGGCCCAATGATGCCGCCTGCCCATAAACCGCACCAAACAGTGCATTTTTCGGGATGCATTGGTAGCTGCTGAATTGCCTCTGGCTGCTCTTCACTCCAAATATGGCAATTCTGCTTATTCACGTATCCATTTAACCAAAAGTAAGCCTCGTCGCTGAAACGGACGTAGCTTGCAAAACACATTTTTCACAGAGCACGAATTTTGATAATAAATTTCAATAATTTGCAAACGTTGTTCAGGCGTAAGTCTATTCATGATGAAATGGCAAACAATACTGAATCGAAATGTCAAATGTTCGTGGAATTTGTCATGTGTGATCTGTCAAAAATATAAACGTCAAAAACCAAGTAGCAAAAAAATCACCCTACAATGCGTCCATAGCCTTGCGATAGGGTTTTACACTTTAGTTTCATGTCGTTTTAACCATAAACTCTTGAAATGCGTTTGTGTGTGTGTCCTATTTCATCAAATGATGCTGTTATTTATATTGATAAAGTCATTGAATTGTTGGTTTTAAGAGTTGTAGAGCTTTGTTTTATGTTTTTGTTATTCACGTGATGTGAAATGTTCCTTCTTTTGTTTTATTTGTGAAATTTTTCAAGGAAAATTTAAATACTTATGCTTTTTGTCAAGACTCACTCTCCTACGTATTTTATTGTTTGTAAAATTGCTAATTTACACTTAAGAATTATAAGAAAAGGTGTGTGTACGTTACACTACTTAAAGTATGTAGTTCTTATTAAGTTTAGCTTTGAAAAACTAATAAAAATTCTCTCTCGAAATATTGACCAATCTAGGAATACTGAACATGCCTGGTTTTTATTGCTTCACTATATCGAGCTTCTACTGTAATTACCATACCCATTTTTTTGTTTTAAAAAAGAACTAAAACATAAATTTTGTATACAAAAAAATTTAGTAAAAAACTGTTTTAGAAATATAAATAGTTGTTTTCTAAGAAATGTGTGCTTATGATGTGATTGAACAACTACTTCCGATGCAGTCGTGCATTTTATTTTATAATGCTGTTATCGTGCTGGGGATGAATATATAGGTTTTGGAATCACCGGGCCTGAGGCTTTCAAGAGTTGGTAACCCTGAAGATGTCATAACTATTGAATTCTACCGAATCTTCGAACGTGCAGCAGTTCCTGAAAGCTTCAAGAAATTAGTTGTATATCCACTTCACAAAAAAGAAAACCATGAAGATCCAGCAAACTACAGGGTAATTTAATTTCCTTCCTCAATACCAGTGCTAAACTTTTGGTCTGTGGTTGGGTTGATACACGGCAAGCTAACACAATGGGTTAATGAAAGAAAAATGTTGTCCGAATTCCAGGCGTTTTTCCGTAAGAGTTATCCAACAGCAGATCATATATTTTCAATTTACAATATTGCTGATTTTAACATGAAGAAAAAGAAGAAACTATATTCTATATTGACTTCCGTGCAGCCTTCGACTGAATTTTTCGGGATGGTCTTTTCTACAAATTACAATGAGATTGGACTGTCCAGTAAGATCATTAATGTTCTGAGAGCGTTGCACAATAGGATCACAGCATGTATATGGGATGGAGTTGCTCTATCAGATGTCTTTCCAACAACAATGGGAAAAAAACTAGGTTGTATTCTAAGCCTTTTTTAATGTGTATACTCTTTATAAATTTTATAACAGATGCAGTTAGACGCGGAATACAAATCGAAGGAGTAACGATTCTTGCACTTATATATGCAGTCGATATAGTCTTCTTTGCTGACACGGTTAATGGAATTCAACTAATGATGAATAGGTTAGCAAAGTATTCCAAACTCTTGAATCTGGTAGTGAATTTACAGAAATCTAAAATGATGGTATTCAGAAATGATGAAGGCAGATTCTCGAGAAACCTAATATGGACTTTTAATGGAGATCCTGTTGAAACTATACGGGAGTACAAATACTTTGGAATACTTATAGTTTCAAACCTGAACACAAAAAGTCACCTGGACGGAAAATTATCGGAAGCAAAACAAGCCCGTTCGTCTGAATGGGAGGTATATGCATCAAGAGCAACTACATCGAACACAGTGCAAAGGTTATTCCGTTCTACAGCAGCTTCAATTCTTTTATATGGCTCGCAAATCTGGTGTTATCGTTCCTTCGATAGTTCAGTGTAAAAGTTCAAGTTAAAATACGTATGCAAGCCTAATCGCAGAAGATCAAATTCAAGTTACATTAAAATTACATTATATTACATTACATACATTAATATGTCAACGAAATAAATAAAATAATGCGAATTATAAGACATAAATAAATAAGACACGGTAATTTTCTCCGCATTAGTTCAGCCGCCATCCCTGGAGATAAAATCTGAGACAACAACCACCATCTCAATACATCGCGCCACACATCTTTCTATCCTTCTTTCTCTTCTTTCACCGAATGCCGCGCTGTGTTTAAAACATATAAAGGGTATTCATAATCCCTTGAGCGCGTGCAAAGTTATAAGAAAAAAAAAAAGTTAGAGAGATATTCTGCCGTCAAACGGAATCGAAATAAAATTCACGGCTGGATCGTACGAACTTGGTCTTGTAGCTAACTACTTTTATGTAGCTATTTATGCTTTTATGTGATCATTGAGGTTTAGTTAGTTAGGTGTAGTTATCCTATGCAGGCGTAAAGCCTATGTAGGTAAGATTACATCGATTCTTGAATGAATAGTTAGGAACCTAAATATGTAAACATGTACATATAATAATGAAAATGAAGGATGTTGGGGGGTAGGTAGCTATATGCATACAACTTTATAATTTATGTGCACTATGCATACATAAGATTCATGTGATTCTTAGAAACATATATGTATGTATACATAAATGTATTACGGCCTAGATTGTATTTAGTATTTAGTGATGTGGGCAAACATTAGTAAAAAGGGAATAATAATAAGGTTAACATAAATGGATAATACACATACTTATATAAATGTTTTTTATATTGCTTAGTCGTTATAGTTTGAGGGAAAACCAGGATTCCATTTGAATTCATGCATAAATAAGAATATATAAAAAAAAATTCTAAAATCTTTGAAGCGGTTTTTTAATAAATTAATTTTTTATGTGTACAATTTTTTTAGAAAAATATTTTGAAACGCCATTTTGGAGATATTATTAATATACAAATAAAATAAAACATAACAAAAAATTCTCTGATTGGTTTTTGGAAAATCGATTTTTCAAAAAAAAAATTTAATTTATTTTCAAAAATCGAAAAACTTTTTTTTTGAAAATTTGAATATGCAGTTTTATTAAAAATTTTAGAGGGCATTTGTATAAAAAAAAAATTATTTTAATCGGTTCATCCAATATTGAGAAAGTCGAAAATATGGAAAGTGGTTCTATGGGAAGTACCGTTAATATGTACGCAAAAAGAAATATTTTTATACTTAAAAGTGAACTGTACTAATATAAGAACACACAATTTTCTTTATAAAAATTCTTGGAGCGGTTTTCGAGAAATACAGGTACCGCTGTTTTTTATTTTAGAAAAATTGTTTTTTTAAATATTCAAATTAATGTTAAAAAACCACTAAATACGAAGTTTCCAAAAAACCTATTCAGTCGTTTTCGAAATTTTTAATTTTCAATAAAAAAAATTAATTTGCAAAAAAAGAAAATTGGAAAAATTTTGGTATACAATATTGTTTACACTTTCTAGGAGCTTCTGCGTAAAAAATTTCAAAAAAAATCACATAAGTTTCCGAGAAAACCGAAAACCAAAATAATGGTTCTACGAGAGGTACCAAAAATAACAATTTTTTTCAAAGAATAAATTATCAAAATATATCCTTTCCCTTCATTAATGAACTGAGTTTTTTAATAAAAATCGTTGGAGCGGTTTTTGCGAAAAATAAGATTTTTGTGTTTGGCCAAAAAAAAGTATTGGAGCTACTGTTATTTGTCGTCTTAAAAAAATGAAAAAACGTGTGGGCATATTAACGAAAAAACAATATGTACCAAGTTTGAAGCAAATCTATCAAAGCGTTTAGGCTGCAGACTCGAGGATAGATAGACAGACGGAATTGGGGGCCCCACTTTTTTGGTGTTCTCTATGATCGTAAAGTCATGTTTGATTGTTAAAAAAAAAAAAAAAATTTACGAATACATAACTTGCCTTATACAGTGAAAGCTCCCTTAGGCGGGCAGCGACGGTCGAAACAAGTTTGTTCGTCTAAGACAGTTGTATGCCCAAGGGAAAAAAATGAAAAAAAAAACATTTAAAATAGTTATGCATATAAGTAAATATTATATATATTATAATACCAAAAATTAAATTCTTTAAAAAAAAAAACAAAACAAAAAAAATGTATATCAATAGGTACCTAAACGAAAAAATTAAATATTGTTTCACAAACATATTAGGAAATACTTATGTATACATATTATCTTTTTTGATAAAATGTAATAAAAATTAAATTGCTCCAATTACGCTTGAAAGCAAAAACAAAAAAAAAGACTTTATATCAAAAGGTATTTTTTTCGTTTAAGCTGAACACTTTCAGTTTTGGTGGCATCCTGACATTTTTTTTTATCAAAATAAAATGAAGATGCATACAAGAAACAAGATACACAAAAACAGACGACAGCTGCCGAAATAAAATCCGTTATGCACTCATTCACAGCTCATAGACATTGGGCATACATCAGAGGCCACACACACACACAAACTATTTTTTTTTTTTTTTTAAACGTTTGCGCACCGTAAAGGGGTTTTGACTACCCTTAATATGAACAAACACAGTGCGAGCTTAGGGAAGGATACAAGAGGAGATACCGATGTACATTGGTTTTGAATTTCTGAATATCAAAATGGGAGGGGAAAATAGAGCCGGGTAAAGTATTCCACATTCGCATTGTACATCTAAAGAAAGAATCTCTGTACTTGACAATACGTCCGAAGTTGGGCTCAAGGGTAAACTGATGAGCATTCCTAGAAGCGCGAGTATTACGGTTGAAAAATTTAAGGGGAGAAATGCAACTGGCTATTTCGCTGTAACAGTGTTTATAAAAATAGCGATAAAATAATGACAGACATGTAACATTTCGACGATGTTCTAGAGATGTAAATGTCTCTACTATAATATCTATCGCCTATCATTCTTAGAGCTCTATTCTGAATTCTGTCTAAAAGAATCAAATGTTTTGGGAGCTCCTGCCCAAATGTGCGAGTTATACTCCAGCTTTGGACGAATAACGGCCTTATAGATTACAGCCAGATCAGACGGGGAGAAGAATTTGTTGCACCTCCGAAGAAAGCCCAGAAACTTTGCAGCATTTTTGGCAACATCGAATATGGTCGTTCTACAAGAGGTGGTCTGTGATGCACATACCAAGAACTGAAAGCTGGTCGGTTTCTTCAATGCAAGTGCCGCTCACGGATAGCGGCATGGGGGGTTGGGTTCTGCTTTGACGACAGAAGACAGCACTGAGTTTTTGAAGCATTAAATTCTACGCGGTTTTTTATTCCCCATTGGACAATGCTGTCGAGATCAGAATTTAATTAGCTTATCATACGCTGCCGTTGCAGTTGCACATCCGAAGAACATGGAGGCGCATCTGAAAACGAATATGAAAAACTGAGAGTACTATCGTCAGCAAAACAATTTAGTGGATTAGAAGTTCCAGATAAGAGATCATTAATTTAAATGAGAAAGAGGGTCGGAGATAGTACGGAGCCCTGGGGCACACCAGCATTTATTTTGTGAATATCAGATATTGTAATTTAGTTGCTTTCCTTGTTAAGTTAGTTTAATTTTTATCATTCGTAAACCATGTAAAAAAAACCTATGGGAAAGTGTAGCTAAAAAAGTTTTTGCCCACCTTAGAGAATTAAATTTACAAAATTGTAGCCGATGTGCCTGTCCGCGTCCGGGTAAGGGAGTCGTCGGATCATAAAATGTATGGAATTTAAATGCAAGATCCGCAGTCGGGAGAATTTGTCCGATTAAGGGGATTGTCCGCCTAAGAGAGGTGTCCGCAATGGGAGCTTTCACTGTAGTACCTATAATCGTAAGTAAAAATTTAAAAAAAAAGCAATTTTGTCATTAGAGTTTGAAGTATGGAGACCAAAATCTTTGCAAATAAATCTGAAAACGCAAAACTTACAATAAAAGTTTGATTTATCGCAAGTAATGCCCTAACAGTTGACAATTGGGGTTTTCAGTTCTCAAAAATACCTAAGGGTTGTCAATGGTTGGTGTGGTTTGGTTGGCAAGAATAAAGAAGTTATTTATTTCGATAAAAATATGATTTAATTTCTTTTCTGGAGTGCATGCGATTTGCCAGGTGATGCACTATCCACAACGTCAACGGACTACATTTTCTCTTTCTGTTTAGGTGTACTCTTCAATTTTGAAATCAACATAATTACATATACCATAAACATGAATTTATAACAAGACACATGTTTCAGCAACATGCTACTTTGTCAGTTTATTTGTTGCCTGAATTCGTTACAGCTAAAACCGAAAATCTACTATAGTTAGAACGAGTTCTGCGACACAAAAAAAAACCAAAAAATAACAATTTGGTTCACAGGGAGAGCTCAAGTTTCTCAAATATGGCGACCATAGGGTGACTCACTGATTAAACATAACATTTTCAGAAAAAAATTTGGAATTTCAATATTCATTTCTTATCCCCGATTATCCTTAATTTCAACAACCATACACATATGCCATGACCCCTAATTAATTTTGTAACCTACGCAATTTTCGATAGGCTATGGGGGCCGCGCACATTAAAAATCTCTGTAGCTATTATGTGAGCTAAGTCCAGTTATTAGATAATCAAAATCAAATATTGATAAATAAGAAGGCATTAAACGAACAAAAGTTTGCATTATATGCACACACCAGCAGATCTTTATCAAACAAAAATATCTTAACTTATTTACGCGCCCAATTTAAATCCCGTTTAAGTGCATGAATATATGAAATATGGTTTTGATTTATTACCAATCATAATTTATATATATGGTTACCAGCAGCGTCGCACACTGTGAGTTATACTAAAACAAACAGCCGCTCTGCATCACAAGCTCAAGCTTTATAGCTCAGTTTGGTACTAATTTATGTTTGTAGTTGCCATAAATTCCATATCAAATATGATTATTAACATTAACTTCATCGGGCGCACCCTCTGAAACCAAACTCATGCATAAAGTGAAGTGAATTGAAGTGAATTCGCGCCAATGTTAAATTAATCGGCTTCATTTTCAAATCAAATTAAAATGTGATTCGATTGCATTAACAACAACAACAACAATACCACCCGTCGTCGTCGTCGTCAATAAAAAATCAAATCAAAGTGATTTACATGGTTGCATGCATGATCTATCATACAACCAGTCGTATACGAGTAATAGTTTTCCACGGAGTCTTCCGGCAAAATGCAAGCATCCGCTCCTTGCCGCGCTGCGCTTCCCCGCTGCAACAATGAAGTCAAGGGGCCTTAATAGCTGGAAAATTATTGTATTTCACTAAAGTAGGTACTGCTGTTCTTTGCGTTTAGCTTTCAATTAAAATTGATTGCAATTTAATCACACAGTATGAGTTGCATAGCGAAGTTATCTCTTCACCTAGAAGGGGCAGTGTATTGTAGGAGCAACTTTTTACAACAACAAGAATAAAAGTTAAGAACATTCGTCGAAGTTAAAGCGATTAAAATATCTACCGGTGGTGTATAATAGCGGCGGCGGCGCGGCGGCCGGCGTTTTAAAGCAATGCATAGACGATTGCGAGAAATGCGAATCAAATTAATTGGAAATTAATTAAGAGAATGCAACATGCAATTTGTCATCGTCCGTATAAAGTGATTTCACGGATATGTGGCATTTGTTGCTTGGTTTATAGCTCTTTCTGTTAATTCTCGTTCTTCGTGCTATAATAAAGTAATTGATACTTGTATTAGAGAAATTATTTATTAGCTCCAACGGTCGTTATGCCTGGTCATTTTTTTTAACTTCGCGGTAACGGGTTTTGATTTATTTAACAATTAAAACTGGAACAGAAAACAGGGTGATTGAAATGCAATGAATTAACAAAGAATCCTAATGGATAAATTTATTCTCTATAAAATATAGGGCAAGTATTGATGTGTGATACCGTAAATAATGCGAATTATAAGGGACATCGATAAATAAGACACGGAAATTTCTCCGCATTAGTTCAGCCGCCATCCCTGGAGATAAAATCTGAGACAACAACCACCTACAGTCTCCGAATATCGCGCCACACATCTTTCCTATCATTCTTTCTCTTCTTTAACCTCACCCTCACGCCCGCGCTGTGTGAAACATTTAAAGGGTATTCATAATCCGTTGAGCGCGTGTAGATTATAAAAAAAAATGTATTTTTTACAACAAAAAAAACTCGCCAAAGAACACTTGATTACTTCAACAGTTCGTTTTCTATATAATTCACTCAATCTTTCTAGCATCACCACAAAATCAATCTTCATTTTTGCTCCCCAAATAGTCACCGTTCACAGACTGTCAATTCGTAAAACTCGGTCAATTTTCTACCAAAATACGTTGACTTACCAATTGTGTCAACATGATTTTTATTCTTCACTAATGTCCATGCATTGACACTCAAAACTTGAATAGTAGTAGTAGTAAGCTTTACTGAGAATTTTTTAAAAACTACATTTTACATAGATAATACACATGTTTACACATGCGATTACATAATATTTTTCCGACTTCGAATTGGCCAGGCTACACTAAGCTTATATATTATTTTTGTTATTTAGTCAAAAGAAATTTAAAATAACATACAACTATGTTTAAGAAATTAAAAAAATGAGTCCACTCAACAAGACCACTACGATTTCATTTAAAAAAAAAAACTTAAATATAAGAACTTGAAACTAGGTGCGATAAAGAGAAACAGTTATCTCGTCTCTTTTTCTTGAAACACAGATTTGTGCAATTTCGGATTGGAATACATAAACGAATGTACATCTTATCTTTCGTCAGTTAGAGCGAGAGCTCAGTACTTTACATCTTTCGTTTGAGTGAGAAAGCGACATCTCGACGGTTATATGTTGAAAAAGAGAGATCTTCTAGTTATTGGATGTTGCGATGGAAAGAACTGTTGTTTCCCCGTTATCGGTTCCGTCACAGTATAACGGAATTATGCAGCTTGTCCATTACGGGCTAAAAGCATAAGCGATCCATGAGATGCTTCAACTTTCTGGGACGATCTCCTTATACGTATGATGTGTCCATGTGCGCGACCAAGGAAGCTGGAAGTAGATGGAATTCGGATGGTTTCTATACACGTGGATGTCGTTCGTTGGACTCCCTCTCCAAGTTACAATTTCCCTGGTGTTGTCGACTTGTACAGCATTCAAATTTAATAATTATTGCACAACTTAATGCAATTATTTATGTTACTTTTTAACATACTTTTACTTTAGTTAATTTAATTAAACTATTTTCATTATTTTTTTAAATCTTGTTTTTTTCTACTTCTACAGATGAAAAAACACGTCCGTACGCGACAGAAGCCAAAAGCCAACCTCTCTAAACTTTAATAACCACGACTTGACTTGATATTCAAACACGTTGAACCAATCACAGAAGAAAAGATTCGAATTCTTACTTGCGATATAGGTAATAGGGGAAGCTTTGCATTTGAAAAAAATCGAACTCGACAGTTTAATCAAACTTGACATTACGATGATAGAGAATACTCAGAAAGTGGGTCCAAAAGTTCTGTCTGTATGTGGCTCGCAGTGGCGAGGCGTGAATAATTTCAAAAGGTAAGTCGACGAAAAATTAGTCGCCAAAAAATTAAATTTCGGAAGTTTACTTGAAATTATTTCATTCAATGCATAACTTAGTATCAAACCATAAGGTTGTGCAATTCAAACCAAATTTGTAATACTCGTACCTTAAGTTATTTAAGTTAATTGTAACAATGAGGTTAATGCATAATTAAAGCGTTTTTGAAAAAAAAAACTTTTTGCCGGATGCAAATACAATATCTTAAATAAATTTATTGTTAAGTTAAAAATTTGAGGGAATGTTTCACGCAATATTTCGTTTTTTAAATGTTTATGAAGTGCTAAAACGTCAAGTTGTAGAAGAGAAGCAGTTTTATACAAAACTTTAAGTTCATTTTTTTTAAAGCTGTAAAATCAAAAAATCCAGGCAAAAAAATTATTAAAGAAGATATTTTTTCATCTGGATTGGAGATTGCGAAATTATCGTATGTTGATTTATTAAGTAAATCTAAAAAAATAAATTCGTGAACGTTTTACATCGTGTATTTATTTCGGATGTAAAATTGTCTTTTATTTCTACAAAAAGACGTTTATAATAACATGGAATCCATTTTGAGCAATCCTCATTTTCGTAGTGGTTCCGCGCAATCGCTTTCAAAAATGCATTCAAATTTATTAAGAAAGTCAGAGCTAAGCCAAGACTCAAAACTTTCGATTTCTCTTATTGCAAATCCAACATCCGTTTTCTTATTTTGAATTAAATTGAAAAGAATGTCAGTCTTAGCCAAAATTTCGGAGAGAATTTAATTAACAAGCGCTCGGAAATAGAAAGCGAGGCAGTGTCTATGTTTATCTAATCTAAAATTGAAAATGACGTTTATTATCCGCGAATGATAATGGCAGCGAGTTTGCGATACCTCAGGCGTCGGTTGGGATTTATTAAAAAAAACCGACAATAGTATTAATATTGCCAAAAAAAAATTCAATTCCGATTAATTTTCAAGTGATCGCGATAAGACTAAATTTAAAACGTGAGCAGAGCAAGGAATAAAGTAAGCCATTGGACAAGCATCAAGGACTTTCTATTTAACACCACCCACTTCCCCAGACAAAACTGCCAAACCATCTTATGATTGAACAATTAGTTTATCCTTGCAAGAGAATGTATCAAGTATATTAGAAATATGCTTTGTCAGCTCATTTGCGTTGCGAGACTCACTAACGTCAAAAAAACCAAGAGACCATTCTTCAATTCCACAATCCGAAAGGTACCGTAGAACCACAGAACACATAATAAAGGTAATATATTCCGGTTTTCATTTTCGTTCAAGTTCGCGCATGTGGCAAAACTCAGAGACACTCGTGTCACATTTGGCATGCGCATATACTTAGGCATGGCCCAAACTGCTAGTTGCAATATCTGTTACTGCTACTTTTAAATAACAGTTATAAATTCCGGTTACTGAAATGACAATTATGGAACAAAAATTGTCAGTGAAATAACAATTTTATTAAATTATTTTCCACTACCTTTAGAAATTTAATTATTCATCACTTTTTCATATAAATATATTCCGCTATTTGGTGTGATCAAAATACAAATTTAGAAACTTCAAACGTGATTTTAATAACAGCTATTTTTGATTTACTGTTACCTCTACTTAACACATCTTACTGAAATATTGACCCACCACTATTTTTAATGTGAAAATGTCAAAAATGAGAGTGCATGTGCCAAATCTCAGAGACATTTTCCCAAATATGACAACCGAAATTTTTGAATTATGACAACCGAATTTTGACAACATGCGCAATATATTACCTTATTATGTGTACTGTGCCGTAGAATAGCACTCCAAATACGTGCAGAGCTGGAAAAAAGAAGGCTAGGAAAACAAAACATTTTAATTAATTTACAACTCCCTGTCAATCAAGTATACTTTTGTTACAATGAAACGTTAAAATTGGAAACGAAACCATCTTTTCGTTTTTCATCTATTTTCATGGAAGTGGTAGAGCGCCCTAACTCTACAACTTTTTTTTCTGAATAAATCTAAGCTGATTAAAATTATTTTATTCCTCTAAGAGAAAATCTGTTAAGTATCATTCTACAACTATTAAAGCCATATTCACTAAAACTTACTGTACCCAAAAACTTTTCACACTCTTAATTTGAATGTTTCAAATCTAAATGTTCAATATTTTCAAAATTCCAAAAAAAAAACACAACATTAAGCTATTGCACATTTTTAAATAAGTTTAAACCTCATTGGGATTTTTTGAATTCATTTGGACCAGTTGTGCCACATTATTCATTGCAGTTATTTTCTGCACTTTCTGCCAAAAATAAATTAAATCTAATGTCAATGTAAGTGGATAGTGGAGTGGCAACCTTGAACTTTAAGATACAGGATTCAGCCCAAGGGGAAGTACATATGAATTCATAAAATAAGTGAAAAGGAAGCGGTTTGTTTTTTTTGTGCTATACCAATTTTTTTCTGCAAAAACCTACCTATACCATTCTAAAAATAAAATGTATTCTATATACAATGCGTCAAAGTCAACCAACCCGCCCTATACATGTTGGTTCATAAGCGCAGCGATTGAGAAGTACACACAAATTTGCAAAAAAGTCGAGGGAAATCGAGTTATTATTCTTTCTATGAAACTTATTTATATCAAGCAAGAATGACATGCGCAGCGCACTACGCTACACATATGATTCATCAGTTCACTGAGTTTCAGACAGAAAAGCATGAGGGGTACATACAAATTCACCAAAAAAAGTCCATGAACTTCGTGTTAATTTTTTCCATAAGAAAGCGTGTATTGAACAGAGAAGTATCAAACGCTGTGAACAGTAAATGAAAGGAGATGAAAGAAAACAAATTTGTTCTATCCAGCGAGAAACTTTATAACCCGAGGAGCGTTGCCGGAAACAAAATTTTGTAAGTGCCAATTCTGACAACAGAAAGTGCCATTTTAGGCCAAAGCGTGCCACCAACAAAAAAGTAACAAAATTCCGAATATTTCATATGTAATTTTTAGTTTTATTTATTCCGCCTCAAAACTTAAGATATAATAAGAATAAATGAACACAAAATTAATAAAAAATAAATTAATAGATACAATAAAAGAACTTCATGTAACGAAACATACAAAAAAATAAATAGAAGCATCAACTAACAACATGTGTGTTCAATAAGGATGTTCGGAACAGATTAGATCACCTTGGAACAGAAAAGTACAGGATTTTGCTGTTCAATGAAAAATTTTCTATTCTGGTTTGGTGTTCAATGAGTCCGTTTGGAACACTTTAGAACAGGATTTTCTGCACTTACTTTTTAGGTAGAATGGGTTAGAACAGATTTGTGAGAACTGCCAAAAACAATTGATGTTGTTAAAAAAAACATGTTGGTGTTAGATTCAGTTGATAAATCATCTTCCCTGTCGGAATCATCTCAATTTCATGAAAAATATTTTTTAAATAAATTCAACTCCGTTTCAATATATTTTTAAGAACGTTTCTGCAAAAACAAACGATCTAGAATTGTAGGTAAACAACAATAATTTTTTTATAATCTCTGTCAGATGACTTCTAATTACCTCCAAATACCTTAAGACTTCAATTGATTAACCTCCCATCTCTTTTTGGTCACAGAGAGTACTTGCAGTTCTGCTGCATAACTGGAGTAATGAATGGATCTATTTTATGTCCATCGTTTCTCGTTCGAATATGTTTCAATATTAGTCACACTAGCTTAAGAAGGAATTTACCGCTTCGAACAATGTTTAGCAGATCAATCTATGGCGCTAATAGTCCTCTTAATCAGTTAATCAAAAATTTCAATAAATTCTCTATTCTCATTGGTTCTGTGATAATTTAAATCTGAAAGCTTTAAATGTAATTTTGTTGCTCTGAGTAGTTGAAATTTTGTTATAATTACGAGGGCGGGTCAATAAGTCCGTTTCTGACCTCTTTACTGAAACAGCAACACTGCTCCTGTCAACAGGCATCTGTCAGTTGACTCCTGTCAAAATTTAAACTTGCTGCGTCAGTTAGTTTGTGTTTGACAGCTATTTCTATCAGACTACTCACTAATTTGAGGAGAAAATGGAAAAAGTGAATTTCCTGTGCTTATTAAGCATTATTTCTTGCGAAAAAAAACCATTACCGAGACCAAGGCTAAGCTTGATAAATACTATGAGGACTCTGCACCATGGATTTCAATGGTAAAAAAGTGGTTTACTGAATTTCGTTGTGGCCGTACAAGCACTGAAGATGCCGAACGTCCTGGACGTCCAGTTGAGGTCTCTACACCCGAAACAATCGAAAAAATTGACGATATGGTGTTGGCCGACCGAAGATTGAAAGTGCGAGAGATTGTGGAAGCCGTAGGGATCTCGCATGGCTCAGTGGTTACAATTTTGAATGATCACTTGGGCATGAGAAAGCTTTCCGCAAGATGGGTACCGCGTTTGCTCAAAGTCGACCACAAACGCAATCGTGTAACAACTTCACAGGAAGGTTTGGCGTTGTTTAATCGCAATATGGAGGAGTTTTTGCGCCGTTTTGTAACCGTGGACTAAACATGGATCCATCACAACACACCAGAGACCAAACAACAGTCAAAACAGTGGGTTTCTAAGGGTGAATCGGCGCCAAAGAAGGCCAAGGTGGGTTTGTCAGCCAATAAAGTTATGGCGACTGTTTTTTTGGGATGCACGCGGGATAATCCACATTGACTACCTTCAAAAGGGAAGAACAATCAATGGGGAATATTATGCCAACTTATTGGACCGATTCAATGACGATTTGAAAAAAAACCGACCTCATTTGGCCAAGAAAAAAGTTCTTTTCCACCAAGACAATGCAAGGATGCACACATGTGCAGTTGCCATGGTAAAAATCCATGAATTGGGCTTTGAATTGCTCCCTCATCCACCCTATTCTCCAGATTTGGCTCCGAGCGACTACTTCTTGTTCCCAAACCTGAAGAAATGGCTTGGTGGAAAAAGATTTGACTCCAATGATGAAGTCATCTCGCAAACATAGGCCTATTTTGAGGACCTCAACAAATCATTTTTTTTTGGAAGGGATACAAAAATTGGGGAAGCGTTGGACAAAGTGTATAGAGCTCAAGGGAGACTACGTTGAAAAATAAAATTATTTTTTTATCAAAAAATCTGTGTTTTATTCCAAAAGTCACGGACTTATTGACCCGCCCTCGTATATTTAATTAAATTTAGATTTAAGTAAATTTTTTTAATTTTAACGTTAGCATTTAACGTATTATCTTGTTCTGAAGTTTCTCACGAATCTGTTCTGTTCTGCCCTGTTCTGCCCTGTTCTGTTCTATTCTGTTCTAACTTTTTCGTCTCTGAACAATCTTATGTCGCATCCGGAAGCCTTCCGGACTCTTCTGAAAGCGTTCACATGGGAAAAATGACAGTTCTAATTCTGAAAAGAAGAGAGTTTTGCTTCTGGATTTGAAATCAGAATCGGAACCAGAAGCACTCACACATTCATATACGTGAACTTCAAACTCGACTGTTGTCATTTTTTGTATCATAATTGTGCAACAAACTTTTTTTTTTTTTTGAATTTGAATATTCTCACGTACACAATTATTTTCACACATACATTTCTCATTAAAATTCAGAATCGTCAGAATCACACAAAAGTGTTCAGTTGGCATCCCGGATCGGAGAACAATTCCGGATTGCCAAATAAAAACGCCATTAATATAAATTGTTAATTTATATGAATTGCTGGCAAGTTTTAGCCTTTATTATTTAATTAAACGACAAAAAAGATTTTATTACTTTATAAGAAGTCGATTTTTACTATGGGTTTTAATGTTATTTAAACGTGAAAAAACCCTTTTAGCTGATGCACTACATGATCTGATCATGTACTTGGATATGTTTGAAAACATTTGCTCGTTGATTCCTAAAGTACCATTTGAAGCGTTTGAGTGCCATTTAAATTAAAGAGTGCAAAGAGTGCACGATCGTGCCACTTCGGCAACGTTGAACCCGAGACATTGCGTGTTATTTTGTTGCTGGTATAGTTTTATGTTTGTTTAGGCGTGAGTTGCAAAGCAGCATGTGTGTAGAGAAGCACTGAAGGCAGAGTTGTTAAAGTAATGTTGGCAGCGTGTGCAGGTGTAGATTCATGTTGTCAGAAGCTTCAGTTGTTATGAATATTACTGTGGTGTTGTTGCACTGCGACCTTGAGATGTATATTGTGCCCCAATTTGTTAAGGATGAGATTTTCCAAAGGTATGACGCAAGGAATCGAATTATATGGACGCTTCGCGCCTGGTAGCTCGATCTGCAACCAAAACGGCTGAAGAGATTTTCTACAAAATTGGTACTTAAGCCTTTTAAATATACGCCTCCATTTTTTAACTCTTTTTCTTACTCCCAAAATAACGGTAACTTACATATAATTATTGTACCAAAAAAAGTAAATATTGATCATTTCGAACACGGCTCTAACGATATTGATAAATACATATATTTTGTTATTAACGGTAGCTGCCATAGAACCATATTTTTGATTCTCATTTAACTTTAAACAATTTTATTTTAAAATAGCTTTTAACGGCCTTTAGTCCAACAAAAATTGGCGTTTCGTCCCGGCGATCTCACATGGACTCATCAGTTGACTAGTGAGGACCTTTGTCAATACGCAATTTTTGTCAAGTTCAGTTCATCTTACATAGATTTCGTGAAGAACATCTAGTGTGAACTATATCCAACAAGACTAGAATTCCTAATCATTAAATTGGAAATTTTTGTTTTTTGCCCATGGCCTGGCATTATTTATATAAGAAGTTTTTTTTAATAATACAAATTCTATATACTACTGAAATACATCAGCCAAGTAGAAGACTTAGCACTAGTCAACTGATGAGTCCATGTGAGATCGCCGGGACGAAACGCCAATTTTTGTTGGACTAAAAGCCGTTAAAAGCTATTTTGAATCAATAATTCAACAAGTCCAAATATTATAGTGCTAAGTCTTCTACTTGGCTGATGTATTTCAGTAGTATATAGAATTTGTATTATTAAAAAAAACTTCTTAATTTTATTTTAACTTTGGTGGTTTTGATTTGGTTTGATTCCTCTTCCACGGGCATTATTTTCTAGGTGTCTGAATTCGACCGAATTCCCCTAGAAAAATATAATTCACAGCGTTTGAAAGCTATAAATTGTATTTGTGTCGGAAGCCATCGACTAATAGTTTGCGTATTAGAAGGGTACTACAGCATCTAACTGATGAGCCCAACTGTAGTACCTGGGCGAAACGCATAATTTGGACTAAAGGTCACAAAAGAAAAAAAAAATTATGATTCCTCTTCCAGCCGTTTTATGTACATATACGTCATTTAATATCTTATGTGCCAGTTACTGATGGGCAGTCCCAGCGATAGACTATAGTTTTTGAATACTGGAGCATACGGTATGTTGTCTTTCTCGTATGCGGAAATTTTTAAGAACTTGCTCCATTCTTTCGGTAATTAAAATGGCATCCACCAGTCAAGAAGATTTAGAACTTTACTTCAGGAATGATTTTCGTGATGCTGATGAAATAGATTCAGTTTCCGAAGATGAATTCTACCAATTTACATATCATTATTCAATAAACTCGAAGTACTCGAGTGGCCCTTACGAATCTTATATAGTATGCTTGATCAAGCTGGAATTAATTCTATGAACATTTTTCTATCATGTAAATATCCTAATCAGTCACTGGCAGTCAAGACGGATATAAATAGGGGAGGTGACCCCTTAAGGATTTTTTCAAATAAAAACTTCAAAAATTTACATATTATCCCAAGAAAGCTTATTTAAAGGGAAAATTATAAATACATCAGTATAGAAAAAAAATATAGATAAAATTAAATTATTCGTTTAATCAAATTAATTTTTAAAAATGATTGGCTCTGCCCATTATACCACCATGCTGGGGCACAACGGGCATAGGTCGGGCATGATGGGCAGCTGCCTAAGTTGGGTTGCAAAATGTGCAAATGTGACTGGATTCATCGACAACTTCGTCCTCTCTAGCACAAGAACAGTGAGCCCACTTACCACAGGATCTAAAAGAAACCCATCCTACTGTAGATTGGGAGTATAAATACCCACAATATAAACACTCTTCGTCCTATTCGCTCTCTGAAGATTCTTCCTTCCTAACCATTTTGTTTCTTGTGCTGGTCTTTTTCTTATTTTGCTTGACGGGTTTTGCCTAATTTAGATATCCTTCAAGCAGTGCCTTGTAAGGAGAATTTGTTATCACAGTAGTCTTTCCTCGTCGCTTAGAAAATTTTTTTTTAGCTTGGGCTTTCGGAATGGGTACAATGGTACATGGATATAATTTTTGGAAAGAAGTTGATGAAAGTGGGTAACTGTTCTTCCAGGGTGTTGACTGAGCTATTTCTTAAATTTTTCCCCATAATATGAACTCAAAGGCTTCAAGAAAGTAACATCCAACGGTTGCAAACGATGAGTGCAATGTGATATGGGAAACACATCATGGCAACTCCACTGGGCACTGGCCCTTGTAACATCAATAACTTCAATGCTTTTAACGTGGCTTGCATGTCCATATAAAAGTAAGAAAGCAGGATGATCTTTTGTTGCCGCGACCATTCAACAAAATTTTGAACCATTTTAAAAATAATTCTTTTGTTATCCATCCATTTTAATTACACTCGCCCCTTGAATTAGGGGGTTGTCTAACCATGAGCTCAGTTTCATTCGTTTCCGAGTTAAAATAAAGAGAGAGTGATTCCACTTGTTTTCTGCCTTTTGTTGCCAAAATTTTCCCAAAACTCTTTGCAACCGTTGTATACACGTTGAATATTCTGTTTGATAAAAAAAAACATATTTGTGGTTGCATTCCTCCTGCAGCTCAAAAAACATTCCGTTCGCGACACGATTAAAGAATATTGCTCGAGCTGCAGATGTTGCTTGAAAATTGTTTGCCCAATCTTCCTCAGCCACCCCTGTTTCAGGGTCAAAATTATTATTATAATTCATATTTTCCCGCAAGCTCATAAGCAATTCTTTAATTTTTTTCATGGAAATGCCAGACAGACGTCCTTCCATGTCCTTAAGATATCGGCTAACTCCTTTTCCTTATCCACTGGAAAAACAGGTTTAATATGTTCAACTGTTGTGACGGTAAGTGGAAGTTCGGGGTTTCAAATTTATTTTTTTTTAAATCTTTGTAGCGTTGTTCGAGGAATTTTATAGCCTTACAACTCATTTTTTTTTTCGCTTTGACGTCATTCACAGCTCGTCGCATATTATCCAATGTCCATTCTTGTCGGTTAGTTTTTCTTACATACTTCCTAACCATCTAAAACAATTTTAAGTTGATTTTGGGAGAATATCACATACAAATAACAAGAGAACAAAACGAATGGGACATAACAGGGACCCATGCCCATTATGCCTCGCCCATTCTGCCCGATGCTATGTTCTTACCAAAAATTATAAAAAGTATTCTTGAAACTAATCGTAGAAAAAAATTGAATGGATTTGCATAAAATATATAACTAAAAACCGACTTTCCTTTTGAAAAATCGCACTTTATTTCACATGAAATAACTTCAACACAATGAAAAATCGTCCTTAAGCTAAAACAAAGTACACGTGTCACTTTTGTTCAAAAACGGGATTTCCCCCAATTGCCACCATTAACTTAAGCCAGACAGATTTATTTTCAGTGATACCACTCCATTAAGCAGATAAATACGGAGGGAGCCCGTTATAACCCGTGTGCATGTTATGCCCCATGTCCCCCTACGGAAATAATTAGGACTACGACTGGCTAAACCACACATGAGTCACATGAAAGTGACTCCCCACCTAATTTACAGAACCAGTCGCGGTGTGTAATTTGTCCATAAAAACAAGACCGCAAAAGCAGATTTAAGACTTAAGTGCAATTGTCCTGTATGTCCTGAACACAGGAAAGAGATATGCTATGCATCAATTGCATATAATAATTTGTATTTCCTGACAATTATTTTTGTATGCATTTCCAATTTTCTTGTTTTGTTAAAGTCTATGAATTGTTATGATTCAATAAATAATGTAGGGCAGGGGCATTATAGCACCCCTGTTTTTGTGTATGTACATTTAAAATGTGTTGTTATCGGAAGGTTAACGACCAAACAGATTTCGATCAAAAATTCTATAGGTATAGGAGATCCTTCGAATTTTAAATAATACTGTATACCAACATTTTTGAAAAATATTTTTTTTTTTTTGAAAAAAAAAGTTAAAGAATTTTTCCAAATAAGAAATTAAACAACAAGACTAAAAATATATTTAGCGCTTTCGGGGCGACTTTCCATTGGGGAGTACGCGTAGAATGTTGATTTTTTTTTACTGTGAGCTAAGGGGTCTCTATAGAACAGCTTTAAAATATTACATTGAAGAAACGCCGTTAAATATGATTAAAAAATGTTTTAATTTTTCAATTTCGGCGTTTTTGTAAAACAGCTTTGTTCAATTTTGCACTAAATTAGAACGAATTTCAATAAACGGATACTTTTATTCGGTAGATTTATCATTAAAAATAATAATTAATACGGTTTTATTGCTAAAATATTGGTTTTCTTATTTAATACATTTTTAAAGTGTTCAATATTAATACACGACAAAAATTATTCGCGACAAGAAAAGCTGTTTTGACAGTTTTTGGTAATACTTCCCTAGGGTTAGTGTTCTGGTATTAGTTTTTTTTTTGTACTTTTTTTTGGGGGGAAATTTTAATGGAAATAATTTTTGGGTTAAAAGTACAAGTGTAGTTGTTTTCAATTAGTTAGTATGTTTTAGTTAGTTTTAATGATTTTTTATTCAAATGTTTAAAAAAAACATAGCAATACAATATTTTACAATAATATTTTTGTTTTTTATATAAAGTAGTCTTGGCTATACGCCGCGCCGTCTACCTGACTGACATTTTTGTATTGATATATGTAAATAATTCAAAATAAGTATGTTTTATATAATTGAAATATAATTTGTATTTTCTTAAAAATCCTCTTCTCTAATTCGCTTTCTATAGTCTAAAGCACTTGCAGTGTATCGGTAAATAACATCCCAACCAAGATCGCCATTCAATATTCTTATTAGGTCCTCCTTTTCAAGCGTCCTTACACCAAAGTACATCATACGAATTGCATTTAAAACTGTGCACACAGCAATAAAATGGTAAATGTCCTCCCTCTCTCACAATATAGGCAGCTCAGGTTGGTGCGGCACATAGTTTAATTTTAAAACTTCGCCTCTTATCATAAAGATAGTTCTTATCATCTCAGTCTCCCCAAAGTATGCATTTTCATGTAGGATATAGTTAATGCTGCTGTAATAAATCATATGTTGTGAAGACTGAGCTTCATTAACATATCTGCATATGTTTCAGTACAATTTTCGGTAATCGATTTTCTTCCATTTCCATAACTTTTATTATACGTATATAGTCAAAGTGCAGCTTTAACGTTACTAGAAAAAGGGGTGAACAACCTGTTTCCAAATGAATCATATAATTTGGCGTATTATTTGTTAGTATAAATATCCGTTTTATACAATAACGTTGGAACTTTTCGACTGATTCAAAACAAGCATATCCCCAAACTTGAGCAGCATACAAAAGAACAGTTTGAGCAGTCGCTTGTATGATTTTTTGCTTAGAGCTGTGGGTTGCATACTTATTTTGAATGCATACTCTCCAAACTGAATTTATAGCGCGCTTTGCTTCAGATAATTAGCTTTTTAGATGTTTTTCCATGTTGAGATTAGCTGTTATTAAAACACCGAGATAATTATACTCTCTAACTACTTTGACAGGGTGCCCTTGGTAAGTCCAGGTTTCGTTCCTCGAGAATCTTCCTCCACCATTTCTAAAAACCAAAATGTTCGTCTTTTCCAGATTTATCGTTAGATTCCAGGCTTTACAGTACTTTTCAAGTTTGTTGATATTAAGTTGTATAAGTTAACGCAAGAAATGTTTGCATCAGCAGATAACTGTCCCACATCCAGATTCGCTTCCCACGACTCATAAGAATCACCAGGTGACTACGTGAAGGAATGTGATGACGAGGCGTCTGGAGACAGCACATGCAACAGCAAATTGCAAACTCGGGTTGGATAGATTAAGTTACTTTTCAGTTAGATTTTAGGAAACTAATTCTGTCATAAGTTAGTTCGTAAGTAGTACTCAAATAAAGAGGTTCATCCTCATAAAAATAAAAAGTTTGTGTTTTTTTTATAAAATTTAAAATAAAATAAATTTAATTGGCGCCCAACGTGGTTGGCCTGAGGAAGTGTTAAAAAGTGAAACGTGAAATCGACCTAAAGTAGTTCGTCGCGTTCCAAGACCTAGAACATTGAAAGTGATATGACTTAAAACTTAAAATCGACCTAAAGAAGTTCGTCGGGTTTTAGGACTTAGTTCACTTCAAGTGGTAAAGAAAGAAAAGAAAATCAAACAAGAACTCTAACGTGAAAATAGACCTCAAGAAGCTCGCCACGTTTCGAAGAGTTAATTACCAGTGTTCGTGTCACTTCTTCGGCCAAACCCAAGAAGAATAAATTTGCTATAGTCTGTAGACATAGTAAACCACGAGGGAGTGTGAGACAAGGAAGTGCCTGAGTACCAGCTGTAGCTAGAAAAAAGGATCAACACTTAACTCACCAGCGTGGGATCATGTTCTTCATTTTTATGTAAGTTAGACTTAAGTTAAAAGAAAGAAAATAAAAAAATAAAAGATTAATAGGTAAAGGGAAAACTCAATTTTGAATAAATTTTTTAAAAAAAAAAATCTGTTTTGAAACAAAAATATTTTAAAGAAAACAGGAAAAGGGTTAGAAATTTCAATTGTGAATTAATTTTTAATTTTTATTTTTACGAAAAGTTTTATAGTGTAATAAATTTGTAATAATTTTCAAACTAAATATCTCAAATATTCAAACATATTTTTTTACGAAAAAACGTTATAGTATAGTAAATTTGTAATAATTTTCAAACTAAATATCTCAAATATTCAAACATAATCATGGTGGCTACACGATCGAATACCGATAGTATTGCATCTGAAACCAATTCTGCCAGTAACCCTTCACAAAATCCGCAAAATCCTATTCCAACAAACGCTAGTACAGGTGCAAATAATTTCCCGCCATACGCGGCATCCACAAGTCAGAGTATCCAACCTACACCAGAATTAGACATACTCATCACGAGTATCGTCAATCGAGTCTTAAGGGAACAAAGCCAGCCCACTCAAAATAATCCCACCCAAAATATCGAAAGAGACCAAGGTATTGACGCACAATTCAGAACAGACATATCAGAAATGGATAGAATCCCCGATATTGTCAAGTGCCTAAAAATTTTCTCAGGTGACAAAGCTGAATTTGGATCCTGGAGAAAAAGCGTTGAGAGAATTCTCGGAATATATGAACCTTTTAAAGGCACTCCTAAATACTTTGCAATTTTAAGCGTTATACGCAATAAAATTGTGGGAGAAGCGGATATCGCTCTAGAATCATATAATATCCCTTTAAATTGGGAAAGTATATCCCAATGTTTGATTATGCACTATGCAGACAAACGGGATATTAATACGTTGGAATTCCAAATGGCTTCTCTTGTTCAAGGAAGTAAAACGGTCCACGAGTTTTATCAATTAGTTTACTCACATCTCTCACTTATCCTCAATAAAATATCTTGTGGGGATATGGGTGTTGAAGCAACCAAAGTTCTTACGGAAACTTATAGGTCAAAAGCCCTTGATACCTTTATAAGAGGGTTAAGAGGAGACTTACCTAGATTACTATCCATAAAAGAACCGATTGATCTCCCTCATGCCCTGAACTTATGTTTAAAGTTAGAAAACCAAAACATTAGATCTAATCATATTCAACACCAAATAACACCAAGAAAACCACAACCACAACCCTTTATACCCCGAAGAAACCCAAATATGATTGGCAGAACTTATCCCTCTGTAGCACCTAAACCAGTTCCGCAACAATACTCAACATACCCTAATCCTCATCCTTCCAGATACCCGACAATGTCAAACGTATTAAACCAAACCCCAAATTATGGACAATCTCCAAATTATTCAAGCCCAGGCTACCAGAACTGGAGCACATATAATAATCAATTAAGACCCATGCGTCCGCAACAACAGAATCTTCAAAAAGGTTATCAGCCTAATATGACTAACATCAAACCAGAACCGAATTCCAGTCTTAACACTAGAAAAGTAAATAACGTGGTTACAAAACAAAACCAACCACATTTTCACATAGAATCTGTTCCGGAAGATACTCCTTATGAACAAAACCAGAGCGGATTCCTCGAAAATCCAGATGAGGAATTACAAGGTTACATAAATTCTTTAAATCAATATGATGAAAATGGAACGTCATCTGAACATGACTACTTTACGGACTTTGCAGATATCCATTTTTTAGGTTAGCGGACTCTTCGCTTCCATTTTTTGAATGTAAGACGAAGAGTGGGAACATTTTAAAATTCCTGATAGACACCGGGTCTAGCAGAAATTACATTCAGCCCCAACTCGTTACAACTCCTCTAGATAATAAACAAAACTTTCTTGCAAAATCAATTGCAGGCGATGTTTCAATAACCCAACACACCTTTATTAATTTATTCGGTCAGAACATTAATTTAAAATTCTACATCTTACCAAATTTAAAATCGTTCCATGGTATACTTGGGAACGATAGCTTGAAAGAATTATCAGCCGTCATACACACAAAAGAGAATTTTATCACAATCCTCAATAAGATTAAGGTAAAAATTAAACAACAAAACTCTATGACTATCAATTCTATTGACACACAGTTCGAACATATGTCAGAAACTCAGAAAGAAGCTCTTATCACAATTATCAAACATTTTCCCTCACTTTTCGCCGATCCCGACGAAAAACTAACTTTCACGACAAAGGTTCTTGGAGAAATTCGTACTTTCACGGACACTCCGATTTATACGAGGTGTTACCCATATCCTACTTCTCTTAAGGAAGAAATCGAAAACCAGCTTGGGAAACTTCTAGAAGACGGAATTATTAGACCTTCTCGGTCACCATACAATTCGCCCGTCTGGATTGTACCCAAGAAACCTGATGCTGCAGGTAACAAACAGTATAGATTGGTAATCGACTATAGGAAGCTTAACGCAAATACTATCGCGGATCGTTACCCAATCCAAGACATTAACGAGGTACTAGCACAACTAGGCAAAAACCGAATGTTTTCAGTTCTCGATCTAAAAAACGGATTCCATCAAATACCTCTTAAGGAATCTGATATAGAGAAGACCGCCTTCTCAATAAATAATGGAAAGTTTGAATTTGTTAGGCTCCCATTTGGCCTAAAAAACGCGCCGTCAATTTTCCAACGCGCACTCGACGACATCCTCCGCGAACACATAGGAAAGATTTGCTTCGTCTATATAGACGATATTATAGTGTTTAGTAAAAGTGAATCAGAACATTTAAAACATTTGGAAATTATTTTTCAGACGTTATTCGAAGCGAACATGAAAATTCACCTGGAGAAATGTGACTTTTTTAAGAACAAGGTCGAATTCCTAGGTTTTATTATTTCCTCCGAAGGAATTTTAGCTAATCCGGCTAAAGTAGATGCAATTTCGAAATTTCCAGCCCCAAATACCCTTAAGGAGCTACGTTCATTTCTAGGTATGTCAGGATACTACCGTCGCTTCATTAAAGACTATGCGAAGCTCGCTAAGCCCCTGACATCCCTTTTAAGAGGGGAAGGAGGACGTTTGTCCAAAGTAAATTCTGATAAAATAAAAATTAATCTCGACGATAATGCTAGAGATGCCTTCCTGAAGATAAAAAACTCCCTAACTTCGCAAGATATTATTCTCGCATACCCAGACTTTACGAAAAGTTTTGAGCTAACTACTGACGCGTCGAATTACGCGATAGGTGCAGTTTTGTCACAAGGTGACAAACCGATAACATTCATTTCGAGAACACTAAGTACCACCGAAGAGCATTACGCAACTAACGAGAAGGAGATGCTTGCCATAATATGGGCACTCACTTCTCTAAGAAATTACCTATACGGTACTGCTCGTGTCAAAATATTTACAGACCATCAACCATTGACTTTCGCTCTCAGTAATAAGAACCACAATTCTAAGATGAAGCGATGGAAGTCAATTTTGGAAGAGTACAACTATGAGATCAAGTACAAACCCGGAAAAACTAATATAGTCGCCGATGCACTGTCTAGGCCACCAAGATGTTGTCAAGTAAATGCTTTAACAACAACTCTACATAGCCACGAAAGCTCGAATCAAAACCTTATCCAAATGGCGAATCAACCCATAAACGTGTTCAAAAACCAAATCTTTCTTAATGTCGGTAATACTTCTGAATATAAATTCGAAATCATCTTCCCAACGTATCATCGTCATACTATTGTTGAACCAAATTTTTCCTCAGAAAAACTTGTTGAAATTTTTAAAAAATATCTCAATCCTTCTGTAATAAATGGAATCAAAGCCGAGGAAGCGATTCTCGGAAAAATCCAAGAAATATTTCCCTCACATTTTAGCCTCTATAAAGTACTATTCTCAAGAAACATGGTAATAGACCTAACAGACGAAAATTTACAAGAAACCGAAATTCTTAAAGAGCACAATCGCGCTCACCGAAACAACAGAGAAAACAAAATTCAGTTACTACAAAGGTTTTATTTTCCAAAAATGCGGGAAAAAATAAAGAACATTACGGATAAATGTCAAATTTGCAAGGAACAAAAATACGATCGACACCCCAACAATATACCCTTACAACCTACCCCTATACCCGTATATCCTGGGCAGATCTTACATATTGACCTATATTTCACTGACAATAAGGTTGTACTGACTGCCATAGACAAATTTTCCAAGTATGCTTTAGCAAGAATCGTAGCGTCTAGAGCTACAGAACATATCAAGCAACCCTTAAGAGAGCTCATATTATCTTTCGGTGTCCCAGAATGGATTGTGGTTGATAATGAGAAATCATTAAGCTCAAATTCCATTCTATTCATGGTTGAGAATTTTTTCAACATTAAAGTGTTTAAAGCCCCTCCATACGTAAGTTCTGTGAATGGCCAAATCGAAAGGTTTCATTCAACACTTTCTGAACTATTACGTTGTATGAAAGCCGAACAAAACTTTAGTTCATTCTCCGAAATGCTCGACAAGTCCATTTACGAATATAATAGATCCGTTCATACCACCACAAACAAAAAACCTATCGAAGTATTTTTTGCACGAAATAAAGTTAATAACCCCGAACAGTTACAAGAAGAGAGACAAATTGTCACTCAAGCAATCAAAGATAAGCAAACTGCTGATCTTAGTTATCATAACAAGAAAAAGAGAGCTTTTAGAAATTTTGCAATAGGAGATACCATTTATGTAAAAATTAACAAAAGGCTAGGCAACAAACTCACTCCTAAATATAGAAAAGAAATAGTAGCCGAAAACAAAAATTCTACAATAGTAACTAGGTCTGGAAAAGTTGTCCATAAGAATCTAATTAAGAATCAAAATTCCTCTTTATAGGTTATTACCGCTATGCGCAGCGGATATACAAATATTGGATTACTCAAAGTCTCAATTGGTCAAGATAAATGTTGGAACCTCGAAAATACAGACAGGATCTTTCAAAATAATCCACATAATTAACATTGAACATTACGAAAACCTGACAAGGAATATAGAAAATACCCTGATAGAAACCACACGAAATCACCCCCTTTATCCTTACATTTCTCATGAAATAGATAAAATAAAAACCTACCTGGCAGGATTGAAAGTTGAAGACAAGAAAAAGAAAAGATCACTTGATTTCCTAGGTACCGCCTGGAAATGGATCGCCGGTAGTCCGGATCATCATGATTATGAAATTTTGACAGGAAAAATGAACAACGTACTCGAAAACAATAATAGGCAAATGATAATAAACCGTATGACCATAGGGAAAATTAATGAAATCACCAATGTAACAAACGAAATATTTAAAATTGTAAGAAACGAAGTAAAGAATAAAGACACTGAAACATTAAAATTAAAATATGAACTAGATTTAGTAAAAGAAGAATTAATAAATATAGCATACGCCATTCATTGGGCAAAAGTTAATGTAGTGAATTCTTTTATACTGTCAAATTCTGAAATTAAGCTAACGGAAGAATTTTTTAGAAAACAAAATACACCTTTCATAAATATTGACGAGGCACTTGATTTTTGTAATATTAAAATTGCCTCTAATGGTAAGAATTTAATTTATATAATTGATATACCAACAACAGACTCAGATATTTGTACTATGCTTATAATAAAAGCAGTAAAGATGGGAATAAAGATAAACGAAATTCCTTTTAAAAAAATTTTAAAATGTAAAAATAAAACATATGGTATAAAACAAGATTGTTTAGTAATAAGCGAACATTCTATTTGTAATAGTAGAAATATTGTAGATATAAGTAACTCTACGTGTATCCCCAACCTGTTGAAAAGCAAAATACCCACCTGCACTACTATCGATAACCGAAACACACCATCCATCGAAGAAATCTCGGACGGCATATTATTCCTTAACCAATTCAATGACTCGGTAACAATTAACAATGAGGCTATTCGATTAGATGGAACGTATATCATAAAACACTCAAACACCACAATCATTGTGAATGGAAAGATTTTCAAAACCAGCGAGATAACTAAACATCAACCTTTACCAGCTTTGTTGCAACCTAGATCATCAGTGCAAGAGTTCAAAGAGGTACTTTCTCTGGGAATGATAAAAGAATTACAGATGAATGGCACGGAACAGATTGATCTACTGGAAAGGAAAAATGCATTAAATATTGGGATTAACGTATTCCTGGTAATAATACTCCTCATAATAATAACAACTTTCCTTTATGGTAAAACAAAGAAAAACACCAACCAAGAATTCTCACCTAAAAACGAGCAAGGATCCATTACCATAGGAATTAAGGATTTGCCAAATCTAATAAAACCATCAACGTCGAACGAGGGCGTTCGAATTTGAGCAGGGAGGAGTTAACGCAAGAAATGTTTGCATCAGCAGATAACTGTCCCACATCCAGATTCGCTTCCCACGACTCATAAGAATCACCAGGTGACTACGTGAAGGAATGTGATGACGAGGCGTCTGGAGACAGCACATGCAACAGCAAATTGCAAACTCGGGTTGGATAGATTAAGTTACTTTTCAGTTAGATTTTAGGAAACTAATTCTGTCATAAGTTAGTTCGTAAGTAGTACTCAAATAAAGAGGTTCATCCTCATAAAAATAAAAAGTTTGTGTTTTTTTTATAAAATTTAAAATAAAATAAATTTAATTTATACTATTAACTGTATCAGCTAGGAAGACTATATCATCAGCATACGAGTACATTAGGCCTGGTATTGTTATGTGGCTAACTTCCACTCCACCCGCAATATCATCGGTTATGTCATTAATAAACAGTATAAAAAGTAACGTGCTTAAAATACAACCTTGTTTCACTGCCATCGACGTTGGAAATTCATCGGTCAAGGAGTGTCCATCCCATACCGCAGCTTTGCAGCTTTATTGTTCTCGTACAAAGCTCTTATTATTTTTATCAATTGACTGCTTATGCCCATCCTGAAGAGTTTGTAAAAAAGCTGATTTGAAGTCTACGAACAATCCATTAAGTTTTTTACGTTTTCGCTTATATATTTGCGCAATGTTTAGTAGCGTGAAAATTTGGTCTACGTCGAATAATTCTTTCTAAGGCCAGCTTGGAATTCTTTTCAATTATAAAACATACTTGAATACATTTAACTAAAGCATTTAAACAAAACGTAGGTATATAAAAACCGACTTGCAAAAAGTTTTACTGCAATTAAGGTCACTGCGTACTAAAAGCTTGATGCTTAAAGGGGACGAACATGCTGCCCCCCTGTAACCACCCTGCTTGGTCCTATTATAGGATTTGGGTGGGGTCAAAGTTTTTTTTAGGATTTTGCATAAAATAAAACAAGAAATATTTCTTTAAGAAATTGACAAAAAAAACATATCGCAACAAAAACAAAAAAATACCAAAAAATACAAATAAAAATGCACATACCACAACACTTACCATACAAAAACCAGTTGTCGGTAGTCATCTTTTGCATACATTTTGTAAATGAAAATGAAAACTTTAAAAATTAATTAAAAATAGAAATAAAAGTTTCCTCACTTTAAAATTATATTTATATTTATAGTTTTTAAGCATAAATCTACCGAATAAAAGTATCCGCATGTTAAAATTCGTGCTCCCCTAAACGAAAGTTCAGCCGCTGTTTCCATTAAGAATTATGTGCATACGATGTGACCCAGCAAGGTCGTACGATTCAGTCGTGCGTTTTATTGCTCATAGAATACGACTTTAAAAAAATGTCTTTGAATCTGTCAAATCGAGCAATTTCCGGCCCATCTAAATTAACAAGACAAACCATTATATACGATCCGGAAACAAATCTTTCAAATTTTCAATTAACAGGCGAGAACTCCCTTTATGAATAAGCGGTTGAACAGTCCTGTTGCGTTCGTAGTTCATACAGTTTAAATTCATCAATTTGACGCTTAAAAATCACAAAACTGCAAGGATCGCGGAAATATTCGCAATGAAATGTATGGAAGTCCTTATAGTAGATACCTTCGTACAGCCTTCTTGTTAGTTGTAGTTTAATGACATCAATCAGTAATCAGCTATTAAGCCCCGTGACATGAAAAATTAATTCGATCAGCAATGTTTTTTTTTTTAATAAAAATCACAAATACGAGAGATGTGATATTCTTATAGAAATAATTGGCAAATGAAGCAAAATCTGTCGCTAAAAATTCTTTCGGTTTGACAAGTCACTGACAGACCTACAGAAAATGTTTACCCTCAAAGTTGCAAAGGAAGTTTTACTTCAAAAATAAACAACCAAACCATGAAAGCATCGCTTCCCATAGATCAGCGAAATCAAGCATCGTTGCGCGTGGTTAGTACTTCGATGGAGGACCGTCGGAAACCAACCACGTGCTGTTGACATGTGTTTTCTTCTGTTGTGTGTTCTTCCTATCTCTGTCTCTCTCTGTTGTATTAATGTATGTAAAAAGTTTAAGCAAATAATGGTCTAGTTGCCAGTGCTTCAGTGTCTCTACTTCGTGGATTTATCGGCGGAGTAGTATAAAATGTAATGTAAAGTAATGTAATGTAAACAACCACTAAATTACTATTCTATATTCATCCAATAATGAAAGTCAATATCTAATTTACGACCATAAAATTTAACACGTTGTGAAACAATATCACCAAATAAAAAGCCACAAAAAGTTAATTAAAAAAGCCAAACAATATTACCAAATCTGTAATATCTGTAAAGATATTAAAAAATAATTGTATTTCCGTTTAACAGTTTGTCATCAAAATGACCATACACAAAGGTGCTGTTTGCAATACTTTATTGCGAAGAGTTTTTTTTTATCAAAACTTAAATTGGCGTTTGACGGTAAGCTGATTATAAAATTGATTTTTAGTATGGTTAATTATTTAGAGACCACTTAAATATTTAAGTTCTCTGGTCAGGGCCAGATCAACCATATGCGCAAGATGTGCAAATACACAGGGAGCTAGATTCTGGGGCGCATTACCAGGTGCAAAAGAAAAAGTAGTTTGATCTTGCGCAAAAAAGTACTGCCATTTGTAGTTTAACCACAAAACTTTTTCAAATATTCCCAAAATAACATACATAACAACTGTGCTAAGTTATTTCTTGCACACTAACTATCATTCACAAGATTGAGATTGCAACAATCCAGTTCTGCTATCGCACGTTCAATATTCTCCATTTTATTTCCGTTAATTGACAAAATTCAAACTTATGCGTTTATTCGTTTCCCACCTGACACCATGTAATAAGTCTTGCTTATTATGCAATTAAAACAATAAATGAATTATAATGGAATTTTTATTAAAGTTCTTTAAAAGTTCAGAACAAACAATTGAATGAATAATGAAAATAACACAAATAATTTAGTTGACTTAATATCTAAAGTATCTTAAAATTATATTACTCAGCTGAGTGATGAAACTAACAACTAGATGCTCATAAGCTAATAAAAAGTAAATTTAAAGTGCTAATCACACTCATTACACAGTGCGCATCACAAAATCCTTGAACTTGAGTAGGTTCTTTATAGTAGATAAGTTTCTTATTGATTGTCCCTTTTAAATACCGAAAAACTCTCTTAATGGCTGTCCAGTGGCCATTCCCTGGGTTGTTGCTGTACCTGCTTAATAAATTCACAGCATAACTTATGTCTGTTCTCGTAGTTTGGGCAGCAAATAACAAGGATCCAACAGCTTCCATGTAGGGTACTTTAGACATCAATTGCTTATCGTGTTCTGTAGTCCAACTACATTCTTAGGAAATCTTCTGATTTATATCCAAAGGTGTTGATACTGGATTGCAATTGAACATTCCAAATCGGCTTAAAATTTCAGAAAAGTATTGGGATTGGTCAATAGCAATTGTTCCAGCTGACCTATTCCGAGTGATACGAATTCCTAAAATAGACGATGCATCATTTCAAAATTCTTCATTAAGCATTCTTTTAAAAACATTTCTTGACTTTCATGTTTGGAGAATATTAGAACGTCATTTACGTAAATAGCGACGGCTTTTTGTAACTTTATAATAAATGCATTGATCAGAATCCGAACGCTTGAGACCAGCCATCAGTAAAACATCGTTCAATTTTTCATTCCATACTCGACTTGACTGTTTTAAACCATATAACGATTTGTTCAGCTTACATAATTTATTGGATTCATAACTAAAATTTGTTGGTTGTACCATGTAGATATTTTCTATTATTTCTCCATTCAGAAATGCAGTAACAGCATCCATCTGACGAATGTTGAGATCGAATTTCGATGCTATCGCGATCAAAAAACGAATTAACGAGTATCTAGATACAGGTGAAAAAGTTTCTTGACAGTCGATGCCTTCTTTTTGGGAACCTTTTACCTCCAATCGAACCTTGTGTCTTAAAATGTTACCATTTACATCTCGTTTCGTTTTAAAGATCCATTTGTATTTAATAGGATGTTTGTCTTTGGGTAGATCTACCAAATTCCAGGTTCTACTCAAATTGAGCGATTCAAATCATAATTTAACATAATAACTTCTCTGGTATTTTGGATTTAGCTTTGGGACTCTATTGGATTTACGAACAGTGACAGGATCTTCTATGATGATATCATCATCGATGCCTATTGTAGCTCCGGTATCGTGTTGAAATTGAAGGTCTATTGAACTATCGCCTGCATCTGTTTCAGAAGAACTGCTGCTGTTTTCTTCAATTTCAGCTTCAGGTATTGAATTAGCATTCATATCTTCAAACACAAAGTCCGATTCTTCATTAACTTTTCCCTCAGAATTGGCATTTGCTGCAGTTTCTTCTTCAAATAATGAAACAAAATGGCAATTCATATTTTGATTATTTTCAATCACATTTTTACTTCGGTAATTTTCAAAGAAAACAACATCGCGACTCATAACAATATTTCTCGTTTTGCCTTTGGTTCTATGTTGTATTCCAACAAAATGCATTCAGCAGACTTTACATCGAGCTTCTGGCGTTTTTCACATGGTATATGTACCATAGCCTTGCATCCAAACACTCGAATTATTTTTAAGTCTTTTGAATATAATTCTTCAGGTGTTTTTGTTCTTTCACCTCTACAAGGAATGCGATTCAAAATATATGATGCTGTAGATGCTGCTTCAGCCCAAAAATGTTTTCCTAGATTGGCATCAAACTAAATGCAGTGCAACCTTTCAATTATATTTCGATTAATCCTTTCAGCAACTCCCTTATATTGCGGGGTATAAGGGACTGATTTTTGGTGTTGAATACCACATTCGGATAAATATTGTTGAAGGTTTAAATTGCAGTACTCCGTGCCGTTATCAGTCAGAAAAACTTTTATTTTTTTTCCACATTGGTTTTCAACAAGAGCCTTGGACGTTAAAAAAGTCTCGAAAACATCAGACTTTTGATTCAGTGGGTAAAGAAATAATTTTCGGCTAAAGTCGTCAACAAATGTCACAAAGAATCTATATCCTGAACACGACTTGACTGGCATTAGTCCACAAACATCGGAATGTATCAATTCTAAAACATATTTTGACTGAGTACCACTTGACTTGAAATGTTCTCTTGTTTGTTTCCCCTTGACGCATATAACACATTTGTCATACATTTTTTCAAAAAAAAGAAACACCAGTTACTGCTGACTTCAGTTTAATCAAATTGTCTTCGCAGATGTGACCCATTCGACGGTGACATAAATTTTTTTCATTCTGTGACACCAAAGCAACAGAATTATTTAGAAGTGATGGCTTAGGTATAATGCAATTTAAACGATACAGGGATGCGATGCTATAATTTCCTTACGCTCGTTCAAAATTTTGCAACATTTTTTTTTCAAAACGCACAATTTTCAAATTTTTGACTAATTGGCTTACGGAAATTAAATATGTTCATAAATTCGGAACGCATTGGACATTGTATACTGTAGCGCTTCTTTTCATCTTACCATTCACAAGAGACAAACTAACATCACCTATGCACTCGACCGCCAACTTTGCATTGTTATTAACAACAATCTCCTTCTGCTTTGGTGATCTAATAAAGGGTTATCCATTTTGCGGTTTCAAAAGTATAGGGCTGGAACTCGACATCTGTCAAACTAAGTTGTTAAACCAATTTTATTTTTCAGTTGAAAGTCTGACATTTACGAAAATGGATCGCTTAACTATCGCACAACGTATAAAAATTGTTAAAACCTACTACAAAAACGGTGATTCTGCCACAGCTACATATCGTTCTTTAAGAGCAGATTATGGTTTACATAATCGTCCAACTACGCAAGCAATTTACAAAATTGTGAAGAAATCTTAAGAGACTGGATTGGTTTCAGATATTGTAAAGCCTGTGCATCATCGTTTCGCTCGTACCACTGAAAATATCGCTGCTGCAAGTGAATGTGTTGCCGAAGATCCGAATGTATCGATTCCTCGTCTTTCTCAGGAATTAGGACTGCCTTACGGCACATTATGGCGTATTTTGCATTTGGATCTACACCTACATCCACATAAAGTCCAGCCCACACAACAACTGAAGCTAGCTGACCATTCACAACGTCGTAGATACGTCGAATGGGTGCTTGAATAACTGGCGGTGGAAGGCGATTTTTCGAACAAAATTTTTTTCAGCGACGAAGCACATTTTTCACTCGGTGGGTATTATAATAAACAAAATTGTCGTGTTTGGGTTCTGAGAATCCTCAAGTAATTGAAGAGAGGCCATAACATCCACAAAAAGTCACTGTTTGGTGGCGCTCTTTGGTCCGGAGGTGTGATTGGACCTTACTTCTTCGAAAACGACGATGGAACGATTGTCACCGTCAGTTCGGAGCGTTATGGTCATATGATAACCGACTTTTGTTTGCCTGCTATTGAAAAATACGACTTGGAGAATAGGTGGTTTCAACAAGAGGTTGCCACACAACTCGAGCGAATATGGCTTTATTGCAAGAGACATTTCCTGGCCGCGTAATTTCTCGTCGTGGCGATATCAACTGGCCACCAAGATCATGCGATTCGACAAGGCTGGACTTTATTTTGTGGGGCTACGCGAAACACCGTGCTTATGCAGATAAACCTTTAACTCTTGAGCACTTGAAAACCAAAATTAGTCAAGTTATGGCTGAGATACCCCCCAATATGTGTCAAAAAGTTGTCGATAATTACCTCAAAAGAATCGATATTTGCAACAATTCGCGTGGTGGTCATTTAAATGATGTAATGTTTCACACATAATGCCAACGTTCAGACCTTATAATAAAAAAGAAATATCACGAGAAAAAATATTTGATAACGTTTTATTTACGTTAACATTTGAAGCCGCTAATTAGATAGCCCTTTATAACTTAAGAATGACTTGCACATTGTCATATGGGCCGATGCTCCTAAATCTACATACCACGCAGATTCTGGGACTTCACTTTTGACCAAAAAAGATGAAAACATTGCAATCTCATTTGATTTGCTGTTTACTTTTTTTTATTTGGACATTGTTTCGCGAAATGACCAATTTCACCGCAGTTGTGGCATCTAAATTTCTGTTGTGGCTTTTGTTTTTGCGATTTGAATTTCGATTTAACAAACATGGCACTTTCAGTTGACTTCTCTTTGTATTTTACTTGTTGCCGTAAAAGAGTCTTCACATCATCACTAGTTAACAACGTCGATGAATTTTCAACAGCCATAACTAATGATTTGAAATCTTCAGGCAAACCTGCCAACATCAGTGAAGCAACAATTTCGTCGTCGATCTTCAGACCTGCTTTTCTTACCTTTATTGACGTCATAACCATCTTGTTCACGTAGTCCTCCATGGAATCACACTCATTTAGTTTTAATTGCACGAGTTGTTTCAGCAAATCCAGTTTCCTACAAGGTAAGGATGTCCCAAGCAGTTTTGGCTGAAGAAGAGTCCGCTATGTAAAAATAATTTTGTGTTTCAAGCAACAAAATTAATTCAGACTTCGCTTTCAGATTAGTTGCTATTTCTGCCGGTATAGCTGTGACTTCTAATTCCTTCTCGAAACATTGCCATAGTCCTTTAATTACCGAATATGATTTGGCTGCAGTTTTTCACACATCGAAATTTTCTCGTCCCTTCAGTTTTTCTACAGACACAACATTTGAAGCCATGTTCAGTTTTGTTTCTAAATAGTTTTTAAATTTAAATTTCTAAACAAAATTCCTTGCGGGATTTGGGCCCATAACCTGATAAAAAACTAATGAGAAGAATTCAAAGAAAATGAAACACACAACTTGGATACTGAGAACAGACCAGAATAAAATATGATTTATTTTTTTCAGAATAAAATTAAAACTTACAGAGAAGAGGTGATTGCTAAAAACAGAGTGTTTAATTTATTCTTACAAAACAACAAAGTCGTATGTATGTGTATCAGTGTATGTATGTACCTATGTGTGTAATTTTAGAAAAGGGGCGCTTTCTACAAATCTTGCACAGGGCGCAAGTTTGGATAAGGCCGGCCCTGTCTCTGGTAAATAAAGCTTATGCAAATAAAAAAAAATAACATTAAGTTAATGGCGAAAAAGTGAGCTGTCTGCTTATTGCTCATTTACAACCGCTTAAATATATATTTAGTTTTTTCTAGAATATTGTGCTTAAATGTCTGAAATTTTACAGATTTACAGCATAAATCAAATACTTAATTGTTGTCTTGGGTCTAAACTATTTCAGAAGTATTTAACAATCAAAAAGTGATTTATATATTAGAACCTTACAAGCGCATATCTCCTTCATCTTATAGCTTAGATCTAATGAAACACCTCATCCGAATCCCAAATTCAGTGGTAAACTATACATGGACCTTTCACACAATTTGGGATGTGAATATAAGTAAAAGTACCGATTTAATATCTTAAGCATCCGCAATGAGCCGAAACAATAAAGGGTTTCATATCCATTTAACTACTCTTCGGCGAAAAAAAAATAGATAAGAATTTCATATTATTTTTTCTGTGAAAATTTCGTCCTGCCGTATATGTGACGGTTTTAAAACATATTTCATACCTACTACTACATGTTATACAACTTTTACGTCTTCATCTCCGTTCAATGTAGATGAATGATAACAAACAAAGAAGGCTTCCAGAAGGAATGGTCCAGTTTTATGGGCTATATAAACTCCTTTCGCAGCTTCTTGTCTTCTGTATCAGTTCTTATCATGTTGACAGATTTAGGTTAAGGATAAAAGAAATGGAACCAACTTTTAACTAGATTGTTGTTAACAATGTCATATTTCTGTACACAAAGATTAAGTAAATCTTTCAGTGTTAAAAAAAATTAATGTCTTATAAATAATAAATGACCGCGACGCGACGAGGAGAAAGCAGATCGTTAAAATTTGGAACTATAAAAGTATATTTTTTTTTAAATTGCAATTCTTAGAAATAAAAGAAAAAAGTAAACTAAGGTGAGACAATTAAAAAATGAGATCATTTTTTAACAATCCTTGGTTCTGATTACACAATCATAAAAATGTACAAGAACATGTTATATAAACTCGTATAGGTTAGGCATGTATTTCTGAAAAGGTGGTTTGATATGATTAAGCATTAGACGTACTCGTATTTAATGTCGTCACGAGTTTACGCCAATTGATTTTGTGTGTGCGCTCACTCATTTTCTCTCAGCAATTACTTTCGGATATTGAAGATTTCTTAACCTCTGGTAGTACAGCTTTCGTTGCAATATGTCCCCTAATCTGATATGTTGTATCTCACGGAACAGTGACACAAATACTTACATCGTTTTGGAGAAAGAAAGATTATTATACTTGATATTTCTAAATCATTTGATTGAGTTTGCCATCAGGCTTCCTTATTGAAAATGCTTGGATTAGGTATTGATGGATCTCTTCTCCGTTCGATTAGGACTTACTTTCGGACAACTCAGTACAAATTCTGAGTCTGATTATCATTAAATAAATGGCGTACCGCAGGGATCCATTGTGTCTCAAACTCTGTTTATCGCATATTCATCAATGATATATTGCCTGAACCTTCTCTACTTTTCATACATTCGTTTTTATATGCCAGGCTCAATTTCTCCCTCCCATTGCGACGCTCGATACATATTCAAAATCAATGTACATCGGTATCAACTATATTATAATCCTCTCACACTTTCATAATCGCTGGCAATGTTTTAAAACCTTTTATGTTAGGTTAGAATGAGTGGTGAAACGGCAAGCCGCCCCACCTCACTCGGATCTCAATGGATCCATTGCGGTCGCCAGTTTAGGAAAAAGCAGGTTTAAGAAGGGGACTAAATGGGGAGATTCTGTTTGAGGTGCCCGTCTATAAACCATCCTGACCTTTGAATACATTTCAGGATATGTTTAAGTGGCTTATTAGAGACACCGCCCAGTTCGTCGAAGAAGTAATATCCGAGGGCTTCTTCCATACTTCGGGCTAGGCTGGTGCATTCACAAAGGCAGTTATATGAGCCCTCTCCGCCTCTTGGTGTATACAACCTCTACAAAAGTCAGATGTGCTCATGCCCATTCTGGTCAAGTGGGTTTCTCGTTAAGCCCCAGTAAATATTCTGTTTTGTTTTTCTCAAGCCGCCTAACTTTCGAGCACTTTCGCCGGAAATACAGAACAACAATTTGAAAGTCTGTATGATTTGGTTAAGGGAGTATACCCATTTCTGACTTAGATCCGTCCGGAAAGATAAAGACCGAAACATGATTTTTCTTGATGAACCGGTATTCCTTCCAGATTTCCATTGCTGGGATCACTTTTAGTGCGACAGGGTTTAACTCTATGTTCGGTGAAATTGTGAAGCTTTTTTACTTTGTATCTGAGGTCCAAGGTCTGACCGAAGAAAGCAATACTACTCGGTGCGTGAAGAGTTTAGAACTTCATTTAGATTCCAAATCTAATTCGGTTATTAATATTACAATAGTTTCACTTTTAAACACTTTACCAAGATAATTCATATACTTTACAATAGTTTTCCTTAAAATAAACTAACACTTTCAAGTAATTTGCGATATAGTCCCCGGGCCTGGTCACAACCAAAGGCGCAAAATTAACAGCACTAGGCCAAAAACTGCGAATCTCCTAACTATAGTGCACCATGCACTGGGCAGTATGTTTCTAGGTGCTTCCCTTATATTCACTAGATTAGTACATAAAACACCCAAGTCAATGCGTATCCATAGAAACGTTACCTCCTATTCACATATTTTCAGTATGAAGAAAGTGTGAATTATAAGAGTGTAGAAAAACTCATCCCATGTAAGTCACATGACATGATGTTTGCCTTAATGATGATGTTCTGCTTTCACTTTAAATCGTAGTGCATTGCGGCTATGGTTACCATTCGTCCCCCTTTTGGAGGGACTGTCCCTCTTTTTTACCACAAGACGTCCACCAAAACCAAAAATGACAAAGGGGGACACAAATGTCACACAACCTTACCTACTCTTTCCTATTTAAAAAAAAAAACTTAGCAGGTTTCCAAATTAAGGCTGTGAATACTTCCATCATAGTAAATATAATTTTCACAACTGGATACATCCATTTACTTTATTCAGGAATCGTTGCCACCTTCACTTCAGTTATTCTATATCTGTCAATAGCAATACATGTTCATTCAATAATAATTCTTAGCCATAGTTATAACTTTGCCACTTGTACAAGCTCCCTGTTTCCGACAATATTCACGCACTCGGAAATTGCTGGTAAGTAACACTAACAGAATATGTTATAAATTAGTTTATATAATACGTTGTTTTCTTAGGCCAGTTTACTTGCGGTCGCACGAAATACGAAAAAAATGGCAAAATTCTTGCAAAAGAAAATCAAAACCCAAGCACCAAATTATTGTCACAAGATCATCCATTTTCATTCGCCACGGACGCATCCAACAAAATATATTAAAATATTTCCTCACATTATTCAACATTATACTAAAGAATAGGGAGCAGAAACGAAATTATTTAGATTTTATGCTGCTTCCTGAGGTGTCGCATCCATTATTCACAGAAAAAAATCGCAAAAATATAACCGCGGCTAATTATTTTAAAGTATGAACGTTGTTTTTGACGTTATAATTTTGTACAGCAAATATGCGTGATGTGCAAAAAATATTGGCAGACAATGAAGAAAATAGAACTTTAATAGCGAAATCTTTTGTTAAAATAGAGAGCAAATCGTGAGCATAGTGTTTGTTGCTTGATTACAATGTAACTTAACGGTACTTAAGAATACGTTTAAATTTTTAAAATTATTTTATTCAACATGAAACGCACTGTCTGTAGGTAGCACTTTTTGAGTTGTATGCCTAAGCTTGTAAAGAAAATCGAATCAGAGTTCGGACGTAGCGGGTGACCCGGTTTATTTGATGCCAACTGTATTAATAAGGGTAGTGCGTCTTGATTATAAAAAAAATCTACAAGAATATAAGATCTGAAACGAAAGTCCCCGGCGTTGCCCGGGCACCCGAGGCAAAAGTCTTTTCATGCAATATCTTCCAAATGAAAAATAAAGAAAAAACAATTGTAAGAAAAAAGATTTTTCATTTATTTTGTCGTTCAATATCCATTTTCTGTAACTTTCGAATCGAAAATAATAGTCGAGAAACAAAAAAAAAATTGTTTGGTTTGGTTTTAAGATGTCCAAATGACACTTCAATTTATTGTCTTCCATTGGAAATAATAACATAACAAAATAAACCCTGTAAGTGAGGAAAAGTTTTAGCCTGAGTTACAGAAGATAGGTACAGGATTAGTTTTCTTATTTTTTTCAACAAACGAACTATTCTTCATTTTGGGACTCTTCGCTTTCCGGAGGCTGTCTTTTTACTTGCGATAGGTAAATAAAATTTAAGGCAGGTTATGCATTCGTCGAAAAAAAAAATTGTACGATAGCAATCAACCATGACATTACAATGATAGCGAAGACGAAAAAAATATATGGTCTAAAAATCCTGTTCGTCTGTATAACCGCTTACAGTCCAAATGGGTGGGCCGAATTCCTTCAAAATTGGTATAGAGTTTTTTTTTGTGAAATTGCCATTGATTTAAAAAAATCAGTGTATTTTTTCGATATGAACTATTATATGGTTGGAAAACAAATTACCAATAATAGCTAAGAACGGTACCTTCCACAGGACATAATTTTTTGCTTTCTACTATCTGGAAAACGGCTTAGGTGATTCTTTCGTTTTTTCGAAATTTTACACATAATTATATAGGTTTAGCTACATCAACTTGTGATGTATACCAATATTTTTAATTACCTAATAGATATTTGTTTGTATTTTTAAAGGCATATTTTAAAACTTTTTTTTAATAATTTAATATTTCCAAAATAGTTCATTATTTCTTGTTTCAAATGATAAGTATACACAAAATGCTTTATTCCTAGAAACCGCTCCATAGATTTTAATAATTTTATTCTCATAAAATGAAATTAATCTTTATCAGTTTGTTTGCTAAGGCTAAACTCGGAAACCACACCTACAATTTAAAAAAATGCGTTTGGTTTTGAGAGGTTGTAGTTTGCAAGTGGCTTGAGGGTTAAATATTTTTTTGCAAAACTTAGCTGTTTGTTGGGTGCAATGGGCTAAGCGCAAAACAGTAGGGGAAACCGGAGCTTGTAGACTCAAAAATTACTATTCTTCTTATATATAAAAACTAAGATAGGTATCAATAAATTTTAAGCTCCCATAAATAAAGCATTCTTTTGTTTTTTTTTAAATAAAATACTCCCATTAAAATATATTATAGATAAGTATTGTTTTTTTTTAATTTTGCCAAATGACCGGCCGTGAGTCATTTAGCCCCAGCACCGGGGTAAGATGACCAACGCAATGGGGTAAGTTGACAATACTATAATGTTGAGCGTTTGGAGTATGAAACTAAAATTTTGCAAAAAAAAAAATTGCTGCTTAGAAATACATTGATTGCTAGGTATTTTGTAATACCTGTTCAATGAAAAATAGCCCATAAGCTCTGAATCAGTATAAATGATTTCATTAGATACACATATTGTATGTGTGCAACCAAAAAGTCTCCGTCTGACACATAAAACGTACCGAGAAAAGCAAAACAAATGAAAATAAAAAAATTACTTATAAATGAAAAAAAAATGTTTTTTTCCCAATAACTCTTGAACTTCATTTACTCCTGACGAAAGACAATGTGAAGCTATGCAGATAGCTGTGGTTAATGAAAGGGCAACAAAAAACATGCATACAATTTTGTAGGTTTGAAATTATGGCTATTTAGTCTACATGCCCCTGAGGACAACTAGCCCCGGTTACCCCTACTTGTGAAAATAAAAATTTCGGGACTGTGAAAGTTTACACAGCAAACTTGATTTTCTTTGTAAACTTTACATGTGCCAATGAAAAAGATGGCAGTTAAATGTAAAATCCTTTCAACTTTTATAGGTGTCGCATTGAAAGTTTTGACACACCAAATTTTGTTTTACATATATCAACTTACGCGAAAGCATGAGCTTACACTTGCAAGTTAGTTTTTACGTTCGCAAAAGTAGCCACTGGCGCTGGGGATTCCTTGCAGATGTAAGTTCAGTTAATTGGCTAATTTCAATATTCTCAACAAACTATTCATTTCTAACATAGTGCTAAGCACACGCGTCCTTACGCTGAAATGCAAGGAATATTGCATGAATTCACCGGCGCATGTAAACGTAAAAATACAAGATTGTGCGATTGTATGTGTTTACACATTAAAATAAATTTTCCTTGCAAACTTGAAAAAATTGGAACACGTCCGACACTATGCATACATTTTTTGCAAGCCGCACTTAAATAGCAGCCTATATTGTACTAACTATATCCGCATGTAAAAAAAACGAAACCGAAGAGTCTCAAAATGAAGAATAATTCTATTGTAAATAAAATACAAATAATAAATCTTCTTTGTTAAATTTAAAAAGAAAACTAATCCTGGTTAAATAAATGATAAATCTTTTTATTTACAAATTTTGTTTCTTAATTTTTTATTTCATTTGGAAGATATTGCATTAAAAGGCTTTTACCTCGGGTGCCCAGGCAACACCTGGGACTTTCTGCTAGTTTGGAAATAAAATTCATAACAACTGCGGCAGTATACAAAAACCAATTTGGATATAAGATCCATGGAAACAGCAAAACGTAAACAAAACGAAATATAAATTTGGAAATTAAATTTTAAAATCAGGATAAATTTAAGAGTTAAGTGAAAATATTTGTTCTTAATATTAAATTTAATAGCCTATAAGCTGGTCAAAGGACAACAGAAGATGATACAATCATTTGTATGGCGTGTCAAATGGTAAGTCGTCAGTTTACCTGTCATATACAGACAAGCTGACATCGAAACAAAATTACACTTTTATACATATATTAGTAGAGAAGTAGAGATTAACAATAATATCAGTATCTCATGCATGCTCATCATCAATGAGAAGTAAATATGTGGGCTTACGCCGTCATGTTCCTACAAAACTTATTATTCTTCTAACAAAAGCAATACATCATGAAAATTCCTTATACCACGGTCGCTCGGAATACTATAATATTTTTAATCAAAATAAACAAACAATATTTAAAATCATTTACAATTACTGTCAGACGCCTCTGGGTCGCGTCCAAAATCAATTTTATATTACAACCGCAATAACGGCTCTCAGCTTATTGATTGAATTCAATTATACCCTTCCAAAATTTAGACAATTTGACTCAGCTCGATTTTGTTAGATTTTTGGAATTCTTCTGCCACATTATTAAACAAAAGGTTAGACATTATAAGACGTTAAGCGCCTAGATCATGTTTCAACTAAAGTCATCTAGAGCCCTCCTACCGACACGCATATAAAACAAAAAAAGCCAAAAAATTATAATAACTGACAGATTATAATTCCTTTTATTTAAAAATTACTCCTCACCAAAAGTCGGAGTGAGAGCAGCCAGCAGTCAGACATAAACTAACATAACCAAACTGTCAAATTTACAATTTCATTCCTGTCAATTGCCTACACCCAGGTGATTATGATGTATTAGAGGAGCGTTTAGGAATTCATCCGATGCCCACAACAAAAGGAACATTATAGGCGGAATCATGCAACGCCATAGGTGTCGTCGCGGGTCCAAAATCACCTCGACCGACATCGACAGGGAGACATGGAATTCTCTGGTCTTGGTCTATACGACATGCGACGGCGACGCCTTTAAGATCGTTCAAATGGTGCCACAAAACGTAAGACGAACGCGCCTCGCCGCAGAGCAGGCGTGTGATTATGTTTAATGAGTTCTCGGTTCGTTTTCGATTTTATATTATTTTTGTTGTCTGTTTGTATTTGGTGTATTGATTGGCCTCCTCGGCCAAGTCAGGTCTATGTTCTCGTTATGGTTATGCTCGCCACAGGTGGCAATGATCATAAAAGAAGTCGATTAGAGCCATGGGAATTTCTTCTGTCACTCAGTGGGGGTGGATCAGATGAAGAGACCAATATTGCTGGAATTGCCAGACGGTCGGTGCGCTGCGAATGATAGGGAACAGCAGGATAGTGTGGACCATAAGCTGTGACATCTCTATATTGGTTGTTTGGTGTTTATTATGTGATGTTGTCTGTAAATATTGTGTTGATATAGATGTCTTCTAATTTATATTTAATTCGGAAATCGGAATGGGTATCCCGAAGGGACATTCTTCATTATTAAGTTGTACTATAGTCAAAGTTAGGACCTGGAATGTATATAAACTGCGATCTGATCAATTAAAAAACAACAATTTGTTTTGTTTTTAAATTTATGAAATATTAATTTACCTATTGTCTGTCAGTGATTTCATAAGGTTGTCCCTATTCGAGATCGGAAGGAATGTTGAGTTTTTTTTTTTTTTAAATACTCTGGAACAAGATGAACGTGTTTCATTGTATTGCCTGTGGCGTATTTTATAGAATCTCTTTTTGCTGGAAAATTTCAAACGTGGAGAATTGATGAAGTAAATGGTGAACTGAGACTTATCAATAGCATATTGACAAGTTTTCTGTAATTAAAGGCCTGCGAACTCTAAGCCGAACAGTGGGAATGGGATGCTTATTCAAAAACAAAAGAGAACTGATCCGAACATTAAACAATTTTTTCTTTAAATCAAGGGATTAGATATACACGAAATCATACCCCAATATTTTAATGTGTTATTTCTACTTCCGACGAACAAAACTTCTGCAACTCCGATAATCAAACAGAGTAAGATTTCTTCTGATACCTCTAATGTAAATCTTACTTAATAGAATAATTTTTTGAAAGTTCTACGTCGAAACATTTGAGATAACGCAGTAGTACAGTACAACACGGATATAAGAAATTCTGAAAATCCAAGAAATTTCCTTTTCGAAGTTTTTCTTATCCAAACATCGGATATAAGAAAGAAAATTTTTTATATAAGAAACACGGATATAAGGAAAAATATTTTTAAAAAAACTATGGCAAAAGGAGAATATTGTGTACGTGTACCTACCTATAAAATTTCATGAAAACGAAGTACATATGTCATACAAACTTTATATGCAATGAATGATGAATATATGTTCATATAATAACTTCATCTATAATATTCTTAAGATAAACATCTATAATGTAACAAAGTGACAAAAATAAACTCTTCTTCAACAATTAAAATTAAATGCACGACTGGATCGCACGAACTTGCTCTTGTAGCTAAAAACTTTAATTTAGCTACCAATTGAGGTTTAGTTACGTTTAGTTATCCTATGCAGGTTTAAAGCCTATTTAATATGTATATTTAAATCTAAGTTATGGATTTTAATTATGAAAGTTAGGACAGTAAAATGTATCTACATATATGGAACCTAAGTATGTAAACATGTACTCGTACATATAATAATGCAAATATAATAATGAAAAAAGGACGTAGGTGCGTAGGTAGCTATATACATACAACTTCATAATTTAGGTGCAATATGCATACGTAAGATTCATGTGATTCTTAAAGCACATATGTATATATACATGTAAAATTCGTTAAAAGGGAATAATAATAAGGTAGAAATAAATGGATAATACACATAATTTAATGTTTTTGTATTGCTTAGTCGTTATAGTTTGAGGGAAGACAAAGATGCAATTTGAATTCATGGATAAATAAAAATATATCAAAAAAAAAATTCAAAAATCGTTGGAGCGGTTTTTTAATAAATTAATTTTGTATGTATAAAATTTTGAAAACATTTTTAGAGAAAAAAATTTAAACGCTATTTTGAAGATATTATTAATTAGTATATATAAAAAATTAAAATTTCAAAAAATTCTGTGACTGGTTTTTGAAAAATCGATTTTTCAAAAAAAAATGTATTTATTTTTTAAAAATCGAAAAACGTTTTTTTTTTTAATTTTCGTATGCAGTTTTATTAATAATTTTAGCGAGCATTCTTATAAAAAAAATTATTTTAATCGGTTCATCCAATATTGAGAAAATCGAAAATATGAAAAGTGGTTCTATGGGAAGTACCGTTAATAAGTACGCAAAAAAAATATTTTTATACTTGAAAGTGAAATGGACTAATTTAAGAACACACAATTTTTTTATACAAATTCTTATAGCCGTTTTCGAGATATAAATTTTTTTCTTAACGGTTTTTTAACATTTGCATTGAGGTACCGTTGTTTTTTATTTAAAAAAAAAAATAGTTTTTTTTTAACTATTCAAGATATTGTCAAAACGCCACCAAATACGAAGTTTTGAAAAAATCTATTGAGTCGTTTTCGAAATTTTGAGTTTTCAAAAAAAAATTAATTTCCAAAAAAATTTTGTTTTGAAAAATTTTGGTATACAATAGTGTTTAAACTTTCTAGGAGCTTCTGCGTAAAAAATTTCAAAAAAATCAAAATAACCGTTTCCGAAAAAATCGAAAACCAAAAAAAAATGGTTGTATTAGAGGCCGTAGACTCGAGGACAGACAGATAGACAGACAGGCGGAATTGCGGGACCCACTTTTTTGGTGTTCTCTATGATCGATTGTTAGAAAAAAAATTTTTGTACGTATACATAACTTGCCTTATAGTACCTATAATCGCAAGTAAAAATAAAATGAATAAGTCTTCTCTTCAAATAAATAAAATCAACAAAATATTTTGAGCCTGTGTAATTAAAGTTTGATATATATCTATACATATAAATGTCGCAAATGTCAGAATCACAGATGAGTAATATACCAAAATGGGAAACTTTAGTACGTTTCACCCTCCAAAACCTGTCATGTCATTACATTGTTGTTTTTGTAAATATGACTTTATCTCCATAAATAGATGCTAAATCTAACAACAATAGTGCTGTTCTTTTGGCAACATGACATCGGCAGCAAAGCAGAATTTACACACATTACAAATACAACAACCTGCTTTCGATAAAACTAAAAGCAGAAGTCTGCTTTGGATACATTTGTGACATTTATTCGAGTATCGAATGTTATTATGTTTTATAGTTGTAGTTCCGATGACTTTAATGAATCTCGAAGGACACGTTCACATATTTATTAGATACGTTATCTCGGAAACCAAACAATTTGAATATATTTGTGAAGGATTCGGAAAAGTTAGCTGAAAGCAGTCAAAAATCAATAATTTTTGGTTAATTATATGTTCTTTTCTTAAAAAAATTGTTTCACACCTATTTACGTACAGGAAATAAAAAATAACTAACACAACAAACTGAGCCAAAAATACGTTTTATTAATTTTTGTTGCTTTATAAATCATATTAATAAACAAGGAAATAGAAATAAACATAAGACTTAAAGTTAGCTTATTCGTGCGAAAATGCAAGATCAAAGATAATTATATAAAAGATGTTTGAGTGGCTTTGTGTCAGCTGCTGTCAAATTGCCTAAAAAATAGCTAACTAAAACTTGAGCAGCGCCCCCTACCAAAGCTCTGAAATTGAAATAGCAACAAGCACTTAAAGAGCAAGTCAGAGCATATCCTTTATTTAGTAATAAATATGTACTAATTAGCAGCACGTAAGTGCATGTTATCGATAGAGCACTTTATAACACGTGCAAGACATAAACTGTCGAATTCGACTGTGAAGATTATTAAGATCTCTTATAAAAAATCTCAATTTGGTTACAGCAACAATTACAAATTATCAGATTTAATTTCATCTGCGGAAAAGGGTGATACTTTAGAGCTTTTTGGAAAGAAATACATTCTAAATATTTCAAAATATAGCTTATTGCCTAGTCAGAAAATGTCAAATTTTATTAATGGATGTCGTAGGTAAATAACTTGACCCTAAAATTCACGATCTTGCGTCATTTTGAATAAATTCAGAGTCGAGTTGACCGTTCTCCAACCAGTGAATAAAAAAGTGGACATAATCGTTTATTTGAAGTGTTTATTAGTTGCGACGTTAATAATTTTTACCAAAACACGACTATTTACCCCAATTATGAGATTCAAATAGGGGATTTCTTCCCATATTTCATATAATTCATTTTTAATTAATATCTCTATTCCTGAGCCGCATGTAAACGAAGTTTAAAAATACTTAATTGTTAAATAATGAATGCGATCATTTTTGCAAGGAAACACAATAGGTGTGTTTTATTGGGAATCTATCCATTGTACCGTAAGTAATTCCCAAAAAAACGCATCGACCGTAGCTTTTTTATTTTTGTAAAAATGGTACCCCTGTACAGCAGTCACAAGTAATGAAAGAGCCTTTTGCAAAGTAAAATTAAAAAAATATCAAAATAATGACCAATAATTAGCTTTTATTCATATAAAATAGAAAAACGTACCAATATTTAATTTATGTTACAAACCTATTTCTCGTTTTCATTTTTTCTGCATTTGCAATTTTAAATTCGAACATTCATTTTGCACTAGAAAGGAAATGATAAGTGAATGGGTTTGTTCATAGACTATGGTCAAGTCCCTTTTTACACAGGGCAATTTTTGTATTGCTTTAAAAATCTTCTATGCCTTTCACACGAGGAAACAAAATTGACGGAGATTTGCTTGTTTCCTTTAAATGTTTCTTGGTCTTGAACGCACACAACAGCGTAGTTTAAATTGTTCAATCCATTACATGTCAACTTTATATTTCATGCTTTTATTTATTTTCTGAGTAGATCGATAGCTAGAATTTTATTTTTCAAGTCAATTTATAAATTTATTTTGTGGTTATGTTTTGCTTTCAATTCAATATTCACTCATCAGACTCCACAAAACATACGCGGAGTAAGGAACAAATTGTTAACATTTGGTTTGCCATTTCCATGCATATGTCCAAAAAAAAGAAACAATGGGATCACAAAAATGTACGCCCAGTCCATGTTCATGTAGTGAAGCGAATACCGTCCATGGCCAACGTCCATTAAACAGTGAAGAAAAAGCACCTTTTGTGAAGTTCAGTTGCTGCTTAGTGCGTTTAAGCTAGGCGCTCACATGCAATTTTTCCGAAAGGAAATAGTTTAATCACTAGTGATCGCGCACGTTATCAACTTAAAATTAATCAACGAGATAAACCATCAAACAAACAATATTTTGATTTAATGTGCGCGTAGTTACATTATAGTTCGGTGTGATACAAACTGTAGAACTTATTTGGGGTCGATCGTTCGATTTGTGCCAAAACGCAAACTTTTAAGTTGCTCGAATCGTGGACTGAATTGTTACTGCATTTGCGCGTACTCTCATGGTATTCACTTTAGCAACCAAACTGTTGAAAACTGAAAGTTGAATATTTGCGCGCCTAGCCTTATAGCTCATAGAATTTCATACGAATAAACATTTTGCGGGGCACTGTGGAGCATTCTTCTATAGTGCAGTTCCACCCAATGCGGTTTGTCTTCTCAAATTGCTTTTTTGTAGATCTAAATAAAAAGATGATTTTTTTTTCACCAAACTTCGTTTATTTACAACTATCAATACAAATTGAACACAAAACGAAAGTTGGGCTTGGTTAGTCAATAAAAGTAAAACGGAATTCATTCGATAAATATTGGTTTCTTTCTCAAAATGGATATCAAAATTTGTTAAAATTGATTAATTGACATTAGGGGGATGTAAAATTGCAGATATAGGGGCAATTTTAGACGTACTTCAGAAAATAATTGAGCAAAGAATACAGTTTTTTATAATAAAAGTCAGAAACTTTTCAGAAGAACAGCTTATAATTTATTAAAAAATGGAGTTATCTAAGATTTGAGAAATATAAACTGGCCAACTATTAAAAAAAAGAATCAAAAATATCGATTTGTCTTACGAATGAAATTAATAATTATAACACGCCATGAACACATCCATCGAGATTCAATTCAATTATCAATCGTACCAACAAAACTAACAAAATCAGAATCGAGACTCGACTGAACGTCAACCAGCCATCCACCGTAGCTTCTACTTTAGCTTTTTATCGACCGTAGCGAATTGTATATAAAATGCTATGACGGATAAACTTACGGCGGATAAATTTCCCAATAAAACACGGCTAATGCAAACATACGCTTTCATTGCCACAAGATCTGATTAATTGAAAAGAAACGTCAAACACATAAAATAATTTTAAAATGAAAATTCTACTTTTTGTTTTTTCTTACTGCTTTATATATATTCCATTTTATTTGCATCTTTTAATTCAAGTTTTAGTATTCTTAAATGCCTTTAATCTGAAAAAATAGAAACAAATCAATTGTAGATTTTTTGCATTTAGTTTATAGACACAAGTTCGGTAATACCAACTTAAAGATACAAAAAATCCTGCTTCACTGCCGATAGATTTACCAAAAGAACAGCTTTAATATGTGGTAGTGAAACGACACACAGATTCAACAATATCAGTTTCATCGCGGTAATACATGCATGCCGAAATTTCCCATCCTTCATCTGTGATCGGAATATTTGCGGCCTTTCCATTTTTCAACTATCATTCCTTTGGAAAGTGGGAAGCTGTTAATGAAGGTGTGAACACAAAGACGCGTATTCGAAAGGTTTTGGTACAGGTTTGCCTGACAAAGTAAATTAATTATTCTAAGAATTGATTTTGGTGTGTCTTATAACAGTGTTATTCTTATATGCGAGTTTCTTATAAACGATTAGTTTCGAAAAAAAAATATAACTAAAATTTTCAAAAATACTGTACTCAATTGAGTACAATGTCAGGTAAAGGGTTTTAAAGAAAAAATGTTAGTACCTAACAGTATTGTCAAACTGATTGTCTCATTTCTGTATTGAAATATTTATACAAAAATATCTTCAAAACATTCTACTTTTCCGGTGGATTGTCCGAATTTCCGTTCATACAAACTTTGTCTTTAAAACTACGAACACAACAAAAGAAATGAGTCAGGCCGATTTCAATCGATGGACTTGCATGCATAAGGCATTTAAAGGATAAACATAAAGTAATGAATTTGAAAACACTGCAGCAGTATCAAAATCAAAAACATTAATTGGAAAATTAAAAAAGAAAGCACTGTGCTTCGTATATTTTTGAACTAAGTGAATCAAATTAAGAATTTGACTTCAAATTGCTTTACTTAAATCAATACTCTAACTCATTCACTGTCTTGAGCTCATAAACAGTTACTATCTATACCCAGGCATATAAAAAAGAAAAGCTTTATCGAACCCTTAAAACCCATAAATAAATTTCGAATTAACTGCGAGACCAAACATCTAAGTTTATCAATCTCCAACGGACATAAATTCTCAAAGCAATTACCACCCAAAATGAATGTCTAACATTGCACGACATGTGTTCCAGATCTCTAAAAGGTTATCCAAAGGAAAACGCATACCATTTATTCAAAGAACAAACACAGCCCAACAAAAAAGGTCAAAAGTAATAATCTTGGAAATTTATAGCGAACGCATTTCAATACGAAACAACATAAATTTAAAGCTCTTCCCTAAATCTAAGTAGAAAGAGAACCACGTATTTCAGAACGCAAATTATTTAGGTACCTACTAGCCAGAGTGCCGCCGATTTCGGGGAAGTTCGTCCAACATATAATTCTCATGTAAATCTGTACAATACAACATTTCTCTAGAAAATACGACCTGACATCCATTGTCTGGATGTCTGAGGACAAATTAAAATTCCCATTAGTTGTGCACTTCGGCGGATGATGTCAGAAGTTAGAAATTATGGTGGCTTCGGTTGCTGTTGTGGAATTGAAAATGAATGAAAATTTTGTTGTGCAGTGGATGAATTTTTTTTTATTAATTGAAGAAAGGATTTGTTTAGGTTTTAGGGCACATTCTTACTGAATTCTTCTCATAGTTAAAATCGATTGATGGATTGCTTTCAATGGGCAAAGTGAAATATCAATAAATTCATTTCTGGTGTAAATTTCATAAATTTATCACTTGAATGCAGTTAGAGAAATTTTAAGCTTATCAAGTATTAGAACTCACCGATATAGACCTTCTGCAGCTGTCGACAATGACATGAATTATAAATTAAAATATTTTGAAACTTCTGCTACAAATATGTGATTATTTAAATTTAAATTATGATGAGAGTATTACTTTCCCACGCAAGTACTACAAACTCTTAACTTAAGGATACCTTTCAAAATTTTTTTAAAATTCTATATGAAAAGACGTGTGTTAAATGGGTTTCATGTCATACTACCATGATTTCATTCACATCTTTTTATGTAGATCACTACCTTACTCCATTTTTCATGGACAGTGGAACTAACCAATCTTTCGGACTTTTTTTTTTATATTTGAATCACATTCTATTTATGAACTCTCTAAGAATCGGAAGCTAATATAAGGATATTTGCCCTACAAAAACGGCGATTATTCCATTTACCAAGAAAAGACTTCTATCACACATGAAACCTATCCGGGTAGCTGGCGAAGCAATAGAAACTAATGTTATTTTCTATTGGTAAATGGAGAATTTAATGCGGAATTTGATTTATTTCGTGGCGAATGGAATGTCATTTGAAATTAATTTTTTTTTGTTAAGGCGTTGGCTTATATTCGCGTCTGTGAAGTTGGTAGCTGTCAAAATAAATGCTTCCAATTCTACTTGTGCTTAGTGGTGTTAATGAAAGAGGGGTAGATTCGCCAATAAATACGGATCTGCGAATTTGATTCCGAATCAAAAAAATATTAATTTTTGTTGCCCAATGGAAGGATTTAAATGTCAAAATCTATGTTTTGCTAGATTCGTATCAAAGACGAATTTAATTCCTGTACCAATGAAAAACCGCATAAGAGGGAAGTAAAATACTTAGTTATCACACTAGTTAGTACCGCCGGGAAAGCTGCAAAGACCTTAATGATATGCAAGAGACTTGCAGGCAAATCTTGGGGTTGTAAGTTGAAAATCCTTGGAAGGATGTACACCATGATGGTATAAGACCCATCATTACCTGTGGTGCGGTCGCATGACACAAACGAACCGAACTATTAACAACTAGGAAATCACTAGAGAAAGTACAAAGCCTCGCATGCTTAGTCATAACTGGAGCAATGAGAACCTGCCCTACATCAGCCATGGAGGTTATACTTCATTTGTCACCTCTACACGAGGTTATTGGAAGTACTGCAAAGGGAGCCATTATGAGATTTGCCATAGAGGGAACTGCGACTGGCAAATGTATAGGTCTTAGGGAAAGAGACAACATTCAGAAGTCTTCAGTAACAGACCTTATTGACATTGCAAGAGATAGTATGATTAAAAAATATAACTTCGAGAAAAACTTTCAAACGGAGTTAAGTAGCAAGAAAGAGTGGGTAGGGGAAACAGTCTACTAGTATTTTCCAAGCTGAAGTACTAGCTATATGAAAATGTGCAGATCGTAACCTCGAAAGAAATTACAATAAATAAAATACTTCCATCATGTCAGATAGCCAAGCCGCACTCAAAGCTTTGAGCTCCTACTCGATCAGTTATAAACTGGTATGGAAATGTGTAGGCACCTTAAATGAATTCGGCAAAAATAATTATGTCACACTTCATTTTGTACCTGGCCCCGTAGGTGTCCATGGCAAGGAGGAGGCAGACTCCTTAGCAAAAATAGGTGCGTCAACTACCTTAGTGGGGCCTGAACCATACTGTGGAATAGGAGAAAATCTGATTAGAAATAAAATCAAAAAAGAAGACGAGGCCATAAGATCCAACAATTGGATAAAACTCCCCAAACTGAGACAGTCCAAACTACAACTTGGGAATTATAACTATAACCAACAACGTTTCACAGACTGTATAACCTTAAGCAGGAACAACATCAGAATAATAACCGGGTCTCCTTACAAGACACTGCAAATAAAAAGACACCTTAACATTCTTGGCCTAGTAAATAGTACCACATGCAGGTTCTGTGATACAAAAGATGAAACGCCGGATCACATTCTGGGCAATTGTGATGCACTTTTCCATGAAAGGAAAAAACACCTGGGACGATACCAGGTGGAAGAGAGTGACTTACCATTTCTGAAAATACTCCAAATACTCAAATTCATGAGGGAAATAAATTTTGAGGAAGAGCTGTACAATGAGCTATCCTCATCCAGATCTAGGCGGGGGCACAATAGATCTCAACGTCGCAGTGCAACAACCCCATAGTAATATTCTTTCATGGATATTTAAGTTATCACAAGAATAATTTTTAAGCAGTTCTGATAGAGTGGCAGGCTCAAGGTCCCTGGTAGCACGAAAATAGCCGGAAAAAGTCTGGTATATCAGCAGGTTAAAGGACGCTGTTGGCGCTAAACAGCATGCAAAATCTCTGGTAGATCGGTAGGTACAAGGGCCCCAGTGACAAAAAGGACATTTATTTTCATATTTTCGAGCTACACCCCTTACCGCTGCTGGGGGAAAGGCGTAGCAATAAATTGCTAGATCTTGTTTTTGATGGAGATCATATGTATTTGGTGCACTTTGTACGAATGTTGCTTTTTGTCGTAGGCTAGGGTAAGGTCGTCGGACCCAGGTTCTTTTAATTTCAATTCGGATTATTTATACAATTCTACAATATTTAAGTGCATTTAGTTTATTTCAAAATACATTTTATTGATCTTAGAACTAGCTTTATAAGATTACAAATTCATATAATCTTAATACTAAGTTGACTGAGATAGCAGGATCCACTACACAACCACAATCTGAGATAGCAGATTTCACTATACCACAATCTGAGATAGCAGATATCACTATAATTAACTACTTTAAACCTGGGATTCTGTTGTCCTTTGTGGAACCTTTCAAAATGTGAAGTTTTACCAAGTACTCCAGATTGGTACTTTTACTACTATGTTAGAACGTAGAACTCCCGATTTTCTGCTGTACGCCTACGTTTACTTATAAATATTTCTGTACGGACTGAGTGTGAATTCTAACTTCACAGAAAAACTGGTAATCTTCATACCGAACACCTTCTAGAGGTACTTTAGTAGTATTCTATTACTATTGCGGTGTTTAGTAGCACTACTAACTTGTCAGCAACTGTAGTTAGTGGTTATTATAGTTATAAAGGGTGGTGGTTGGTGGATGTAATGCTTCATTACAATTTAAAGCCGTTAAATTCTTCAATTTCGTATGTTGCAAAATGCAATGTTGCAAAGATTGAATTAAGATTATTTCAACAAAATTGTAGATCCTGGATGAACCACGGAAATCCTATGTTTCCACCGACCACTAAACCAAGATTTAAGTAGATTTGGCTAAATCTCCTACATTTGAGGATTTGCCATACAAATTTCAATCTTCTCAGATGAAGATTTAAAATAAATCGGTTTAAATAAATCTTCAATCGAATTACCCTATTTCCATATCGAAATGAACACATACATCGAAAAAGTTAATTTTTCTCTTCGGTTGACACAGATGAAGTTGACATGAAACGATATATGAATTTTGAATACTGCTATCAAACTTAATCTACTTTTGGAGCAGTGGAAACACTTTTTGAGATTAGTAAATCTACAAGAGATTAAAATTCGGTTTACTAGATCACTTCTATAGCTTTGTAAAAAAATGTCTGCCAGATGGAGGCCGCGTCTTTGTGTATGGTAGCAGTTTGCAGATAATAATTTTGTTTATTTTTTAGTACCGAGTTTAATTCGCTGAAAATGTGCTGCATGACAGCTTGGAATGCATAGGAGTAAAATATGTAGTTAATTTTAGAGCAAATTAGTAAGTGTTTTCTTTTTTACTTGCGATTATAGGTACTAGTATAAGGCAAGTTATACATTCGTAAAAAAAAAATTCTAACAATCAAACATGACATTACGATCACAGAGAAGCCTAAAAAAGTGATCGCCAAAAAATGTCTGTCTGTCAGTCAGTCCGTCTGTATGAGATAGATAGATAGATAGATAAATTCTTTATTTTTTTTTTCAATAAAAATGTTACAATATTTTTTTAGTTAAGAATAAGGGCATGGCAATTTTGCCGTCTGCCTGATATGACATTTCATACTAAAAAGAATATGGAAAAAGTGTATAAGAATACTACAAAATTATTAAAAAATAAAATAATAAATTTTGCTTAATTAAACTTAACACTTCTGGTTTTATTTAACCAAATGAATGTATAAATGTAGCATATATTAATCATATAAGATGGTTGAAAAGTAAATTTAAAACAATTTTGAAATGATTTGAAACACAAAAAAAAATACCAATTTTAAAATGATTTGGAACATAAACAAATTTTTTTTTCAATTTTAGCGTGATTTAAAACACAAAATAAATAGATATAGTTTTAAACAACAGTAACTGGCTGAAGTTTTAACTTTACGTTAAGAAACTATTACGGAAATGTATAGCATTCTTACAGTAATTGTATAAGGTAGACCAGCCTAGTGATCCATTCAATATTTCTTAGAGCCTATTTGCTGATAGATAACTCTCATTGAATTGTTACCGAAGAATTTCTTGTAATATTGGACAATTTGCAATGAAGTGATTTACATCTTCCGTTTCAGATCAGCTAGATGGGGCATGAAGTTAAGCTTTAACATTTCAACACGTGCTCTGAGAATGTAGCTTTCTCCTTCAGAAGATAGTTCGTTGCGGAAATAGTTTGCCTCCGATGGTAATTCGTGATTGAGGTTTCTATAAGTTCTTCTGGATGTTATTGTAGTTGCTCTGGATAAATGCTTCGCATACATTATTTTTATCAATTTTAGCATTCACATCTGCAAACATACGCTGCCATACATCGACATTGGACTCAATTAACGCCAAATTAGATTCAAGGGTTAGAGCTAGCTGACCCCATTGCTTGAAAGGAGATGCACTTGTTTGCAGTAGTCTCAATATAAAAGCTTCGTGGAGATTTCCGTCGTTTCTTTTCATCACTCGCATTAAGTAATCATGTCTGTATGTATTACGAGCTACAGCCTAAACGGCTTAAGCGATTACCTTCAAATTTGTTATGTGTGATTATTTTGGCATTCCTCAGAAGTGAAATTGAAATTTTATTTTCAGGCCTAAAAATAACGGTATCTGCCATATGAAATTGAAGGAAAATCTTATTTTGCTCTAAAACGGCTCAAACGATTTTGATAAAAAATTTTGAGAATTTTTTTGTTGGTAATAGCTATTATATGGTATGAACCAAGTTTACAGGAAAAGTCTATCAACGGCACCTTTCATATAATAATTTTTGGCTTTCTTGGTCAAATTTTATATCTAAGAAGATCTGAACAGCTAAATTAATTTTGCATACCAAAATTTTTAATAACTTTTTTTTTAAATTAAAATTAATTATTGAATTATTTGTTTTAAAAATCATTATTTTTAAAACTAATCAAAAAAATAATTTTAAATTTTATATTCACATGTACATTTATAATCTCTAAAAAATTGCATACCAAAATTTCGAAAGAATTTTGTTTTCAAAAAACGAAAAATAAAAAACAGGATTCCATCAAAACCCGTCCTACAATTTCGGAGATACTTTTTTCTAAAATTTTTATTTATCCGTGGCCTCGAATGGAGTTCTTCTTTTTTTCGAAAAACCAATTAAAGTGATTATACTAAGAATCATGGTAATATTACATACATTGGCTTTAAATCTGCATATGATAACTATATAGGCTAGCTACCTACCAACAGCGTCAGTGAGTAGCACTAAAGTTGTTAGCTACAAGAGCAAGTTCGTACGATCCAGTCGTGCATTTTATTTTCATGTTTTCATGTTTTTGTGGTCAATAAAAAACTTTCTACCGAAGTTTCATTAGTTTTATACGAGTTGTTTTGCATTAAAAAAGTGAAATAGTCAGAGCACTTCGCTACAACAACAACTAGGATCTCCGGAACTCGCAAATGGCTATGACCCTCCGAGAGCAGTACATACTTTTTCAACCAGAATTTTTATAAAATGGCATTTTTGGAGTCACTTCCTTTTCAGTTAAAAACCGAATTTGCATTACTTACTACTTACTACTTGCTACTTGCTACATAAGTAGCAAGAATACCAGATATACTCAACAACCTATAATGATTATCGGGCTCACTTACGAGAGGGTTCCCTTACAACCGAAAGTGTATACATATTTAATAGGTCTAGGAACTTAAATAAATTACATAAATGTTATTTTTCAAACCTAACTCCTAACTCTCCAACAATCTCGTGTATCTACATACTTGTTTAAATGATTACTCAACCCTTTTCAAATAAAAGTTCGCATAGGTACCTACCTATATGTTGTATATATTACATTCAGACACATTTAGTTACCTTAAACATTAATTACAATACCTGCCATATTCCACACACAATATGACTCAATGGAGACAAATAAAATTACCTCACATCTATGAGCCTGCATCTGCCCATTTGGCCCATCAATAGAATAATTTATAATCCTCACCTTTAGCCCCAAGTCAATTGTTTCCAACAATTTATTTCCATTTTAGATTTCGCAAACACCACACAATCGCCAATTAACTAAAGTCCATTTGTTCGCGAACGTTTTATGTGCATTTGAAGCTGAAACAAATAAACAAAAAAAAAACAAACCCAGACTTACAAACTTACAAGAGAAAACAACAATTCACTCAATTAGACTTCGAAAAAGCACAAAACCTCCTCCGCCTAAGGCTCAGAGGGCATCCATGGAAACACAAAACAATTAAAAACCCACAACCCCTGGAAACTACCGACGACTTCAGTCTGGGGTCTGTAGTGCTGTCAAGTGGCCGGTGCGGATTGCTGTTCTACTGCAAACTCACAGTGCAAATAAATATTCGTCAGAAAAATATTTAAACACTGGCCGTCTCCACCCCTAATGGTAGGTTACTCTTCAACCGAACGCCCCGCCCGGCCGGCGACTACGGCTGCGAAAACGAAACCTTTTCAAAGATTTACCTTCCGATTCTTGGTCTTTGCAGAAGAAGCACATACACTACCGACTACCCTGGTCTTTGGCAATTTCTCCTTCGCTCAAAATCCGATCTGAAGCCATGTGGAATAGAAGTTTATCCTCGCAGTTCAGTCAGAATTCCTTGATGGCAATGTAGTTTGTATAGAACTCTCAAGATGGATGTTGTGCTAATTTGAATTTAATTGCAGTCCAGTGAGCGGGTAGTCCATTAACACATGGGGCCGTCCTAGACGGAGGATGTGTGTAACTCGAATGGACATGAACACAACCACAAGGGTCGACTATGTCCATCAGGAAAAGACTTACATTGAAAATTATACTACTGGCGAGGCATCTAAACGTCCAACGTCAAACGGAACGAGTCGAAATATTGAGGCGTATAGAATTAATAAAACTACCACCTAATTAAGGATCATTTATTATGGCTAAAGGATTTTAGAACTTTCAAAATGTGGAACTTTGAGTTTTAGGGTGATTTCGCACGCTCCTCGCTCCTAAGAATGGTGTACCTATGTGAATAAGAGAAGATGGCGCCATTGCATGCGAGCTAATTATTGAATTTTCGAGACGCAATAAAACGCACGCGATCCGACGCTGCAAGCTGTATATAATGATTTTGGTTAAAAGTTTGGTTTAAGATGATAAATAGCTTTTATAATAACCGTTATGAGATATATGAAGTGGTCGTGGTGAGGGATTAACGTCTTTACGACATTTAGCTGAACGGAAAATTAATTGTTAGAATTATGAGACTTTTTTCTAACGACTGGACGCAATATGAAATTTTTACTTGCGGTATATATTTGTGTGTACATAAAGATTTAGAAATAAATCAATGATACACATAACAGATTGTTTACTTTACTAAGGTGTTATATACCTAGCTTGAGAGAAAAAAGATGCCATTTGGATTCTTGAACAAATATGAATACATGAATCAAAAATTTAGCAAATCGTTGCAGCGGTGTCTTTAATCGATTAGATTGATTTTATTTTTCTACAATTTATTACAATTTGTTATATACAATCAATATTGCGTGGCATTGTTGCCGTCTGCCTGATTGACAATTTGTTAATTCTTTATTATAACTAAGTTACAGTTTAATACTAAAATGTTTCGTTATCTGAGTGCTGGTTTGCAATATATTGATAACTTTGTTACATCCATTTCATGAAGGAGCTCAAAAATTTATTCATCAGATCGTCGGTGCCAAACGTGTACCTTCTTGTTTCCTTAAGTACTCCACACCTTCCTATAAAATGCAAAACATATTCCCGCTGCCCCATATATTACACAGGCTGCATAATAACGGTAGATCTTCTCGATGTGGCATAAAGTTAAAATTAAGTAGCTCTCCTCTTAACCGGAACATTAGCGAAATTTGTTCGATTGTACAATCGTCACGAAAATAGTTTCTTTCGTTAAGGCTGTAGTCTAGTCTGCTATAAAGCATTCGGTGTAGAGAGCTTGAAGCTTGTTCCTTGTAGGGATCTCTTGCAGCATCCGTCTAATGCAGGCTTGCATAAACCAGGGTCGCTGTAGTTTACTTCGAAGTCCACCTGCTCGGTTAACTCTACACAGTCCTTGAACCACCCCGTCCGTGTTTGAATAGCTTGTAGGACGAATTTCTTCGGAAGCCGATGATTTGGCATATTTAATACTTTGAGAACGTAGTCATTATCATATAGTTTGGAGTGTTCGGAAGTGAGTGTTGAGTGATTGTAGAACAATGCATTACGGTCGATGGTGTCAAAAGCAGACTTAAAATCCACAAGGAAAGCGAATAATTTCCTATTTCTCGATATGAAGGAGTCAGTGATCGTGCGAAGAACGAAGATGTGGTCTATAGTGGAGTAACCCGATTTGAAGCCAGTCTGGTGCTCACTTAGAAGGTTATTAAAATATATCCATTTATGCAGCCGCTTATTCTGAATCGAAGTGAAAATCTTATAAGATGCATTAAAAAACGATATTCATCTATAGTTTGACGGATCTTCGATACTACCCCTTTTGTATATCGGAAAGATAAGGGCCGCCTTAAACTGTTCTGGTATAGTTCAATGCTCTAAAATGTAGTTGAATATTTCTGTCAATATCTGTAAAATTCTGCCCTTATACCGTCAGAGCCTGCAGCCTTCCCATCCTTTTGTTCATTTATCAAAGCACACACTTTTTCACGCAAAATTATTGGTATGTCCAGAATATTGTTTTCGAAGCCAGGCTGAGCGTAGTGCGTTGGGAATTGATTTGAAGTTACTGGATTAAGTAATTGTTGAAAGTGTGATTTCAGCATGCTTGAATCTACTTTGTATCATTAAGCTTGCGTGCCAGGTCCCAAAACTCAGACGAATTGTTACACATGGAAAGTTTTTGCGGTTGATCTTCAAAATAATCTTTTTCCTTCCTTCGACAGTGTTTTAAATTTCTGATTATATTCAATGTATACGTCTTTAGTAAAGACAGTATTAAATCGTCTATAAATATGCATTAAGCCATGTGTATGAAAGACTTCTCGCACGCATGCATCCTTTATCAAACCATGTCTCTCTAAAAGTAGTTTTTACTCGTCTGCTGTTGATCAGCAGATGATATGTCCCTTTATTACACTTTTCAATTTTGTTTACGCTAGTATCGCTATCTTCGTTCATCAGAAGTATATCCAACTGGCTTCTGTAGATTGGTGCAGAATCGTTTACCCAGCGAAGCTTAGGCAGAAGTTGTTGGTCCTGCAATGCTTGATTTCCTTCTTCTCCATTAGCGAATGATACAGGCAAATGGTCTGAAAAGGGTTTTTTTCTACTTCAAAATTTTTAATCAGTGAGCTCCAGTCACCACATTCCAGGCCATAGTCGATAACCGAACTACCTTGTTTTCCAATAAAATTAAATTCGTCTAGATTATCTCCATTGCTTGTACCATTCATAACACGAAGACCGAATGAGTTTGTGGGTGGCAATGGCGCGGTGGATAAAGTGCTTGATTGCTAACTTAGACTTGTGGGTTCGATCCCCATGCTAGGCGCAAACTTTTCTATACCTCTAATTTTAATTGGAATCCGCCCATGGGTTAAAATGAGACAGTCAATACCTGGCTCTCAAATCCACTCTGTCAAGCTAGAGCCGTGCAATTCAGGTTTCATTTAAAAGACCTTAGGTCTTACAGGCATATAGTTAAAAAACAGTGGCAAAGTCCAAGCACTTTAGTTCTTCTTGCGTTCTTGGTAGTGTCTTTCGATTGTCTCTCATGTCAGATCCTTTTTTCTCACTTGCTCTTTCGTTCCCAATCCTTGCATTTAGGTCACCCACAACCAATACATTTTCCAGGCTCCACAAGTCAGTCATTCCTTGATGTTTTCAAAATCGGTATCCCAATGATTACAATTGACATAAGTTGGTATTATACGGAATCTCTTGCCACTTATCTTAAGATCCAAATGTATTACCGCTCCAATCTGTTTGAACTCACAGGTGATTCCTCCCAGTCTTTTCTTAAATCCTAAGATACAACCTCCACTTGGTCTTCATCTTATGTAATCTTGTTACGGATACTATTCGAAGTTCGAATTTAATGAATTCGGTCTCATAATTTGATAAGTTAGTATCCATTACATACTCGTATGTTTCCTACAAAAATATTGTTTCAAATGTATTAAGAAAACTAAAGAAATTATTTAAAATGGACTTATTTTTAAGGCCTGCTATATTATATGACAGAATTCTAAATATATTTATTGTTTTTTCATTATGGTTTTTACTATTTCTATTAATATTACAAATAGTTCTTTTAAAATTACTAACTTAAGGGCAGACCACATTACATTTTAATACGATGTTGTGACATGGATGATGTCTTTTTTAAATAATATCTTGTGTATAAAATTTCAAAAACATTTCTAGGAAAAAAAATGAAACGCTGATTTAAAGAAATTATTAATAATATTGAAGATAACGCAAATAATAAGTTAATATTATTTTTGTTTTTGTGGACAGTGTGGATTAAAGCCATATTGAAGATTTTTTATGACCTGTAGTCCAAAATGAAAAATATTGGCCCAAAATTTTAAACGATTTAGTAAAATGTTAAAGCCACAAGCTAAAAAGATGATTGAACCAATTTTAAACGATTTTAATATTTTACTAAAGTTAAAATCACCTTAACTTTTAGCAATTTGCTAAATCCATTATGGAATCTGATAGTGTATCAGCCTTACACGCGGGGTGCCCAGGTTCGAGTCCTGCTGGTGCACAATGTTTTTTTTTTGCTAATAGAAGTTAAAATGGTGAAAATAGAAATAACTAATACCTTTTTAGAGCACATGTTGGGTTTTCATCAACATATAATTAATTTACAACGCATAACAACAATAATTGTGTTCATCAAAATTCAAACCCTACAAATGCTCAGCTTTCTGCTTAATTAGCAATTTACTAGTTTAGAAAAGGTTTAAAATTTTTGAAATAGTTATTCAATCAATAAGCACTTAGGAAATTGCTAACTAGTAAAATGTTAAGCCCTTAACAATGGGTTGTTTAAAATTTTGCGCCATTGCGTCTTAGAAGGGTACAATATCATCTAACTGATGAGCCCACCTATCTTGCCTGGGCGAAACGCATTTTGGACTACAGATCATAAAAATCTTTAATTATTAATATACATACGTATACAAATTTAGTTTCAAAAGTATTCAATGACTCGTTTTTATTTTTTTTTAAATCAAAAACATTTTTTTGAACATTTGATTATACAGAATTATTTAGACTTTTAGGGAGCAATTGCATAAAAAAATAACTTTTATCGGTTCATCCAATATTTAGTGATATAGCCGAAATGGTTCTATGGAAAATACCGTTAATAAGAACGTAAAATATATTATTTTTGTACTTAAAAGTGGACTGGACTAATTAAAGACAACACATTTTTCTTTACCAAAATTTTTGGAGCCGTTTGTGAGAAACTTTTTTTTTTCTTAACAGTTTTTTAACATTTGTATGCCGTGTTTTTTGATTTAGGAGAATATTTTTTTCGAGTATTTAAGATAGATATGTAAAAAAAAACTGAATACACATTTTCGAAGAAATCGATCGATGGATTTCGAAATATTGAGTTTTCAAAAAAAATACTTTTTCAGACTTTTGTAGGAGGTTCTTCATAAAAAATTTCAAAAAAATCAAAGGAACGTTTTCCATAAAATTGAAAACCAAACGAATGGTTCTACTAGATATACATCATAAATAACTATTTTTTCCAAGGAAAACAATTACCTAAAAGTATGTTTTGCCTGAATGCACTAATTTTTTTTTGTATAAAAATCGTTCGGAAAGTTTTTGAGAAAAATAAGATTTACCGTTTTGGCTAAAAAAATGTATGGCGGGACCGTTATTTTTGGTCTTAAATTGGAAAATGGACCGTGTGGGCATGTTAACGAAAAAGCAATATTATGTATATACAAATTTGGAAAAAAAATTAATCCAACAGCTTAGACTGTAGACTCGCGGACAGACAAACATGCAGAGAGAATTGTGAGACTTTTTTCATATTAAATTATCTCTGTAGGTAGTACCAATTGTGCCTATGCAAGTAAAAGATCAAGTTTTGCTTTAGCCCTTATGTATTTTTATTTATCCCCTGTTGCTAAAATTTTAAAACAATATTAACAGGCGCTGCAATTAGCTTTAACTTCTAGTGTTTCCATAAATCAAAAAAAAATGGAGCAAAGTTCAATAATCTTAAAAAAAAAAACATCCTCGATCGGATGTACTTGCTCTTATGTTCAATCACATCGTATAAAAAAAACAATTCTTAATAGAACCGGCTAAATATTTTTTTAAAGTCGTTTTTTACTTATTTTTTTATATATGTATATAAAAAAATTGATATGAGAATTTTAAATAATTAATAATTTAAATTTAAAAACAAAATTTCAAAAAAAAATCGTCCATCAAACGACAAAATCGTTAGAAAAAAATGTTTGGCTAGTACCGTTATTTTTGGGGCTACGAAAACGATTCAAAAGTCTATTTGAGACAATCAGCTAAAACGAATAAATAACAAATTTGAAGAAAATCGCTTTAACCGTTTAGGCTGGAGTTCGATTTACAGACAGGCAGAAGAAATTGCTAGACCCAATTATTTGGTATTCTCCATTATCGTAATGTTAAGTTTGATAAAAATCTCGAGTTCGATTTTTTGCCTCCAAATTTTTTTGCAAATAACAAAAGAAATATCGCGAGCTGAGTTTTAAAATGTATTTTTCTTAACTGAATAATTGCAAAGTAATTTTTAAATTTCGGTTCTCTAATACCCAGGTCAGAAGTGCACTTGACTTCCCAACTTAGCACTTTAAAAGGCGTACAGCTGTTAAAAAAAACTGTCATAAATTTGCATGTCCTTAATCTCGTCAATTTTGAATACATTTTTATATTACATTTTCAACTTTATAACTAATTTTATAGCTTTCCGTCTCGAACGTGTCTCTATTTTTTTGTATGAAATAATTTCATTAGAAATGTTTTTTTTAAATATATTTTGATCTCATTCCCAGATTTATAAATAATTTTTTTTTACTTATTGAAAATTAAAAAAAAAGGCAAAACGCAATAAAATAATGAGAACAAACAGAGCCATTTAAGATTAATATTCCACAGGTGTTCTTCGCACAACAGGCAGGCGTACAAACCAATCTTTTATAAAAAAATCCCTATTTCTGTGTAAATATGTTTCGTTTTGAAATTGGTTCTCAAGCGCCATGACGTCTGCATAAAAAATCCCTACAACTCTTCAGTCTATAATATCCTACATATACACTACTGCTCATCTGAATAGATTTATATTTATTTAGGTAAAGGTAGTCAGGTACACAATTCTGTTGTATATTTTATTGCAAATCTATTTATTTATTAATTAACACTTAGGGCCAGTTTGTTCACACTTGATCATCTTTAATCAATTATTATTCCAGTTGACCATCATAGAATGCGTTTGTTCACTAAAATTTAAATCAAGGAATCCATGATTTGAGCAGTTAATTGAAGATATCACTAATCAGCCGAGTTTGCTTGATTATCACCATTTAATCAAGGATTTATTCGAATTCAGTTTGTTAATGTTTGATTTACTCACTCGCAAGATAAACAGAAACACGTATGCTCATAAGATATACCCTTGTGGCAATCTTGGGTTTTCTGTGACGTCTCTATCATCTTTTATTATTATTTAAATTTGTAAGTGAAGACTTATAATTTTAAATTTAGGTTTTTAAGTGATAAGAACAGAAACATATAAAAAGCAATAAGAACTATCAATTTAGTATAAATTAATATTTTTGGAGAATTATTGACTATGGCTATTGTGACGTCACATAATAAGCCAGCAAATTGTTTAATGGTTGCAAATAAGAATTTATTTAACTTGCTAATTACTAACACCGTTTTCAAATAGAATCCAAAACTCAAAATGGCGCACATAAGAAAAATTGAAAAAAAAACTTTCCACAAATCGTTCCATTTTCCAGCCTTTCTGTCAGTTAGGAAGAAAACGTGAACAAACAGTCTTTGATTATCACGGATCTTTAATTATTTATTAGGAAGAATCCGCGATAATCAAATTGCAGATTTAACCAACTGTGAACAAACTGGCCCTTAGTTTGAGAAGAAAACTAACCTCGAAAATGTTATGCATTTTGCGATTTAGTTAGGTCATCTGAATAGATTCAATATAACAAATTGAACCTTTTCAGATAAACCGCAGTGTATGTGGTTATACCCATTTTTGTCGTTATTATTTTTTTACAAACGTTTTATAGGTTTTTACAGGTCATTTATTTTGGTATTTTGGTATCTCTTGCAACATTTAACCATAACAAAAAAAAAACAACAAAGATAATATACCTCCGAACAGAAGCGTACAAAAACACACTTGAGCATTGTGCAATCGGTCATATGTCCTCAAGAGCAGCCTCTAAAGAGTCTTAATCAAAAGACAATTGTTTTCCCAATCCAGATAAAACGTAGGTACAAAAGCATCCATAAAACGACTATTACTGCTGGATGTTGTTGCCATTGTGAGATGCGCAGCAATCATAAATTAATCTTGTTTTTTTTTTGTGGAACATATAGCTATAAATAAAGATGAAACAGGTAACGTTAATTGCACGTTAAGAAGCTCGAGTAGGATATTTCGGTAATTCTGATCTAATTGGAAGTACGTTCCGAGAATGAGGGTTAAAGCGGGATCTGTATCTTTAATGTTAGGTTATATTTTCTGAAAAATAAAAAAAAATAAAAAACTCAATTGTAACGAAACTGTTGATGAGGATATTTCTTCTGAAATACAATTTAATGATACATTAAAAGTACCTCAGTGTCAAATGGTACATCTAACAAACTATTTACACATGTCAAAACGAAAGTGGCACACAAATTTTTTGTGGCTCAAAAATATCTGTGTTGAAAATGAAATTCATATATTGATTGGAAACAATTAATAAGTTTTACCATAAGTCACCTCTCAATCACTAAAATTAGGTGGCAATAAGAATATATCCTCTTAGAGTCGCTACACATTTGTACAAAATGGGTCTAGTCATTAACGAGATACAAGGGAATAAATAATAAGAATAATATAGGTAATTTTGTAAAAAAAAAACTTAAGTTGTCTGAATTTTAAACTTAAAACCTAAAACATATGTAATTTTTCACAATAACTTTAAAAATCGCTGGTATAAAATATAATCCAATTCGGTTCAGCCATTATCGAGAATATTTAATGAAATACTTCAAGACAGTCGTGCTAAAGATATATTGACAAGTGGCATCACAGATACCAAGCGTACAGTTTTTCGATAAGATAGCTTAATGCCAAACTCTATCAAATGCTTTTAAAATATTAAGCGGAATAATCAAAAACGATGTAAAAATTTGTGCCACTGTTCGATGAGATATACAGCTGCGGTTAAAAAAAATAGGACCATTACGAACAATTACCAGATTTCGTTTAAAAATGAAGTTAAAGATAATCTTTTAAGGAACATTTTGAATATGCGAAAAGCTTATATTAAGTCCAAAAATTGACATGTAAAAAAGAATATTCTCCCAGGAATCCTTTACTGCAGCCAATAGTTCTGTGTTACTAGTCGGTTTGGCTTAAGAGACTTTTATTCAGGTCAGCCCACAGATTTTCAACCGGATTTAGGTCAGGCGATTGCGCTGGCCGCTCCATCACATTAATTGAACGATTTCCAAACCATTTTTCAGCCTTCTTAATGCTGTGCTTCGGGTCATTGTCCTGTTGGAAGACCCACAAAAGGGGCATATCTTCCTCTGCATAAGGGAGCATGACGTTTTCGAGTATATTTACGTCAACGTGTTGATCCATGGTAGGTTTAATCCAATATAGATAGTAGGAAAAACAAGCCCACACAATTATGCTTTAACCTCCGTACTTAAATACTTTATTTGTGTATTTGGGAATATATTCCACTTTCGGAGGTATTCAATCAAACAATACGATTTTACTTTCATCTGTCCATAGAACGTTGCGCTATTTCTCTACCGGCAAATTCGAATGATGTCTTGCAAATATTAAACGCTTTTTAGCTTTGTTTTGCAGTTAAAATAGGGACTTTTCTTGTACTACAAGCAGTTAAATTATGTTCCTTTAATCTGTGGCGAACGGTTCTCACCCAAGCTGTAATATTCAGCTTTTTTGTTTAGCTCAGTTGCAGGCTTAAAGGAATTTTTATGGCTTTCTCGGACTAGGCGCCTGATGAGACTTGCCGTCATAACAGGTTTTCCACTATATTCGGTGTTAGGTGTTTTTTTTGTGTGTATGTTATTGAATTTCGAATCATTTTGTTGGAACAGCCAACAAACCGTCAAGCTTCTCCATACGTTTTACCTTCCGAGATCTTTTTTTTAATAATTTCCCCTTGTTCGTTGGTACAATGTTTTCACGACCCATTTTATTTGAAGAACTGTACATTTTGTGTTTTAAATGAAGATACCAAATAAATATAAGCAAATTCTAACACTTGATCGCCTTACCTTGAAATAACAAGAAAAAATGTTTTTTGGTAACGAAAACTGCGATCAGTGCTATTATTTTTACGGCACAAAAAATGGGATTTTCGCGTTATGGCCTCGTAAGAAAAGAACCGTCACTCTTTTAACGCCAGAGATATACTATAGAGAGAGGTGATAGTTCAACCAATAACATAATAATATTAGAAGGTGTAAATACTTTTCCATTCACTCATTTAAAGAAGTTTATATTAAACTTCTAACAGTGGTGCTATTTTTTTCCCGGCACTGTATGTATCTTCCATTTATACAAAAAAATCACCGTGTAGTCGCTCAAACTTTTTATTTTAAAAGAATGACTCACAATGCGCAAGAAAATGATACGCGGCGTGACATGTATCAAATATCGTTTTCTTAACGGTTTCGTTCTGTTCAAGAATAAAGAAAATCTATGGCAATGCTATTTGCGATTTGATAGGCAATTTTTGTTCACATATTAAGGCAAGTTTTGCTTTTGAAAAAAACAACGAACTGGAGATTTTAATCAAACTTGACATTACGTTGATAGATAATACCAAAAGAGTGGGTCCCGCAATTCCGCCTGCCTGTATGTATGTCTGTAGAACAATCAACAGCCTAAACGTCTGAAGAAATTTTTTTCAAACTTGGTCCTTAAGCATTTTAGGTGATTGTATCAAATATATCTTTGAATTCTTTTTTATAGCCCCAAAAATAACGTGTCATACAAATTTTTCCAACATCTTAATTATCTCGAAAATGACTGTAACGATTTTCATAAAACAAACTGTGTGGACTATTTTGAGTATGGTCTACATTTTGGTCCAATGGCTACACGGATTTTAATCAAACATTTTATGTAGGATTCCCCTCAAATTCTACACAATATTGCACACAAAAATTTTCGGAAAATATTTTTTTGGATTTTTGAAAATTCAATATTTCGAAAACGTATAACGATTTTGTTCGACCTTATATTTTATGCATATATTATTAATTACATAAATTTACCATACCAAATTTTATTCAGAAAAAATTTAGAAAATTTGGCGTAAAATTTTAAACAGATACTACTAAACAATTTGCTAATACGAAGACACTTTACTAATATTTTCCTAATTTTAAACACTTTTTAACTAGCACAATACTAAATCTATTTTCTTAATAAACTACAACTAAACACGCCTAAAATACTGCAAAAAAGTAAGCGAACATAACTTTTTGACGTTTGTAAATGTCAAAGTGGCATATGGATTTAGTACGATACTAAAAAAATAAAGTAGCCATTTTGTGATTTTAACTTTAGTAAAATGTTAAGAAAATAGTACGATACTTAACTGGTTAAAGATTAGCTAAATTCGCTTCTTAGCCTAGTATCATACTAAAAATGATTTAACATATTATTAAATCGACTAAGATTTTGGGCCTTTATATTTACAAAATTTAATAGAAAACGTTTCTACTAACAATGTTTTGCATAAAATGTGATCGAAAATACGAGCAAGTACGTGCGATCAAGTCGTGCATGTTTTTATTTTTACTTGCGATATAGGTACTATAGGGCAAGTTTTGCATTTGGAAAAAAAATCGAACACGGGATTTTAATCAAAGTTCACATTAAGATGATAGAGAACACCAAAAAAGTGGGTCCGGCAACTCCGTCTGTCTGCCTGTCTGTCTGTCTGTAGAACGATCTACAGCTGAACCGATTTTGTTCAAACTTGGTGCTGAGACGTCTTAGGTGATTGTCTAAAATAGATTTTTTGAATCGTTGTTTTAGCCCCAAAAATAACGGTACCTGCCAAAGAAATTTTTCTTCCATCTTAATTATCTCGCAAACGGCTCTAACGATTTTGATCGAAATTAGTGTGAGTGCTATCTTGGATATGGGCTACATTTTGGTCAAAAAAGCTTTTTTAAATATTTTGTTATTAACGGTACCTGCCATACAACCATTATATTGATTTTCGACTTTCTCATAAACGGCTTAACGGATTTCGATAAAAAAAATTTATACAGGAGCTCCTACAAATTCTAAATATTATTGCAATTCCGAATTTTCGAAGAATAGTTTTTTTGGATTTTTGAAAAAAAAAATATTTTTTTTTGAAAATTCAATTGACATTTTTTCTGAAATTTTGTTTTTGAATTTATATTATTAAATATTTAAAAAGTTCATACCAATTTTTTTTAGAAAAGTTTAAGAATTTTAATATATACAAAATTAAGCGAAAAACTTTAAAAATATATTTAGCCGTTTTATTAAGAATCTTTTGCATATAATGTGATCGAACATGCGAGCAAGTACGTGCGATCTTACGTGCATTTTATTTTTTTTTTATTTTAGGAAAATATATTTGTTGTTCCTAAGTAGTTGCTGTTACACGTGATGTTTTCTCCAAGTTCTGTCGTATGATTTTGTGGAAAAATGAAAATAGAAATGAAAAACAGTTATTATTTACTATACAACTTAACTTTTAATTTGTTTTAATTTATTAAGAAAGTGTCACAGTATTTATATAATTTTGATTTCAATTTTCACAGGGGCGCGTTTCGGATTCTTATTGATCCATATCCGGGCTTATTTCGTTGACTTGTGCTGCAGGTGTACTGTATATATGTACTAATTTGAACCTGCTGGTGTTCCTTAATTAGTTGTCTCTTTTTTATCACTGTTATTATTGTTTTTCCCCTCTATAAGAACCTTATTAGTTAAAAAAATGTCATTCAAAAATCATCATAAATATTTTTTTAAATATTTTAAGTTCAAAATTCTTTCAAAAACCAGAAAACATCAACTCAATGAATCACATCTCACTTCGCTCGTTAAAGTTATCTTCCATCTGTCAAATTATGATTTGTGCTGCTATCTGCCTTTTATCAATTTTTGTTTATAAAACAAATTATTTTAGTTTGATTTAGAAGTACAATGACAGCTAAGTTCAACACTTAAAATGTGATGGAAATGGAACCGTGCTTTTGTTTGTTTCTATTAATTTTTTTTAAGGAAAAAGTAAATTATTTTTATTGTTTTCGTTTTGCATTAATTTATTTTAGTTCATAAGTTATAATTTTTTATTTTTGTGATTGTTTTGCAATAAAATTTAATTAATGAAACTTTTTTTCTTCACTTTTTTGCACTCTGATGTTATTATTTTTCAAAAACATGTTTTGTTAACACTTCTCCCTTCCATAAAATTCTAGATGTTCCCTATTGGTCATTTTCAATCTGGTAACTCTGATTTAGGCTCTCGATAACGATGGGGTCGCCTTCAAGAGAAATTGTATTTATGGACGGATTTTGTTCTAATTCACAAAATATATCTAATACATCAACAGAAAAAAAACTTTTGACAACATTTTCTCCCGACTTGACGCCCGATAGGTGGTGCTAAGGTGGAGATAATTACGAAAATGTTAATTATTAAAGGCAGAATAGCGTTTGTCGGATCAGCTAGTAATAAAACTCAACTGAAAACTTAATTAATGCAAAAGTAAAAGCAGTAACTGAGAACGTCCACTGGGAAACGACATTAATTTCTTATTTAAGGGATTTAATTTTAATTATATAATCTAGGAGAATAGTTACGGAAACTTTATTGTTCATTGTGTTAACTTATTGGTTTAATTTAAATAATAATGTGGTTTTTATCGAAAAAAATATTGTGCTGGACTTTTTGTAGATATTACTAAAGCCTTTGACATGGTAAACCATAACATTTTATTAGATAAGCTCGATAAAGCTAGTTTTCGTGGATGTGTTTTAAAATGGATGGAGTCCTATCTTAAATACAGAAAACAGTATGTAAAATTCAGTCTAGTTTGAGTTGTCCTAAGACTGCTCATTTGGGAGTTCCACAGGGTTCCGTACTTGGTCCAATTTTGTTGCTTATTTACATTAATTCCCTTTTCTCACTTCCTTTTTTAGCGAATGTCAGAGCATTTGCAGACGATCTCTTCGAGTCCTTTAAATCAAATTTGTGAAATAAATCATGATATTCACCTACTTAGATGTTGGTTCGCGAAACATGAACTGATAGTCAGTAACAAGACAAAACTTATGTTCTTTAGCCTAACTCGCAACGTATCACCTGACATTCCTATCATTTTTCATTCACATGATTGTGCCAATCATAACAGGCTTTGCAGTCCTCGAAGAGCTCAAACCTTTGATATCACCATTGACTGCAGCAGTAATTGCTTTTTAATTGAATATGTAGAAGACTATAAATATCTTGGAGTTACTTTTGATCAAAATTTAAAATGGACCAAACATATATCGTTTTTGAAAAACTATCTTCTGTCTTTCACTCGCTGTTTTTATTACTTAAGAAGGCACTGTTCTTTGAACTTGTTGAAGATGGTTTATTATGGTATTTTCTATTCAAAGTTACAATATGGCATATGCTGCTGGGGTGGTTCATATGTCAATCATCTTCAACATCTCACTGTTCTTCAAAAATCAGCTTTTCGAAATGTTTGTAAAACTCATCGGTTAACGCACTCAATAGAATTGTTTCGATGTTTGCTAGTTCTACCTGTTCGGCATTTATTTTGTTTTAAAGTCTTGAAAGTTTTTTTTAAGAGAGCCGGTTATTTACAAAGCCCGAATTCAGACATGAGACGTTGTTATTCCGCTTTCTTATTAAATATTCCTTTTTTTCGCAACACAAGCTACAGAAACTCTTACACCATTGTTTGTTGCAAACTTTTTAATAAGCTCCCATTAAGAAGTTCGTAAGTTGATAGATTTGATCTGTTTTTAAATGAAAATACAAGAATGGCTTCTTGCTTTGGATCACCGGGAAATCGAAACACTGTTACTATATGTTATGTAATTTGTTGTTACTTAACTATTTGATTTTTAGTACACAAAAATTTACAACAAGACTTGTCACTTTGAAGAATTTAGAATTTTAATTGCATTTTTCAAATTAACTGTTTTCTTCACTTATAATAGCTGTGTTTTATTGGGATTCTATCCATTGTACCGTAACTAATTCCCAAAAAAACGCATCGACCGTAGCATGGACCGTAGCTTTTTTATTTTTGTAAAAATGGTACCCCTGCACAGCAGTCACAAGTAATGAAAGAGTCTTGTGCAAAGTAAAATTAAGAAAATATCAAAATTTTAACAATAATTAGCTTTTATTCATATAAAATAGAAAGTAGAAAAACGTACCAATATTTAATTTATGTACAAACCTATTCCTTGTTTTCATTTTTTCTGCATTTGCAATTTTAAATTCTAACATTCATTTTGCACCAATAGAAAGGAAATGATAAGTAAATGGGTTTGTTCATAGACTATGGTCAAGCCCCTTTTTACACAGGGAATTCTTTGTATTGCCTTAAAAATCGTCTATGCCTTTCACACGAGGTAACAAAATTGCCGGGGATTTGCTTGTTTCCTTTATGTTTCTTGGTTTTGAACGCACACTACAACGTAGTTTAAATTGTTTACTCCCCTTAGATTTTCCCTTTATATTTCATGCTTTTATTTATTTTCTGTGTAGAACGATAGCTAGTGTTTTATTTTTGAAGTCAATTTACAAATTTATTTTCTGAGTATGTTTTGCTTTCAATTTAATATTCACTCATCAGACTGCACTTAACATACGCGGAGTAAGGAACAAATAGTTAACATTTGTTTTTCCATTTCTATGTCCAGAAAAACAAACAATGGGATGACAAAAATGTACGCTCAGACCATGTCCATGTAGTGAAGCGAATACAGTCCATTGCCAACGTCCATTAAACAGTGAAGAAAAAGCACATTTTGTGAAGTTCAGTTGCCGCTTAGTGCGTTTAGGCTAGGCGCTCACATGCAATTTTTCCGAAACGAAATAGTTTAAACACTAGTTGAACAATGATCGTGCATATAAGGAACTTAAATCAATCAGAGAGATAAACCAAAAAACATACAATATTTTGATTTAATGTGCGCGCGTTCATTATAGTTCGGTGTGATACAAACTGAAGAACTTATTTGGGGCGATCGCTCGATTTGTGATAAAACACAAATTTTTAAGTTGCTAGAATTGCGGACTGAATAGTTTTTACATGTGCGCGCACTCTCCTATAAGTCCATGGTATTGACTTTAGCAAACAAACTGTTGCAAAACTAAAAGTTGCATATGTGCGCGCCTAAGCCTAATAGCTCATAGAATTTCATACGAATAAATATATCGCGGCGCAGTATCGAGCAGTTCCTCTATAGTGCAGTTCCACCCAATGCGGTTTGTCTTCTCAAATTGCTTTTTTGTATATAAATGTTTAATTGTTTATAAATAAAATGATGATTTTTTGCACAAAACTCCGTTTATTTATAACTATCAATACAAATTGAACACAAAACGAATATTGGCCTTAAGTTAGGGCCCAGTTATAGCGATCAGGAAAACGCATCAGGAAAAGTTGAAACAATATGAAAGTGAATATTTTTTCCTGATGGTCGTTTATAGCAAACAGGAACATTACGTCAGTTGGCAAGTCTCACTTCTAGTCTGCCATCAAGTTTTCCTGATTGAAACACACACGAAAAAGTTTTTCGTCTACAATTCTGTCAGTGGAACGAGAGAAATTGGGCCCAAATCATTGGAATGAATTGTTCCATTTTGTGTCAAATGGCAATCAGCTGGCACGAAAAATGAATTTTTATTAAATACAATTTTCACAAAAAATAATTATTCTATTGGAAATATTTTTTGCAAAAAAAAATGTCTGAGTTATTCGTCATCGATTAGTGTAGCAATTGTATTTTAACACGCGTGAAGTTATCATAAATTATCCATTAGAACTTCTTTCCTGATCCGTTTTCGTGATCGCTATAACTGGCCCATTAGTCAAAAATAAAAGTAAAACGGAATTTATTCAATAGATATTGATTTTTTTTTTCAAAATGGAAATCAAAATTTGTTAAAACAGCTTATAATTTATTAAAAATGGAGTTATCTAAGATTTTAGAAATATAAACTGGCCAACTATAAAAAAAAAAAAAAAAAGAATCAAAAAGATCGATTTGTCTAACGAATGAAATTAATAATTATAACACTCTATGAACACATCCATCTAGATTCAATCCAATTATCAATCGTACCAACAAAGCTAACAAAATCAAATTCGAGACTCGAATAAACGTCAACCAGCCATCCACCGTAACTTCTACTTTAGATTTTTATTGACCGTAGCGAATTGTGTGTAAAATGCTACGACGGATAAACTTCCGGTGGATAAATTTCCCAATAAAACACGGCTAATATACAAACAAATTTTTATTGTAAATTTGAAGATTTTCGTCTAGTTTTTTTTCCTTTCATAGAATCTTATAGCTTTTTTATTCGTTTTTTTTTTTAATTGTATCTATAAATTAATTATTGTACACCCCCACATTTAAAATCGATGTGTCATCATCTCTATTTTTCTTTAATAAAAGATGACACTAACTATTCTTAGATATATTAAACATTTATAACATTTGTTTTGTTAAATCTGTATTGAATTAATAAGAATAAAGAAAATTGAAATTGAATAGATAGTAATTTAAAGATATTTTTTCCAAGCTTTAAATAGAGAAGATTTACGAAGAACTTTCGTATTCATTTGAGCACTTCTAGAACTCAAATTCCAATCTTTTTATTCATATTGCATATATAAATTTATCTCGTCACTTAGACGAAATGTGTAAAGGGTTGTTTTAAGTCTTTTTCAAACAGTGTTCCATTAAAGTAAGTAGTTAGTTGCATTCCTTACCTGATTATGGTCAACTGTTAAGGAATGAGGACCAAACAATTTCTTTCACAAACTTATTGATTCGACTCAATGTCTTGTCGAACACCAACCTTTTCAGAAGGTTTCTTTGTTCAACTATATATACATTTATGATCTTGGTAATATGAGAACCTTGATTCCTAAGAAATATGTAAAATCTTAAGTCTGTCCTTTTTAGTGTTCTGTGTCGGCAGAAAAATCTTACAAAAGAACCCAGAAGCTTGACAAGGCTATTTATGATTCGGTTTCCATTGTGACACCTGCTTCAAAAAATCCCCTTTTGGACTTTTTCAGAGGTAAGAACGTATGAGCTGCACAGAACTATCTTAGATCCTCAGTAGATACTAACATCTCTCATTAATGTCATCACTCTCAGAGAGTTTATGTTGGAATTCAGATTTTTTTTATTTTTCAAATCTTGACTTTTTACAACTGGGTTGGCCCTTCGCATTCTGGAGTTTCTATAGATGGTCTAGCGCAACACAACACAATCCAACACGACACACTACAGTAATTATTAATGTTTTTATTGTTGCACACGGCTGATGGGATGTCGCTACTGATTCAGCTCGAGGATAACACTCATTTTCTCGTGAATCCTTTGGAATTTATTGCACAAATGTTTCTTTGCGCAACGTGTTCTATAGCGCGGGTTTCTTTCGTCATTTTGTCTCAGAATCTCAAAAACGGCAGCTTGTTTTAGTTGTCCTATCTTTATCGTATCATCATCATCGTCGTTGTTGCGTCCATATGTGTTAAACCCTTTTTACGATTTTTGTTTGAGGATTTTTTCAAAACCCAAAATTTGTTTTTTTTTTTTGCAGAGTTAGCGTGGTAATGCGTGCGGTCACAACGGCAGTTAATTAATTTAATTTTATTTTATTTTCGCAGTGCTTTTTCTCGCACTTCAAAGCTAATGTCTTCCAATTTGGGACGTGGTCGCAGTTTTTATTGTCCAGAACAAAGTGTATGAGTGAAGGTTTAAAGGAAGGCTCACAGATTAAAATCAGTTTACTGATGTTAAATAGTGGTTTGTGGAGGGAATAACGAGCTATGGGGTTAGTCTTTTTTGCTTTGCAGTGCTTATGAGTATTCTGGATACCTTTGTTTGTTAATTATTTTTTAATTTTCCTTGGTTTTATGTATTTTGAACTAAAATCGCCCGCAAAAGTGTGTGATGTATAAATATTAAAAAAATCCAAAGGATATTAATTTATGTGGTATAGAACTCCAGCTAACTTTAAATAGTTAAAGGCATGATAGCTGAATTAATGACCGGTTATGTTTTCTGCAATGTTTCTTAATGAAGACCGCATTTGGGTTGGGAAGTAAAACATCTGTTCGTATATAATTTAAATAAACTGTAATAAGAAACAGAAAAATGTGACTTATATTCTACGAAAATGATTTTGTTTGTGGTTGACGGAGGAGTCTAGAAAAATGTTAACTCACGACTAAAATAGTTTTATAACAGGTATTAACTATTTAAAGTGTAAAAACAACTAATTTAAGTCTCAGAGACTGTGCCTTCATATATAAACGAGACCCTATTCTTTTATAAATTGGCTTGTGTAAAAGCAGGCTGTAGAGCGAATTACAGACAGACAGGCGGAAACGCGGGACCCACTTTTATTGTGTTGGCTACCATTCAGCTCAAGTTTGATTAAAATTTCGAGTTCGATTTTTTTCCAAATGCAAAACTTGCCCTATTATGCATACAACCTAAGTAAAAATAATGAAGAGGCGTCAAATTACAAGATCTTGGAGGATAATTTACAGGTTATTAAGTAACGAAGCGTTAAAATTACGCACTCCATGACGAACGCTAATCATTTACCGACCACCGCCGAACCAGTCAGTTGGGAACCATCAACACTCTGCCTACATAAATAATAAACCGAACAACAGCACCAACAGCATCATACCTATATGCAATAGACGTCATCAACCAGGAATCTGCTTTGTCATCAGATTGACAACGAGAGCACAAGCACGAGTACCGTTTGTATACCACGGTACCAAGCACACACCGACAGCGCAGCAGTCCCAGCAGCATCATGGCAGTATGCAACTCTCATATTAAATGATAATTCGTCATAAAAGTATTAAATTTTTACTTGTACTTTTTATAGTTCACACTGTGTTTCGACTCTAAAAAAACTTAAATTAGGTTGGATCTGATCATGTGGCTCGGTGGCGTGATGCACAAGTTTTTTCAATTAAAATAAAAAAAGTAGACCAGCACCACTAGAGCAAAAGGAATCTGATGATCGACCTTGGCAAGTCGTGAAATAGCTATAATTCCAGCCAAAAATAATTGCGAAAAAACTTGGTGGTAGCACACTCAAGTTGTTGTTGGGCATTTAAGGTCATTAAATGATATTTATATTTTGGCAAGCAGAGAGTATTAATGGGTGAGTTCACAAACGTCAAATAATTGCGCAGCGATTCGGCATCACTGCTTGTTCATGATGCTAATGATTACATATCTGTTGCGGATGCGATGGATCGTTTATTTGTTTGACGATGAAAAACAGTTGTGTGTTTCGGCGGACATAATACTTTTAAAAGCTTTAATTAATAAAAAAAATGTGATATTTTCTTTTACGAAATGGGCAAAGCGAATCATAGGCTTTAAGCTTTTAGAGAAATGATATGTCATTCAAATGAATTAATTTCATTTTCATTCGCCATATTTATACCAATCGATCACCGGCATGAACAAATCACGATATTTCTTGATGCTTGTTTGTTTAATGTTTGCGCAGCAGCATATGCAACATTGCAATAATGAACAGTTGACATTCAAAGTGATGCGGAAAGTTTGCGTTTGTGAATGTTTGACGCAAATGATCGAACGTCATTACTGCTGTGATGCGTTTGTGAATTTACCCAATGTTCCGTCCGACGATTACAGTGCCCCCTTTGAAAAATCTTCTTTTCAAAAAGTTATAAGAATGTATAAACTCTTACCTATGTAGGTATTTATTTTATTCTTTTTAATGAAAACATAACTTGAAATTTGGTTAAAATATATAAGTATTATATGAAAATAAATGCTTTTTGTAAACTGCCTTTAAATGCAATGTACTCGTAAGCATGTTATAGAGTTATCGTCGTCGTCTGCTCCGGCACAAGCATCATGTGCCCATTTTTTACAAGTACGACACTGGACCCATTCTTTTGATTTAAGAAAAGTGTCAGTGCAATAAATACAACAAACGATTGGCGTCATTATCGTCTTCTTGAGATGAACTTGAGCTTCTGCGCCTAGGATTGCATTTTGTAACAGTTTTTTTTGTTGCAATCTTACCTGTCCTTTTGACAGCTTCTAATGATGCCTTCTGTTGTTTTTTTCGCTGTTCCGCTTCTTTAAGGTTCAATTATTCGGGGTATTGAGTTCCGGTTTGTTGTACCATGACATCTCTTTAATTTTGGTTTTGAGGAAATTATTTCCAAGATACCTTGAAGATTTTGTATGGCAGCTTTTTCGAGGGAGCTCGGCTTGTTGAAGGTCTGTTGTCTACACCTGGTGATAATGGAACGGGGATTTGGAGGGTTACAGCTTCACTTTGTTGAATGGTGGCCCGAACTGGGATTTGAGGAGAAATCTGCTGTTCATTTAAATAGATTGCTTCAGCTGCAATCTCCAAGCTCACTCTCTTAGGTTCTGGCAATTCGGTTATTTCTGATGGCGAAAAGTCCTCATCAGAGAATATATCTGGATCGAAAGAAATAATTCCAGTTACCATAAACCCTTTTACCACCTTTTCTGTATTTGCTGCTCTTATGAAGGCTGTTCCAAATATCTCGGCTATGTCATCGACACTTATGCGTTGTTGAGCGTGTTGACATTTCAGAGAGCTGTAAAAGCAGACGTCTAAGGGTTGGAGACGATGACTTGTGTGTGGGGGTAGCGAAACCATTATTATATGATTATCACGTGCGAAGGTAACTGCCTCTATGGCCGCAGTGGTTGTCTAGAATAATGAGAGCTTTTCTTTCAACGAAGGGCTTGGCGAATTTGGTAAAGTGTTGTAAATATTTGACAAAGTGGTCTGAATCTAACCATCCACTGCCATTTGCATACCCAGCCGATCCCGGTGGACTACCTTTCATCAAATCAGATGCCATGGATTTCTTCGGCAACAGGAGAACAAGAGGAATAAATTTTCCTATTGCCGACATAGCACAAGTTGCAGTTATGTTAAATCCACGCCCCGCACTGACTATCCGCCCAACTGGCTTACGCCCTTTTGTGGCAATAATCTTTTGCGGCTTAGGAACTGTATTAACTACTGTCACTTGGTTTGGTTGAATTTCATACTTGTCCAATACTTCCTTTAAAATTTTTAAAAATTACTAACTTGAACCCTATTAAAGGCAGCTGCTCTTGCCATACTTGCTACCACTGGTTCTCTGCCAGTCTGTCCAGCAACAACTTTCTCTTTTATTAAATCCGTGAGAAAGCCATTTCAAAGGCAAGCTTCCGAACATCACGAGGAGTTAACCCATAAAATGTTGTCTCCATGTCCAGCAAGTGAGCAGCAAGTTCTTCTTGATCCGCGGTAAAAACTGGTTTGAAATTATCATTTCGCGGTCCAGTTGCCTTATTACTTATTTATTATTTATTGATATCGCCACATACTTTTAAGACGTCGAAGAAGGCATGTTTTAAGGATACTTAATCTTTTGGCTGCTGCATCTATTGATAACTGTTTTGAATTCACGGCTAGTACTGCCTTTTCCATTGTTTTGAGATTCCAAATGTACGAGTAGTTGCGTACCATCTGCAACAAAAACAATCAAAAATGAAACAAGTTCATATTCTATAGAGGGCACAAGGGACCACCTTAGTTCTCTGTGCCCCAAACACGAATGCATTTAAAAAATGATATTGCTGTGTTTGACAGCGATTATTTCGCAAAACTAAAATTGCACAAAGCACCATTAAGCTTACTGTTTTCGATATAAAAACGTAAATTTATTATTATTTAGCATTTAAGTTGTAAACAAACACACTTTAATACTCTTTTTTTTATAAACTTACCTTAAAAAATAAGAAATTTTAATTTATTGAATCGTAGTGCACTTTCACACAAAAAAGCAAAAAACCATTTGAGGAGATGGATGGGCGCTATTCTTTTTGTCTAAGTCACTTACTTATCGTTTTAAACAGAAAGTCCTTTGTGACCCGGTGGTCCTCTGTGTTCCGTCCTCCCCTATATTGAACCATATTTAAAAGTTAAAGAAACATAAGAGAGTTGGCCCAAATGGATTCCTGAAATGACTCCCCAAAAATGAATGCCAAAAATGTGTTTTTTTAAATGAATTAACTCTCCAAAATTGGATAATCATCTGTCAAAAATGTATCTTAAGAAGTAATTGTTCTACGGTACATTCTTTTCGAGCTGGTTTTGTAAGAACTTTACAGGCTTTTCAAATTAAATTCACTTTTTTGCAAATCAAATTCACGTTATTGGCATTTGAGTTGATTTCCAAAAACTTGAATTTGATTTGCAAAAAAATGAATTTGATTTGCTAAAAGTTGAATTTGTTTTGTAAAAGGGTGAAAAGACTGTATGCACACTACTTTTCGAAAATAAAAATATAAAACTGGAATTTCTTGTGGCATTTATGCAATTATGCATTTCTGCATTTTCTGGAGCAAATTGCCCAAAAGTTTAAAAATTAACATATTCTTCTACTTTCATTTTATAAAAAAAAACAATTAAAATGGCTAAATCTGTATGTTTGAAACAACTTAAAAGTTGGTAACGAAAAACCTATTTCGTGATTAAAAATCTACACAAATTATGCCGGACTTACACGAGTGACAAATTACCATTAATTCATGCCATTAAACTGGAAAAATAATGGTAAAATCAAATCAATAATGATAAGCATTTACACGGGGTAAAATTATGACCATTTGATTGATAATGGCAATCTGCCATTAAAGAATGAGCAAGTTCATTCTTCCTCGCTGTGTGCCATAATTTTCAAAATGGCATCATTTTGTATTTACATGACTCCATTATAATGGCAATATTTAATGTCAGCCTTCCCTGCCATTTTTTTAATGACGAAAGCAATGACAAATTTTCAAACCATTTACACGATTTTGTCAGTAATGTCAATAAAATGGAAGAAATAATGGCAATTTGTCACTCGTGTAAATCCGGCATTACTTGTAAAAAATGTTTATCCGAATCAACAAAGTGAGCTTAAGAAAAAATATAAAAAAAAAAAACAATTAGAAAATGGGCAGCAAAATATCAAACTTCCTTCCAGTACCTAAGGATGAATTCAATGCTATTAAGGACTCTACTAAATGTTGGTAAAAATATCATTAAAAAAAAAGATATTAATCAAGACAATTCATCCAAAGTTACTCGTGGTGAAATTGATTACATTTATACACGATTCCGTGCACTGGGTGAGCCAAAAGGACGAGTTGAATACCTTCTGAAAAGAGACTTTAATTTTCCCTCACATGCTTTGCATTCCCTCATTTTAAATGAAATGTTTGGAAATAAAAATCAAATAAATTTTGTCGAATTCGCAAAGTTCTTGCACATTTTTCGACCAATTGATTCAAAATCATCAAAAGAAGAACGAGCTGCAATAAAGACTAAAAAGTTGAAATGTAAGTGAATTGTTGAACAATTGAAAAAAATGATCTATACATTGTACATGTGTAACTTAATTTTTTTAAGTGATTTTTTCCATGTACGACATTGACAAGGATGGCATCGTGTCTAAAGAAGATCTATTGGACATTGTGCACAGATTGTACTCAGATTACACAGATATACAAACAATGGTAAAAATAGTGCATCTAGTAGTGAAAGAAATGGATAATACCAAAACAAATCAAATATTATTTAATGATTTTTGTAAGGCGATGGAAATATTTGATATGGACGACTTAGCAGTTAAATTTCCAAGTTTATAATGATTTAGGTATGTATTATATATACTTAATTAAATTCTATTATTAATTACTATTAATACCAGTCAGTAAGTCTGTTTTTTTTTGTCATATCTACCAAATATTAATGGACTAGGTAGTTTTTTGGCGAGACAGACAAATGAGTTCCTCTAAAATGTGACAGCAAACTTGAGAAATTTTAATAAGGAGTCTTGTTTATAAAACTAAGATTGTTGAGATCCAATTTTTATGAATTGGACTATTAAATGATTTCTAAAAATTCTCGTAAATTAGACACATTTTTCTTTCAATTATATCTTACAAATGACACAGAAATTATGTGATTGTTCGCGAAATTAAGGAGTTTTTGACTACTTTTAAAATAAACAAATAAGGTACGAGGATGGGGAAAATAATGAAGAATTTGAAATCAGATACTGATGCACATTAGTTATGAAGTTCTGAAAAAATAAGGAAAATGGAGCCAGGCAAGTCATTCCACATTCGTTTTGTACGGCTAAAGATGGAATCTCTGTAATTGACAGGACGTTCGAAACTGGGTTCAAGGGTACGTAAACTGATGAGCATTCCCAAAAGCGCAAGAATTAGGGTTGAATAGTTTTAAGGGATGATTGGAAATTGCTATTTCGTTAGTTATAGAAAAGCGATAAAATATTGAAAGAATATATTACATTGCCACTGTATTCGGAATATTCATTTATAGAGCTCTGCTTTGAATTCTACTCAAAAGATTCAAATGAGTTGTTGGAGTTCCTGTCAAGATAATGAGAGTATACTTAATGTTGGGATAAATGTAGGCCTTATAGTATAGCCATATGAGAAGAAGGGGTAGATAATTTCTTGCTTTTCGAAGAAAGCTTAAGCACTTAGCAGCATTTTTGGAAACACCAAAAATGTGATAGATTCACAAAAGAAATGGTCTCCCATACAGTGAAAGCTGATCGGTTTCTTTCACTTAAGTACAGCTAAGTGCTAGCGTTATGGGGTGCTTTCTACTTTAAGGGCAGATGACAGCTGTGCGTTTATTAGGCATTATAATTTCTACGCTGATTTCCCCCATAGAATAATAAGGAAATCAATGTATGCTGCTCAACACAACCTTTTGCCAGCAATATATTGTTGCAACCCGAGGATTTAACCAATATTATTTATTTGTTTTAACTGATGGCTCGAAGAGAATTTTTTTCCGATTCTCTAAATATTTCTAAGATAAGATCGGGCTTCCGATTGTTATAGTGTCTTTCAAGATCAGAGAAAGCTCCAAAACACTGAAATAAGACCTAGACGGAAAGATTAAGAGCGCCATCTAGACAAACAGTCAGGCAGCAGTTAAAATACTCAAATCAGTTTCGATATCATCAAAATTGGTAAGGCAAAGCTGAAACAAGCTCGAAAGGCTGAATATTTACTTCAAAGTCATTTTGATTTGGGTTCCAGGTAACTGTGGTATTGAGGGGAATGAGGTCAATAGCAAACTCAAGAAACACAAAGAGCCTTCTATGATACCCATACTTTCCGATTTTTTTTAGGAAAAAAGGACAGGATTTAGAAGAAGATACCTATACCAATTAGTCCTGAATGCCTTGAATATCAAAATTTAATACGCGTCTTCCAATACCTGCGGAAGAAGCTCAACCCAATTCGTTCAACTTTTCATGCAACTCCATCGTTGTTGAAGTTGATAAACCTGTTCGATTTTAACAAAAAAAAAAAGTTTATCAAATTGATAAACTGCGTTTTTGATATGGTGGCTAAAGAAGTTGATGGGCGAGTTGATACTTTCGTACACCTAACCAAAATTCACTCGTTGGGGACCGAGTTCAACGCACGCACTATATAGCTGCTTAGATATAGTAGATGACATAATTTTGACTTTAATTCGGTACAAATTTTTATTGTCAATGTCACACACATCTTTGTTAAAAAATATTAAAATTAAACTTTGTCTGCATTAAGCATGATTTCCTGTCAAAGGAATAAAAAGTAGCTGCCGACAATAAGGTGCAAATCTGCAAGTTGATTTCAACACTGATGTACGCACACAATTCTTGTCACATACGACGAAACATATTTTATAATATTTTCACATCTACCATAACCAACACAAAGACAAAAATAAAAAAGTTAATCAACGAGTTGAACAAATAATGTGCAAAACGTTGAACCAAAAACTTTCAATCAGCAACATGAGCTCGTATGCCTGTCGTCCACTAAGTGCGCAACAAGAAAAGTTGAACGAAGTTGGTTAACTTCATTCAACAACATCGTTGGATGTCAAAACTTACAACCTCTTACACTAGTGCGCACACTTGCGTTCTTCTCGTTGAGCAACGAAGCCAGAAGAAAAATTGAACAAAACGTGTTGGGAGCCTCGTACACATAGTTGACAAACTTGGTGAAATGTTGAATAACCTCGTACACCTAGTTCATCAACTCGTTCAATTGTTGGAGAACTCCGTACACCTAGTTGATCAACGTATTAAATTGTTGAATAGCTTCGTACATATAGTTGACAAACTTACTCAAAAGTTGAAGAACCTCGTACATTAGTTGATAAACTTGTTCGATTTTGAAAAAAAAAAAGATTTTCAAGTTGATCAACTGCGTTTTTGATATGGTTGTTCAACAAGTTGATGGACGTGTTGACACCTTCGTACACCTAACCAAGACGCCCTCGTTGAGGAACGCGTTCAACGCACGCACTATAAGTCTCAGATATTGATGACATAATTTTCACTTGTAAACATTTTTAATGTCGGTGTCACACACATCTAAATATTGAAATTAAATTTTATCTATATTAACCATGATTTCCTCTCAAAGGAAATAAAAGTGGCTGCCATATTAACAATATTGGAAAATTAACTACAAAAAAAAGATAAAAGACGATGGCGAAAAATCAAAACACAATTAAAAACACTGCACCAATTTTCAAGTTGATGTCAAAACAATACTTCAACTCACGCACGGACGCATATTTTGTCTCGTCCAACGAAACGCACAACAAATAATTTCACGTCAACGGCAACCAACACTAAACCAAATTAAAAAAGTTGATCAACGAGTTGAACAAATAATGTGCAACACATTATCTTGAAAACGTTGCTCAACGCGTTGAACCACCATTTTCAACGAGCAACACGAGCTCGTACACTAGCCGTACACTAGTTGAACAATTCGTTGAGCAACGATATCCAACCGTATTAAACTCGTTGGGTAAATGGAATTGAGGACATCGTACATTAGAGTTGAATCTTGAATGTGTTGCACTTGAAATTTGTGCGTTGATAACCGTCATGCATAAGACAAAAATAGAGCCAGGTAAAGCGTTCCACATTCGTGTAGAGTGGCTTAAGAAGAAATCTTAATATTTGACAGTGCGAACTCCGAATTTTGGCTCTAGAGTAAGCTGACGGGTATTCCTTAAAGTCGGAATATTACGGTTAAATAGTCTTAGGGAACGTATGCAACATGCTTTTTCACTTGAATACTGATTATGGAAGACAGGAAAGTTTACGGCATTGTTCAAAAGTTGCAATTGTTTCTGTCTAACACCTAGCATTTTAAAGCTCTTTTTTGAATCCTGTCCAGGAGACTCAAGTGAGTTATAAGATCACCTGTCCAGAAATGACAGTTGTAGGTAGGTACTCGAGTTTTTGACGAATGTAAGATTTAAACATTTGCAAAATCTAAGTTCGCGAACAACGGACAATGGTCTTTAGAGAGAGTTTATGAAAGTACACGGCTTCAGAATGACCATTCGAATGGATTGGTTGTCTCATCAGTGGCAATCTGCTAGTCTTGTTTGGCAAAATGTAGATGTTTTCCGGGGTGGTTGTTAGTCGAGTGGAGTGCATGCCCTGAGATCCGCCTGTTTAATTCTGAAAGTAATAAATCTGGGGACGAAGTAGTCGGTCCCATTGACGGATAAGAAAAACTGTTGAAATCGTTTCAAATCCACAAGCCTATACGAAATAATATGGTATCTAAATGGCGCATTTCGGGGAACCTATTAGCTTTTTGCCCGTATTTTGTTAAAAAAAAATCTGAATATACATATATTTTTTTAAGAATTGGGTGAGAGACGAAGTTTCAAAAAAGTACGGGAAACATTGAACACAAAATTTTTTGTAACATGTATTTCTGTGGGTGTTTAATTTATTTGGTTTTTGTTTTGATTTATTGCACGAATAAGCCCGACGGTATCATAAATGGGATTATTTCAACTTCTGTAATAACACCCTACAAATGACAGCTCTTACAGTCTTCATAATTTTGTCGAAAAAATATTTTTGGGCAGCCTAGGAAAATATTTAACACTTTCATGACCGTTCTCTTCTGGAAATACTATGATTTGACAGTTTTTCGTAAAAACTCATACAATTTCTCAGTTTTATTAATTTCAGATTTCAGATGGATTTTTTGTTTGTTGTAAAGTCTATGAAATCCTGTTAAAAACGCAAGATCTGTTTTGACAGATTTTGATTAGAAATAATTCGATTGTGTTCAGAAAAAAATCGTATCTTTGTTTGTTTTAAATTCGACATAAGTATAGGGTAACACACCTATTATTTTTCTGTTAGCTGTCAAAAACTGACATCTTGCAAACTTCAATTTGCTTAAAAGTATCAAATTTCAAAATAAAATTGAAAAAAAAACTGTTGAAATAACAAATACGTTAAAAAGATAAACAAATTACATATAATTATTTTTCAATATTGTCTACCCATGACATTTTCGTTAAAGCCTAATGCATATAAATCTTATAACCTTTTAGCGGAAAACAAGTTTAATTACTTGACATTAAAAAATTTATGGCCAGTGAATTATTCTTGATTAGCAGCTTTTGAGATGTCAAAATTAATATTTATGCAACATTAACGAAATTGTTTCCAGGAAGAAACTTTAACAAACGCTTGTTAAAAATAAATTAAACCCCATTGACCCCGGTATATAAAATGTCACAAGATGTATTAGAGAACTTTTGTCTATTCCGGTCATCTTGCTAATTACAGCCGGTGTGTCAAAAGTCTGTTTGATTCTTTAAACTGTAAGCTTTACGAGTTTATTGTATTTAATGGTCAGAGTCTCTTAACTCACGATGTCATTTTGATTAGCTTAGAAGTGCGTTAACAAGTCGTAATAATTTTTAATTTGCAGTAGTAATTTTCCTAAATGTATATTACCTACACAGCTTTATAACTAAGTTATAACCATTACGTTCCCGGATTCCCTTAAAAAAAATACACAAAACGAAACTGAGCACGCGCGGATCTCTTGAGTATGCAGATCAGACATGCTTTGAGCTTCTACGCGCCGCGCTGCTTTGGCTTGCCGGCCAGCCGGCCGGCGGCTTAATTAGGAACTTTAGCCTCTTTTTTCGAGACATCATCTCTACAGTGGTAATCTGTCCTTGATTCATGTGAAGGGAATGTCAAACATTATGAACCGAATATTATCTGCGCATTAAGGTTAAATGCTTTGCATATTAGTCACACGCAAACACAAACGGCTGCTGTGGTAAATGTCGGTCGCGTCAGCCACCGTGTGTGGCAGGTTTAAATAAAAAAAAAACATTCAAATATTCGGAACTGCTTTGCTTTGATATACTGACACGCCATTAACTCATTATTTGCGTCAAAAAAGCTGATTGTAATCGATGTTAGAAGGAGAATAAGAAGTAAATGATGGTGACTGATGCGTGTGAGTAAAAAACCATGAAAGCTTGTGGTTAGCGTCTTGGCGGAGGGCTTTTAATAGTATAATCTGTATAGACTTGAATTTGACACTAAAGTGATGTTAATCTTGTTAAATGGTTTTGTACAATTTTTATTTACTTGAATTTTAAAGAGATGACACATCAATTGAGATCTTAAGATGTGATTAACTATGGTATGATTCTTTAGTGTGACGACTGATGACCGAATATTACGATGAAGAATTTTGGAAAAACCAAACTTCTTGTGAGGTATTTGTAAAAATTTATGGGACGTGCGCCTGTTCTTGCAAATAGTACCGTTCGTCGAAAATTATGATCCTACAGAATTTTTTTAATTGCTACAGTTTTATTGCCAAGAGCTGAAAATGCAAAGAATTTTAGAATTCAGGTTATAAGTCCCACTTAACCACAGTGGACTTAAGGGTGTGCCATTTTAAAGCTTCTGACTGTTCTATTTGATTGTTTTTTATTATTAATTTCTTTTCTGTAAGACGTGATAAGTGATAACTGAGCAGCAAGATCCCGTTGTTACATAAAATTCTTTTTTTATTAGTAATCATTTCTTCACAACATTTGAATTAGTTCAAATCTTTTGAAAAATTAATTAAAAAAATTGTTATTGCCATTGAAATAGTCTTATAAATCATCCATTTGACCTTACGCAGTACTTAATTTTTTGACGGTAAGCCTTAAGCATTTAAATCTCAAATATGGGTTTGGGGCAGAATCCCAAAACCCGAAATCTCGAAAATACAAAATCCCGAAAACCCAAAAAAATCCACACGGCGTGCACGGGTGAGTGGATTTCATGGGGGAAACATGTCCCTTTACGCGCAGAGTAGATTTGAGGGTTTCTGGATTTTCGGAATTATAGATTTTCGGGGTTTTGGTTTTTGGTATTTTTAAATGAACCAGTCTTCATGAAACATTAGTTGGGGACATCTTTGTAGGAAAGGGGATCAATAGGCCTCAGTGTACGCAGCAGCATTTGACCTGTGCATGCCCCTCGTGGCCTAACCTACAACCATGCTAAACGTCACATATAAGATCTTATCCAACTTTATGTCTTATAGGTATTCGACAAGTGTGTAATTGGCTAGTAGCCCGTGAAAGGTCCCTGGCTGTGACACGGTATTCCATCATCCTTCTGGATCCCGGGTGCGCTGCTTGCAATCATCCAAATAACAGGCACTGGCCTTTTCAATAGCTTAGTCTTAGCTGGAGCATATTTCTACAGTAGCATTACCGCTATCGCCTTGGTTTGCGCGAAGCTCAATTGTTTTGTAGAGCATGCACTTACCTTAAAACCAACAACTTTCGACTGTTCTTCAGTGTTTTTTTTTTTAAATTCATTTTCATTTCATATTAACTTATAATTATCTAAACAATAAACTAAACTAAAAACTATTTTAATTAAATCTATTATTTTATTTTATTTTATTTTTCCAAGGAAACTTTCACAAAAAAACTTGGTATCTTAACATTTTTTTTTTTTTTTTTTTACTTATAAACTAAACCGAAATATAGATTAAAAATAATTAAAACTAAATAAAACTAATTTATACTGACTAAAAATAACTTAAACTACTTAAAATACCTAATAATACTTAAGACTACTTAAAAACTAGAGAGCCACAGCAGCATTTTTTTCGTTTTTAAAATTTTTTTTTGTTTATTTTTTATATGCATGCAACATTCAACCCACCCATACATGTACATACGCGCACATACATATACGTACGCACATACATGTACATGTGTAATCCAAGGCAACGTCTAAGACATTGCCTCTCAAACACCCGAATCTTTTCCATTTGAGATGGGGCAACGTTGAACCACACCGGGCATCCGTAGGCAATCAACGGCCTGATGAGGGCCATGTAGCAAATCACCTTCACCCTGCTGTCAAGACGGCTGCTATAAAACAGTCGTTTTGGCAAGACAAAGGCTCCCCTAGCCCTGGCCAAAGCAGCACCTATATGTCTGTCGAAATACAGGTACTGATCCAACCAGATGCCAAGGTACTTTACTACACTTTTACTCGCCAGTGGATGTCCATGTGGACCTACGATCACCAGCTTGCGCCAGTTTTTTCTCGTATCCCTTGAGGCGCTAGACAACGGAGTCCTAAACAAAATAGTTTCTGATTTCTGGAAGTTGATTTTCAACTTCCAGTCATCACAATATCGCTGATTCTTGTCGAAGTCACTCTGCAAGAGACTTTTGATGACCTCAACTGTATTTGGTGTTCTGTACGCAATTATATCGGCGGCGTACGCAATTGCCTGAGTTAGACTACGTATCAGATCGCTGGTGTAAATGCTGAATAGAATCGGCGAGTTAACCGCTCCCTGCTGAATACCATTATTAATATTAAAAATTGCGGTAGAAGTTACATTGCCACTCTTGACAGCAAACTTTCTACCATTTAGCATGTCATAAAGCATATACAATAGAGGTTTACTTATACCTAGTCTGGTTAGCTTTAGATAGAGACCTTCTAACCATACGGTGTCGAAGGCCTTCTCCAAATCAACCAGATAGGCACCCGTACATTGCTTTTTAGTTTTGTTCCATTGGATATCAGAAACTAGTTTAGACGCGGCATGAATTGTGTCATGTCCCGCCTTAAAACCGAACTGATTATCCGGGATGATATTTTTGTTCTCCGCCCACTTGAACAGGGCTCTATTAATAACATTTTCAAATACTTTGCTGATGCTCGGAAGACGACTTATCGACCGGAGATTCGCCGAATTGGAGTTGTCCTTTCCCTTTTTTGGGAGAGGGTGCACCACAGCTGTCTTCCACCGCACTGGATAATATGCATTATTCAGCGCGTTGTTAAACAGTGTGGTATAAATGTCAACTGCTTCTTGCAAATGTCGTAGTACAACGTTGGATATACCATCGACTCCTGCAGACTTCTTTTTCTTTAATGAATCGAAGATGAGCTGGAGCTCATTCTTCGAAATTAACAGGGGACTGGGCCCATTTCGGTCGGCGATTATGGCGTTTGCCAAATCTTCATCATTAAACCCAGTAAAACCAAGGTTCTCAGATCGTCATTCGCTTATATCGTTTCGGAGCCATAAGTGATGAAGCAGAGCTCTGTTCTCCAGGTCATGATTCGGGCGGATGCTAGCATTCACCTTGTACACTTGCTGGAAAGCAGCCCCCACAGCCTCCACCTTCTCCTGCGGATCTTCGATTATGAAGAGGTCATCGTCCAAGACGGCGTCATCTGGGTCTATGCCTGCTGTCAGAAGTACGTCTCTGTTTTGTGTCGTCCTCTGGAGCTTAAGACACGGAAGGTCGTTTTGATTTTTTCTTCTGAATATCTTATTAATTTGTGGGAACATACTCGGGTCGGTAGCGTTCACGGCCCGAATTTTGTTGTCCCAAAACAAATTAATGGAAAACCTATAATTTTCTTTGATCAATTGGTTGATGTTTTTGATGGACCACTTCAGTGTCCTTATCTCCAGATCTTGTGTGTCAGTAAACCGTCTGTACAAGCATTTTAGTCTTGTCAGTAAGCCACTTTTTTGTCTGTGTAGTGCATCAATTGTCGCGTTACGGTACATGTCAGTTGCGTTACGTTCTTTGTATTTCGGTATTGTCCTGTTCATTGTTCGTTGAATTGTTTCGTCCATTTGTTCTAAGTATCTGTCAATTTGAGTATTTGTCATGTTCCTGTCATTTGGTGGGGATATACCATTTGATCGTAATTCGCTCAATAAGACGTTAGAGAAGCGTGGCCAGCGTACCTTACTGTAATTGTAAGTATGCACCGGTACATACTCCTCCAACTCCATAAGCGCGTTTGGTAGTTGTATTGCGGCGAGTCCGCAGTGGTCACTGTCGTACTCGATCGTTCTTAAACAATTTTTAGGCCGATGGCCCACAGTATCAGTAATTGTTAGTCTTGCGTCTTTCAGCAATAGATCCAGATAGGCACCGCTTCTTGGAAACGATGGCCTGTCCGTAGCGAGAAGTTCAATGCGATACTCCAGGTTGTATCGACCCATCCAATTATACAGATGGTTACCACGAGGATTTTGTATTTGATTTCCCCAATCTATATGTTTGGCATTCAAATCACCAGCCAATATGTAGTAGTTTTCTTCCGAGCTCAATCTTAAGCATTTAAAAAGCTTTTCAAGCTCTGTTATAAACTGTGTGGGCTGAGGTGTTTCCGGTGCATAGGCAGCGATCACATACATTCGCTTCCCCTGTTGGAGATGAATGCATATGATGCATGCCTCTAATGTCCGAAATTTACGCACATCACTATTATATATTACCTTATGACTAATGCCTTTACGTATAAAGATTGCGACGCCCCCTCCTTGAGTGGAGTTGGGTCGGTCTCTTCGATATTGTAATTGTTGTTAGTCAATTTATGTTTCTGGTTAAGCTTAGTTTCGCTAGGAATAAATTCGCTCTACGTTCGGTCCTAATCAGTGAATTTACATTCACAGCTAGGATCTTAAAGGGCCTCTCCGGCAGCGCGCCCTTAACCTCTAAGTTGCGTTAAGCTCGGCAAAACAGTGTAGATATAATCCACCCTAGTCGCCTGCTCCCTGATCTGGTTTTGGAGGCCAGTCAACTGGCCCTGGATGCCCAGTAGAGTGCCCATAATATCCGCCTGTGCCGCCGGCACCTTAGGCACGGGGGCCTGTTGGGCGACCTTTGGTGTAGGCTGTACCGTGCTTCCCCTTCCTGACGCCATTTGGGCGTAAGAAATTTGGGGGTTGACGGGCGTTGTTGTAGGAGGGCGCACTGTTGGACGCTTTTCTACCACTGTTTGCTTTGCTGCTTTATTGTTCTTTATAAGCTGAAACGTCGGGCATCCCCGATAATTAGCGGGGTGTCCGCCGCCTCGGCAGAGTACACATTTAAGCTGGGTCCTATCTTCGACCCGTTCCCTTCCTAACTTGCATTCATCTGGATTGTGGTTCTCTCCACACTTAACGCAGCTTGACTGCATTTCGCAGTTTGCTGCGGCGTGGCCGAACCTTTGGCAGCGCATGCATTGAAGCATGTCGCCGCGCCTTTCTAATTTGTCCCAAGTCACAACCTGGTAGTTGAGGACGGATATACTCCTCAAACTATCCAGTTTGCTGCTGGGTGAGAGTTGAACAAGGAAGAAGGGAAGACTCCGCTTCTCCCGCCTAGCTCTAACTGTAGCGAACGGCTTGACCCCGATAAAGTCGAGATCGTCATTCGCTTTTTGGCGGAGTTCATTTAATAGCACCTGTGGTTCCGTGCAGGAATCTATGCCCTTCAAAAGGACCGTTTGAAATTTTTCGGTTTTAGGGGTGAAACTAAAGAATTCAGTAGTAGTTTCTTTTAGCAACTCTTTAATTTTTTTGTGCTGTTCCAGTGTGAAGCACTGGATAGCATGCCTATCGTTATTTAATCTTTTAATAGTAAAATTTTGACCTATGGTCAACTTACATAGATTTATGGTATCCTGTAACTCTATTTTATAAGTATTTATGAGTGGCACCTTTTCTTTTTTCGTAATCGGCGGCTGTGGCTGCTGCTGCTGAGACTGACTTTTCCGCTGCTGTTGATTCTGCTGCTTTTGAATCTGCTGCTGCTGTTTTTCTTGCGGTTGTTTCTGGGCTTGTGTCTGCTGCTGTTGCTGTTGTTGTTGTTTTTGTCGTTGTTGTTTTGGCTGCTGCTGTGGCTGTTGTTTTTGTATTTTTTTTCCTGTTGTTGTTCTTGTTCGTCGAGTTCTTTTAGTTGTTTCGCTCGGCGCGCTTTTTGGCTGGCCTTAACTTTACTTTTCAACTTTTGGATTTCTGCCTCCATTGTTTCAATTTGAGCGATCATTGACGCCTCTGATGTGGAGAGGTTCACGAAGGCAGTACTATCGCCCGTCGTGAAGTGCCCTTCTCCTTCCTCAGACATATATGCAATACCCTCTTCGGGTGAAGTGTCTATCTGGGTTTGTCTTGCTGCCTCTGACGTCTCGTCTATATCGGACGTATTCACCCCAGCTGGCAGCTTTGCTGAGGTGGCCGTGGATCTCCTCTTTACCAAATTTGGTGCGCACTTGATCCTCTTTCTGCGCTTTTGGTTAGCATCGGATGATGTTGCCGTTGTAGTTATTGCTGTTGATGTTGTTGCTGCAGAATCACTGCTTGTAATTGGAACATCTTTCGATGTTCCCTCAGCTGATGCCATCGCTGGCCAAATTGGCCCTAGGACACCTTTCGATGCCCCGATGCTTAAACTCCTACTCCTTTGTTCGTTTTCCCAACCAATAAAGTTTTCCACTTCACGGTTGTGAAAAAAAGCTGATAAAGTTCTGATGCCCGGCTGGGAATCGAACTGGCGACCCTCGGATTCTCGGTCGGCCACTCTACTACTGTGCTACTGCACCACTTATGAAATCTTGATTTAATTTAGAACTTAAGCTCACATACGAAATTTAATTTGGAAAAACTGGGAAGCCGAAAACGTGTTAACACCTCCACCGTACGAGATCGACTGAATTTACACTCACTGCTAACCAACATATGTACAAGAAACGGACAATAAATTATGGCAAATCGAGCTCTACCATAAGGCGTTTTTCTTTTTTTAGTTCAGAGCAGAGTCTGAGTTGTCAAAAAATTTGTTTGTGTTTCTTTTTAACTCAGAGCTTGCAGAGCTCCAAATGTGTGTTCCTTTTTTCGTTCTGAACATGTGTAGATCGCACTCGACGTGCTCGAAGATAATTGACTGAGCATGTGAGTATAAATTACTGAACGCACCAAATGCCATGTGTGTCAAGAAAAAAAATAGGAAGAAAAAATAATTAGATACGTAAGTTGGCGAAAGAAGGTGATCGCTAGTTGATTTTCTGTATCTGTATCAAAAAAGGGTAGGTTTTGTCTTATATTGCTTTTTATAATTAAAATGAAAATGTGTTCTGATTTGTGTGGTTCAAATGTATTTAAAAAACATATCAGTGTTCAGAAATAGCTCTGTTTGGAACAAGTTCAGTGCATAATTTATGTGTTCGGACTCTGTTCAGTGCTCTGCTCTGGAACAGCTAGAAAATATGGCCGGGTACATATGCCATAAGCTAAGAAACAAAATTCCACCCAAAGAAAATGTCGCAGCGTTTTCATGTGTGGACAACCTAAGTGAAGGTGACTTGTCAAAGCCATCACCAAAGATGTTGATTGACGTGACGAACTTGGACAACATCTTCAAATCCTTCAACGGATAAGACTTAGTAATTTGTCGAGGCTACCAAACAAATCTACTTGAACAGACATTGACTGCAATGTTAAAATAAAAAAAAACTTTCTGCGCGAGGATGTATTAAAGAATAAGAACATCACTTAACAGAACAATTGTAGACTTATCCAAATGCAAAAAACAAAAATACAACAAAATTAAAACATAATTAAAACATTTTCCAATTATTTAATGCACAATAATCTTCACAAATTTTTGTTTTGCTTAATTTAAGTTAAATCTTCGATATTCATTTAGCACTCCGACTCTCTTGATTCTTTATTTTTTCGCAATTAATTTAATTAATTTAAACTCAATTAAAGTAAATTTAATTCAAAAATATTCAACTATTTAAACAAATTGTATGTGTATATTATTCGCGCACGAAAAATCCATTAATCCTCATCGGGCAAGCAAAACAATTTCTTTTGCTCTCAGATTTTTTTTTCTCAGATGACGTTGGCAAAATAAGACAAAAAAGGAAGTGTCGTAATCTTCTTTTCATTCATTCATGCAAATATGTACCACAGATAATCAATACAAAGATAAATTTCGGTAGCTATCTTGGTTTGCCTACTTGCTAGTAGCGTTGTGAAACTCATATTTTTGCATCTGTGTAGGAGGAAACTATTTTGCTTAGGAAAAAATCGACGCATTGATTTAATTTATAAAAAAGAATAGTAGTATTTAAGCAAAATGTTGATTTAATATTCTTCATTATTTATTTGGAAAGTATTTTTTTTTTTTTATTTTTCAATACTTATATTGGCCGGTTAGTAAACTGCACTAGAGCACCACCAGTTCCAGAACGCGATAGCCGCCACTGGTAGTGAATGCACCAATCCAGCTAGAGTTCGTATAGTAAAGCTTCACATTTTGAAAGACTTAGATTCCAGAGAGGACAGTGGAAGCCCAAGTTTTAAATAGTTAGTATTTTAGTAAGTGACATCTGCTATCTCAGATTGTGGTCTAGTGACATATGCTTTCTCAGACTTTGACCTAATGGATTCAGCTATCTCAGTCAAGTTATTGATAAGAATTTATGAATTTAGAATTATATAAAACGTGTTATTAGACCAATAAAAAATGTATTAAAATTGTAATAAATTAAATAACCAGAAATGTCAATAAAATAACCTCAAATACACTAAAGTTGCTTCTTTCGTAAATCCTGGACCCGACGAGCATACCTCAGTAAATGATAAAAAGCATCTCACACAATAGACAATCATCTTTCAGAAATATCTCAGAAAACTTAGTGAAAACTTTTAACTTAACAGAAACCAATATATCATAGGTCCATACATGCACAAATGTATGTTTGTGGGTATAAGCTTCTCTCAAATAGCAAACTTTAATCATAAATCAGGCGAAACACGAGTATAATGATATTTTTTTTCGAGAAATTACAATCCTTGTTTAAAAATTGTCCATCAATTAGACCCTCCAAATGAGTGTGTTAACTTGTCGCACTCTACACTTCTTAACGTGCTGTTCGGCCCTCGGTCGTTGGATGTGGGACACGATGCGACGGCAACTGACGATGACGCGATCATGATATAGACGAAGACAAAAATGACAAAGGCGTTTGTCGTTTGTGAAACGTAAGCCGTTTCGAAAACCATAATGGCCATCACCTTTAGCGTCTCCAGACACCTTTTCGACTCATTCGGTAAGATTGCTGGTCTGGTCAGTCGCTTGGACCGTCTCCAATATTAATTATTACATTTCATATTGATATGGATCTCTGAAGTCGCACACTCTGCAAATAGAACTTGTGTTTAAGAAAAAAAAAATTAATACCTGCATAATGGTAAGGGATTGGAACAGAGAACAGACTTAAAATTGCCGCTTACTAGCTGGCATGGTCATCTTCCTCCATGATAAATACATTCGAATGTTGGTGGTGTGAGCTGTAGCTCAGTGTCGTCGTTTACAAAGCTTGAATATTAATTGGCTGAAACCCAAAACGTTGGCTAATAAAATCTTAATCATTCCATTTCGGTTGAAATTAAATGCAAAAAAACATAAAAAAAAAGTAACCAGCGGTTCCTCTCTGCACATCTGATGATCGTGTCGAGGCAACGAAGATGTCGCAACGTCGCGCCGCGTTCTCCATTCACCGTTCACCGAAAATGGTAAAGCTTATACGATAGAGGGGAAGTGCCGGCTGGAAATCTGACACCTGTATGTGGAATGTGTGTATTTATGTAAATCTTTTAATTTATGCCCTGGAAATATCCTTAAATAGCCATCGGTAACGGCTATGGCCAAGGCCCCGGGCCCGGGACGGATGTTCGAAATTTACGTTGCAAAATTGTGGAATTCATTGGATTCGATCTTTTGCGAGCTCGCCTCCTTTTGTCAACTAATTTAGTGCCTGCAGAGAATTTCTCAATAAATTCTGCGGATTTCCTTTCGAATTCAGCACCATCACCTTATCGTGTTGCTTATCGCGTATTCTTTGTTTTAGTTGTTATTATTGTTGTTCCTTTTGACCGTAACCTCATTTCGGTCGGGGATGTTAGTCGCAGACCGAATGTCGCCTTCGAATTAAGGTATACTCTTGTACGTATACGTGTTCCTTTTACACGGGTCGGTACCAGCGATGAGCGATAATTTCTAGACTGTCTTGAGAAGTAGTTTCGTGTTGCAGGGCCAATTAATTAACTGAAACTTTTAGCCAACGACTTATTTTACACGTCTAATTAGTTGTTGTCGCAGATAAGAATTAAATGCGGATGAAATAATTTTTTTTTTTTTTCTTGTTGGAAAGCAAACGACGCGACGCGACGTGTGGAGGAGTTAGGTGTGCGAAGCTAGCTTGTGTTCTGGCCCTTGGTGGCTTAGGCACTGTTGGAACTATACACACAAACATACCGGATTGTAGGAACAAACTTTAGCTTTGTTGAAAATGATATGAAAACATGATTACAGAGACGATTTGGAATAGAATTGGTCGGTGGTGCTTCTATATCTGAAAATTTGAAGATTCAAATTTTATGTTATTTTAAAATAACAGATTTCCATATAACTAAGTATGTAGGAAGGTACGGCATCGTGGTCTAAGGCTCGAACAGAGTGTTTTTTTTTAATGGGGATATAGGGTAATTCGCATTAAGTGTGACAAAAAAATTAGAGTGCGTGGTTTGGTTTGAGAAGAGAATATTCCAGCAGTGTATGAGCTTAAAAGTGTAGCACTATTAAAGTGTGTAGGTATTCGGTGTTAAAGCCTTTTCACACCAAACCTAAAACACGGTTTAATCGAAATTATCGGTTTTGGCTGAAAACCTAAAGCGAAAACCCAAGTTTCACCATACATTTTTGATAAACCACTCGTTTTGATAAACTACAAGTTTTAAATAAAACATGTCGAAAACATGTTGGATTTGCAAGATGAACTAAACAAACACACCTTGTGAAACATTCAGTGCTCAATTAATCTTCACATAAATAGCTGATGGGTTACTGCCAGTAAAAACGAAAAAAAGCAGGTGTGTGGGGTAATTTCAATTTCAATTCACAACGTATTTGTTATTGTCTGTGGTACCAAAATAATTGAAATGTCAAACGAAAACTTGTAAATGTTCAGTGTGAACGGTTTTCGAGTTTTCGTAAACTTTTAGTAGAAAACCCGGTTTGGCGTTTGGTGTGAAAAGCCTATTAGAAGATCAAGAATGGCAGTGGACAGAGAAATAGTGCAGGCATATACCTATGTAGTTTAAAAGAGAGACAATAGGGATATTCTTTTGGCAAAATGACATCGACAGCAAAGCAGAATTTACACACATTACAAATACAACAACCTGCTTTCGAGAAAACTAAAAGCAGAAGTCTGGGGCCGAATTACCGCATCAGTGATCGAGTGAGTGAGTCACATCAGTTATCGAATGAACTAGTGATCACTTTGGCATGATGGCATTCGTAGACTAACGTATCGTGTAACTATTTTAAATTGTAGTAATTCTATTCTACTACATCAGGTCTCTATTGATTTTTATCGAGTCTTTCTTGTTTGACAGATGAAATTTGTATTCATTTAATTTATTTTTGGACAAACAAATTTCATTTTTTTGTAAAGTCAACAAATTTTTCGCGAGTTTCCAGTTTTTATTACAAGGATTTGAGGATATTTCTAAATATCCACTAAAAATGGATTATTTCTTTTTATCAAGCGATTCAGATGGTGAGGATTTAAAAAATATTTTTATACGTACATACATATGTGCATAATAAGTAACATTTAATTCACATCAACCAGAAGATGAGATGTACGAAGCTATGGAGCGCAGACTCCTAAGGGACAAAAGCAATCCTCTGTCTTTGTCAAATTCTGCGTAAGTATCCAAAAATTATATTATGTACATATACCTACATGCATTATAATTACAGAATAATTCTATTTAAAGTTTCATTAAAAGGTTTAGGCTGAATGAAGACGCCTTTGTATATGTTATGTCCAGTTTAGATTTGAAGGGACATATGTCAACAGCAATTCCAGCTCCGTTAGATAAATTTCGTGAAAATAAAATGAAAAACAATAAATACAATAATTCTTACATTTTAATCCGGAATTCAAATCAAATACGTTCTATCAGTCGGCTTCTCATCTGACGAATAAAATTCAGTTCGATAACTGATGAGAGAATGTCAAATTATTGTACTAGACAGCTCGATAACGTGAGCGGTAATGCCAAATTTACCTAATTCAGTCACGTATGACTCGATAACTGATGCGGTAATTCGGCCCCTGCTTTGGATAGATTTGTGACATTTATTCGAGTATCGAATGTTATTATGTTGTTGAGTTGGTAGTTCCGATGACTTTAATGAATCTTGAAGGACATGTTCACATAATTATTAGATAAGTTATCTCGAAAACCAAACAATTTGAATATATTTGTCAACGATTAGCTAAAAGCAATCAAAAATAAATAATTTTTGGTTAATTTGGTTAATAATAAAAAAAATGTTTTACACCTATTTACGTACAGGAATTAAGAAATGTCTAACGCAACAAACTGGACAAAAAATACGTTTTATAAATTTTTGTTGCTTCATAAATCATATTAATAAGCATAGGTAGGGGGCGTTCTTCCAATTTAGGTAAAAGTTAAAGTTAGCTTATTCACGCGAAACTGCGAAACTGATACTTAAATAAAAGATGTTTGAGTGCCTTTGTGTCAGCTGCTGTCAAATTGCCTAAAAAATAGCTAACTAAAACTTGAACAGCGAACCCTATCAAAGCTCTGAAATTGGAATAGCAACAAGCTTTTTAAGAGCAAGTCAGTGTTTAGCCTTCATGTAGTAATAAATAAGAACTTATTAGCAGCACGCGAGTGTATATTGTTATCGATAGAGCACTTATAAGACGTGCAAGACATAAACCGTCGAATTCGATTGTGAAGATTGTTAAGATTCCTTCTAAAAATCCTAATTTGGTTATACCAACAATTGGAAACTATCAGATTTAATATTACCTGCGGAAAAGAGTGAGATTTAGAGCTTTTCGGCGAATTTTGGCAAGAAATACATTCTAAATATTTTAAAATATATCTTATGTCTAGGCAGAAAATGTCAAATTTTATTGATGGATGTCGTAGATAATTAACTTCACCCTAAAATGCGTGCCAAAACAGATTTTGACGATCTTACGTCATTTTGAATTTGGATTCGAGTTGACCGTTGACCAACCAGTGAATTTGAAAGTGGACATGATCGTCTTTTTTTCAGTGTTTATTTGTTGCGACGTTAGTAATTTTTACCAAAACACGACTATTTACCCTAATTATGAGATTCAAAAAGGGGATTTCTGTCCGTATTTCATATAGCTCATTTTTTAACAACCTGTCTAGTTTTGACCCGCATGTAAGCAAAGTTTAAAAATACTTAATAGTTCAATAATGACTGCGATCATTTTTGCAAGGAAACACAATGCACCTTTCATTGGTACAAGATCTGATTTATTGAAAAGAAACGTCAAACACATAAAATAATTTTAAAATGAACTTTTTGGAACACACAGATATAGAAAATTTAACTGTTTGTTATATCTTACTGCTTTATATATATTCCATTTTATTTGAATTTTTAATTCAAGTTTTAGTATTCTTAAATGCATTTAATCTTAAGAAATAAAAACAAATCAATTGTAGATTTTTTGCATTTAGTTATTATAGACACAAGTTCGGTAATACCAACTTAAAGATACAAAAAATCAGGCTGCTGATCATTCTTTTGGGAAATCCAACTCTGCTGCCGATAGACTTACCAAAAGAACAAGGCTAATGAGATATAAGATAGTGTGCAAATAGTGTGAGTATATAGACAGAGAGGCAGTGTAATATGTGATAGTATCAACGTGTAAGGTGTGACAGCGTTACAATTTTGGGTTGTGTATTCGATAAATCATAGCATTACTGTGATTGAGTTCATTACTAGAATTTCGAAGACCTGTGCTTTTTTATAAATTTATAAATTATTAAGCCAACACCAATCGGTTACCATTCTTTCAACTCTATGACAGATTTGTAAGAGTAACTGCCCTGATTTTCGAAAGGAGTATATTCCAGGTTGGACTTATGAAAGCGAACAAATTTACAAGGATTTTGATTCATCTGGCGATCCTAAAGTTGCCAACGAATTGCTAAAATCGTTTGGTTAGACTTTAAAAAAAAGTGGTCAATAACTTTGAACCACATGACCTTCACGCCTTCTTGCAGGAAAACATGGAGCCGCCTACGCAAACTTGGAGGAAGTAGCATTTCGAACATTACAAGTTCTTGCATCTACCCAAATAAAGTAGCTAGCCGCATGCATATGGAGTTATCACCAAACGTGCATTCAAGGATAATAACCCAAGAAACCACAAACATCACAGTTTTCGTGTGATTTCACAACAAAATATGTCAGTATTGCTGTGACCGCAGTAAAAAACAGGGAAAGCGGCGAGATTTGATGGTATGCCTCCAGAGTTTCTTTAGCAATGAGGGAAAAATACAAGACGGTGGTTAGCAGAATGCTACAGCAATATACTGGAAACAGGCGAAATTCCAACTACGTTCTAGCGAACGAAAAGCATTGCTATTTTCAAATCAGCAAACCGTACTTTCTAACAGAAAGCTATCGTTTCATAGCGCTTCCAAGCACTTGCTATAAACTGCTTGGATGTCTTAAATAAGCCCTGCCATTAATGCAATCTTATATATCGAAGAGGCGTGCAGACAAAAATTTCACGGACCAAGTGTTATCCTATTCACGACACACATTGAAGTAGGTTTGAAAAGGAAGCTCAAAAACTTCAAAAGAGTTTGTGTATTTGTTCTGCTTTCATGCCTGAATGACTGAACGGTTTTTAATGAAATTTTGTAGGTGGATACATGAAGTAATTATAGAATCCTGTGGGTTAGAAAGGCCGTAGCATCGCACGGGTATCTCCTAACATACAAATATATTAGACATTTTTCTTAAAGATGCTTATGTTAGTATAAGTCCTTTAAGTTAGTTTTAAGTAAACTTTAAAAAAGATATAGAAGCGTTTTGCTGTTTATAATTAATTTATATTTCCATTGAAACTATTGATAATACAGACGTAACACAGTTTTTCCCCGGACGAATAAATAAGCCACGGAAATTTTCAGATGGAACCAATCATATTTAACATGTACCTATACATACAAACGGTTAAGCTCTTCGGAGTTGCAAAAAAAAACATACCTTTTCTTATCTAAAATTATTATGAAACTCATTGTATCCAATGATTTCATATAAGTCATATAACATTTTTTGATTCTACACTCTCTATAGTTTAAAAAAAAAATCTTCCTAGACTGATAATAATATCGGCTGCTTGTTCAGTATTCACTTTCTAATTTTTTTTTCTAATTTAACGCTTTACACTAATGTCTTTATTAGGGAATAACATAACATAGCGAGCACCTTCTCTGTGGCACCCCCCGTCGATTTCATCAAAACGGATTATGTGTACAAGTTACAAGTAAACCATGATGCCTCTAGTTCACATGATATCCAAACAACATACTTAATCACAGCCTATCCATCAGAGTCTTAAGACTTACAAGAAATATCCCGGCACTTAGCCTCATCTAGAGAGATTGAGATGAGTAATCAAAGTAATTAAAGCAATATAGATATTCCACCTTCATTAATATCGAATGTTTGGCAAGAGGTGTATCCTCAGCTATGATTGAACCATCGCATCGTTCTATCGTTTAAGTATGTAGTCAATTCATGAATACATCGATCAATCCCTGTTAAAATTACCTGAATTCTTACTGCTGGAAAAAATATTGTAAGGCCCGTATCCGTGAGAAAAGTGCGCCTTAATTTCAACGACTGGGAAAAAGATGGTATAGAAAGTTTTAGTTTTTATTTCTGTTCACTATAAAATATTAAATGATTTAAAATAAGCATTTCCAAACATACGAAATATTGAAACTAAAATTAACTAAACTGACTAAAATCAAATTAATCATAAGATATAATTTACAAGTTTGTACGTACTATTTTATTTTAAGTGTTGTAAAGTAGAAACGCAATAAGTTAAAATAAAAATGTTTATTGACCAAGAAATGAGAATAGAATAAGTACAAGGTGGCGCACGAATCGTGCTACAAAAATAAAACGTAATAATTTTTTTTCAGTCGGCTTATTTTTTTTTTTTTATTTTATAGGCTACTATTTAGATTTATCAAAACGAATGCTTGGGATACTGAAAAAATGATTTGGATAGTGCAGCGATACCATTCTTTGCAGTCCGTCATTTCCGTCCAAAGGGAATTTATGCTGTAGTTTGGCGGTACTCCCCCGAGTAGATGGACCATTATGAGGCTGGTGAACATGTTTGCCGAATCTGGAAGCATCGAACGAAGACCGTATCATCGAGATCCCAATGTTTGGGTTCAGGATACAATCGTGGCTGTTGCATCGGCAATACAGGCAATCCAAGTGTTTCGACTCGAAACATGTTGGGCCTAATTGGAGTTAGCAGACAGTCATTACAACGAATACTTCAGAATGACTTAAACTTGTTTCCGTGCAAAGTCCAAATTACAAGCAAGATAAACCCTCAGGATTTGCCTGTTCGCCTGGAATTTTGCCGAAAAATTATTGCAATGGCCGAAGAAGACAACACATTGATAAATTGTTTGTTCATGTCTGATGAGGCCCATTTTGACTTAAACGGCAATCTTAACAAGCAAAATTGCCGTATATGGAGTGAATCTAATCCACAAATGCTCCAGGAGACGGAACTGCACCCAGAACGAGTCACTGTGTATTGCGCGCAGTTTCATCAAGGTGTATTGCCGGGACATACTTCTTTGATGAAAACGGTGTAACACAAACTGTCAATGGGGACCGTTATTTAAAAATGTTGAAGGAGTTTTTCTTACCCAGAACTTCGCCGAAGATATTTCCCTTTCAGGAGGATGGACCCAGTGCACACGTAGCCACACAAGTTATGGCGGAGCTCTAACGAAAATTCCCAAACAAATTGATATTCAGAAACTGCAATTTCCGCTGGCCCCCAAGGTCACCTGACCTGGCTACACCAGACTTTTTTTTATGGGGTTATGTCAATCAGGAAGTGTACAAAACGAAACCGAGGAATTTGACTGAATTGAAGCAGTCCATTAAGACAATAATTGAGGCGATCGCAATTTCAACCCTTCAGGCCGAAATGAACAATTTTCTGATCAGGTGGATCAACACGCCCATGTGTGGATGAGTGTGGAGGTCATTTGCGGTCTAACACTTTAAAAACCATTAGTTATTTAAAATAAAATTTAATTCTTAATCCAATAAAAAAAAATTAATGATATACATCGATTAAAATAAAAGTTATTTAAATTTCTTATTGTAGCACGATTAGTGCGCCACCCTGTACAATGAGTTATATGAAAAAGAAAAGTACATAAGGAAGGCAAGTAGGTACAAAGAATTCAATTCACATGGGTAAAGTAAAAGCAAGTGTATATAATAAAGGTGTTGCGTTGATTGTTTTGTTCAATTATTGCAATGACAATTACTGTAGCGTACAATGAGTCGAATAATATTTTAAAAAAAAGTTTAAAAACGTTGTTTTATGGCATATGTACCTCCTAATCAAATCTTTAAGAAAAAGTCAATTACTGATTTTGAGCATTACTGAGCATTTTTATATATAAACAAGAAAGTGGCGCCCAACGTGAAACTTTGTGTTATAATCTGAGTTGAAAGTCAGAATACACTACGATTCAATTGCCGGATATAAAGGATCATTATCGAATAAAGTCTTTAACGCGTACTTAAACGACGCCATATTTGTTTCAATTCACATAAAGGCAAAATTTGTCAAAAAAAACAAACACTACCAACATTCCTAGTCTAAGTACAAATTCCATTTGTTTGCGCCTTAATAAAATTTCTTCCTCACAGTGCACCTGGTGAATATATCTATTTTTATTTAACTGAAAAAGGAAAGAACTTGATTAGTTTCTTTGGGCGCTATTACGTAGACCGCGTGCACCAATACAGCTATAGGAGATCAGTATACAATCGACAAAATGAATCAAAACGATGACTGATAGTTATTAATCATTATTTGCATTAGTCAAACATTTGGGAGACGTGCAGCAGCGTGGCGGCTAGCGCGCTACACGTCCATTAATTTTTCTCGACTTAACATGTTCATTTAGAGAAATTATCATATTAGGCTTGAGGCTTCTCAACTATTTTCTTTAGTAAATTAGTGTATGCATTAAAAAAATAAGGAAAAAACACAAAAAAAAACTTGTTTTAAACTAATTGGATTTTGTTAAATTACACACGTAATTATTACTTATTTTGATATTACGACTACGAGTACCATGTTATTAGTAGTTTTTTTTTTTCTCTCAAACATTTTGATTTATTTATTAGAATATTCATATACATACTCTAATATTAAAACATGTTAAGGTGAAAATAAAAAAATATATAATTGAAAGGAAAAAAAACGTATAACTTGACCGAAAATCAAAAGTAACTTTTATAGATCTTTTTTATAGAGTTCTTAGACGTTATTAACGTGCAGTTGATTGTAATAAGTAACATACAATCATGTTACTGAGCCTAATAAACTAAAGCAGAAACTTAAGCATAATCCAATTATATTAGATGCAAATGAACCATGTGAAGACATGTACACAAATTTAATAAGCAAACTAAGTACTTACATTAAAAGCACATCTATAAAAGTAAAAATAAAGCGTTGAATGGATAAGTAACGAATTGTTATCTTGGTTTAGCAAATTGTGTAAGGATCCAAACAATATGTATATTGAGCGACAGTACCAATATCTCAGAAACCAAGTCCCTCTTCGAAGGCGACAAACGAAGAAAGATTATTTTGGAAATCAATTCGAAAAATGCTTAACTGACAACAGGAAAAACTGGGGAAATATAATTAGTTTATTATATAATAAACCCAAAAAGAATACGGATTGCCCATTGCTGAACAATTCCTCAGAAAGAGAAAAACTTGATAAAATCAATGAACTAAACAAATTCTTCTCTAGCATAGGCAAAAAATTATCTCAAAATGTACATCTGAAAAAATCGTCTTTCCAACTCAAAGGCAACTGGAAAGTTTTGTAATGGAAGCGACATCACCTGGTGAAATCAAAAATGTCATTTCTGGAGTGAAGCCATCAAAGGCTAAGGACATTGATAATCTTTCTACCGATATAATTAAGAAGTGCAAAGAAGAGTTGTAAGTTCCGATCACAACACTTATCAACAAATCTTTCAGAGTTGGCTACGTTCCAAGTATGATGAAAACAGCCCGAGTTATCCCTTTTAGAATGGCGATGTTGATGACTATAACAATTATCGCCCTATCTCAATTTTATCAATCTTATCTAAGATCATAGAAAAAGTTATTAGCAACCAATTACTTAAATATATTGCGCGAAATAAACTGTCAAGCACAACACAATATGGTTTCCGGAAAAAATCAGATACAAAAACAGCACTGGTATACATGATATCACACCTTCAAAGTAATAAAGACAATCGCAACCTTGCCAGCGGACTTTTCATAGACTTGTCAAAAGCATTCGACACCGTCAACCATAAGATCCTGCTACGAAAGCTTTTGGCTCTAGGAGTAAGAGGTTTTTCATTTAACTGATTCACATCTTACCTCGAAGATCGATATCAGTACATCAGTTTGGATGGATATAAATTCAAGCCATAAGCAACCTGTTGAGATGGGGGTGCCACCAGGTAGTGTACTTTGACCAACGCTTTTTTGTCTATACATCCAAGACCTTACAAGCTTACTCCTTAATGGACATCCAGTATTATTTGCAGATGACATCAGTCTTATGTATTCTGCACGAATTATTACGGAACTCGAAGGACAGATGAATAATTATCTTGATAGGATTCATTCTTGAATGAATGCCCAAAAACTATGTGTTAACGCCAAAAAAACCAAATAATATCATTTTCAGCTAATCGAATACACCACTTAGCATGGTGTATCAAGGCTCAACTGTGGAACAAGTAAGTCAGTTTAAATATCTTGGACTTTGGGTGGACGCATCCCTGAACCATCCCTGAAATACCATATATCAAAACTATTAAAAAAACTTTTATTTCTAGATGGCGTTTTTGGTCGAATTCGTAGAAACGTACCTGAAAGTCTAAAAACACAAATGAACTATGCCCTTTTTTATAGTCATCTGACTTACGGAATCAACGTATGGGGTACAGCAGTTCACAGCCTAATTCAAAGCTTACAATTTGCCCAAAATAAAGCATCAACAAATTTATTCGGGTTTGGATGGTATACAAACACTCGTTGGATTTATAACCAGCTCCAAATTGTAATGGTTAAGGATGATGGCGAAATAAACATGGTGCTCCACGTTCAGAATATTGCACATTCAGTAGTATTTTCCAAACACCGAATTATCGTCAAGAAGTAGACATCAAACCATCAAGTGAGAAGTCGAAATAATATCCATCAAGCCACAACCCACTCGACGAATTTCGGAATCAGATCTACACTATATCAGTCGATTCAATATTACAACAGATATCCTAATGAAATCAAACAAATTAGTTATATTATAAAGTTTAAAGACCAGGTTAAAAAGCTTCTTAGCAAATACAAATCACAATAAAAGCAGTGTTAAATGTGTGTAATCAAATCATTATATTTTCTTCTATATATAATGATCAATACTAAATGATTTATCTTGTACTTATTTGAGTTTCATTGTTGTGTTTCTTTCATTATCATGATTCGTAAATTTTTACTTTTTTCCATTTTTGTTTTCCAATTAAAGTTGTACTTACCAAGATATATATTGTACAAACCTTTTAATATCTAATTTTTAATTATAAAAATTAACATTTCTGTAAAAATACATTATGTTAACACACAGTCTATTACGAGATTTCGTCTCATAAGGCATTTAAAATAAAAAAAATAAAAAAAAAAAAAATAAATAAATCTGCATCGATTAGTTCACTATTATAAGTGGCGCCCAACGTGGGGTTTCTTATTTTTGGTTTCCGAATTAATGGGCTACAAAAAAATGTATCGAATATTGTTAATATATAAGAATTGAATAAATAGAAGAATATTAATTAACATGTATGGCGTTGTAATTTTAATGTATTGTTTTATAGAATTGTACCGATAAAAACAAAGGACAAATTGCAAGAGTCCTTTTTTTATTATTGAAACGTTTTTTTACTATAAAAAAAAAGAAAACAAAGATTATGCTAAAATGCACTAAACATATTTTTCGATAAATCTGTCAATAAAGTATCAAATGCAAACTTTACTATTTTATATTCAAGCGCTGCGTGCATATAATGTTTGGAAGGTTTGGTGCCATGTTGCACCAATATGCTTCATATTCGAAGAATATTTGATGCTTCATTGAAGAAAAAACCCAAACCGAACCGTTCATTGTTTTCCGAGAATTAATAGTTCCGAATATAATCATGGAATTGTATGAATCAACCCAGTTCCTTGATGTACGTACGTACCTATACTTTAAAAGAGATGCAATTTAAAATTGATTCAATCTGAAGACAGAAGCAAATAAAGTTTTTTTGAGTATGAATCGCAACATGAAATAAATCGATCGACAATTTCTTCCGTTTTCAGGACAGGCGCGTATTCATAGAGTTAGTTTGAGTCCAAATTATGTACTCTTATACATTCGTTTATTGCTTAGTAGTTTCATGAAAATTCAAGAAAAAAACTTTAGTGTAGGGGTACGTTTATCAATTGTCAGTTTAATCAACTCGGTTTATACCTTCCTATTTCTTTTGGAATGAAAAATCTTAGATCTTCTATTTTTTGCTTTGCATGCACATCAAGCTTTACGGCAATCGAAAGTTATCTACATTAGGCGTTTTTCTTTTTTCCTTCAGAGCAGAGCACTGAACAGTGTTCGAACACATAGATTATGCACTGAACTTGTTTCAAACAGGGAGAGCTCTGAACACTGATAACACTGATAACTTTAAACACACTAATCAAAATACATTTTCATTTTAACCATAAAAAGCAATTCAGGTTGTCCGCGGGGAAGGTATATTACTTTGTTTGTTTATAATTTTTGATTAAATGAAAGAGAATGGATCTTATCTTTATAAATGTTTTATTTAATGTCGGCAATTATGTATGGAATACAACATCAGGTAAATGTTCGCCCCTGTTAGTCTCACAAATGCGAGCCGTTTTGAGCACATTTTTCTTTACATTCTCACACATTTCACGCGGTATTTTATTAATTTCATCACGAATATTTTGTTTGAATTGCTCAAGCGTTTCTGGTTTGTTTGCATAAAGCCTTGCTTTTCAGATATCCCCACAAAGAGATGTCCGGAGCCGTCAAATCAGGCAACCGTGGAGGCCAATGAAGATCATTATAAAAAGTTTTCAATCATATCACGATATCGCTCCCCATTCACAGAGTGATGCTTTTTTTTCCAAAGGCTGAGGTAAGCTCGTCGGTGTCCAGGATATCCCGAAGAAATCACAATAAAACTCGGGTCTAGGAAGGTTAGAACTCGGCTTAATTATCTTTTATTGCGTACAATATTTTCTTTTACAATATTCATACAAACTCTTTAATTTACGATAAATAACACGGTATATCATATAAGTACAGGCCCACGTTCTGCTCAGACGGAGCAGATAGGGAATAGTGAAAATACACGCCCACAACTTACTCATAAGGAGCAAGAGGAAAATCGTTTAGGAATCTAATTCCTGCCCAAGGCTAATCCAAGGGAAAGTCGGAAAGCCCACAACTTACTCATGAGCAGTAAGAAGGGAAAGGCGGTTACCAATATAATTCCTGTCCAAGGCTAGTCCAAGGGAAAGTCGGGAAGCCCACAACTTACTCAGGAGCAGTAAGAGGGGAAAAACGGTTAGGAATCTAATTCCTGTCCAAGGCTAATCCAAGGGAAAGTCGGAAAGCCCACAACTTACTCATGAGCAGTAAGAAGGTAAAGGCGGTTAGGAATATAATTCCTGCCCAAGGCTAGTCCAAGGAAAGGTCGGGAAGCCCACAACTTACTCAGGAGCAGTAAGAGGGGAAAAACGGTTTAGGAATCTAATTCCTGTCCAAGGGCTAATCCAAGGGAAAATCTATTTTATTAACCAAAAAGTCCGCCTTAAATGGCACACCAGTGTACCAATTAAGGTTAAACGGAATTGATCGTCCAGCTGGCTGCCGCTGCATATCAACGAGAACCGTATTCCTCAGCAAAACCAAAATCGGAATCAAGGCTTGCTATTGAGTATACAAGGTTCTTCCTGAACCGACACACGAAAATGTGTCTCGTCACTCATAATGATTTTTTTATGAAAATCGGGGTTGTCATGGGCCAGCTGTAACATCCTAATGGCGTATGTACGGCAGCGTAAATGGTCTTGTAGAAGAAGCTCTTGTGTCAACTGAATATTAAATGGAAACAAATGCAAATCATTGTGCAAAATTGTGGCTAAAGTTGTTTTTTGAGGTTGATGGATTGTTTGGATACTCCCTTGAGCAGCAGTAATGTTTTCAGCCGATCTTACAGTACGTTGTGGTCCATGCCTGGGACTTTCACCTACAGACCCTTTTTTTCGAAATCATTCACTACACGATAAATAGTGCATTTTGTTGGCACACGTTGTTTCTTGTTTCTCCCAAAAATCTCACGTAACTTTCTCATCGCCAGATAAATCGATGATTGATTTTTATAAAATGTTTTAACAATTAAAACACATTGGTTTATCGAATGTTTTTCCATAATAAATTTGCCACGTGTCTACTTCCTGGCTGCCAAACATGTCAAGACTAATGTTTTCCAAAATGGCGGCAAAACAAAGTAGTATACCTTCCCGGCGGACACCCGTATAACACAAAACCTACCCTTTTTGTACACATAATTATACACACCAGATACAAGAAATCAACAAGCGATCAACTTCTTCCCCGAACTTAATTGTATCTGATTATTTTTTTTTCTCACATTTTCCTTCTCGACACACATGGCATGCCCAGTCAATTATCTTCGAGCACGTCGAGTGCGATCTACACATGTTCAGAATGAAAAAAGAAACACACATTTGGAACTCTGCATGCTCTGAGCTTAAAAGAAACCCAAACAAATTTGTTGACAACTCAGAATCTGCTCTGAACTAAAAAAAGAAAAACGCCTATGATTGATAACATTTCTGAGAAAGTGGACAGATACCACACCCCTTGAACATAAAACCTAAAATTTTCGATCTGTTTTGTAGTATGCAATTTGATTGGAGCCATATTGCTCTACTTCTATTGCATGGATTGGCAGCAATCGGTAGAGCTCCCTGCAGTTAACACCAATCCTGAGAAAGTGGGCGGATACTACTGCATCTGATTGGAAAACTTCAAATTGTCGATTTATTCCTTTGCTTGCATCACAAAACCTACCGTTGTGTAAATTTACAAGATTCTAGGATGTCGGGAGGTGCTCGGTGCTCCAGAAGTTGGGTTGGTGATGTTTGCTCCAAGAACATAACCCCCAAACAAAAATCTCCAAACAAAAATCCCCAAAAACAAAATCCACAAGTGAAAATGAAGCAAAGACCAAATCCTCAAGAGAAAATCCCCAAATAAGCAGTGCAAGTAGTGAATCAAGCAATAAAAGCACGATTTTATTTTACTTACTGAATTAAAATGTATCAAATAATAATTAATTTATTAACTCAATAGAAAAATATATTGGGTATTATTTGAGATTTTGAAGATTTTTTCAAAATGCAAAGTATATTGGGGATTTTGTCCATACGGCTTCTTTCCCCATGGGAATGTCTTGTTGGATATAATTTTTGTGGGGATTTCGCCCGATGGAGATTTTGTTCTTTTGGGGATTTCGAAAATCGCCTGAGTTTGTTCATGTAAGATGTCAAAGGGTATAGCAAGAACTTGACTGGACACTACCGTTCCCATTACATTCGCTTGCACCGGAACCGCAGCCTTAATCATAGCACTTTCTAACGTTTAGTTTTAAGCAGCTTATCTTACCAGGAGTATAAATTATCAAAGTCCAATTGAAGATTAAGACATAGTCATAAATGGATGTCAGATATCAGATTCAATATCAAACATGTAAAAATATAAATAATAATGGATCAAGATAACTAGACTACTCTGGGGAACTCCTGAGTTACATCTAATAGATCTTGATATTTGTTTGTCAGTTTTAACTTTTCGGACCCTATCAGTTAAAAACGATGATATCGATGAAAAGGATATTTGAGTGAATCGCAAAATATTAACAACAAAATAAATCGATTTGAATTGGTTGTTTCGAATTCGATATAAAATTCTTGATAGCAAATTATTAATAGGAAAAAACATTTTATTTAGACCCCAATATTCTTAAGTTACAGAAATGGCTTAATTTAATGGTGAATATGCATTATCGTTGAATATGCGTCCCCGTCTTGAAAAAATTAATATGTGAAAAAAAGGGAGGACAGCTAATGTCCCAAATGACCCCCAATATAGACCGGTCCTGAGTCAGCCACTAAATTATCCAAAAGAATACCGCCATCGACTATTTACTGTACCAAAAAAAAACATGTTCCTTCATTTAATCTGTCAACTTGCCAAGATAGATATTTTGATCGATTTGATTTATGGCTGCGATTGCGAATGAAATATTTTAATGTCATGGCATTAGCAAGGTTTATTGCACTTTTTTTTTATTTGCCTTGATTTGCTTTTTGGCAGTGGTAAGTTTTGTGAAGATATAGGTTTACCCAGCGATTCATTTGGATCATAATGGCATGAATGGAATTTAAATGGGAGCTTTGATGGTGTGATGACATTTTTTTCTCGGGAATTCGGTTATTTGAACATGGGGAATGGTCAAATTATTATCGTGTAAAAAATGGAATGTTTTTCTTCGCGGCTATTAAGGATGGTTAAAATGATACTTAAGGAGCAATAAAATAATAACTTCTTCGAAAAAAGCAAAGGAATTTGCTGTTTGTAGTCGATAAGAAGACAAAAAGATTATCACACCGATGCGATGATGTAGATATACATATATATACCACCAAACTAAACTTTTGAAATCGTCAGCCAATTGTTTGGGCTAGCCATATATACATATACATCAGTGGCGTAACTAGGATTTTGTTTTTGTTTGGTGGGGGTCAAAACTTTTTTTTTATATAAGAATATAACTTTATTCAATACATTATATGTCCATATTATATTACAATTTTGAAACTATAATATTATTTCCAAACGACGATTTTTGTTCTTAGCAAGAATGTCGATGATACTATTGACATCTATTGAATGATTGTCAATCACACTTATCATAGCTAAAGCTGTAATACGGTTCTGTAAAAAAAAGTATTTCAAATGAACTTTTTTTAAATTAAATAGCTAAATAGCTTCCGGTGTAATGAAAACCTTACCTTAAGCATTGAGATAAAAGTATCAATGAAAGGAAGATAAACAGTAATTCGAAAATAACTTTCGACATCATTCACTTGTTATTGCGATGTTGTTGGCGTTTAGTGATTCTTGGAAGCGAAATGGAAATATCGTGATCTTGCGCTTTAGCCTTTACTAAGTTAAAAATGTATGCGAATTTTTGTTCTGAATTTTCACGCATGTCCTCAAGTACCGCCCGCAAGTTGTTAGCATGATTCAGAGCTGCTCTTAAATCAATATTTTTTTTTTGCAACGCTTTGCTAAGAGGCAAACCAAACGCAAAAATATGTGCAATAACATGAGCGACCGTTAAAAATTCTGCAGACATTACTGAATTTAAAAAAGCCATTCCATCTATAGCAGTTTCTTTGTCATCCCATAAACAAATTGTTTCAAGGGATTCAAGTACAACATCGTACAGCTCCAGAAAATCTTCAACTGCATGAAAACGTTCAATCCATTTTGTTTGGGAGACGTGTTTTAAGGACTGAGTTCTCAAACTCAATTTCTCAATACAATTGTTTAATATTGATTTGCGTTTTGGCGAGATGAAGAAGTTTCGAACAGACTCTATTGTGCTTAAAACATTTCGAATGATGGAAACGGAGCAAGCATCGGAGACGACTAAGTTAAAAGTGTGTCCCATGCAATGAACATACGGAGCAATGGGGTGTGTTTTATTAATTAAAGCTTGGACGCCTTTTAAATGTCCTGACATCGCAGCGGCAACATCGTATCCTTGTCCTCTTAAATAACTCAAATCAACATTAATATTTCCAAGACTGGTTAATATAGCATTTGCTAAGCCACTTCGAGTCAGATCTGTTACAGGTACAAACATAGCAAACTCCTCGAGTAACTCTTTTTTTTCAGTGTGAAAGTACCTCAAAGCTATGGTAAGTTATATATCTGCATATATCTGCATATATCTGCTGTCTCATCAGCTAATACTGTGAATCACTTAGCACTGTTCACTCGGCTCACCAAGTCTTGAATTAAAATTTAATAGGCCGAATCAATGACCTCATTTTGCACCAGAGGACTTAAATATTTATTGCGCTCTGTCCCCTGCAAAAATGCGTGAAGCTCTTCATCACCATTGGCTCTCTAGGCTAATATAGCACGAAAAATACCCTGTTCATTAGTGTTATTGGTAAGATTTATAGGACCACTATCTTGGTGCCCTGGTAAAGCCAATTCTTGACGACCACATAGTAAAATGGCTTCAATTATCGGGATAAGCAATTTTCTATTCCTTGCAATTTTATTACACTTTTCTTGATCCAACTGAGTATTAACTGAAACATGTTTTCCTTCAACTAATCGTTTCGGTGGTAGATGAGGTCTGCATGCTTCCGAAAATTTTCCAAAGCTTTCTTCCACAAATTAAATGGTTTAGTGCAAAATACTCCAAGTCTCTGATTATTTATTCCTGCTTCCGAGAAATACACAGTATTTGACAAAAACCCTTCTTCTTTTTTGGAATAGCACAACCAGTTGAATTCGCTCAACCATGCCAATCGGAATTTTCGATTGTTTCCAGACAGGTCTTTGTTAACTGGGAAACTAAATGAACTTGTTGGCACCCACAGTTTTTCCAAAAATATCAACCTTTTCTGAACGTTCAATACTTCGTCCAACAAAATTGCATATCTCAAATATATTTACGTCATATATATTTGTACAGGCCGATTCTTGAGTAGAAGGTTCAGAAATTTCAAAGCCTGGTGAAATAAGGAAAAGGTTGTTCTACAAAATACTGGTTTACAATTTTAAAACAATATAGGTGGATACACAGTAATTCATCTGTAATGTCGTTTATGAATATGGTAAACAGCAGTGCCCCCAAAATACAACCTTGTTTGAGGCCCATTGTTTTTACAAATTCATCGGATATGGTATCTCCGTCCCAAACGTATGCTACGTTTTTATCGTACAGTGCTCTTAAAACTTTAATAATTTTGTTTGATACTCCTATCACACTTAGCTTGTAGAAAAGAGCTTCACGGTCAATTGAGTCGAAGGCTGCATGAAAGTCGACAAAAAAAGCGTATAATTTCTTCTCTTTCTTTCTGTAGTAATCGGCAATGTTTATAAGGGCAAATAGTTGGTCCATAGAATGTTGCCATTTTCTACCCATTTTGACAGACTGGAGTGCATAAGCCCGGCAAACAATCCACAGGTATTCAAAAATGAAATGCCTCTATAGTTCGACGGGTTCTCGTAGTCTCCTTTTTTATGGATTGGGATAATAATCGAAAAGGCCTCGGGAACCAAACAATTTTCAAATATTCGATTGAACTCATTTGCGAGTAAGATAATAAACTCATTTGAAGCATGCTTGTAAAATTCGGAAGGGATACGGTCATCTCCAGGTGCCTTGTTCGCTTTGGAGTCCATGATTACTTGTCTCAGTTCCTGTATTGAAAATGGGGCATCTAACAACTAATTAAAAATGAGTGGTTCGGCGTATTGCACCAAAGGCGCGTTCGTTGTGTTATTAAGGAGTCTGCTAAAATGGTCGTTTAGACTTGATGCCTGCAACCCTGAGGCAATCAAGTTTGTCTTTCCATTTACATGTTTGACAGCTTTCCAAAACTGAGCAGAACTGCGTGTGTTGTTGATAGTTTCTATATTCGATCTATCGTAAGCTGCTTTTTTATTACTACACATCCGCTTTAAATTCTTATTCGCTTCAGCATATAGTTTTTTTTTTAAATATTTGAACGTTGTGCAACCTTAAGAGCTTTAAGAACTTAAACGATAGGTCTCTAGCTTTTAAGCACTGAATATCAAACCATTTTTGTTTGCAAATTAGCTGTTTTTTACGCGGTCTGCTTTTTGGGTAAGCTTTTTTTATAGCTTCTGTGAGAGAGCTTATGTTAATGGGTACACAAGAATTTGCAAGTTTTTTTAGCTCTATTCCTAAGTTAATTCGGTAAGCTGTCTTATTTCTATCATTCCAGATTAATTTTGGAATGAGATTAAGCTGTTTCGTATTTTCAGTGATATCTTCTGTCAGTGAAAAAAACGTTTCAAGAGACATGTGATCTGAGAATGTCTCAGCTCCTACTTTAAAATTACTCATAATGTTACTCCAGCTTCCGGACACAAAGCAGTAGTCAATGACAGAACATGCGGTACCTCTTATGAATGTATACTCTCCCTCCGGATCTCCTGAGCAGCTGCCATTTAAGGCATGGCAGTCATAAACATCTGCAAGTTCCAAGATTTTTGCTCCTTTGCTATTGCAACCCTTGTCTTTAGAACAACGGTTCAGATTGATAAATGGAAAATACGCACTGATAAAGTTGTTTTGGGAAAGGCCAATTCGAGCATTGAAATCTTCCACGAGCATTAAATTATTTGCGTCGATGTCCTGCAGAGTGTCGCATAGTTTTTCAAAGTCATCATCCCAATGTCTGCAGTTTTTAAACAGATTGGAACTATGTACATATTGTTATTGCCAACATCAACATCTAGCACATAGAGATCGCCTGCTCTTTTAAAACTTATGTCAACACCAGTTATCATTTTTCGATATCCAAAAAGTTCGCCTCCACTGCCACGACCAAAGTTAGTTGCCTTTATTGCGTGATTCCATCTTAATTCATATTTAAAAAGTATTTTCTTAAATCTATCTACCTCGTTTTCTAATAAATGTGTTTCAAATAGAACAAATATATCAAAATTTTGTATATAATTTAAAAATTCACAAACATTATTTTATTTTTCATTCCTGATACATTATAACTTAGAATATTAATATTTTTACTTAGCGTTTCATTCTGGTAGACTGCTACATCTCGTGCTTCGTGTAAACCAGCAATGCTTGTGCTTGCACCCGAATTTACTGCTGAATTATTAGTTGACACCCTGTACGCTGATTTGTCAGTAGGGCTTGAGTTGACATTGTTAAGTGTTTTTAGTGCTGTATTCTGTAGTTAAAGTTTAAACCGACCCCCATGCAGCTATCTACCGTTCTTGGTATGTACATCACCGACCACTCTTTGTGGAATGAACAGAATTTTGATGTCGCTAAAAATGCTGCAAACTGTCTGATGGTGTTTTCTTAGACGATGCAAAAAATATTTTTCCCCATCTGAGGTACTCCTATACCTCATTTAATACTACATTGCCACCAACCACTAAGCCGAGATTTAAATAGATTTAGCTAAATCTCCTACAAATCTTGAAGATTTACCATACAAATTTTAATCTTCTCAGATGAAGATTTAAAATAAATCTCATTTAAATCTTCAATCGAACTACCCTACTTCCATATCGAAATGAACACATTCATCGGGAAAGTGAATTTTTATCTTCGATTGACATAGATGAAGCTGCCTGTCTCACTTCTACATCATAAGAGAAAATGAAAAGATATATGCATTTTGAACAGTGCTGTCAAAATTAATCTACTTTTGGAGCGGTGGAACCACTATCTACAACAGATTAAAGTTCGGTGGAAACGTAGTATAAGCCTCACAGAAAATAAACGGTACTAAATATATCTGAAAATTATTTTTTTTTTCAAAAAAAAACAACACAACTCAAGTGTTCATTATGTTTTAAAAATAACTAAATGAAACCTTTCAAGGGTCTAGTTGGTTCCATAAGAGAGTGAGTTTTTCAAAGAAAAGCATAAACGATCTTCCACTGAAAAACACCTTCATCGAGAATATAAGTTTTCGTAAAATAAAAGTTATTGATCAAACTATAAAATCTATAGATACAATTTAGAATAATTTATGGAAAATTTGTCAAATTTTTAGTATTGATATTTTTGCGAAGCTGAAAGTTTGTTAAATCGATGCATTTTCTTTCGAAATTTGATTTTGAAAGCTAGACAAAAAAAGTGTACATAAGATCCTTCGAAAAAAAAAACAGAAACTGAACCTAAATGTTCTCCACCATCTCTATTCATCTACTACCTGTTTATTTAAATTTGTAAGCCTCCCATTATATCAGCCACAAAAGTATGGCTTGCCTTCTTCAACTTGAGCATAACTAGGATGAACAACAAACAGTCCCTCATAAAACCGCTGTGATAGCCTTCTCGATTTCTTGTTTCTCACCTTGCGAACTCAAATATAAGATTAAAAAACATACATACCTAGTTAAAGTTCATCAGATACAAAAAGCAGAAGTTGCAATGAAAATCGCGCGAGAATTTGAAGCAATCTCTCCTGCACCCGTTCTTTTCATGGTCATTCCAGATTTAAAGCTTCGCGAATCCTTTTTGTGAGCAAGAAAATACATTTTTCGTATAAAATATAATGAGCTGCAAGATGGCAATCGCCTTGATTCATGCTTTCGCGGGACCGGTAATGATTGCGTCGTTGTTTGTCGAAGCGATTGCGGTGGTGGCGAGAGTTTGTCAGCCGACGCGCTGCGCCGTGCAGACGTCAGTCTTCCGCAGAAGGATATATGGAATTGGGTGTTGTAATAGTGGCCGGGGCGGCGTGGCGGCCGGCGAGACAGTTTTGGTATAGAGGTCTATGAAATTCTATGGGATATGTTGGCAAGAACAACGGCCTCGCTTACAACTTTTAAGTTTCGAGCCTATTACCTGATACCTCGGCGGTAATTATGATGTAAACATTCGCCTAACCTAAGAGCGCGGTAATTTATTGGTGTAATTAAAATTTTAGTCTTTTTCTCTTGTTGCCTTCTTCGTCGTTGCGTTGCGTTATGCACTTGCATAGTCCTCGTCTGGTCAGATTTCAACCATAACCATGAATGAAGGAATGGTGCATGTTGCCTTATCATGTGTGTAACTTTGTCTGGTCGTGGAGAGAAGTAAGAGGTGGTGGTCGGCGGAAAACAATTTCATGTTTACGTGTTTTCTGTGACTAATTGCAAAAATTGTGTCACATATTTGCTGCTAGTTGGCTTAACCAAGGAATATAGGCGGCACGGCCGGCGGGCGAAGGAGAAGACGGTTTTAGCGTCTGTGTATGCACTTGTCGGTTAGGGTATAGTCGAATTGACTTGGCGGAACTTGGTGAGAGAGCAAATTATTTGTAGCATGCAAAATGAAATTCCTTCAGGTTTTTTTCGTTAGGATTATGCGGTACAAGTGTAGAGGCGCTGATTTATGTGTTCCTGTTGCCGCCTTACCCATGCGTTCCTTGCTGTCCCATGGTGCGGCTGCATTGACGGTTTTCATTGTTGCGAGTCCATTCAAATGCCAAACTGTTTTTGTAGACCTAAAATAAGTATAAGCGATAGGTATGGCATCTAGAAGTAGGCTTAATTAATTCTTGTGGACTTTTTGTGTATTTTATGGAAGTTGAAGTCTAAATTATGGCCTTAATGGTGCAATTATTAAAAGCACGCATGCAAAACCCATTGTGCAAATTAGTTACTGGTAAGATAAGGGCTATACCTATACCTAGTAAAGAAACTCTTCTTCCTACATAGTTTATGCACTTAGTGAACTAGGAGAAATTAAATAATAAAATAACAAAATGGTCGCCTTTGATTTTTTTGAAAATGAAAAAATATTTTTTTTTATTATTTATCTTAAATTTAATTAGGTATTTAACTTAGAAGATTGAAATATAAGGTACTAAGTGTTATGTAGAGTTGAATCTTTAATCGAAAAAAATTTGGGTTGCAAGCAACTTTCGGTTTGAACTTTAAAGATTTTATGACATTCATGTTCAACCTTAACGTAACGTCAATAAAATGCAAAAGAAATCAATACCTTTTAGTAAAAGGAAGAATTAACATCTAACATTTTTGACTACTTTGTCTTTTATCTTTTTCAATTGGATTGGGCTTTTGAAACCATTGTTTTTCTTATTCTGATTTTGGACTTTCAGCAAACCACAATATCAATTAAATTTCGTCAAAAGTGCTAAGATTCAAGATGAATTGCATTCAATGAATGGGTATGGGACAAACCCTTAGCCTCTAACTACTGGGTCTTACTCAATGTTTTTGAATGAACAACAACAACTTGAGTGTGCTACCCCCAAGTTTTTCTCTTATTATTTTAAGCTGGAATTATAGCTACTTCACGACTTGCCAAGGTCGATCATTAGATCCCTTTTGCTTTTTCTAGTGGTGCTGGTGTACTTTTTCAATTTAATTGAACCGAGCCTAAGTAGGCTCAACCTAATACAGTTTTTTTTTTTGTTTTACCCCGGCAGCCATATTAGCTTCTTGCATGCTATAAGCACAGCCCCGGCGAAGCTATCACAACGAGTACTACCCAAGGTCTGTATTTTGGGGCAATTAGCAGGAAAAATATCAGACCCTCGCCGTACCCATTTTTTTTTTTTTAGATTTTGACGCGCTCAAGGGATTATGAATATCCTTTATATGTTTTTAACACAGCGCGGGCATCCGGTGAAAGAAGAGAAAGAAGGATAGGAAAGATGTGTGGCGCGATGTTCTGAAACTAGAGCCGGTTATTGTCTCAGATTTATCTCCAGGGATGGCGGCTGAACTAATGCGGAGAAAATTACCGTGTCTAATTTGTTTATGTCTCTTATAATTCGCATTATTTTATTTATTTCTGTGTCATATTTATGGGTAGATTAGTTTACTCAATCACCTGTTGTTAGTGTTATGCCTGAACAGCATGTAATGAGTTAACCAGCAACTCATTTTATGACAATTTTGAGAATTGGTTTTTAATGGAATATAAGAAGACATAGACAACGGCAGGAATCGAACCTGCAAGCAAGAGGTTGACAAGCGAGCACACAGCTATCGCGCCACGGCCACCGAAACCCAATTAGGCTGTTCTGTAGGCTTTCCATCCACTAGGTGAACAATATACTACCAGTATATCCTCGGTGAATAGGTAACCGGGAACGATAGTCGTGCACATTTTTGTTGGGCTGATCAACTAGAGAAAATGGACCCTAGATATAAACTATTCCTCACTTTCGGGTAAATGGATCACATCATAAGATTTGACTTGTATGTATTTTTGGTATGTCTACCCAGTTAGACTCCTGAGTCCTCACCCTCCATTAACCTGATTGTCTAACCTGAGTACACACCCCGCATCAAGCAAACTCCTTGCCATCCATGTACCTGATTGTCCACTTGAGAGAGTGCTAAGCAACATGAATTCGCTAGCACGGGTTCAGCTGTAAGATCACTAAGCGACTGCAGCAACATCGCCGGGCGTTGGCTGTTGGCCACCATGAGAAGGGGTTAACGTCCAAGTTCCACTAGCCTTGGTTCGACTAGCAACGCAGTTAGTATAAATATTAAGGAGTTGAATTGAAAAAGAGGCCGTTTATTTGTGTCTGGATATGTCACTGATGTAAATCCCGTATAGTTCGCTATTGAAATCTGCACTCTATAGATACAGGCCAGCATCTGCGAAGGCTAAGGTCGCTACCTGTTGAAAATGCGTATAAGTTGGTCCTTTGTAATACTATCTGAATCTGGAGCGTTAAAACCAGTTGGAGCTTCTTATGATTGGCGCGAGCATACTATAATCTGTCCAAAAAAATTGTTACTTGTCAGTATAGGGAAGATAGGGATCTTTGTCTCTCATTCGGACTCTTTTGTTTTCCATAAGTGCTATTCTTTCTTAATCTTTCACAGGGATGCCCTATTACGTATTTTGAAATGGCAAACATCTAAAGGAAATGTTTGTAGAGTTACCTTCCTTATTATATTAAAATTATTTTTTTTATTCACAAAACTGAAAAAAAATGTATCTTTTTACACATCACCCTGATATAAATGTATTATCTTCTAGCTGAATATGTATAGGTAACAAAAAATTAAATTAACAATAGAAACAAAAAATAAAAAAGAGTCAACAACTCACCTCTAATTATATCATCCTCAAAAGGAACTACGTTTGCCTGAAGATATATCTTAATGTCGTCTTTTTTATTGTAGTACACGGAGCTTTGTATTTATTTCGTGAATGCTATTATGCGTTATCTAAAACGATAACAGAGTTGATATCCAGGCGCGGAAGTGTTTCCTTAAACCACTTCTCGTGCACATCAGCATTCATGTCTTCGTGAAATGTTAAATGAAACACAGAAGTCCGCCATCCTGTAGAGCTTCCTATGTCGTTTTCTTTTTTTTTAATATTTTGCGCGCACTAAATGGATTTTGGCTACCCTTAATATGATCGAGCACAGTGCAAGCGTTAGGAAAATAGGGAAGGATTTGAAAGGAGATACCGATGTACATTAGTTTTGAAGCTTAGAATATCAAAATGGATGGGAAAATCGAGGCATGATAAAGCATTCCACATTCGTGTTGTACGGCTAAAGAAAGAATCTCTGTACTTGACAGTACGTCCGAAATTGGGGTCAAGGGTAAACTGATGAGCATTTCTAGAAGCGCGAGTATTACGGTTGAATATTTTAAGGGTAGGAATGCAACTGGCTACTTCGCTAGAACACTGTTTATAAATATACCGATAAAATAGCGAAATACATGAAACATTTCGACGATGTTTGAGAGATGTAAATGTTTCTAATATAGTTCTATGGCCAATCATTCTTAGAGCTCTATTTTGAATTCTCTCCAAAAGATTCTGCTTTAACGACAGAAGACAGCACTGAGTTTTTGAAGCATTAAATTCTACGCGGTTTTTTATTCCCCATTGTACAATGCTGTCGAGATCAGAATTTAATGAGCTTATCATACACTGCTGTTGCAGTTCCACATCCGAAAAACAAGGAGGTGAATCTGAAAATGAATTTGAAAAGCTGAGAGTACTATCGTCAGCAAAACAATTAAGTGGATTAGAAGTTCCAGATAAGAGATCATTAATGAAAATGAGAAAAATGGTCGGAGACAATACGGAGCCCTGGGGCACACCAACATTTATTTTGTGATCGTTCCTGATTCTTAAAAAGCTCTTCCATAAGATCTGTATACTGATAATTTTAATCGGACAAATTATAATATCTGTGTTTACTAGATCGATTGGATCTTTGTAAAGAAAGTCTCCTAGATGGAGCATGTGTCTGCGATAGGGCAGGGCATTTGCAGCGAAGATGAGGAAATGGTTCATTGTCTTCTTCGTCCATACAGCTTCTGCAAAAATCGTTTGCATACACTCCAAACCACGTTGCATATTTGCCTATAAGCCAGTTTTTAATCTCTGATTTTTAGAGTGACCTTTGTATCGTTAAAGATATAGGTGCAAACATTTAAGCGATTTAGTAATATGTTAAATCATTTTTAGTGTATGATACTAATTTAAAAAGAGGATTTTGCTAATTTTAAGCGAGTTTAGTTTACTAAAGTTAAAATCGCCAAATCGCTACTTTATTTTTACTTGCGATATAGGTACTATTGGGCAAGTTTTGCATTTGGAAAAAAAATCGAACTCGAGATTTTAATCAAATATGACATTACGATGATAGAGAACACCAAAAAAGTGGCTAACGCAATTCCGTCTGTCTGTCTGTCTGTCTGTCTGTCTGTCTGTACAACTCTTTACAGCCTAAGCGGCTGTAGTGATTTTTCTTTAAACTTGGTATTTAAATGCTTTAGGTGATTGTCCTAAACAGATTTTTGAATCGTTGTTTTAGCTCCAAAAATAACTATACTTGCCATACAAATTTTTCTACCATCTTAATTATCTCAAAAACTGCTCCAACGATTTTGACAAAAATTTGCGTATGTACTAGTTTTTGTATGGTCTACATTTTGGGCTGACATTTTTTTTTATAGTTTGTTATTAACGGTACCTGCCATACAACCATTGTATTGATTTTCGACTTTCTCAAAAACGGCTCAACGGATTTCAATCAAAATTTTTACGCAGAATGTCTAACGAATTCTTAATAATACTGCATTTCAAAATTTTCGAAAACTAGTTTCTTTGGATTTTTGGAAAAAAATATTTTTTTTTTTTTTGAAAATTCACTATTTCGAAAATGGGTGGACAATTTTTTCTAAAATTTTTCTATTCAAATTTATATTATTAAATATTTAAAATGTTCATACCAATTTTTTTTTTGAAAAAAATTTTAGAATTTTTATATATAAAAAAATTAAGTGAAAACGACTTTAAAAATACACTTAGCCCTTTCTATTAAGAATCTTTTGCATATAATGTGACCGAACATAGGAGCAAGTACGTGCGATCCAGTCATGCATTTTATTTTAGTATCGTACTAAATCCATATGGCAACTGATAGTATATCAGCTAAGGACACGAGGGGCCCAAGTTCGAGAAAAAAAAACAAAACATAAATTCTACACCAATTTTTGTTTTTTTTTTTTTTTGTAAATAATGAAGTTAAAATGATGAAAATATAAACATTGAATACTTATTTAGAGCACATGTTGGGTTTCCATAAATATATAAGTAATTTACAACGCATAAACACAATAATTGTGTTCATCAAAATTCAAACCCTACAAATTCTTTGATATCATGCTTGGTTAGCATTTACCTAGTTAACAAAATGTTTAAAATTTATGAACAGTTAGTAAACTACTATCTATATAGCAAATTGTTAACTAGAATCGTGTTAAGGCCTTAATAATAGGTTGCTTAAAATTTTAAAAGATGTTATTTCAAAGTAACGTCTAGAGTAAATTCATTAGCTCTTTATTTTTATAACAAAAAATACAAAGTACTGTAAACATACATTAGTATACAATTATTAAACATTTTAAACAAATTGTGTATGACGTCAAAATTACTTACAAGAAATCGGTTTTGAACAGTTAATATTTCATGTTTATAATTTAACATTCGAAACACAGAATGATAACTATAACTCCAATAAATAAATAAACAAAGTTAATACACTAAGATTTAAAATTTCAATTAAGTTATTAAAAGGAAAGGAAAAGAACATTACTCCAACGACATTTGAAACGTCCAATTACACTGCAGGATCACCTATAATCCATCTTATTCTTTATTGTTGGCCTATTTATGAGTTGGCAATCCGGAAGCCTTCCGGACTCTTCTGAAAGGGTTTACTTGGGAGAAAATGACAGTTCCAATTTTGAAAAGAATAGAATTTTGCTTCTGGATTTGAAATCAGAATCAGAACCAAAAGCACTCACACATTCATATAATTGAACGTCAAACTCGACTGTTGTCATTTTTTGTATCATAATTGTGCAACAAACATTTTTTTTTAATTTGAATATTCTCACGTAAACAATTATTTTCAAACATACAATCTCATTAAAATTCAGAATAGAAAGAATCACACAAATGTTTTCAGTTGGGATCCCGGATCGGAGAAGAATTCCGGATTGCCAAATAAAAACGCCATTAAACTGTCACAATCCGATCTACGGTTGCCAGTATTGGTGTTGTCTATGATATGCAACATCTCTATCAACATTCTTTTTGCATAGTGTGCTCTGTTTGAAGAATTTCAACATTCTCCAAATCTGGTTTGTGCTTCTCGTATAATTGGAAGTAAAGTTCCACTCTTGGCGAGCTCGTCAGACTTACAATTCCCTAGAATGTCCCTATGGCCCGGCACCGAACGAAGGTGAATATTGAGATAATCGACAGTTTCTGGCTGTTTTAGAGTACAGAAATTTTATAGGAGCTTATCTATCTGAGAAAACGTAATATGATAAGTCGATATAATGTTTTGCTAAACGAAGATTTGTTTGTGGTCAAAAGTTTTGCCTGGAACACTTTACAATTGTCAGACAAACGAGGGGAGAGACTTAGATTAAGTTTTTCCACCAACCAACCCCATCATCGGTTTTTGATCCGTTAGTGTAAAAATTAATCGATTCAACCTCCAAGAAAGTCAAGTCCTTTCATGTGAATCTGGAAGGGATGTCAATTTGGAGGTTTTTGTCGAAAAGGAACAGTGGATGCTGTAATTAATAATACTTGGTTGATCTGAATGAGCTCAGATTAGTTGAGTGACCTATTTCATTATTAATCCACTGCTAAGAAGCCTTAATATAGATTCTAATTGGTTCTTTGAGAGAGAGCTTTTCTGATTAGATGCCTTCTAAGTACAAAGAAACAGATTGGCAAGAGCGCTTCTTCTCTTGATCTCCGTATTGATAGCGTTTTTAGAGGTAATAATGGAGCCCGTGACAGAGAAAGTTTTTGACTATCTCGAAGTTATACCTGATGATATGCACTGTGATGTTTTGGCTCACTCGGAAGTACTAAAACGCGTTTCTATATACACAGCAATCCCTTCAAATGTTCCACTGAGTGCTCGCTCAGTCCTCCCGATATTGGCAATATCATCAGCAAGGGCACGTTATTGATAGGACTTTTCAAATATTGTACCGCTGGTGTTGAAAGAATCATAGGTGCTCGTACCAATTTTGATGAAACAGCCCAAGGCAAGTTCGAACGACTTTGAAAGAGGCCTAGATGTATAGCTGAGTTCTATAAACGCTATCATATAAATAGTCAACTTACCAGGAATAAAGCTTAGCAGGTTATTTTCGCAAGTGAAATTTATCTGTGGGGATTAATTTTTGAGGTTGCTACATCCCAGCAAACGTCAAAAATGTATCCCACTCAACACACCTATTTGCTGTTTGAATATCAAACATTAATTTTTTTTAAGGAATCTCAGAAAATCTTGTTTCCATTTCAATTTAAACCATTTAAATGATAATATCATTTATGTACTTAATTATATAAATGCTCATTGAAAAATGTTTACACATAATTCACCAGTGCCACAATCAAAATACAAAATGTCATCGGTAATGTGTGCAAACTTACATCCCCCATAGCCAAATGCAAAATTGATGATCAAAGTGATGTGGCGAAGCACCTTTAATGCCGTTCCGACACACTGCATGTGTGTGCGATGTCAAAACATTTTGAATTTTGCACAAATTTATCGCAAATGCATATCAACTTACATGCTTCCAATAACCCATAGTATGCTGCACATGCGCTGCGCATGCCGTGTCCAATGATCGACCATCGAGCATCGAGCATGGAGCACACAACACATTCAGCGCAATAAAAAAAAATCTACATATTGGCCTGTCCCATAAAAGTGTTTGCTTGCTCGCCGGCCATTGCCATACACTGCGCCTGCGCCACTCCGTTAAAGACAATGAACCAAAACAGAGTAACAAATTAAAAGACAGTCCACAAGGAATTGCCGGCGCGCCGAAGCCGATGCCGATGCCATAATGCGGCTGCCGAAGTGGATCGCAATTTCGATCGCCAAGCTAACTAAACCGAAAAATTAGCTCCGACCGACAGGTCACATGACGAGCAACGATTGTTTTCATACTTTTCGTTTTTGATCCTTCGAAATCTAAAGGACGCCTCTTGGCCAAATCAGGCAAAAATAAATTCATATTATTCCGTTGATTGGAATACAATGGACCCTTAAAGTGTGCTTTCGAGCGCCGTAACTCAAACAAATTGCATCCTTTCCTCTGGTTGCTATTCCGTTTGTGTTAAGTTAGCATAGCAAATGGCAGGGGAGTGATAAACTGTAAGCCGAATGACAAAACAACAAGCAAGGAGCGATGTTTTCTGATTCCAATCGCAGTGTTAAGAGAGGCGCTATACAATGATACATTATAATATATTCAAACAAAATCTCTGACGTCCACGTCATGCTTCTGGTAGAGGATTTTAACTTTGTAAATGCATATGTAATTTCAAACGAAGCTCTAAGATTTAAAAAAAACACAAATTCCAGTCAATAAATGTCCTAAAGAAAAGTGGTGACAGAAATATCGGAGCGGCAGGTACCTATTGACTTTGGAAATATGCTTAAAGTTGTTTAGATTTAGAGATAATATTATATAGATACAGTCACCACTGTTGTAAGGGGCCAGTTAAAGGAAAACGAATCAGGAAAAAAGTTCTAATATATAATTTATGATGCTTTCACGCGTTTTAAGAAATCGAACCAGAGATTTTGATCAAATTTGACATTACGATGATGGAGAACTCAAAAAAGTGTGTCCCGCAATTCCGTCAAAAATAATGGTACTTGCCATACAAATTTTTCTACTATCCTAATTATCTCGAAAACGGTTGCAACGATTTTGATAAAGATTGGTGTCAGTACTATCTTATCATACAACCATATTATTGATTTTTGACCTTCTCATAAACGGCTCAACCGATTTCGATCAAAAATTTTGTACAGGATCTCCATTGAATTCTAAATAATTTGCAATTTTAAATTTTTTTGTTTTTTGAAAATTCAATATTTCGAAAACGGGTATACGATTTTTTTGAAATTTTGTTTTTAGATTTATATTATTAAATATTTAAAATTTTCATACCAATTTAAAAAAAATTAAGAATTTTAATATATAAAAAATTAAGTAAAAACGACTTTAAAAATATATTTAGATTTTTAATAGAAATTTTTTGCATACGATGTGATCGAACTTAAGAGCAAGTTTGTGCGATCCAGTCGTGCATTTTATTTATATAGGAATTCCTTCGAATTATTAAGAATACTGCACACCAATATTTTCGAAGAATATTTTTTTTTGGATTTTTGAAAAACAAATTTTTTTTTTTTGAAAATTCAATATGTATTTCGAAAACGGGTGGGTGATTTTTTTTTAAATATAGTTTTTTACAAGTGCTTTACAAGTGCTTTTGTTTATTTATTCTGAATATGATACATAGCTTTGTAGCTACTTAAAGCATAGGGATGAGAATTATATAAATTCTTAGCAACTATAAATTTAACAAACGTGACAGATAATTAGGAAAAATGTAATTTAGTTTTGAGAAATAAATCATTTTTTAAAAAAACTCAATGGACTTATTACTAAAATCTTAAAACTAACATAAAACAATTAAACATATTATTTGGCAATGTTTTTTAATATTGGGTTTTCTTTCATTAAACATTTGTTTATAAAGTTCGTGTGTACTATGGAACATTTTTCTTTTACTGTAGGAATATTAGCGATTTCATGTAGTCGAATTGTTGAGAAATGCCAAGGGAGGTTTAAAATAGTTTTAAGTATTTTATTTTGACAGATTTGTATCTTTTTATAGTGACAATCTGCACAAGTATGCCAACACGGTGAAGCATAAAGCATAGCGGTGAGAAAAACTACTTTGTATATTAATATTTTATTTTCAAGCCTTAGGTGAGAGTTTTTATTCAAAAGTGGATACAAAATTTTGATTAGAAATTGAGCTTCTTAATGCTTTCTGAAACTTGGCTAGAAAAAGTCTAGCTTTTATCCAAAGTTATACCCAAATATTTAATAGTTTTTTCCCATTGAACAGGAGCATTGCATACTATTAAATTTGTTTGAGGTAGATTACTTTGCTTTCGTTTCTTTGTAAAGAAACAAGCTTGAGTTTTACCAGGGTTTATCTTGATTTTCCAAGAATAAAAGTAGAGTTCAATTAGATTAAGTGCCCTTTGAAGGTTAAATAAAATTTGTTCACATTTTTCTGAAATACTATGAATGCATGTATCGTCTGCGAAAAAAGATCTTTTACAGAAGCTGAGAACAGGAAGGTCAGAGACATATATGTTATACAGCAAAGGAGAAAGGGTCGATCCTTGAGGAACGCCGGGTATAGTTTTTTAATTTATATTATTAAATAATTATAATTGCCATACCAATTTTTTTTTTATACAAAAAATAAAAAAAATTTTGTAAATAAAAAATAAGTAAAAACCCACATTAAAATATATTTAGACGTCTCTATTAAGAATCTTTCGCATACGATGTGCGATCCAGTCGTGCATTTTTTTATAATGTCTTCCTGTTCTTCCTGTTGCTTAGGTATTCAAAATGGTTTTGAAAAGTATCCACCAAACTGAACAATTTATATTATTGTTTTGCTGCAAGCACCAAATATGTTTAAAAATGCCTACGTCAATTGTTGCATAAGATAAGATTCTTTTTTATGATGATGCTCGCACTAAAGGGGCTTTGCCTACTTAAAGCGATCAAGCACCGTGCAAGCGTTAGGAAAGTAAGTAAGTAGTTGGTCTGGGACGAACATACCAAGTACTGAAAGCTGATCGGTTTCTTCAATGCAAGTACCGCCCATGGTTAGCAGCATAGGGGGTGGGATTGGCTTTATCGACAGAAGATACTACTTTATTGACTACTCAGTTTTGTGTTCCCTATTGCACAATGCTGTCGAGATCATAATTTAATAGAGATCATAAATAATAATAAAATAACTTAACGGTTATGAAAAGCTGAGAGTACTGTCGCCAGGAAATGAAAATGAGAAAGATTGTCGGAGACAGAACGGAGCCCCGTGGCACACCAGCATTTATTTCATGAATATCGGACTTGAAACCGTCCAATACGATATTGAGCGATCCTTAAGTTAATTTCGAATCCAACGAAGAAGAAATTCATCGATACCCAATTTACCCATTTTCGATAAAGGAGCTTGATGCCAAGCTCTATCAAATGCTTTTGAAATATCAAACGCAATAATCTTACTTTCTCCGAAACGATGTAAAGATTTGTGTCACTGTTCGGTGAGATATACCATCAGATCACCAGTGGATCTTTTGCTAAGAAAGCCATACTGCCGGTCATTAAGGAGATTTTGTACTTCAAGATATTTCGTAAGCTCATAATTTATCAGCGTTTCTATGACCTTGGAAAGAAGGGGTGTAAGTGTAATTAGACAGTAATTAGAGTGTGAAGAAGATTAGCTTCTTAGAAACAGGCTGGACAAATGCTGTTTTCGGTCGATTGGAAAAGAGACCAGAAGAGAGGAGAATGTCTCTTTTGTGTTTAGCCCATGGTCGATTAACCTAGTAAATATCGTGTAAAGTGCGATTTCTGCAATGCTTATCACGAAATACTTAAATTAAAAAAAAAAAAAAAATATTATGGAGTTAGCCTAATATGTAGGGGAACCCGGGGCATAACAGGCACCCGGGGTAAAATGGGCCCCCTCTTTATTTCCCTGTTGAGTAAAGTGTCAACTCCGAAATTAAATATGTCTTCCTTAAATCATCGGTGGCAATTCGGGGAAAACCCGTCTCTGAACAAAATTGCCACGTGTTCTGTGTTTTGGCTAAAAGAAGATTTTTCATTGAGTTGAAGTTATTTTCAAGTGAAATAAAGTGTGTTTTTTTGTAAAAAATATCTATTTTATACTAGATTTTCATCCTTTAATATCAAAGTAAGTAAATAAAGCTGGTATTAGTTAAATTATTTCCGTTTTAGAGTTAAATTGAAAAGAATTTTTTACAGATGTTTTGTAGAATGTGATATGGGGCAGAATGGACGAGGCATAATGGACATGGATGCCCATTATGCCCCATCTGTTTTTGCACATGTTATTTGTTTGTACAATTTTTTTAGTATCAATTTGCAATTGTTTCAGATGGTTCGCAACTATGTTAAGAAAACTAACCGACAAGAATGGAGCATAGATGATATGCGACGAGCTATTCAAGAAGTTAAATCAAAGAAAATGAGTTGTAAGGCAGCTGCCCAGAACTATAAAATTCCTCGAACTACCTTACAAAGATTTTTAAAAAAAGCAAATCTAAATCCCGACCTTCCACTAGTTGTCAATAAAGTGGGAAATTTTAAACCTGTATTTAACGTGCATCAAGAGAATGAATTGGCCGAATATCTAAAGGATATGGAAGGGCGCTTGTTTGGCTGTTCTTTGAAGGAATTTCGAGAACTGGCGTATGAGCTAGCAGAAAAAAATGAAATACCCAATAATTTTGACGCTGAAACACGCATGGCTGGAGAAGATTGGGCGCAGAACTTTTTAAAACGCAATGCAACGGTTTCATTACGAAAACCGGAAGCAACATCTGCAGCTCGAGCTATGGGATTTAACCGTGTCTCTGTCGGCAATTTTTTTCAACTTCTGGAGGAGTGCATCAAGAAATATGGGTTCTTGTCAAATCGAATCTTCAACGTTGATGAAACGGGCATCACAACAGTTGCAAAAAGTCTTGGGAAAATTTTGGCAACAAAAGGCAGAAAACAGGTAGGATCGCTTTCTTCATCGGAGCGAGGACAGCTTCTCACAGTGGAAATTTGTATGAGCGCTGATGGGTCGTACATGCCACCAATGTTCATTTTCCCACGTAAAAGAATGAAGGTCGAACTAATGGATGGAACACCTCCTAATTCTTGGGGCGAGTGTAACCAAAATGGATGGATCACAAAAGATTTGTTTTTAAAGTGGTTGAAACGATTCATTGAATGGTCGAGGGCAACTAAAGATCAACCCGTTTTGTTGCTGTTAGATGGGCATGCAAGCCACGTTAAGAGCCTTGAAGTGATAGATGTAGCAAGAGCCAATGGTGTGGTCATGCTTTGTTTTCCACCACATTGCACTCATCGGTTACAGCCCTTGGATGTCACTTTTATGAAGCCCTTGAGTTCTTACTATGGAGATGAAGTAAAGAAATGGCTCAGACAACACCCTGGCAGAACAGTTACACATTACCAGGTAGGACAGTTGTTCGGTAGAGCATATTTAAGAGCAGCCACAATGTCAGTCGCAATAAATGGTTTTCAAACGACTGGAATATGGCCGGTTAATTCAAATGTTTTCGAAGACCATGATTTCTTGCCTTGCCAAACCACAGACATGCCAAATGGGGAAGAGCGTCTACTCTTAGATGAAACAATTTGTGTCGACCCATATTCGGTACCACCAGGCTCATCAATGACCGCCGCCGATCCACTGATGTTGTCCCCAAATCCCGTTCCGGAAACCAATCACTCCACAATGTCTACACCACATTCTGTTAATCCGATACCAATGGATGCACTGTTATCCTCTCCAGAGCCCGATTTGACAAACAATGATGCACCAACGTCATCAACTTCATTCCAAAAGTTTTCTCCATCTCATATTGCAGCTGTTCCCAAAGCACCAGCTAAAAAAAGAGTTTCTAAGCGCAGGGGAAAGACTGCAATAATTACAAGCTCTCCTTACAAGGCGCAGCTGGAGGCCGAGTCCACCAAGTCCAAGCGTCTTGTTATGAAAAAGAAAAAAGCCTCAACAAAAAAGAAAACTACCAGGAAGGAAGAATCTTCAGAAAGCGAGGAGGACGAAGAGTGTCTTTATTGTGGGCATTTATACTCCCAGTCTACAGAAGGATGGGTTTCCTGCAGATCATGTGGTAAGTGGGCACATTGTTCTTGTGCTGGAGAGGATGATGTTGACGATGAATCTAGCCACATTTGCTCCCGTTGCAACCCAGTTTAGCTTTGCGCCCGTCATGCCCCACATATGTCCATTGTGCCCCAGTACCGGGGTAGAATGGGCAAATTCTATCATTTACTAAAACTAATTTAACATACTGAATTATTTTTTTTTATTTATTTTTCTTTTGTGTACTAACGTATTTATCAATTTCCTATCTAATAAAATTGTTTTGGAGAAAATAAACACATTTTTGCAGTTTTTATAACAAGAAATCCTTAAGGGGCCCGTTATGCCCCGGCTTCCCCTACCTAATATTGTATGAGCGAGCTAAAAGCTCTCGGCAGAGGTAGAATTGAAAATTTACTTACGGCAGTAGCGCACGCGATTTTGTTTAAAATCGTTGGGAAATCTGATAAGGGATTTATTAAAACGTTCGTGAATTTGGGAGGGATTTTTAAAACACACCTTACCAAATTCACCAACCATTTCAAAAAATGTTGGTGAATTTGGTAAAGCAAGTGCACAAAACCTAAAACGTAAGACCGAATACGAATAGACTGCTATTAAACCTTACAATTTGTGCCTACGAAAAAATTGCAGTTATCCTTTCTTCTTCTTAATGCTTTTTGTTATTGTTCAGCGAACTCCCCAACGTTCAGCGAACTTCCGACGCTTAAGGAAAGCAGAAATACACAAAGTGGACAAAGTTAACTTTGGTTAAAAATCGAATTCGTGTAAAAGCATTTTTGGAACCGAATGTTGAAAAAAAGAGAATCAACGCTTAAAAATCGCAGGCATGTAAGAGCAGACTTACACGATTTCTTTTTTGTTGTTGTTTCATCTTCCGTCTTATCACAGATTGAGTGATGGTTGTAAAAATGTGGGTTGAAGGAACAAGAAGTAACGTAAGCAAATGGAAATTTCATGACTTTTTCTATTTTCTGGTTTGCAAACTGCATGATTCTCGTTGTTGGAAAAATGGATGAAAATAAAAATTATTGAGTTGAGTATTGTGTTCCATTATTATTTATAATGGTATATAAGAAAACAAGATTGACAACCGACAAGTTGGATTCCAAAAAGGTAAATCTACATTAGATGTACTACTACATCTTGACCATTTTATCGCCTCCACTCTCTCTGAGAAAAACCATGTATCTATTCTGAGTTTAGATTTCAATAAGGCCTTTCATAGAATTGGGGCACACGATGTCCTAAAAAAACTTTCAAATTGGAATATTAGCCCTAAAGTATTCGGTTTTGTCAAATCTTTCCTTTCCAACAGATGTTTTCGCATTAAATACTCTGACACACACTCGAAAATCTATAAGCTTAAAAATGGTATCCCTCAGGGATCACCGCTGTCAGTAGTATTATTTACGGTAGCCTTTAACGAAATCAACAAAATTATAGACAACTTCAATAACATAGGTCATGTTCTGTATGCAGATGACCTAATCATTTTTTCAAAATGTAAAGACCTTAATATATTAGGGATACTTTTTCCCCGCATTTCTCAAGCCCTGATGGACTGGTGTGCACACTCTGAGGCCACCATCTCATCTCAAAAATCTGAAGTTTTTCATGTTTGTAAGAAATATAATTGTAACAAGACTATTAATGTTAACTTAAATAATAATCTTATACAAAATGTAAATTTCATTAAAATTCTTGGTCTCATATTGGACTCTAAATATAATTTCAAATACCAATGTAACTACACCAGAAAAAGCCTTCCTGCCAGTGTTAATTTAATCAAATACTTATCATCTAAGAGTAGTCATTCCAATGCAAATAGTCTTATCAATATCATAAAATTAGTTATTTTATCGAAAATTGACTACGGCCTCCCAATTTACGGTAATTGTTCCCAATCCTCGCTGCAGCTCATCAAAACTCCGTATCACACCTATTATAAGCAGATAGAATTTGGAACTTAACTTCAAGCATTATTTACAAAGTCAACTCACCGATTCATACTCCTATCCAAAATGAAGCCAAGAAGATCTTGATTGGAAAAAAGCGCCGAGACTTCAATCAGCCGTATATAAAGCTATTACATTTGCCAAAGTATTAAATATCCCAATTTTAATAAAACATACTAACCAAAGCAGGAAGCCCCCCTAGAAACTTCCAAGCGATATCATCAACACAAGTCTATCGAAGTACTCCAAATCAGCAACCATTAATAACATTTACAAAACATTATTCCTGGACATCGCAGAGAACTACAAATCCATGGGTTGGAACTTGCTTTTCACTGATGCTTCTAAGACTGAAAGCCACACGTAATTTGCTGTGGTTGACGATAATGGTTTCATTGTCTACAAAGGTTTACTACCAGACTTCTCCTCAATCTTCACCGCAGAAGCTTTCGCGGTATTCAAAGCAATCCAATACGCTAAAAAAAAACTGTCATATTCTCTGACAGTCTTTCTACGATCTCCGCGGTTAAAAACATGTCCAACTCATTTGGTATTGCCGAAAAGATACGTAACCTTCTCATAACCAACAGCGAAGCTTTAAAAATAGTTTGGATTCCTGTACACTCCGGAATCAGTGGCAATGAACCAGCTGATAGTGAAGCCAGATCTTGCTTAAGGGAACCTTTAACTATGTTTTATCAATACAATAAAAAGGACATCAAAAATCTCATCCTCGACAAATGGAAATTTAGAAGAAAAATATCCTGGGAAAATTACACCCACGCCCAGAAAACCAATAATCCTAACGGTACTAAACTTATATACCCGTATAAAGTCTCTCACAAGAAACTGAGTATTTACATAAGACTTAGACTCGGCCACACATATCTCACACACAAATATTTGTTCAAAAAGAAATCGCCTGCAGCATGTCACCTTTGTGATGAAAATACCTCACTTTCTACCAATAGCATCTCCGAACATAACCTCCCACACATACTATCCAACGTCAATCTCGATTATAATTAATACTGTATTTAATATTATATCAGCTCTCAGCCTAGAAAACTGTATCTAGTTCTTAATGTATAAGTATGTACTATATAAGCATTACTTTAAATTTTTAATCCATCTAGTAGTAAGCCCTGGCAGCTAATTCTAGTCCTAAGATATTATTAAATTTGTAATTTACTTACACTTTAATAAAGTTATAATAATAAAACTACATAACTTTTGTAAAATCCTACTTTGTACAACAAGGTGTTCACACATCACAGCCTGCAGTCCAGGGGGTCAATTCCCGACTTCCATGTGAAGTTTTGAAGTGAAAAAAAAATATCATTTCAGTTTTCACAGAGGTTTATCATTTTCCAACTTCACGCACACGCCTAATGCGATTCTAGAACTCTTTGTGATAAAGTTTGTACTAAAAAGTACTAAATAATAAATTCTGTCATTTCTGATTAGATTTTCTGTTGAAAAAGGTAAAATATTTCATTTCAGTTTCTAAATTTGCTTAAGAATAATGTCCGGAATAATAATTCGTTTAATAAATTAATAAAAGACGTCGTACTGAACAATTGTGGGTTTTATATTATATTCAATAGTATCTCTGTTTTGAGTAAGATTTATTATTTTTTCATGTGACGATATTGAGGCTTTCCCTTCGAGATGGGCAGAATATATTCAAAGTTACAACTAGGAGCACTTTATTGAACTTTATAGATTCCCAAAACATCTATGCATGGATTTAATACGTGAATTGAGAGCATTCTTGGAAAACAGTCAACTTATAAGTGCTCTGCATTTTTTTGCAATGGGTAGTTTCCAACGATCTGTCTCAGGAATGAGCACCGTCGCGTCGTCTGTTGTGAATTTGTTGATTTAACAATTTCGTTGTTTACTCGAATTAACACAAATGTAACTTACTACCAAAATAAATTTGTGTATAAATATAATTATTGCTTACTTGTCATGTGCCAAATCCTGTTTTTCTTCTTAATATTCGATTAGAAACATTTTCTTCACAAAACAATTGACTGTGATAAAATAATTATCATATGAAAAATGTTTGGCATTTAACTTCACTTTTTCACGAATCGAGAATCGAATTAGACGTGAAAGCGTGATAAAATTTATCACTTCACATCTTCACAGATCGGGAATTGATCCCCTAGATACTCAATAGTTTTTCTTAATAGAGGATGTAGTCCTTATCAATAAGATATAAACAAAATATTTACCTACAATTGGTAATGCATTTTTTTTTGGAAATAACTTGAAATACGGGGTGGCCGTGGCGCGATAGTTGTGTGTTCGCCTGTCAACCTCATGGTCACAGGTTCGATCCCTGCCGTAGTCTATATCTTCTCATTTTTCCATTAAAAACCAATTCTAAAAATAAAATGTCATACAACGAGTTGTTGGTTTACTCATTACATGCTGTTTAGGCATAGAACTAACAACATGTGATTGAGTAAAACTAGTATACCAATAAAATATGACAAAGAATGAAAGAATAAAAGAATTAATGCGAATTATAAGGGACATAGATAAATAAGACACGAAAATTTCTCCGCATTAGTTCAGCCGCTATCCCTGGAGATAAAATCTGAGACAACAACCACTTACAGTCTCCGAATATCGCGCCACACATCTTTCCTATCATTCTTTCTCTTCCTTAACCTCACCCTCACGCCCGCGCTATGTTGAAACATTTAAAGGGTATTCATAATCCCTTGAGCGCGTGTAGATTATAAAAAAAAAAAAAAAAAAGAATAATTATTTCGTCAACTTATCCCCTCCTTATCTACGCCAATGGGCTGTACCAAAATTTAATTTAAGTTTTGCAAAACTTCTAATAAAAAAATATTGAACTTTATCACGGCATTTGATATGATTTAAATCCCACAACATAATATGCTTTATTGGATCTTATTGATTTGGCAGCATTAAGCTCACAGTATACGTCAAAAGCATAAGAGTTGTTGAAAGCCATAACACAATTGGTTCCAGACCAGGCCAATCATTCCGTTAATAAGTCAATGTCCATCGAACAGAGAAGGGATATTGAAACACCGCGTTGAGCCGCCTGGCGCGGCGCCATAAACAACCAGCAAGTATCGTATGAACTCTGATTTATTTTGACATAGCATCGACCTTTAATTGAGATATATCAAATGAAAAATTACCTTCGTGATAGATAAATCAAAAGTCAGTACATGGGTGGATATCTGTTTGAAACTATGCGGTGTATTGGTATTTTGATGGGGGGAATACAAACAAAAAAAACATAAAATGATTGCTAATATAGCAATCAACTAGAAAAAAAATTAGATGATTAGCTGTTTTTTTTTATTTTGTTTTTGTAAGGCAGCTTAGAGTGTGAAGAGAGAGCACACAACTCAATTACAGGAAAATGTTTTTAAAAAATCGATTGAATGAAAGATCGTTAAATGGCCTGGGAAAATGAATTTCTAGAAAGTTGTGGCAGTGAGAAATTAATTGCATCTGAGAAGTGCCCAGTCGGTAATGGTTTTGATGATTATAATTGGATTACCTATACTAGTGTAATTAGATATTGTTTCATAATTCTTAAATAGTGAGGTCATGAGAATGATGAACCCCTGCGGCCTATTTATACCAACAAAAGATTTATGTATAAATTTGTTGAGTAAACTTTCTATTGAACGTTCAAACGTTAATAAAAAAATAGTAATTGTAAAAAAAGTTCGACAACTTAAAAACACATTTGTAATCAAATTAAGAATTGAGCCCGAATGAAATGGAAACAATCACTCACACACTTCTTTGATTTGAAGGGCCTTCTAATAGGGTCCGGTATAGCGTATAGATGATAAAATAAAATAGATATCAATACATCCCATTTTTTATTTGAAAGGCATATCCATGTTATGTATATTATGTGTAGAATATATTGCAACGTTTGAATGGCCGCTGATGCACGTGGCTGACGCATTTATTGTCTGACTTAAAAATGACGTTAAAATATGTCCTAACTGTGTCACTACGTCTACAAGAACCAAAAACTGACAATACGTTGGCAAGAACCTTGACTCATTCCTTCAAACGAATTTTTGGGGCAACGCATTGACAATATTTGGATGACCATGTAACGACTTTACCAATGACATATAGGGACGCGTTAACAGAGTTTGGACTATTCTTCATCGTATTGCCCATTAGAACGGCACATTTGAAGCACAAAATTTAAAACCCGACGACGCGACGACCCCTTGAGAGTGTAGGCGACACATATCATTTAAAGGGTATTAAAAATTATAGAGAATTATTAAGTAGATAAATTTATTCAAGAAACATGGCTCGAGGGCTGGAAAAATGTAAAAATGCAAGAGAGTTCTGATGGAAGCCTCCGCGACATTAATACAAAATCCAATAAACAACTCACGCCATCAGTTGATATTGAGAACTTAGCAGAACAGTAGAACATTTTCGAATGTTGACTGCATACCGTTTTTTCTCATCTTTCCAGTTTGCTATATACCTTGTCAACAAAATGGCGAGATTGATTCACCATATTCCAGTTTAGAAGCTCAAAGAGTATTAAATGAGCTACAAAATAATAAGTCTCCTGGATCAAATCTCTGGCGCCTGGTTGAAAGGGAGAAATGAGATTTAAGATTGAATATTTATTTGTAAGTCCAGTTATTGATTTTTCAAAAAATTAATGATGCAGAATAATAATCAAGGCGGTCTTCTGTAATAACATTAAGCTATTGACAACAAAATATAAGTATCTACCCGTTTTTCGGATGACTTATAAGGAGAGGAGGTACACCTGTTTCTTGTGTACCTGTTTAAAATTTAAGTTTTTTCTAGGGACTTAAGTCAAGAAAAAAAATCTTTTTGTACATAAATAACTCAATTTAATTGAAAAATAAATTTTAAAACAATAAATTAAATCAAATAAATAATAAGTATTGAAATTTTATATCTGGTCATCTTCTAAACAATCTGAATCATTATCTGGTGCCTCTTCTGAAGTTGCTAAGTTTTTGTTAGTCATGGAAAACAGGTGGAACTAAGGTTAAAAGTGAGCACAAATCCTTTTTGGATTTGAATGCTTGTATTTTGTTTCAGGACATTTACGAAATTTATTATTATTATCTCTTGTTAAACTTAGAGGTTTTTATCCTTTCTATCGCAAGCGAGTATAATAGATGACTTAAGCCCTAAAGCAACAAGATTTTTGAATTATAAGATGACTAAGCCTGTAAAATAATTAAGTACAAATGACTAAAGTTCACTCACACCCTTTATACCAAACAAATCTGAAATCTTTCTGACTTACACAATTTGTACCGAAATATATCTATAGAAAGAAGTAACGCTAGACTAACGCCGATAGGACCGAACGATATAGAATTAAAATGCATGACTGGATCGCACGTACTTGCTCATATTTTCGATTACAGTATATGTTAAATATTCTTGATAGAAACGGCTAAATGTATTTTTAAAATCGTTTTTCACTTAATTTTATATATATAAAAATCATAAATGTTTTCTAAAAAAAATTGCTATGAACATTTTAAATATTTAATAATATAAATTCAAAAACAAAATTTCAGAAAAAATCGTCCATCCTTTTCAAAATTTTGAATTTTCAAAAAAAAAAAATATTTTTTTTTCAAATATCCAAAAAAGCTATTTTTCGAAAATTTTGGAATGCAGTATTATTAATAATTTGAAGGATAAATGTAAGTAAATGTCCTGAAAAAAAATTTTGATTGAAATCCGTTGAGTCGTCGCTTATGAGAAAGTCGAAAATCAATAAAAAGGTTGTATGACAGGTACCGTTAATAACAAAATATTTAAAAAAAAGTTCTTAGTCAAAATGTAGACCATACCCAAAGCAGTACACACACCAATTTTGATCAAAATGGCTATAGCCGTTTTCGAGATAAATAAGATGGTAGAAAAATTTGTGTGGCAAATACCGTTAGTTTTGGGGCTAAAACTACGATTCAAAAATCTAATTTGGACAATCACCTAAAACGCTTAAATACCAAGTTTGAAGAAAATCGCTTCAGACGTTTAGGCTGTAGAAAGTTGTACTGACAGACAGATGGAATTGCGGGACCCACTTTTTTAGTGTTCTCTGTAATCGTAATGTCAACTTTGATTAAAATCCGGAGTTCGATTTTTTTCCAAATGCAAAACTTGCCCTATAGTACCTACATGTATCGCAAATAAAAAAAATATGACTAAAGTCCAATAAAATCCAAAAACCACTTTCTACAAGACACCAGAGAAGCGATGTAGGTACCTCAAGAGTTCTAAAAATTTAGCACAATTTTTTTCGTAGATAACCTAACAAGCGTATACAAACGCTGTTTCAAAGAACCTAATATCTGTCCAATTTGCAGAAAAGGTGAGAATAGAGGGAGCCACCTGAAATCACAAAAGAACAAAATCTCCATCGGACGAAATCCCCAAAAAAATCATATCCAATAAATAAGACGAAATCCCCATTTGGAAAGAAGCCCTACTGACAAAATCTCCAATATACTTACTTTTTTGCCAAAATCTCAAATAATCCCCAATTTATTTTTTTTTTGCTTAAGGCAATTGAATTAATAAATTAACAATTATTCATTTTAATTGGGCTGATGATGTTTGCTCCAAAAACAAAGTCCCCAAACAAAAATCCCCAACGACAAAATCCCCAAGTAAAAATCTCTAAATAAGCAGTGCAAGTAGTGAATCAAGCAATATGATCGCGCCATTTTATTGCTTGATTTACTACTTGCTTTGCTTATTTGGGGACAAGTCAGTGGCAAATTAACAACTAGGCTCGTGAGGCTCTAGCCTAGGGCGGCAACTTGTAGGGGGCGGCAAAATTTGTAGGTTATTTTATTTTAATCTCAAAAGAATAAAGTAATAAAAAGCAAAAGATTAATCACATTCAAATGGGGTATCTTGTTATAACTTGCAATTAGCATTATTACGCAATATGCGTATAGCCCTGGCCACGCAATGAGCGGCAAGCGGTAAGGCTGCAAAGCGTCAGAGCGATAAGCGGCAGCTGGCCGTTTGATGAGCATCTGAGCAACAAATTTTTTACGTTCAAAAAAAATTAAATGCACGAAATCGCATGTGGTTGCTCTTATTTTCGATCACATCGTAAGCACAAGATTCTTAGTAGAAAGGGTTAAATATATTTTTAAGTAGCGCTTTGTACCAATTATTTTAAATACTAAATTTCTTTAATTTTTTTTTTCTAAAAAAACATTGGTATGTCAATTTAATGTATTTAATAATGAAGCTTAAAAATACAATTCCGAAAAAGAATTGTCAACAGTTTTCGAAATATTGAATTTAAATGTGTTTTTTTTTTAATCCAAAAAAAATAATTTTCAAAAATGTTTAGAATTAGAAATTATTAAAATTCGAAGGATCTCCTATATACAAATTTTGATCAAAATGGACGGAGAAAGATTTCCAAATTTTTTTTAGCCCAAAATGTGGATTTTTTTAATCCAAATCGTTAAAGCCGTTTCGTGATCGCAACATGAATATATTTTTGTCGTGCTGTAGTTACTAGTTTCTCTGCAGCATAGTGCGTACAACCACAATTACAACATTATTTCGTCGAGGTCTATAAACTATTCGTAAGTATATGTAAATTATAATTTATATTGCGATATATTATATTATGTGTTTAATATTAATCGTTACATTAACGACAATTCGCTAATACCACTTACTCCACGTTTTATTTAATAAATAAATAAGTAGATTAATCTTGTAAAATATCCTTTTAAAAAGTATTAAAATGCTAAAAATACTTACGGAAATACACAAAGTAATATTTGGAGAAAACAACAAAATGCATTAATATATACACCATTTAATTTTAGGACAAAAGCATTCAACTTATATATTGGTCTTTTTATTAAATTAATTGCAATAGTCTATACGCAATAAACTTCTGCCGTATGAAAATATTTTAAGGGTTCCCAGTTTTAAAACTTAATAGGTTCTTCGTGGAAATATAAGGAAAAATATATTTTCACCCCAATAGTAAGCACTTAGAGCTGATTTTTCAAATATGCAGTTAGTTGCCAGTAGATTAAACTTACTTGACTGTTAAACAACCGGATAACAACACCGAATTTTTCAATGAAGAAAAAACAATCTATAGAATATTTTAATTTAAACGTCACTTTTATTTCGGGTGTCTAACGTTTCATTAAAATTAATTTTTGTTTAACGTTTATTTTAAAGTATGTAATAATTTTTTCAAAGTGTTTTTGACATAGAAAATATCTAGTTATTTTATTCCTCAGAATAACTCCTTATTCCGTTCTACAATGAGCATATAACTTTATTCCATAGAAAGTAGATTAATTCCTAGGGTTATGTTCTCTCTGACCATTGAAAAATTGATTTTTGCTCTACCTGGAGAATATTTACTAACTGACTCCTAACTGTCTATTGTAAAATTGGCCCTTAGTAATGTAATTTTGTTTACAAAATTTCTATCCAATTTATAAAAAACAATGACGCCAAAAAGACAACCGTGTTCTCATCTCGTAACCGTTATTGAATTCTATATCAATTACTTATACGTACCTCGCGCCGCGCCGTTTCAGTTTTGAAATTATTCAAATATAATTTTGTTAGTAGGTTTTGAAAACTGTGTTAATTTCGTGAGTTGTTTCTGAAATTAAAAGTATTGTTAAGTGTGTGCCATTGCCCTTATGTCTTTCATTCAAAGTGATTTTGCCCTATTAAAAGTTCGAACAAAATTATTCGTACACTTTGTTATTTATAGATTGTAACTTGTAAGATTGTGTGTAATACAATATTTGTATTAAAGTAACTCTTCGATGTTAGCCCATTCAAATTACGATCCTTGGATAGTATTAAAAAAAAGGGGGCGGTAACCACTGAGAGTGCCCCAGGGTGCCGACAAAGTTAATCCGTCACTGGGATAAGTATAACAAAATTTATTCATTATAAGTAATAAATATAAATAATTATCTTAATCCTTAATGAAAACACAGTGCTTTCTAATCCGTTTTACTTTTAATAAACAAACACAAAACCTTGTTTCGAAATAAAAAAAACAGTTCATCATAAAATAAAGCAAAATATAAAAACTGTCAATTCTATAAAAAAAAAAACATTTTTTCACATTACTCAGGGAATAGACGATAAAGGGTGTATAATATCCACTTCAAAATATTTATTTTACTTACTGAATTAAAATGTGAAATAATAACTAATTTATTGACTGAATCGCCCTAAGCTAAAAAAAAATAAATTGCGGATTATTTGCGATTTTGGAGATTTTGGCAAAAAAGAAAGTATATTGGGGATTTTGTCCATAGGGCTTCTTTCCCAATGGGGATTTTGTCTTGTTGGATATAATTTTTTTGGGGATTTCGTCCGATGGAAATTTTGTTTTTTGGGGATTTCAGGTGGCTCCCATTTTAATTCAGTAAGTAAAATACATTTTTTGAAGTGGATCATCATGCAGAATTTTTTGTGTGAGATTCTCTCTTTGGGGATTTTGTCTTTACTCCATTTTCACTTTGGATTTTGTCTTTGGGGATTATGTCCCTGGAGCAAATATCACTAACTCGAGAATAGGGGCTGCCGTAATTACAGAGTAATATCGATGAAAATCTTTACTAAGCTGCTTTACAATAATAACTTTTTAAGAGAGACATAAGCTGGGTTTCGAAAAAATTACTCTACAATTGATCAAACACACTCGGTTACCAATATAACTAAGACATTTATAGGATCAAAACCGAAACCGTATGCATTTTTTATTGAGTCAAGGCGACATTTGGCGCTATTGACAGAAAAGCTCTCATGTTTAAGCTTTATAATAAAGGAATTTCAACAAAATTTGAAAACACTTTTTGCAACGATTGTAAGACTCAAAAACTTCCGCAGTCAAGTGCTTATGTTCGCGGACGATATCTTAGTGCTTTGAGAGTCGCCTGGAATTCTCCAATGGATTTTTCGAGGACTGCAATAAATGGAGGCTCCAGGTGAACCTCAAAAAGTATGATATTTCGCAGCGGTGGAGGACGAAACTGTCAAAATGAAAACTAGAAGTTTGGCGAGCATAACATTGAAATGCCGTTTTATGCGGAAGAAGTGGCGCAGGTTCTGAGATATTTTGTGAAGCGAACTTTGAAACTAACGAATATTACGGCTAAACAACTTGGAGAGTATTATCTGATAACGAATTCGATATCCTTAATAGGATAACTAACTGGGAGAATTTGTATAAATACGTAAAATTAACGCAACTCACAGAAACGAATATTCGATGATTTTTTTAAGTAAACAATTAAAAAAAATTAAGGAAAACTTTTGTAATTTCATAAAAATTATAAGAATTACCGCATGTTGAACTTCTAATGTATTGATGTCGCAACATATCTGGTAATTTGACTTGTTGACAAAGAAATACACCAAAAAATTCCCTTCAAATTCTAAGCAATACTGCATATCAAAATTTTCCAACAAATTTTTTTTTTTTGGATTTTTGAAAAAAAAAATCATTTTTTTTTATTTTTGAAAATTCAATATTTCGAAAACGGGTGACGATTTTTTTCGAAATTATATTTTTAAGCTTATATTATTAATTACATAAGATTTCCATACCAAATTTTACTCAGAAACAAATTAAACAAATTTTGTATATAAGAAAATTAGTAAAAAAAAAAAAAAAAAAACTACATACTGTAAAAAAGTTTCTACTAAGGAACGAACATAACAGCACGTACGTGTGATCCAGTCGTTCATTTTATTTCCATTGAAAATCAAAATAATTCAGATTAAATTGTTTGCCCTGGAAACATGGCTGACATTTGGAATGAAATATTCTAAGTATTTAAAAATAGTTTATAATGCCCATGTACGAGTATGAAGCCATAAAATGTAAAATATTAAAATTTCGTTGATGGATATCGTGGACCCTAAAACTCCTGCAAAGTGCGAGTCAACACTTTGGTAGTGAGTGTTCTGCATTGATCATCAAATGACTTCAGAATTTATTGACAGAATGAATTTTGAATGAATCTAAAGCGAATAATAATTCACAATTGTATGATCTTAAAAAAGCTGATTATGATTCTATAAAAAATTATTTGAGCACAATAGATTGGCAACATATCTTAAACGGTGAAGATACTAAACAAGCTTTTACTCTGTTTCGGAACATTTTAGATTCAGCGGTTTCTTCTTACGTTCCTAAGAAAACTTTATTTAAAAGTTCAAATAAACCTATTTGGTTCAACAAAAATATATCAAGACTGGAAAATGTCATGAATAAACTAAATAAAATTAATAAATCTTCAATTCATTTAAATGAACAGTTCAAACAAATTAGAAGGGAGTATGAGTTTCTGAAAAAAAATGTATATAAACAATACATCTCGTCTCTTGAATCGAATATTAAGAATAACCCTAAGAGTTTTTGGTCATATATGAACACGAAAAGAAACTCAATTGGGATTCCATCTAGCATCACTTATAATAATGTGCTGTCCGATGATATTAATATTTATAATTTGCCATAACTTTGCGTCGTTTTTTTCAATCTAATTTTATTGATCTCAAATTAGATTATGCCAACACAATAAATTCAGATCCTGTGGTTAATCTTGGTAATTTGCAGTTATCTGTAGACAATGTTTTACAAGTACTTTTATCTCTTGAAAATAATTTTTCTAATTCACCAGACAATATTCCATCAGTTCTTTTAAAAACTTGTGCTAATATACTTGCTACTCCACTTTGTATAATATTTAACCTTGGTGGTGAGTTCTTAGATGAATGGAAATACTCTATAATAACTCCCCTTCATAAATCAGGTACAAAAAGTTCGGTTGAAAATTACAGACCAATTGCAAAACTGCAGTTAATTCCTAAGGTTTTCGAAGCTGTTTTAAAAAACAAATTGTATAATTTACCAACATGGTTTCTTAAAAGGTTGATCCACCACTACAAATTTATCAATATTTTCAAATGTTTGTCTATCTCAGATGGAAATGCGTTCTCAAGTCGACACTATTTACACTGATTTTTCAAAGGCTTTCGACCGCGTTCAACATAGTGTTCTCTTAAGAAAACCAGAGATGTATGGATTCCACTCTCAGCTCCTAATGTGGATAAAGAGTTATTTAGTAGGTAGAAAACAGGTGGTGAAAATTGGCAATGCCTTGTCTAAGGAAATTATAAATTTTTCGGGTGTTCCTCAAGGTAGTCACCTTGGACCACTTCTTTTTATCATTTTTATTAACGACTTACCATTACATCTTACTTTTTCTAAATATCTTATATTTGCTGATGATTTGAAAATATTAAGCTCCATAAATTCATTGAACGATGCAAAGAACGTTCAAATTGAATTAAATAATTTAATTAAATGGTATAATATCAATGGGCTATATTTTAACAATAAAAAATGTAGCGTTGTGACATTTTCTAGAAATCATAGTCCATTATATTATAATTATAAGCTCGAAAACGACATTTTACAAAGATTTGATTGCCATAAGGATCTAGGAGTAATCTTCGATTCTAAGATGAATTTTTCAAATCACATAGACAATGCGATCTCAAAAGCAAACTCTATGCTAGGGTTTGTTATTCGAAATTCAAAAGATTTCGAAGACCCATATACATAGAAAGCTCTTTATTCTAGTCTTGTCCGACCACATTTAGAATATTGTACTGTTATATGGAGCCCCTTTACCGCGTCTAGCATTTGTCGTATAGAAAAAGTTCAAAAAATGTTCACAAAGTTTGCATTACGAAAAATTTTTGGTTACTCTAATGTTCCATCTTATGAGACGAGGTGTATGTTAATTAATCTGAAACCTCTTCCTCAGAGAAGAAAATTAAACTCAATACTTTTTGCTTTTGATGTTTCGAATTGTAATATTGACTGTCCGCTTTTGTTATCTATGTTTTTTATTTATGTGCCTTCTCGAAACTTGCGCCCGCGTAACTGTGATTTTTTAAATGTTCCTTACCACAGTACTAGTTATCCTGTCACAAGGGCTTGTATGGATTTTAAAGAATATGATTTTGCAATTGATTTTAATATTATTAGAAATGTTTTGAAACATAAATTATTAGATTTGTTATAATGCTATATGTTAAATTATGCTTTTTATTTTTTTTTAACTATTTTTAATCTTGTTATTTATCATAATTCAAATAGTCTAAATAGAGTGTGTAGCTTTTAAGACGAATAAATAAATAAATAAATAAAAATGCTAGTAAGAGTACCAAGATATCACACCTGCAGATGTGACCACTTTTTATAGTCGCAATGATGGAAAATCACAAGTGCGTTCCTAACCTTTATTACTCTTTTCACAAATGCATTTAGCGGTTGATCTTGCTCTTCGTTCCCATTTGAAATTTAAAAAAAAAAGTATATACCTATTTAACATTTTACTTTATCCTAGCACATCAATGTATCCTCAGGCTACGAAAATTAATGGATTTTTAATGATCCTCTTCATATCCACAAACTAATTCTACGCAATGGCGTCCCAATCTGATACTTATATTCATACAGAGATAGGTGCAGGAACACATCTACTAATTTACTTTAAATAATAATCATGAACCTATCATTAAGACATTCCCAGCTGAAAGGCTCACAACAACAACAACAATGCACGCAACATCGAAATAAGACCACATAAGGATATCATCAAAGGCAAATTAAAATACCCAGTCATCATTCATGAGTGTAATTAGAGCACAAGAATTTTGCGTTTCCTTGAACTGTGCAACACTTGATTAATTATAAATTAATCTCCTGACATATTCCAAAAGGATGCCAATGATTAACGAGTGCGTGATGATGTCAAGGTGATTGCAAAATATTTTCTATTCATCACTATACATTTCAGTGGAATAAGAATAAAACTGATTCAATTAACGCTCGAACAAATCCTAAAGACGTTACTACCAATGCAGACAGTTTCCTGTTTATGAGTCGCCAGCAAAATTGTTGGCCAACTTCCAGCGACAAACATACATAGCGACGTTATTTGGCACAAATGTTTCTGATTACCAGAAGCGTTTGTCGTGTCGTTCGTTTCGCCATGACGACGCAGGAATACACATTCTTCCTAAAATGAAATTATGCCCCAGGATGACAGTTTAACTATTTATTTGAGTAAAGAGCAGTCGTTAATAATTTTTTTTTGCAAAAATTCGATTGGCTTTGGGCCAAAGGACATTTTCGGTGGCGGCAGCAGCGGCGGACACTGCCATTGTATTAAGTTAACTAATGTGTTGTTTTCATTCTGGCAAAGTGCCTCAGGTAGCCCGCTTTGACTCATTCCACATTAAAATGAAAAATTCTGCTTGCGAGAATTATTTGCGAAAAAATATAACAAATTGGCTCATAAATTGAGCGCCATAACTTCGGGGATTATTCATTCGCGCAAATAAGCCAAATTTACGATCACACCTTTGCGACTGAAGTCGCCCCAACAATAGTATCCAGCAATAACTGTCGCATAAATTCCCCCAAAATCTGATACCCGGAAATAAATTCCATTGCCAATTACTTAAGCTCTGTGATATGTCCGTGGAGCGCGTCATAACCCCACCTGTGAACTTGTGAATTTCGGTATCGGTATTTTACCACATGCGAATTCCGTCCGTTTTATATGCGTTCACCTTCACTCCAAATAAATTATGAACTCCACAATGCAATTGGATGGTTGCGGTGTTGGATTCTGTCCATTTCGCAAATCATAAACTCAATAACGATCCAACACTCTGTGTCGAGGAGTCGAGTAAGCTAACAAAAAATCGAAACAACAACAAACTCTCACTTGGACTCTGTTGGACAAGAAAAAGGACGAAACCAAGTTGCTGCGCCGCGCCGGTCGACCATATCGGAGAGATGCATTATTGATGTACACATCGAGCAAATAATTTTCTTATATTTATAAAAGCGCCTAACAATGCTAATAAATAAAACATTTTGCATTAAAGTGTTTGGGACTCAATGGGGGGCTTACACCAGTGCGCGTTTATATATGTATCTACGTAGATATACTCTAAGGTTGAGGATATTGCGAGGCCAAAACGTCTCGTGCGTTGCGTTCCTCGTCGTCGCCTGGTCAGTGTTATGGAGAGAAGTTACTATCCGTGAAAAGCTATGGCTGAACACGCACCGCGGCGCAAACGACGCGACAGACGCACGGCTCTGGGGCTTTGTCTCGGGTATGGGTTTCAGAAAATGGATTCAGAATTCATCTTGATAATTTTGAGGCGAATCATTTGAAGTCTTAATGATTCTTCTGATGCATTTAATTGCAAATCGGGAGTGTCAATGTTTAAATAGTCTTTTGAAAAGGCGCAAACTTTGATTTTAATTTAAGGAACACAAAAATTATTTCACATAAATCTGAACGAACTTTCACATTAAAAATACGTGTGGAATATATTTGTAGTTAATGAAGATTTGGGAAATTCTCTGACCTAAGACATCTTTGACTGTTAAATATTGTTTGCCCAGCCAAACAGAAAGACACAAGTGTAAAAAATTGACTCACAGATGGCAGAGCGCTGTGCAAAACGAACACATCAATTCATCAACTCTTAGAAGTCATATTTGTAATCCACGTCAATTTTTTGATTTTGATGTGTAAACATCTAAGCTCTTGGCAAGGGTAAAATTGAAAATTATGTTATGCAAGTAACACAAGCCATTTTGTTTAAAATGGTTGGCGAATTTGATAAGGGATTTTTTAAAAAGGTTCGTGAATTTGGAAGGGAGTTTCGTACCTTTTAAATCATCCTATACCAAATTCACCAACCATTTTAAAAAATGTATCATGTAAATGCACGAATCCTCAACGTAAAACCGAATCTGATTAGACTGCTTTTACAACTAACAAATTGTGCCTACGATTTTTAAGCACATGCTGAGACAGAAAAAATTGCAATTATCGTTTCTTCGTCTCTTTCACAGATTGAGTGAGAGGTGTAGGAAGGTGCAGGGAGGTTAGGTTAGGTAAATATGACGATTATCGTTGGCCAACTGCAAGATTCTCGTTGTTAGAAAAATTGATGTAAATAAAAATATTGAGTTATACAAATCTGGTTTTCATTAATAAATCTGGTATATTTGAAAAATTTACATGTTTCCCTGATTGCCAAAAATTAGGCTTGAAAGACACTAGCTTAGTTGGGAAGCCAATATTTTGAGACTCGGAAAAGATTCCTGTTCCCACCCAGACCCCATCTCAATGCTGTCGAACGTACTGCAAAAGCAATATTTGTATTTTTCCTTTTCTTCGTTGTTCATAAAAACTAAACAAAACCAAATTAAAAATTGAAAATTTTTGACGCAATATGATCGGATTTGCGTCTGACAATTCATCTGCTACGATGAGGGGTAGAGGTGGTGTTCGGGCACTTTTTAAAAACATTCAACATAATTAATTTGTAATGGGTTGTACATTTCATTGCATTCATTTATGTTCCATTGCAGTTTCGTAAAAGATACCGGATGATGTTGAAAGATTAGCGAGATATATTTACTTGTTTTTTTCGAACAGCTCTAAACGACAAACCTATTTTCGTGAACATAAAGATTATTTCAACACAAAGGCCCATTAGATATTAAAAACATCTCCTACCAGGTTGCTATCGCTTGAAAATTTTGTATCACGATTTTAGAGTGGGTTCTGTTGAAACATTATTTCATCACATATCAGCTAGAACAGACTTCAGACTTGACTCATAGCTTCTATGTACATACAGGGTGGCCCACGAATCGTGCTATTAAAATAAAACTTAATAACCTTTGTTCAGTGTGAGTACTCGGCTTATTTTTCTTTTCTCTTATAGGCTACTACTTAGATTTATCCAAATGACTGCTTCGGATATTGAAAAAAGGATTTGGATAGTGCAGCGATACCATTCTTTGCAGTCAGTCATTTCCGCCCAAAGGGAATTTAGGCTGGAGTTTGGCGGTACTCCCCCGACTAGATGCACCATTATGAGGCTGGTGAACATGTTTGCCGATTCTGGAAGCATCGAACGAGGAACGAGGACCGTATCATCGAGATCCCAATGTTCGGGTTCAGGATACAATCGTGGCTGTTGCATCGGCAATACAGGCAAATCCAAGTGATTCGACTCGAAACTTATCGGGCCAAATTGAAGTCAGCAGACGGTCATTACAACGGATACTTCATGATGACTTAAATTTGTTTCCGTACAATGTCCAAATTACAAGCAAGTTAAACCCTCAGGATTTGCCTATCCGCTTGGAATGTTGCCGAAAAATGATTGCAATGGCCGAAGAAGACAACGCATTGATGAATTATTTGTTCATGTCTGATGAGGCCGATTTTGACTTAAACGGCAATTTTAACAAGCAAAATTGCCATATATGGAGTGAATCTAATCCAGAAATGCTCCATGAGACGGAACTGCACCCAGAAGGAGTCACTGTGTGGTGTGCAGTTTCATCAAGGTGTATTGTCGGGCCATACTTCTTTGAAGAAAACGGTGTAACACAAATTGTCAATGGGGACCGTTATTTTAAGATGTTAAAGGAGTTTTTTACCCAGAAATTCGCCGAAGACCTATCCCTTTCAGCAGGATTTGGTTTCAACAAGATGGAGCGAGTGCACACGTACCCACACAAGTTATGGCGGAGCTCCAACGAAAATTCCCAAAGAAATTGATATCCAGAATCTGCGCTTTCCGGTGGCCCCCAAGGTCACCTGACCTAACAACACCAGATTTTTTGTATTGGGTTATATCAAGCGGGAAGTGTACAAAACGAAGCCCAGGAATTTGAGTGAATTGAAGCAGTCCATTAAGACAATAATTGAGGCGATCACAATTTCAACCCTTCAGGCCGCAATGAACAATTTTCTGATCAAGTGCCGCATATACGTGGATGAGCGTGGGGGTCATTTGCGGTCTATCATCTTTAAAAACTATTAGATATTTAAAATAAAATTTTAATTAATTTAATTTAAATAAAAAAATAAAAAAAAATTTATGTAATACATCGATTAAAATAAAAGTTATTTAAATTTCTTATTTTAGCACGTTTCGTGGGCCACCCTATATGACAGATGAATTAAAATTATACTTCTATTTCTCTAATTAACAAACAAAATTAACATTGAATAGGTACCAGTCGGAAGAACCGCATATTCACGTTTTGCTTTCAACGGTAAAAATGTATTTTAAAACAATTTTGACGAACTTTGTCAAAAACGAATTTATCGATGACGCCTCTCTGAACTCAATTGATTTTTGCAATAATGATTTCTTTTTAGACTCAAAAGAAATCTTCCTTGGGACACAATCTAACATTTTAGTTGGCTCTGTGGACTTAACCGGCGAAGTTAAAAAAAATATAAGAAACAAGTGTAGAGATTACTACATCGTATTATGTACGTAAATTAGAAAAATAGTAAAGGTCCAAGATTAAGTTTTAGAAGCCGTAAATTAAATTGAACCACAAAATAAACCACCAAGCCTTGCCCCGCTTATACAATTGTTTCTAAATTTGATTCAAAAAGAACTTATCGATGGCGTTGAGGATGAATGGAGGGCTCTTTTACGTCAAAATATCATAAATATAAATTTGAAATTTGAAGATTTCTGGAGCGCTACCTTTAAATTTAAAAAAAAAAGCGTTAAATGCTCCAATGTTTTCCCTTTAAAAACATTTGTTGGGTACATTTTATGCTTTCCGCATAGCAGTCCGAGAACACAGTGCATATTCTCGCAAGTAGCTTTGATAAAAGATAAAAAAGAAACTGATTACTGGCATCCGCAAATAATGTTATAGGCAATAAACATTTTTTGCCTTCCAAAATTTTTACTATTTACCAGAATTTAAAATGTATTTTATGTTGAACCTTTATAAAAAAAGCAAGAATTGAAAATATAAAATAATTTAAAAAAAATGATATGCGTATTGCTTTGGCCAAAAATTATGCAAACATTTTAGCCATCAGTAAAAATTCTAGTGTCGTATTCCCCCGCCACGACGTTATTTTCCCATAGTCCTTTCTGGATAGAAATTTAAATCTAAATGCTAAAAGCAGGGGCGTAGTATTAATTGGGAGCCGAAAACACCTCACTCACAAAATTGATTTTGTGATATTTCTGTGACCGCAGTGTCTAACAAATCACAAACTTGACTCCTTAGGCTGATAATTGAAGTTCTTTCATTTACTTAGTTTTGGTATCTTTGGGATTAACTTGTTGAAATGGCGTTATGAATGGTCGTTTCAAAAATGAGATCCCAGAGATCTCAATGGACTCGTTCCAACAGAATTTGTCCAGTGAACCAGGGATCGGGCATAGAACCCCCTTGTAATTTTCCGTATATACCTACATATTTATTTTAAAAGACCTCATTTATGCAGAGCACCTACATATTTAATTTTAAATAGGTAACCCGAAAAAAAACCAAAACCATATTATAATTCCAACAATTCTCCTGACAAACCGATTGCATTCAAGTGTTAAATAAGACACAAGATTACAAGTCGTCTGGACCGATTTAATGTCAGAACCGATGAAGTGAATCAGGAATCCCAAAGATGATAAGTATAAGTGCGATCCTAACAAGGCCAGTATCGCGCTGCTCAAACTGTCTGCTTTAACTCTTCTCTCTGCGTGTCTGTTGTTTGTTCAATGTTTGTATTTTGCCATAACGTATTGCTCCTGCGAACATCATTTGGCAACAAAAAAAAATCAGTAAAAAAAAGTTGTTGGCTTAAAACGTAATGCGCGAAAATTTTATGTTCAGAATATTTTGTATTTATACAAAATCTCAGACAGCTCTCATCCAAGCGCTGGGCATCACAGTTCATGGTTGCCAGTTTTGTGATTTTTAAGAATTGTTACATATTGTACTACCGACAGCTAAAATCACAAAAAAAAAATGGGGAAATCGATGCAGTGTCTTTTCTACACAAAACCAAAAGATATTGTGCCAGTGCCACTATCAAAGTTATTTAGTTCTTAGTACTTTTTTGATAAAAGATCGAATTTTCGTTTCTAATTACTTTACACATTATTTCCAGTTTTTCATTTTTTATATTTTTTTTTTTCAAATTTTCGATTTCGGATTTTATATCACAAGAGGATCAAAAATTGTACATTATGTATACTTATTTTTTCAGGTGCACAATTATTTATAAAAACAGGCCTGATTAAAATATGCAATGGATTTGAATTTTCAACATTTAGCTTGCCACGGAAACAAGAACTTCCAATAAGATTAGAAATTTCAATCATGGTTGCAGTAACTTTTACCACAACAAGTTTCGCTTACCTACTCTCTTTTCCCCAATCCATCAACCAGAGTCCGACTCTTAAGCATATTGGAAAGGCAACCAAAATAAGCCTTCGTGTTTGGTGGATTAATTTGTGTAACGGATAGGTCAGACTCGATACCTATAACACATTGTGCGACAAGCGGTCCAATATATATAATGGAGTGAGTGACAGGTGGTCCTCACAAATAAAATACCTTTATAAGTGACAGACAGATTGTCTGGGCACTACCAATTCTAAAAGCAGCACATGGGCAACATCTATGTCGCCGATGCTGTTGTTACTCTATGTAAGATGGAATCTTAACGCGAATCCCCAATCACCCAAACCTGCGCAAAAGCCCAATGAAATTAAAGTAAAATCACGAAGTGGAAGTAGATATAATTGTCAAACTCCTTCTCTCCGAAATTTTAAATTAAAGTTCGCTTCTCGCCAATTTTCCAAACATTTTTTTTTTATTTTATATTCGAGGGGAAAAATGGAAGCGGTTTGAAATTTAAATTCATTTTTAATTCTCCAAAGCTTTATTTTACTAATTGAGTAGGTGAGAAAAGGGTGGCTCAATGCACCCATTGAATTGCCTTCCATTCACTGAAAGGGATACTAGAGCTCAGAGAATTCAGAGGAAATGACATAAAGTTAAAGCGATTTGGGTAGGCGGTGGGGTCTGAACTGTTTTCGTTCACTCCCGAAAAGATGAAGAATTCACGGCAAAAAAAAAACGGTCGTCCAGTCCTGAGAGGGCACTTCTTACTATGAAGTGAACTGAAAATTCTTGAGATAGGGAAAAAATTTATAAGAGAAATTCAAAAACAAGCAAGGTTGAAAATTAGTCATTTTTCACAGCCGAAAAAGGCGTGGGAAATTGATTTGTAAGATTGTAAGGTAGCGGAAAGAGAACTGGGGAAACCAGGAGGAAAATTTGGCCTTATTGGAAGGACAATTTGGCCGTATAATTGGCAAGCTATGTGTTGAAAGTCTAATGTGAAAATTGTTCCTTTTTCTTTGCAAATTGTGTTGAAAAAGTCTTAGTTTTGTTTGCCTTTCGTTTCTGATAAAGTGGAACTCGCGGGACAAAATTGTTAACGGTCCACATTTCTTTATTTCAAAATATTTGTTCGACAATTTGTATGGTTTCCCAAGTAATTCAAATTTCTAATTTTTTTAATTCTAAATTTAAAAATGTGCTTCAAATGTTTTGTGATTTCCTTTCTTTTTATAAATATTTTAGCGTTTTTATTTTAATTAATTTTAATTATCTTGATAATAAAATACCACACTTCGCTTGACCCACCCTTTCCCTGAGCTACTAGGTGGTGTCAGCAGTTTTTATGTGCTGCATACAATCGTATGCTCTTTGACAGAGCAACGCACGCCAGTTTTCGTGTTTTAATTTGTGATATTAATAATTCGTTTGTATGTTTACTTTGTGGATTCGTAAATCGAATTGTGTTGTGCGGTTTTTTTAGGATCAACTGTAGCTTTCTGCTGGAAATACAGAAGTAAGACACAAATAATGTATTTTTGTTGTTTTTTTACGTACATATTATATATACAATGAACATACTAGAATATTTAATTTTCCGAACTACTATTCTGATTATTTTAAAATTCAAAAACTTCTAAGAAAAAAACACCTTGGCAACCATACAATTGATCTAAAGACTTTCGCTGCACTAACCTGCTGTTGCAGCTTGACTCCTCGATTCGATATGATTGCATGTTAAATGATTCCCGCTGAGTTATTACGAGACAAAAATCCTTATTTATCGCCTCCTGATTTATTCGAAATTGAGCATTCTCGCTGTCAGCGTTGTTCGTTCGCCAAGCTATCGAAGAGATGCCGAGATCTCGTTACCTTTTTCTCGCGATGCCTGATGCTGTGCTATCCGCTGTCCGCTGTAAGTGTTCCTGTGATCACTTTTCGTGCGTCTTATAAAAAGCCGGTATTTATGCATACCGGACTGGTGATGCGACAAGAGGAGGAGGTGAGATTACCACGAAATGGTGTTTGTTCGTTAATTAGTGAACATATTTCGTATAATCGGTGTCATATTAGTTATAAAGTGGATAAAAGCATAAAACGACAACTTAATTAATTTGGAATTCCCTCTGCGTGCACCTTCTTTCCTTTTCGATTATCCTTCTTTTTATTCTTTACTCTATCGCTTGTTTATAGGAATCGTTCTATATGACCATAGTGATTATCATGGGGATTGCAGGGGGGTAAAACTCATCATTGGGATTCTTGGAATCTCCAAGCTGATTCGGGTTTCATGATTTATATCACTAAAGAGGACTGCGTCTCTATCCACTGCTGTAATTTATAAAATAATTCATTAAAAATGTATGAATTGAACAAATACATAAATCGATAAACAAAAAAATTAGAATAAAGGATTCCTGTGGGCATAGCGATAGGCTATTGAAAGAGAGAACGTCTGTCTGTATAATATACATATTATAGAGATGTTCTTATGAAACTATTTAGGCGTTGATTGATTGCGGTGTTTACCTGCTCGCTGTATTCTTAAGCACACAACAAATTGTTATTTAAATTTAAAATTCTGTCAGTGGAAATTTAATTTTACGAATGTAACATTTAAGTCAGGGAGCTGTGTATCTATGGATGAAATAAGTCATTTAGAATAGAACACAACATATATTAGGGGATAATTTTCTCCTTAGCTCTTTTGTTTGTTTTCAGCTCAAAGTAGACGTTAAGAGGTTATGGAAAATAGCATTTTAATAGGATAAATGCAATTTATAAACAATTTTCTCAATCGTTGGCCGAGCTACAAATGAAAATGATTGATCCAATCAATAAACCTTTAATCATAATCCTCTTTCAAAATAACAAACATTATTATTCCGAATCTTAAAAAGGAAGAATGATTTTAAAATAACTAATACAAATTGTGTTAAGGTTTTGACCTCAAGTCTTTTGTTTAACCTCAAACGTTATGTTAGATATGTTTACAAAGAATCTATGGACATGGGAGCTTGTATTAGAAGATCATTATAACTAAAATATTAATTTAATGTAAGTAAAACACATTTCTTGTTCGCCATTCCAATTTCTTTACTTACTTACTTATGATGGCGCTGCAGTTCGGTGTAGACTTGGGCCTAAATCAATATAAGCTTCTCCAGCCAGCTCGGTCCTTAGCTATAGCTGCCTATAGAATCGCACGCGAAGTTGGTGAAAGTCCCCTTCCACTTGGGCGCGCCCTTAATAGACTCGGTCTTACTCTACTGCGTCGGCCCTCGGGGCAGCACTGAGAGATTAGTGTTTCATAAATCGATACTTTAGTTACACGATAAATTTATTTGCTCCTCAATTGTCTTCTAAGCCAAAAGTAACAGCGACTGGTAAGAGTTATTTTTCGGTTGATTTCAGATATATAACCCCAACGTATTGCTTTACATGGTGAAGTTCTGTCCAAGACGTCAGTATTCTAATTCTGCCATCATTTATTTGGTCTTGCCATCATTTACTGCTAAACACATCTCCGCCGCTTCCCTCTCAACACTCACAAAGTGTGTTTTTGTGTTTTTTGGATTAAGTCAATTTCGTCAGCGAATAAAGTAATTGAACGGACTATGAAAGATAGTCATCTGGTGTTGGCACCGGAATTTTGCCCAAAATATTGTTACAAAAATTGCATAACAGCGCGTGTAGCCTTGTCTAAATTGTTTTGTTTCATCAAAGGTATCGGCGAGGTTTTCACCAAACTTAATGGAACAGCGTGAATTTCTCATCATGCCAACACTAGATATTGCTCTATGTAGCTCGTCTCTGCAGATGCTGTCATACGCGGCCTTAACATAGCCGATGGTGTGTATCGATTCGAAGCTCCGGTGTTTTTTTTTCAAGATCTGCCGCAATGTGAATATTTGGTCGATGGTGAACTTTCTTGGCCTAAGGCCACACTGATATGGACACATCCGCTTGTTGACGAACGGCATTAGGCGTTTACAGATTACAGTAGAGAAGATCTTATATCCGGCTGCTCGAGGTCTATTAAGGGACCTAATATATTCCACTTACAAACCTGAATATCGTTGTCATTATTTTGTTTGCCAGGTGTGTCATCAGAAATTCCATGCTTAACCGATGTTCGTTGTTGCTTTGCAAATATTAGTTTTTTACATGGCCGGGAAGTTACTCCAATGGCATAACACCGAACGTGGAGGACCAAATCCTTGATATATGTTGCCCCAAAAACGGGGAGCCATAGTTAAACCGTTCGTTATATGTAGGTCTAACCCGCTTAGGCTTCGTAGTCGATCCCGCACCGTTGATTCCATTTAGAGAACTCTTCTACTGGGAACAGTCCTTCCCCCTCTCACGGTTGGTGCCTCAACAACTTTCCAAAGGGGTTGATTAATATATATTGGATAAAACATTTTTATTAGCTGCAGATGCTGGAGCGTTGCAAAATCTGTCTCGATAGTTATGAGTGACACATTGATGGAAATAATGCCTTTCAGCCTCCAGCAAGATTGGACAAACAACTTTAAAATGGTTAAAAAACATCATCACGAAACATAATTTAAGTTAATGATATAAAACATTGCTCTAAAAATTGTGCTCAAAGCTTTCATAAGTATTTTGATTTAAAATGTTATTTTTGGGGGCATGCATCGTTTATGATCGGGAAACTATTGATTGCTCAGAACCTGGTCTGGGCCAGTAGCGCAACAGTTAGTCACGGTGAAGTGCTTGTTTTACCTCCTTGTGGTGGTCCCTGGGTAACTATTTGCGTATCCCTTTATACGTAAACAGGGTAAAATTACAAGTGCGAAAGGCCTAACACTCTAGGATAGGTTACAGAGGTTAGCATTCTTCGTAACTGAAATCAATTCCGCTAACGAAACCGACACTACGCCTCGGATAAGGAATGATAACACGTTGACGACTTTTGGCTATTGTACCCTGACAAAGATTGGTTTCTGGAATGTGAAGACGCTTCTTGACAACGGAAGTGAAGGTGTTCAAAATCTTAGATTCCTACAATTAGAGAAGGAATTCATGCGGTATAATATGGACATTTTAGGGATCAGTGAAGTTAGATGTTGGGGCCCAGGGAATTTTAAGTCTCCAACTCGTAACACTGAACTACTCTACTCCGGAAAGGCAGGCACCTGGAAGTTCTCGTGAATCTGGCGTTGGATTGCTGATTTCGAAGACAGCTCTCAAGAGCTAAGTTACCTGGGAGCCTTTAGATGACAGGATCCTGAAAGCTAGGTTCCGGACTAGAGTACGCCGCGTCACCATCATATAGTGTTACGCCCCAACGGAGCTCTCTTCTGCCGAGGAGAAGGAAGCATTTTATAACCGGCTGAGCGCTGTGACGTGATAAGCGTAACTATATTAACGCATTGGCAACAGAAGCAGAAAAGGCCGCGCCGCAATCAGGTGTGACAGTAGGACCGTCTACAGAATTACTAAAGAGCTTACAGGTGTCCGAAGCTCTAAACAACATCTCGTAAAAGACATCGACGGGTCACTGCTAGGTTCGGATGAGGACAACCTCAAAAGGTGAAAGGAGCACTTTTCTGTGGTCTTAAAGTTTTAAACCGCGTTTTCGCCAACAACATCGAGTGACCTCCTGCACCCACTCATTGAGAGAGCTTGGGAAACAGAGAGTTTTCCTGAGGAATGGAAAATGGGAATGATTGTGAAGCTCCCAAAGAAAGGTGACCTAATGCAGTGCGAAAACTGGAGAGGAATTTGCGTGCTGCCTGCAGTAGCCAAAGTAATAGCAAAAATCGAATAATAGACCACCTCGAAGAAACACTTGACGCCCACTTAGCAGGATTCCGCTCTGGATCTTCATGTGTGGACCACATCAACACCTTGCGAATCATCATCGAACAGTCTGTTGAATATCGATCACCACTTCACCCGCTGTGCGTCGACTTCGAAAAGACGTTCGACAGTGTTAATAGAAAAATTATCTGGCTTACCTTGCGCAGAGGGGAATCCCGGATAAATTGATTGCTATTTTTAGGGCTACATACGAGTATGATGGAACCAAATGCCATGTGCTGCATAAAGAAAGGTTGTCAGAGGAGTTTGAAATCCGAAGTCTGGTTAGACAGGGATGTATACTGTCACCAATAGTGTTCTTGTTGTTGATAAGTAATGCGCTGCATGCAGCTCTGTCAACTGCAAATGGAGAAATTTGTTGGAATCTGCAATCATTCCTCAAACATCTGGACTACGCGGACGACGTTTGCTTACTCTCTCATAGTATCATCGATCTCCATCAAATAACAATAAGGTTGGAGAGAGTAACTGAAATCGTCGGGCTTAAGATTAATACGGCAAGAACAAAAAGAATGAGCCTTGGAACTTCATCATCTACCCAAATAGATATTTCTGGACAAACAATAGAGATGGTAGAGAGTTTTCAATATCTTGGGAGTATTATCTCTATGTATACTGATAGCGGGACCGAACAAGATATAACAAGTCGAATCGGGAAAGCAAAGGCTGCATTCGGAATGCTGTCCAAAATATGGAGAAAAACTCTATAAACCTTAAGACCAAGCTACGACTGTTCCACTCCAATGTTGAGTCAGTGCTTCTGTATGGATGCGGCACTTGGAAAGGAACACCCGCTGTCACAAGAAATCTGCAAACGTTCGTGAATAGATGTCTGCGAAATATCTTGACGATTTTCTGGCCAAACCATATCTCCAATGATGAACTTCATGCGAGGACAGGTCAGTAATCCATCGACTCTATAATACGAAAACAAAAGTGGCAGTGGATTGGACATACGCTTCGAAAAAGTCAAGAGTGCATTGCGAGTCAGGTGATGCAAAGGAAACCCCTCACGCATCAAGTTAGACGTGTGGGTCGACCTAGGAGTACTTGCCGAAGGATGGTAGAAGAGGAATCAGCACAACTGGGGCAGAGTTGGAGAGAGCTGAAGTACATCTCCAGAAACCGTACACGATGGCGCATAGGAGTAGTGGAAGCCCTATGCCCCGCAAGGGGAACCTTACGGACATAGCAGGTCCGAGGACCTAAGTAAGTGAAGTAAGTATGCCAACCTGAGCTATAACATTCACAAGCAACTCATGTCCGAAATCCAAATTATATTCGCAAACGGTATATGACTTTAAGCTTCTTATGTAAATAGGGGGCATTATCTTATCTGGCTAACACAAGTTGAAAAAGAATTGGGTAATAGGCATTTAAAGAGATGTATAGAAAAGTCCTTATATACCCGAACACATATATACAAGAAAAATTTAGTCCCCTGATGATGTCATAATCGGACGAAACGCGTCGGACAATTTTTTTAAATTTTTAATAAAAATTAAATGGTGGATCTTATGTAAGGCCAAGGCTACATTCAGTGTTTAGTTCACAATTTATATTTCTAGCTCGTATGAGGCAATAATATGTATATTATGTATATAATCTAAAAACCATGAGTTGATCATATTGTGCGGTTAAACAAATGCAATTACCCCAAATCAACTTGTTCGCTTCGAAAGAAATAACGCTAATATATCCATGTTGGGGTCTTTATACTTCTTCTGTACATGATTTGGAAAGCTAGATCCTTGAATTCCTACAACGCCTCTATGTGGTCGCCGTCCAGAAAACAACATAACTCTCTCAACGTTTGAATTTCCTAACTTCAAGGGTGATAATTTTGGCTTTTGCAGTACTTTACTTGAGCCTGGCTTATTTGAAGTTGGAAATTTGAAACAATAAGATTTATCAATTTTGGAAAGATTTTAAACACAAAATAATGATTTATCAATTTTATAATTATTTGAAACATACAAAGTTGTAAGTACTAAGATACATTGCTTGAAACTTAAACTGCAATAACCGGGTGAAGTTATGTAGTGCTACAAAAAACTATTGCGCTAATTTAGAGCATGTTTGCAGTATCTATTCACGGTTGACCATTCGAGAGCATTAAGTGTTTCATAAAGCCGAGTTGGCCCTGGTCCACCCCGGACTGTAGCGCCACCTTAAGTAAGTAAAGCCGAGTCGGGGGCAGATAGCTTTCTTCAGATCAGTTCGATGCGGCATAAAGTTAAGGTTCAGGATTTCGACTCGGGCTCTAAATATATAACTAATTGCTTCAGAAGAAAACTCGTTGCTGAAATAATTAGCCTGCGATGTTAATTCGTGGTTGAGGTTTTTATACACATTTCCTAATACTGTCGTTGAGGCCCTTGACAAATAATGAGTGAAAATGTTTTCATCAATCCTGGCGTTAACATCACAATACATAGTGTGCCATTCATTCAAATTGGACTACATAAAAGATACATTACTACCATTAGAAAAAGCTAGCTGGTTCCATTCCTTTGTACCGCTTCAAAATCCTCGGGTTGCAAATATCCAAAATTCGGGTGCAGCACATACAGCAGTGGAATGTGGCTTGAAAGACACGATATTTAGATGCATGATCATTATTTTGGTTAGAGTAAAAGATTGACCACATTACATTTAAAGCTAAGTCAGCAAAACTCCGAGATATTTGAAATCAGGAACGAGCTCGATAGGCTCGTTGTTTGGGGACCAATTTTCTGGGAGCCTTCTTCTCTGGCGCGGTTCAAATATCATTACCACAAATAAGCCATAATAAAGATTGGAAACTTTCGTACGTTCCCCCCCCCCCCCCCCCCCCACCCCCCAAAACCCATTTGTTTACATTTTTGTATCTGTAGCTTTGAAACTCTATCCATGAATAGATGGGAAATCGAAAAGCAAAACAAAAACAAATTACTAGGGCTGTGTTGTCTATGTGTCTATAGGAAGAGAACAGAAAAGATTCTTGTGTGCGTTTTTATCAATGTGTCTATTGGAAGAGGAACAGAAATGTTACTTGTGTGCATGTTGCAGCTTGTAGGCAAATGTCAAATGAAAGCAGAGGTTTCCGGTCTTTACATTATTAGATTATGATCATTACTTTTGTCTTGTTAGTATTGACGCACAGACTCCAGGAAACTCAAAATTTACTAAGTTCGTTGATTTGCAGCTGAAGGGTAGATGGATGATTCAAAATAGATTTTAAAGCCCTTTAGTCCAACAAAAATTGGCGTTTCGTCCCGGCGATCTCACATGGACTCATCAGTTGACTAGTGAGGACCTTTGTCAATACGCAATTTTTGCCAAGTTCAGTTCATCTTACTTAAATTTCGTGAAGAACATCTAGTGTGAACATCTAGATGAACTGACCTTGGCAAAAATTGCGTATTGACAAAGGTGCTCACTAGTCAACTGATGAGTCCATGTGAGATCGCCGGGACGAAACGCCAATTTTTGTTATCAATAATTCAACAAGTCCAAATGTTATAGTGCTAAGTCTTCTACTTGGCTGATGTATTTCAGTAGTATATAGAATTTGTATTATTAAAAAAACCTTCTGGTAGATGGATTGTCAGCCAGTAGAACTAAATCATCAGCGTAGAGCAATGCCTTGACTTGTATACCGGCAAAGAGTATTCCTCCCGGAAGTACATCACACACGTCATCAATGAACCAGGCGAATAATATCGGACTTAATATACATCCTTGGGGGACGCCTGTTGTCGTTTTAAACCATTCAGAGAATTCAGCTCCGTCCCACACTGATGCAGTAGATGAGGCAAGAAAGTTGAAATAAAACATTAAGAACTTATTTTTCATGTTACACAGAGTAGTTTCGAGCTCAGGTAGACTAATTGGGTTATTCAGTTCGCAGATAGCGATATTGGGTTGTGCGTAATAGAAAACCTGGTGATTCTCATTATCCGACAAAACAGTTTTAAAATGGGCTGCTAGAGTCTAAACTTCGAGCGTAGTCACCAGGTTTCTTCCACGCCCACCCAGCTCACGAACATTTTGCCAAAAAGTCTTTGATTTTTTACAGTTTGCCAACTCTTTCGCAACATTGTTGAGGTGGTCAACTTTTTTTTTATGGCACAAGGTCTTTGGAAGTCCTTATTAATATGAAGATAGATGTTTTTAAAAATTATAGCATTTGTTGATCTGAACAGCTTAAGGGGTGGCCGTGGCGCGATAGTTGTGTGTTCGCCTGTCAACCTCATGGTCACAGGTTCGATCCCTGCCGTAGTCTATGTCTTCTTATTTTCCATTAAAACCAATTCTAAAAATAATTGTCATACAATGAGTTGCTGGTTTACTCATTACATGCTGTTTAGGCATAACACTAACAACATGTGATTGAGTAAAACTAGTATACCGATAAAATATGACAAAGGATAAAAAAATTAATGCGAATTATAAGGGACATCGATAAATAAGACACGGAAATTTCTCCGCATTAGTTCAGCCGCCATCCCTGGAGATGAAATCTGACACAACAACCACCTACAGTCTCCGAATATCACGCCACACATCTTTCCTATCATTCTTTCTCTTCCCTAACCTCACCCTCACGCCCGCGCTGTGTTGAAACATTTAAAGGGTATTCATAATCCCTTGAGCGCGTGTAGATTATAAAAAAAAAAAAAAAAGATAAACAAATGAAGGCTTACGTAGTTTCACACACTCATTATCAAACCACTTTTTTTGGTGTACACGCGTGGTTATGGCTGTTATTACTGTGGGCAAATGGGACTGATGATTTAATAACTCTTGCAATATGTTCATCAAGACTTTCTGGTTGTATTTAGAGAGTCTCCAATTACCAAAATATTCTCCAAATTGGAGTTGTTAACGAAGTCAACTAGATTAGCAAAATCAAACTGCCAGTTATCGCAATTTAAATATGTAGGGATAATTGTATAAGTAAAATCATTAGTAGCAATATTGATTATAATTTTGTTTTCAAAAAGATTAATTTTAACGAAAAGCGAATTTTAAGTCTTTTTTACACCGCATAAAATTCCCCCACTGGCCCTACCATGAACATTTGATCTTATTGCTGGTGGCCATAAAATATTGAAGTTTTTTAAGTATTTCACATATTTGTTATCATTTTTTTCTTCTACAAAAGTTTCCAATAAAATAATTATGTCATTATTTTGATTAAAATTATAAAAATCAAAATAAGAATATTTTGTTTTTTAAACCTGTAATATTATAAGATAGGATAGTTAAATTTTTCAAGCTATATATATTGCGGTAGACGACAGATTCATCCTATTGTGATTCCACACTTAAGGGTGGTCGATGTTGATTTTGGGCTTGACGTATAGGTAGCGCGCGCCTCGGTTGAAAGCGTGCCGTAGACGGAACAGAAGAAGATGATGATGGAGATAAAAGATCGCTGTCATCAAAAAATTCAGAGTATCTGTCACCGAAAGCTTGGTTGACAAATGACAATTCTGTTTTGGTTTTGATAGCTAGACCTCGCGAATATTTGTAAACAAACGAGTAACCATTAATTTGTAGTTTATCATCTTTTACCATTATTTTTGCGTTTGAATTAATTTCCAGTAATTTTGATCTTATTTCGACGAGTGCTTGCCTCCTCTTTCGGTACATAAGAGATTGTTCGCGGAATACACTCATCCCCGAGCCCTTAAGCTGGTTTGTCACGCTAAGAATTTTGTCTACCATTTCTGGATTATGGCAGTGCCGTGTTGTGTCTTGTTGTTGCGAAATGCGAAAGCGTTTGATGGCCAAATTCTCATCTTCCTTTATCTTGAGAAGCCCTTTGCAAGTCTGCAAAGTGAATTGAGTTGCACCGGTTTCTTCATTTAAGGGGAGGTGAACGACAAAAGACGATTCATTAGCTTTTCGTGAAATTAATTCCAATTGATTTTCGAGTAGTTCGCATTTTAGAGACATTTCTACTAGTTTGAGGTTAAGATGAGCGTTTGCGGTTCTTAAAGTGGTTACTTGATCGTAGAGACGAATCAAATCATCTTTTGTAGCAAAAATCTTTTCAGTGAGCATTACATCAACAGACATCCTTCCCACTTCCATTGACAAATATTTTTTGTGAACAAAATACTTTTTATGATCAGCATTTGGTTCGAGTGAGACTTCGTTTAGATTTCTTTTATTTATATTGTAATGTATTTATTTGTACTAAGTAATGTTATTTGTTATTAATTTGCTTTACTAAGAAATGTTAAATGTAATATGAGCCTTAAGCTATTCTTATACTTTTATACTTTTATCATGCCACCTCGCGGTCTTCAGGAGAACTGTCAAGAACAAACGAGAACTAACTTCAAGCGAAATGAGTTGAAGAATGAAAAAAGGGGAGAGAAGGGGATCGTTTTTTGAAAAGGAAGAAAGACGAGCCACCGTTGTGAATAGACGCTTCGATAAGGAGAGATAATAAATTTGATGAAAATTAAAACGCCGATATACAAAAACTTCAGAGAATGTTGCAAGACTACTTTTTTTATGATAGAAATACCTTTAATTTAGTTTAAATTCAAAATATTAGCAAGAGACAAAAACTTTAAACACTTTAACTTTTGACAGTTGAAATGCCAATGAATAAAGGTATTAAAACAATTTACAACTTAAGCGTTCTTTTGTAAATTAAAAAAAAAACACATTTTTCAAAAATATTGATTACTCACAAGTTGCTTAAAACTACCAGCTTAAAAAAAAACCCGGGTGGTCAAAACAAACAACATATTATATTGTTTCACAAAATATGTCAATACTATATACATATCTGCTTAAAAATTAAAGAATATGTTACACCAATAATACAAACTATGTTTGTCTAAAATTGAACGCATTTTAGAACACTCAAAATAAGATAAAGATAAAGCATTGTTGTTCTTCATTCTCCATAGATATTGAAGTACCTCTATACCTACTTAAACCTAAGCGAATATTAATAATAATAAATAGCGCCTCTCTAAATCCAAATTATGGTTATTTAAATAAACAGCACACGATTCTTGTATTTATAGCCGCAAAATAAAGAGGAGGATAAAATTGTGTGCTTAAAGGATCATTCTCACATATATGTATGTTATATATGTATATATATCCTGGGTAATTTGTTCGTTGAATGTCGACCGTAGTTGTATAAGAAGTCAGTATTACTATCTGTGGTTATAGCATGCTGGCTTTGAGTCCATCAATCGGTGTGTCTATATGTCAGACCACATCAGAATGCGGTGGCTAAGAGATGGAATGGTTTTTTTTGCTGCGTTGAAGCATCGTAGTATTTAAGAGAGACAAGCGAGCGCAGTGAAGTTTCAGGAGTGAAGCTAATAGTAGGATAATGATCCCCAGGATATAAAAGGGGAGTGCAATCAAGTCATGATTATGGTACGCCCCCTTATTTTGCGTAGATTGACTTCACACAAAAATTCCATTCACCGTGTGCACGAAACGGACAAGATTTCAAGCCATTGTTCGTCGATGTATGTATGTATGGTTGTAGGTATAAGTTGAAAGTACACACAAACACATTTAATTAGGGCCAGATTTTGTTTTCTTATTTTCTTAAAAAAAAAAAAGATGGGTTTATTCTTATATGAACTTGAATATTGACTTAGACGAGGATATAGGTATATTTGTTAGTTCAGCTTTGCATTAGTTATGCAAAATTTCAGAGCCCGACGACAGAAGAATTGAATACTTCGAGAACTCAATAGTTTCCTCTTTCATCTGTCGTCAAATTTTTCCCCATTAGCATTGTCTATAAGTAAGCATAAAAGAAATACTGCTTTCACACAAGGAAACTGAGTTGCACGCAACTGGGAGTTTTGATGGTGAGCCTTCAATGCTCCCAGTTGCTACCAACTCAGTTTTTCTTGTGTGAAAGCTGTCAAACTAAACAGCTTTCCTTAGTAGGTACACCAAACATCCAAGTTTTGTGGAACGATCAAATGAAGTCGCAATGTGCTTAGGCTTATTCTAGTGCTGTAATTTAGTGGTGTAAACAGAAACCCCCTTTTCGGAGTTTCAAAGACATCTGATTTACGTCAAAATATGAGAAGAAAAATCGATTTAAATTTTTGTTGTTAATCTTTTGATAGTTTAATTTTGTTGTTATTCAATAGCCTTTTCAATAACAATTAAACTGATAATAATTCCTCTTCAATGAATGCAAATTAATTTATCCTCAAGCCCAATTTCGGACGAAGGTACTATCAAATATAGATATTCCGTCTTCAACCAAACAACACGCATATAAAATGCTTTACATCCGTCTTTTCCTCTCATTATGATATTCCAAAAATCAATACTAATTACAATGACAACTCCTTTTTAGTACTTTTCATTTTTCCCATTGCTCATACGGAGTGTTCAAAATACATCTTTATGTAAATATGATAAATATGTTTGCGCAAATAATAAAAAAGCACTTTTTATACGGAATTTATTGTAGATAATTACCTAATATTTGTGTTAGCAAAATAATGTCGTTTTCGATTGTTTTTTTCGGAGTTTTTCTTTTTCCACGCATGTTACTCCAAAAGTTGGAAATCATTTTTAGATGGCAACGTTCGATTGTGTATGCGTAAATTTTTTAATACGACACAATAAACGACTGAATCAAAAAGAGTAGATCACTCACAAAATCTAATCGAAAATGGTATAGGCCGTGTGACTGACTAAGTACTCGTGAGTAGATGAAAATATTAATTCGGTAAACATGATCCCAAGTACGGGTAGAAGAGTACTTATAGTAGTTACGTACTTAGAATACATAAGAGGGCATCTGGGTTGAAAGATTTCTTGATTCAAATTTGCTTTCATATACATATTTTATTCGTTATTTTTTGGCAAAGAAAAACTTAAAATTCGCATTTTAAGACCATAAATAATGATTCAATGTCAAAAAATAATGACAATAATGGACAAAAGTGGCAAATATGTAAATTTAAGTTGAGTGCTATAAACAAAGACGTTTTGTGTGTCACATTAAAATTGACGAGTCAAGTATTCACGTGTAGTTTGCCTTGCCACCCCCAAATGAACACGGCTGTTATTAAGTAATGTCGTTTTCGATTGGATTTTCGGAGTATTCTTCTCCTTTTCGAATATCTTTTGCCGTTTTCGATTGCCTGTTCGTAGTTAGTTGGAATATAAAAAAATGTACTTTTTCAAATGTCTATTACGTTTAACAAATAATACAACGGAAAAATTCACAGTCTTATATAATCAATAAAATATGCTTAATTTTCTTATGAAAAATAATGTATGCATGTTCTCTTATTTTCTCTTTTTTGCAACTAAGAGAAATATATCTTTGCTCTGCTTGTAAACATATTTTGGTAGGTCGACGCTCGACGATCGACATCGAGCAAGACTGGAATTGTTTCCACAGAGCATCGTCTTTGGTGCACACTCTAAATAAACATTTACCCATCATTAAAAAATGGCAAATTGATATGGGCGATGTCATATGACTTTTCGATATAAAATCACTTGGGTTGGGGTCGAAATTCTGCCGGGGTCAAAATTCTTTTAACAAAATTCTGCTTTCAAAATTCTGCTTTTAAGATTCTGCTTTCGAAATTCCGCTTTTTAAAATTCTGCTCGCCGAAATTCTGCTTTTCAAAATTCTTCTTATCAAAATTCTGCTCATCAAAATTCGCGCTTTTTAATATTTTCAAAACCATTGTTTTCTTTATTATTTGCATACTTTTGATAAGCTTACTTTCTTAAGAGTTTAATACAAAAAAAAAATTGTCGGTCAACTTCTTAAGGCAATTATTCAGTCAGTGTCTATTAAAAAAAAAAGAGAAGTGTTTCGAAGAATTAAAAAAAGAGAACCGATCTAAGTCACATCTTAGATCGGTATCTAAGGTTCTTGGTTGTTTTTTGCCTTTTTTTCTGTAATTTTTTTTTCATAATTATGTTTACCTTTTTCACTCACAGTCACAGCGTTCAGAGCTCTTGTTCAGAGAGCACTCGATGTGCTCGGACATAATCGTCTGACCATTCTGAGTAAATTGCTAAGCACACGAAATGTCATGTGTGTCAAGGAGGAATAATAAACAGATACAGTTAAAATGGTGGAAGAAGTTGGTCGCTGGTTGATTCTATATATATTGTATCGTTGGTAATTGTCAGACTTTTTGATTAGAAGCTCGCAAAGAAATCAACCTTGCTAAGTTATTTCCATGGATTTTTATTGTTTTTGAAATATCATCAAGCTTAATGGTGAGTCTCATCACTTCATGAAACAATAAACACAAATAACACTGAGTACCCTTCACTTCTCTTCCGCGGACACTAAATCTCCTCATTTTTGAAAGCATCCACTATTTTTGCAACAAATTTACTGGTAGACCATTCTTAGAATAATATAATTTATTATTCCCTGAGAACAGGTAACGGTACCGCTTACTCGCGTTGACAGACATTCTCATTTATGGGCTTTAAAACTAAATTGGGCGGTTCATTTAACGATGTTGTTTACATGGTTACAAAAAACGAATTTAAAAATCAATTATAACCACAAAACTTTATTGTAAATTGTACAAAAACCTATTTCATGGTATTCTTCACAACGCACTGTAAAAACTGCAAGTAATGATCCTTAGAAAATTGAATGGAACGCCATGATCAGCCATTAAGTGTGTTCCTTTGCTTTATACATCAAACTGTGATGAACCTGGCGTATTAAATATAAGAGATGGAAGTGGACGTGGACGTGGACAGCTCTCGTCGATCCCCATTGTTGATATTATAACTGCTGCTGCTGTTGCCCTTAACTTTGACTTTCGCTGGGATGTATTGCTCATCACAAGGAGCTATTTGTGGTGCGCAAATCGTGCGAGATGAGATGATTCCTCTCTATAGCTTGCAAAGAGTTATATTAGACGATATTTTACACACACACACAACACGATGGTATCTCTGGGGTAATGAGGGGAAATCTTTTCGATATAATGGCGATGTTGTGATCTTTGGAGCGCCAAGCCAAGACAACCGAACCAAGAACCAACTCTTTCGTATTGCTGAAGACGAAGAGGTGATGCGATGCAGACGAGATGCACTCACTCCTTCATAGTGGCGTTGCGTTGAGGTGAATCACACAAGGACAAGGCTTATACAGTGAACGAGGCGAATTATCGCGGCGTTTTGTTTATTTTTATGCTATAATTTAACCCATAATTGCACGCCAGCGGGTAGAATTTGTAACTAAACTGCAAATTAGCAGCCAATTCAACAGCCGATTAATAACTATAATTATATTTGGCTTTAACTGACGATGGTGAGATGGTGGTGCTTCTTGGGCTGCTCGATGGTAGAGTGGAACGCTGTTTGATCGCTTCTTCACCAAGACCATCATTGGTCGGCCATTGGGTGGATCGTATGGATGACCGATGCAGCAGCTACAAAAAAAAACAAGAAACTTAAAAGAAAGGTCTATCGATAGCATTTCGTGATGCACCAGGAGGGCTGATGATAGTGCCCCAGTCTGCTGACTTCGCAGATTGTTTCCCTCATATACTTCTTGGTCGAATTTATTAGGAATGGTGAAAATTATGTGGTAATAGTATGCGCATTGTACAATTTTGTTGTCGGTTGGGAATTCGTTTCGATGAAAAGCGAGCAAGTCGGGTTGGTTAAGGCTATTTTATCTAAAGGAGGCATCGTGCTCTCATTAATTGTGGACATAACCGATTGTCGATGATTGGAGGAGGTTTCTTATACATATATCCGATATATTATGATGTTTTCTCAGGAATTCTATGGTCTGGTCATGCTGGACAAACCGTTTGGCGTAGGTATGAATTTCATGTTGACAGGGTAAAAATTTGATGTCAATTTGTAGTTATTACAAAACAAGCAAAAAGTTCAATTACTGGCCTGTGCAAATCATAAACAAACGTTTCTGTGTACCTCTTGCATACCTATACCTTTATATTTAAAAAGCACATAACATAAATAAGGCGTATAAGAATGAAATACCATCAATGAAGATGTTAAGGTGAACAGACTCCGATTATATTTATGAATGCACTTATAGGTGTTTCTTAGAAATGTGTAGGTAAGTTATGTCCTTTTGGTTTGTTGCTTGTATGTTCGGATTTACTATTTTTTACTCATATATTATTCCAAAAACTTTTGATTGGTTGTTTCGAGTAAGGATTTTGTACAGGTAACAATTTTTCATCAGATTATTTGTCAAAAATTGTAAATGTTTTAAGAATCAATTTTATTAAATGGAGACGTTCAAATGGTGCATGTGTAAATTTGTATAAAACGACATTCTTACGGGTATTTGAAAGAAATTTAAGAAAAGTGGATCAGCCCAAAAATCAAATAAAAAATGACAAAACAAAATATAAACCAGGAGGTACAAAATTAATAAACCTTTCGGAAGATCCATAATTTTGTTGCTATGGGGGAGATTTGAATCGAAACAATTCTCAGGTTCGTTCGCTGAACTTTACCTAGGGTCAACCTAGGTTTTTTGACAACCCCAAGAGTTGTCAAAAAAAACTCCTGGGCCATTAATTTAATAAATGACAAATAATGTCATTTAATAATTAAAACTTAGGTTTTAAATTTAATTTCTTAGTCTATTTGCTTTGGCCCTATGTACAATCCACAACTTCAAATGTTTCTATTTTGCATGTCTGTGTTGTCCGAAAATAAATTTGAGTATTCTTTTATTTTCCATTTTAAAATAACAAATTGAATACAAAACGAGAATTCACACCAAAACAAATGATTCAGATTAGGGATGATCGATGTTTATCTACGTTAAGGAAACAGCGATGTTAAAACAAAAAATCGATGATTCAATATCGATATTGAAGGAAGATCAAAGGAAATCCTTCAAAACATCGATGTTTTCGATTCGACAATTATTAACATCGATGATGAGTATTCGATATTTTTCTCAATATCGCCCTTATACTTACTTCAGATATCATGTGACTTTATTTATTTACCTCAACTTGCCCCGGCTAAAAACCTAGCTCTAAATACAGAATTTGTTTATCAGGGTTACTTCAGGTTTTTCAAAAAACGCTTCAAGGCGCGACTTCAGGGCTCAACGAACAAACCTATATACCGGTTTGTTTAGTATCTTGTATCTGTTTTCTTCACACATATCAAAGTAGAATTAACATTCCCCGCCATTTGTAAAAATTAAAGCATATAGGCCAATAACATTATTGATTCATCGTAAAGAAGCTTTTAGGCCTGTGCTCGCTGTCGTCTTTTTGAGAGGGCGTTGTTGTTGCCAACACACGTTTTTGGCGTGACGCTTTACAAAATCAAATCACCCGAGTGCAAGGGGCTGAAAAAAATCGAAAAGATCAGGTAGAAAAAATTTTCTATTTGTCTGAATTCGACCGAATTCCCCTAGAAAATATAATTCACAGTGTTTGAAAACTATACATTTTTTTTGTGTCGGTAGCCATCGACTAATATTTTGCGTCTTAGAAGGGTACTACAGCATCTAACTGATGAGCCCAACCCTGGGCGAAACGCATAATTTGGACTAAAGGTCACAAAAGGAAAAAAATTAAAATTAAAAGCACAGTCCACAAGAAAAGAACAAAAGTAATACCTACGTATGCACATGCGTATTGTTTTTACATTTCTTCTTAAAACTAAATCCATAATGTCATATAGTACGGGGGGCCCAGGTTCGAATCCTGCTGGTTTACATTTTTTTCTTTTCTTTTTGTAAATAATGAAGTTAAATGATTAAAATATAAACATCGAATACTTATTTAGAGCACATGTTGGGTTTCCATCAACATATAATTAATTTACAAAGCATGAACACAATAATTGTGTTCATCAAAATTCAAACCCTACAAATGCTTTGATATCTGTTTAATTAGCATTTTACTAGTTAACAAAAGGTTTAAAATGTATGAAAAGTTAGACTACTATATAGTAAATTGTTAACTAGTATCGTGTTAAGGCCTTGATAATAGGTTGTTTAAAAGCTTGCGCCAAAATCTTTAAATGGCAATTTTATCTGCTTAGTCCCCTTTCATACAAGGAAGCTGAGTTGTCGGCAACTGGGAGTGTGTTAGCGAGAAGGGCAAGAAGTAAGGGGAATGAAAAAAATCTCCCCGGTCAACGATTTGAAGCGATTTTTTTGACGTTTTGCTTTGCATTCCAATTAGCCCAACAAACTCTTCCCAGTTTCCTCCTCAGTTTCTCGGTGCCACTTTCTTCATGTGAAAGCTACAAGGCAATTAAAGGAAAACGTCAAAAAAATCTCCAGCAACTGGTTTCCCTGTGTGAAAGGGGACTTAGCATTATAAATCCCATATGACACTTTGACATTTAAAAACGCCGAAAAGGTATGTTCGCTTACTTTTTTGCACTATTTTAGGGGTGTTGATTTGTAGTTTATAAAAAAAATAGGTTTACAGCCTATTCACACCAAACTCGTTTACCATTTCCGTTTACCAAAATGATTAGAGCGTTCACACCGAATATTTACTAATTTTTGTTTGACTTTTCAGTTGTATTGGAAAAGCTGTCAAAACATTGATAGAACATGAATGCTAAGCAATCAAATCTTATGGTGCTGCATAAAAAGAGAACAAAATGTATAGCTCAAAATTGTGCAATTCATAGAAGCATGTGGACAATTATTTTAATAAGAATTCATTACATAAAGAACGTTTATACCTAATATTAATATTTTAACCAGATATGTACTAGCACTTTCTGGGAGCAAGAAATATTGGAAAATGATGGTGAAAATTTCAAACAACATTTTCGAATGTATCCGAGCGAGTTTGATATGCTGGGGCAGCCAAATTAGAAATTTGGTAATTCTAGATACTAACTACAGAAAGTGCATTCCATTAAAAAAAGGGTAGCCATAGCAATTTTTGCGCTGGGAACATCTGCCGAATATAGGACAATCTAAGCTCTCTTCGGTGTAGATGTCTACAATATGTATATTGTCATTAAATTCTGCAAGAAAGTTTGGCGTATTCTTCAACCACAATATGTAAATAAAAATAAAAAGTAAAAAAAAAATTATTACAAATAAATACATATTTGCAAAAATGTCCGCCATGTTTAAAAAGATTTTAAATTAATTTGTTTGACAGCAAGTAAGCAGCTGTTATTTTTTTGAATGACCTATTAACAATCATATCAATTTCACTTGACGGAAGATCTGTTCGCTTAATTCAACCTTGAATGGCTACTCGTTTTCAAGTCCTTTTATCAAAAACGATTCTTTTTGCAAAACAAGTCGCTTATGAAAATTGTATTTGAAAACGAGTAGTTTTTAGTATTCGTTTTGAGGAAAACGAGTAAAATGTCGTGTATGGTTTGGTGTGAAGAGCCTATTAGTATGGTGCTAGTTAAAAAGTGTTAAAATTAAGAAAATAGTAGTAAATTGCTTTAGTATTAGCAAGCTGTTAAGTAGTATATCTTGCTAAACCCTTAACACCAGGCTGTTTAAAATTTTGCCCCATTTTTATGTCTTATCTTTAACACTTCAACACGCCAACACGAAAAACTAATGTCGTTTTTATTTGGCAATCCGGAAGCCTTTTGAAAGTGTTCACTTGGCAAAAATTACAGTTCTAATTCTGAAGAGAAGAGAATTTTGCTTCTGGATTTGAAATCAGAATCAGAACCAGAAGCACTACACATTCATACACTTGAACGTCAAATGCGACACTTGAACAATGACAACGTTTGTATCATAATTGTGCAACAAGTATTTTTTTAAATTTGAATTGTGGAACTCACTTCCAAGACACTTGAGGAGAGTGAGAGGTGAAGCACAGTTTCGAAGAGAGTTACGAAATTATTTCAAAATTAATCCTGATTTTTGTTATTTTTAATTTTTGTATTTATAGCTGTTGTACACTATTTATTTTACCGTACATATCCTTTGAACATTTGTTAATTTAATTGGAGATATATTGTATTTAAATTTGGTTTGTTTTTTAAGGTGTATATAGGTAGTTATTTTTTTTAATAATTTCCCTTAAGGATAATATTATTATATAAGGATTGGACCTAAATTGTAGTCAAAAGTAGTTTTTTTTCTCAATAAATAATTTATAATTACCAGCTTTGCACTAACTTAAAAAGTAGGTATATTCTTAAGGTGTAAGCATACTTTGTTATGATTAAAATAAATACTAAAAATATTTCCACGCACCCAATTATTTTTACACATATACAATCTCATTAAAGTTCAGAATCACACAAAAGTGTTCAGTTGGGTTAACCGGATCGGGGAAGTATTCCGGATTGCCAAATAAAAACGCCATATAAGTGAACGAAACTGTTTGGTGTTCGTAATGTCAAACTCTCATAACACGGTGCCTCCACGATCTATATTTTATAGTATACTATCTGTCATTTTGATAGAAAAATAGAATGCTATAAAATTTGGCATTGGGCATTTCATATCATACTGTTTCATTTGCACAAATTTCGCGAAGAAATACGTATCGCTGTTCTTTTTTATATAATGCTATTTGTGGTATCCATAAGCAATTTTCACAGAATGCGACCTAGCTTACTAGAAAATCTAGCACGTGGAGACCCCATGTAATGATTTAGTGTGATGCTAAAAAGATAAAATTATCTCTTGGTGATTTTAATTTTAGTAAAATGGTAAAATGGATAAAAGAAAATTAGCAATATCTTATTTTTACATAGTAGATACCATATTAAATCTGATTTAACATGGTACTAAATAGTTTAAAATATTGCCCCATTGGCAAAATGCAAGATCTAAGAAAATATCATTGGTGATGTACCTAATATGTATTAATTTACTTTTTTGAAATTCTGTGATTTCGAATTATTAACAACCAATAACAATCGATTTTTTCTGAACACAATCGAATTATTTATTAAAAAAATAGATCTTATGCTGTCAAAACAGGTCTTGCATCTATAACAAGATTTCATAGACTAAAGTCAAGCACACCATTTTTTGCAAATTCCTTACAACAACAAAAAAATCGATTTGAAATGGTTGCTTTGGAATTTTACATACATTTTACTAGTTTTGAGGGAAATTTTCGAGTTTTTTGGCATACAAAAAATAATTATGTCGTTTTATTAGGCAATGGACTTCGTTTTCTTCTGGATCCGGTATTTTCTGAATGTGAACATTACATGGGCAAAATGGCAGCTCTAATTCTGAAAAGAAAAGAAATTTTCTTCTGGATTTGAAATCAAAATCGAAAGCAGATAAGCACTCACACAATTATATACTTAGAAGTCAAACTCGACAGTTTTCATTTTTGGTATCTTAATTGTGCAAACACTATTTTGGAGATTGATTGATCCTAAGCTTTCTTTTAATTATCTCATTTATTTGATAGTAAATCATTTTATTATTAGGAATACAAGATATTAAGCATTTGCCATCTGCACCTAATCTCGAAAGTTGCTGGGAATCCATATTACAACACTCATTTCTTAAAGTACATAAATGGTGTGCTAAGGTATGTTTTAATAATAATAATAATTTTAACTATATACCTGTAAGACCTAAGGCCTTTTAAATGCAACCTGAACTGCACGGCGGCACTAGTTAGAAAGACACTAAAGATTTTTTTTCTTGGCACAGTTGTTGATTTTAATAAGCTACTTAGCTAGAGCATAGAGAACATTTTTAGGTGCGTTAAGAAGAAGATATTTTTTGAAAGGGTTCGTTCCTTGAACATTACCCAGGTTCGAACCCAAGAATGATTGGTTCTCAAAACATACCCGAGGGTCATTAATGTTTAAGTTGTTGAAAAGCAATTTCTGTTATCTAATAATTAGAACTTAAAGTATTATTAAATTTAACTCATTATTGCAATTGCTTTGGCACTATGAACAATCCACAACTTCTAAGGTTTCTATTTTAAATAAATAAATTTGATTATTCTTTTAATTTCCATTTTAAAAATAACAAATTCCATAGAAAAAGCGAATCTACTTCAAATCGAATGCCTCAGGTTAGGGATGTAACGAAACGTCGATGTTAAAAGAAGAAAATCGATTCTCCAATATGTATGATGAAGGATGGAATTTAGAAAATTCGTTAAAATCATGGATGTATTCAATTCGATAATTATTAACATCGCTTTAGCTTAATAGATTTTACATCGATGTTTTCCCAATATCGATTCAGATCTCATGTGACTCTGACAGCTTATTCATTTACCCTTAAAACCTAGATCTAGCTGAGTTCAGGGCGACCTTGGATTTCATAAGTCACAGAATTTATTCACTAGGGTGACTTCAGGTTTTTCAAAAATGCTTTAGGGTGACCTCAAGGCTTAACAAACAAACCTAATAGTGATGGTGAAAACTATGTTAAGTCGCAGTACACATAATAAAGGTAATAATGGGTTATCCATTTTGCGGTTTCAAAAGTAAACGTAAATAGAACACATATAAAATATTTTTTTCAGGATATTTCTCTTTTATTATAAAATTTGAACGTTAACATTATGTGTGAAACACTACATCATTTAAATGACCACCACGCCAATTGTTGCAAGCATCGATTCTTTGGAGGTAATTTTCGACCACTTTTTGACACATATTGGGCGGTATGTCAGCCATAACTTGACGAATGTTGGTTCAAATCGCATGATCTTGGTGGCCAGTTGATATCGCCACGACGAGAAATTACGCGGCCAGGAAATGTCTCTTGAAATAATGCCATATTCGCTCAAGTTGTGTGGCATGTGGCACCGTCTTGTTGAAACCACATATTCTCCAAGTCGTATTCTTCAATAGCAGTAAAAAAAATAGTCGGTTATCATATGAACATAACGCTCCGAATTGACGGTGACAGTCACTCCATCGTCGTTTTCAAAGAAGTAAGGTCCAATCACACCTCCGGACCAAAGATCGCCCCAAACAGTGACTTTTTGTGGATGTAATGGCCTCTCTTCAATTACTTGAGGATTCTCAGAACCCCAAATACGACAATTTAGTTTATTAACATACCCACCGAGTGAGAAATGTGTTTCGTCGCTGAAGAAAATTTTGTTCGAAAAATCGCCATCCACCGCCTGTTGTTCAAGCACCCATTCGACGTATCTACGACGTTGTGAATGGTCAGCTGGCTTCAGTTGTTGTGTGAGCTGGACTTTATATGGATGTAGGTGTAGATCCAAATGCAAAATACTCCATAATATGCCGTAAGACAGTCCCAATTCTTCGGCAACACTTTCACTTACAGCAGCGATATTTTCAGTGGTAGGAGCGAAACGATGATGCACAGGCCTTACAATATCTGTATCCGATCCAGTCTCTTCAAATTTCTTCACAATTTTGCCAACTGCTTGCGTAGTTGGACCATTATTTAAACCATAACCTCCTCTTAAAGCACGATATGGGGCTGTGGCAGAATCACCATTTTTGTGGTAGGTTTTAACAATTTGTATGCGTTGTGCGATAGTTAAGCGATCCATTTTTGTAAATGTCAGACTTTCAACTGAAAAACAAAATTTGGTTTAACAACTTAGTTTGACAGATGTCGAATTCCAGCCCTATACTTTTGAAACCGCAAAATGGATTACCCTTTATATTCCGGTTTTTATTTTAGTTCAAGTTCGCACATGTGGCAAAATTCAGAGACACCCGTGTCACATTTGGCATGCGCATAGGTTAAGGCATGGGCCAAATTTCTAGTTGCAATATCTGTTACTGCTACTTTACAGTTATAAATTGTTGTTATTGAAATAACAATTATGGAACAAAAATGGTCAGTGTGTTGCGGATGCCGACGTATTCTTATTCTGACCTTTTTATCAGAAAATATTATGGGGAGACATAAGTATATTAATTCAAGTGGAAACGAGGCCTTAAATTTAATAACGTATCTTAGCGCCCTATGTTAGAGAGCTCCGGTAGATAGAACGTGTGAGATCGAATAAGAGCGAAATGTAAAACGTCAAGAAAAATGAGAGGGGAATAGCCGATACCACTACGCAGAAATTCTGAAACGAACAGAAAATTTGAACTGGTGTGCATCGGATGATACGACCAAAGTGAGAGGAGGAACACTAACTCAAGCACCGTAAGCACAAATAAGCCAAATAAGATTAGAAACTTTCGTACGTTTCACCCCCCAAAACCCATTTGTTTACATTGTTGTATTTGTAGCTTTGAAACTCTATCCATGAATATATGGGAAATCGAAAAACAAAACAAAAACAAATTACTAGGTCTGTGTTGTCTATGTGTCTATAGGAAGAGGAGCAGAAAAGATTCTTGTGTGCGTTTTTATCAATGTGTCTATTGGAAGAGGAACGGAAAAGTTACATGTGTGCGTGTTTCAGCTTGTAGGCAAATGTCAAATGAAAGCAGAGGTTTCGGGTCTTTAAGTTATTAGTTTATGACCGTAAGTTCATATCATCCGATGACGTACCGGTACAATTTTCCAAAAGAGTTAAAAAAGTTTTCTGACGGTAGGCATCCCGGTCGTTTAACTTTAGGCTGTATAGGTCGCAGGTTGCTTGGAGAGTTCTGGGCCGCCACATCATTATTTGGTTAAGCCGGTAGTTTTTAGGTTGACCAATAACCGGCCACTTCACACCTCCTTATCATGTATGGAAAATTTTTCTTGGACGACTTCACTATAAGATCAAGTGGAGTGCTGCCATTTAGTACTGTTTCACATTCATTGTGGAGTGGACAGGGCCGCTGCTCCTCAAACATTTGCAGGACTTTAGAGAGGATCTTGTGAGAACATGCAGCAAGTAAGTAAGTAAGTAAGTAAGTAATTTATTGCTTGATATCTTAATATTTCATTTACAAACATTTATAATAAATTTTAAAGCTTTAGCTTTGCCGTCAGCTCGTTTGGCAAATTTAAAAGATATAAGATATTATTATATAAATATACAAAAGAAAGAAAGGTAAGAATTAAGTTAACTATTCATATTCAGTTATAAGTAACATTCGGTATTTTAATATGTCTTTTAAAAACAGGTACAGTTTTTTCCAAACACAGTAGTTTAGCAATGTAATTGTTTCTTGTAGGGTAAACATTTTCTGTACAAAGTATGCAATTCGATGTTGTGCAAATATGGGACACACACTGATGAGGTGGAAACAATTTTCTTTAGCTTTAAGATTGCACAATGAACAAAACTGATTAAAGCTGTTATTATATGGAGTTCCATTTAGGACAAGGACTTCACATCTTGTCTTAAATATAAGAGATATCTCTTTATACGTGAGCGCATCATTGAAATAGTTGGCTTCCATTAGGTTCAGTTTAAGTTGAGAGTAAAGGAATCTGATTTCTGATTTCCTTGCTTCTTGTACATATGCATTCCTTACAAAATCCTCCTGAGCTTGAATTATTTTGTACAGCTTTTCTTTAAAGTGCAACAAATTGCTGTGATCTAGCTCCACCGTTTCACCACAAGAATTTCCCAAATTCTTCCACCTAGCCACCCACCAATCCGAATTTCGCAGTTCGTACAGGGCCATTTGTTTGGTCAACCGATTGTCCTGATGCGCCAGTGTTCCTACGACGTAGTCTGCATTTAACTTAAGCGTGTATGTGAAAATTTTAGCTAGGCCTGTTTCGAGATATAGGGCATAGTTTGGTGTTCTTATGGGGAGATTGAACAGCTTCTTTAGAAAGGACCTTTGAAATTTTTCTATTGCCTCAAACTCATTTGTTCCCCAAACTTGGGCAGCATAACAAAGTGAAGACTTTATAACAGCATCAAATATTTTGTATTTTGCTGACAGTACAATACGCTGATTCGCAAAGATATTTTTCCATGACATGTTAAGTAGACTTTGCGAGGAAGCAGATTTCGATATAACATGTTCATTAAAGTCCATGGTTTTGTTAAGATTCACTCCTAGGTATTTGTACTTGCTTACTATCTCCAGAATATTTCCATTGAAAGTCCAAATATGTCCACTCTGACTTCGGGTATATCTAGAGAAAACCATTACTTTAGACTTATTAGTGTTAATTGTGAGTCCCCATTTGGTGCAATAGTCAGAGAGACGATTTATCATCAATTGTAAGTTCTCGGGGGTTTCTGAGAGAATCACCAAATCATCGGCATACAAAAGAACGTTTATGACCAGATCAGCCATTCGAACACCTCCTGGCAGACAAGTTTCAATATCATTGATGAAAAGTGCAAAAAGAAGAGCACTCAGAAGGCACCCTTGTTTTACTCCGGTGTCTGTTTCAAACCACTTTGAGAGTGTTGATCCGTCCCATACTGATGCTTTTGAATGGGCATACATTTCTTTTATTGTATGGATGAACTTCGTTGACATACCTAGCATTGATAGCTTATAAAAGAGCGCATTTCGGTTAACAAGATCAAACGCAGATTTGAAATCCACAAAGAACGCATATATCTTTTTGTTCCTTGCTTGTAATGCCTTAACTATTGACGTTAAAGTAAAGATGTGGTCCACTGTTGAAAAGCTTTTTCTGAAACCAGCTTGAAACTTAGTGATTATGTCATAAGCTTCAGTCCACTTTTCAAGTCTGTTTGCAAGCACGCCACAGAATAATTTCGCAATTACATTCATAAACGAGATGCCTCGATAATTTTCAACATTATTTGTGTCACCTTTTTTATGGATCGGGAATATTACAGCATTCTTGAAGGATGCAGGGACGTCTTGTTTTTGTAAAACGACATTGAAGAGAGATTTAAGTCGGTGAATAAGTCCTTCTGTACCGTTTTTGAAAAATTCATAAGGAACGCCGTCTTCTCCAGGAGCTTTATCGTTTTCGGCTTTGATAATTACAGCATATATTTCTGTAAACGTGATTTCGGAATCTAGTATTTCATCAGATAAATAGGGTTCAGCGTAGGAAAATTTAACATCTGATTTGACACATAATATATTTTTGAAGTGCACCGCAAGGTCCTCTGCAGTTACTCCTATGCCTATTGTAAAATTTGAACCGTTTATCTTTTTCGTGACTTTCCAAAATTGTTTTGAGTCCTTCGTTTGACCAAGTGTATAGGCTAGTTGGTTTTCATATTCTGTTTTCTTTTTAAGACATAAGTTTTTATACCGTGTGTTTTCTTCAATATACCATTTTCTTAGATTTTGGCAGTTTGAATTTCGGACTGCATTCAAAAGGGAAAAGGACTTTTTTCGTGCTTTCATACATTCCTTGTCGAACCATTCATTTTTATATTTCTTTTTTCCGCTCGATATATGGTTGGTGTTTATAATCGATTTTTGTATGCATGCAATGAGTTGGTTAGAAAGTAATTCTGCTGTATCAAATGTATCGTTTAAAAGTGATAGGTTGTTGTCTAGTTTGTTTTGGTACGTGTTAAGTTCATGGTGTTTCCATTTAAGTCTGGGGATAAGTTGAAGGTTTCGTAAAGTTTGGGTTGTATTATCAGACCACTCAGCCACAATAGGCATGTGGTCTGAATAGTTTTTAGCCTGGATTTCAAAGTTACTTATATGTTCATGCCAATCGTTATTTATAGCGCAGTAGTCGACTACCGATTTACCTTGCCCTCCTATAAAAGTGTAATGACCTTCTTTATCTCCATCAGTACATCCATTGAGAAGTACACAATCATACATCTGTAACATATCGAGAAGATTCGTTCCATTTTGATTACAGGTAGTGTCCTTTGAATTCCTGTTATTAAAGTCTTTAGTATTATTTCCCGTTCTATGAATTGTAGTTACTTGTAAATTACTAATTCTTGCATTAAGATCGCCAATTATGAGAACGCTTTTGCTTGCCAAGTGCAGCATAATTCGATTAAGGTTTTCAAAGTCTTCAGTCCACTTATTGCAATTTATATAAAAGGGGATAATGTACATATCGTTTTTTTGTATAAGTTTTACCACAGTTACACCTTCAATTTCATCATAATTATAAGTTTTTAGTAGAGATGTTCTTATTCCATATAAAGTTCCACCGCTTGCACGTCCTTTAATGAATGTTTTGATTGCTGGTTTAGACGATAATTTATAACCATTGAAATACTTTGTGAATTTACTAAGATTTTCAGATATAACATGAGTTTCATATAAAAAGAATACATCAAAAGTATTTATATATTTAAAAAAATCTACAAATAAAAGTTTATTATTAAGCACGGAAACATTGAAAGACAAAATTTTAAAAGTACGAAAAGGTATTGAGCTGACGGCATCACATTTTCAATTTTGTACAAACGTACTAACAGATGGAAAAATTTGTTGCAGTGGCATCCCTGGATTAGACCATTCATTATGACGTATATTTGACAACATAATTGTTTTGACAGCTTCGAAATTAAGTTGGCCAAACATATTCAACAGGTGCTGGGGGTCAATTCCCGATCTGTGAAGCTGTGAAGTGATAAATTTTATCACGCTTTCACGTCTAATTCGATTCTCGATTCGTGAAAAAGTGAAGTTAAATGCCAAACATTTTTCATATGATAATTTTTTTATCACAGTCAATTGTCTTGTGAAGAAAATGTTTCTAATCGAATATTAAGAAAACAAAACAAGATTTGGCACATGACAAGTAAGCAACAATTATATTTATACACAAATTTATTTTGGTTATAAGTTATATTTGTGTTTATTCGAGGAAATAACGAAATTGTTAAATCAACAGATTGACAACAGCCGACGCGACGGACGGTGATCATTCCCGCGACAGATCGTTGGAAACTACCCATTGCAAAAAAATGCAAAGCACTTTACCATATTTAAATGGCTTTGAAGCGCACTTATAAGTTGAGTGTTTTTCAAGAATGCTCTCAATTCACGTATTAAATCCATGCATAAATGTTTTGGGAATCTATAAGGTTCAATAAAGTACTCCTAGTTGTAACTTCGTATAGATTCTGCCCATCTCGAAGGGAAAGCCTCAATATCCTCACATGAAAAATAAAATAAATCTTACTTAAAACAGAGATACTATTGAATATACTATAAAACCCACAATTGTTCAGTACGACGTCTTTTTTTAATTTATTAAACGAATTATTATTCCGGACATTATTCTTAAGCAAATTTAGAAACTGAAATGAAATATTTACCTTTCCCAACAAAAAATCTAATCAGAAATGACAGAATTTATCATTTAGTACTTTTTAGTACAAACTTTATCACAATGAGTTCTAGAATCGCATTAGGCGTGTGCGTGAAGTTGGAAAATGATAAACCTCTGTGAAAACTGAAATGATATTTTTTTTATCACTTCATAATTTCACAGATCGGGAATTGACCCCCTGTTCTCCATTTTCATTTTTATATTTAAGTGTATTGTTTTCGTTTAAATAAAATGTTTTATCGGAAATTAATAAAGAGTTGTTTTTAACGAGTACTTGTTCTTTTGGATTTTTTGTTTTGATTATTCTTCTGTAGCTGAGTAGGATTTGGCGTTTGAGTTGTGCATGTTTCGTTAGGTCACGTTGAATAAATACGCCTTTGCCTTTAAGCTTAAAGGAATTTTGCAGCATTTTAAAGGCTTTCTCGTTGGATCCAACATTTATCTTCAATTTGATGATGTTTTCATTTTCAATGAGTTTTGTTATTTCTGTCATCTGGGGGTCAATTCCCGATCTGTGAAATTATGAAGTGATAAAAAAAATATCATTTCAGTTTTCACAGAGGTTTATCATTTTCCAACTTCACGCACAAGCGTAATGCGATTCTAGAACTCATTGTGATAAAGTTTGTACTAAAAAGTACTAAATGATAAATTCTGCCATTTCTCATTAGATTTTTTGTTGGGAAAGGTAAATATTTCATGCAGTTTCTAAATTTGCTTAAGAATAATGTCCGGAATTATAATTCCTTTAATAAATTAATAAAAGACGTCGTACTCAACAATTGTGGGTTTTATATTATATTCAATAGTATCTATGTTTTGAGTAAGATTTATTATTTCTTCATGTGAGGATATTGAGGTAAAGCGCTCTGCATTTTTTTGCAATGGGTAGTTTCCAACTATCTGTCGCGGGAATGAGCACCGTCGCGTCGGCTGTTGTGTTATTAATTTGGTTATTTACTCGAATTAACACAAATATAACTTACTACCAAAATAAATTTGTGCACAAATATAATTGTTGCTTACTTGTCATGTGCCAAATGCTGTTTTTCTTCTTAATATTCGATTAGAAACATTTTCTTCACAAAACAATTGACTTTGATAAAAAAATTATCATATGAAAAATGTTTGGCATTTAACTTCAATTTTTCACGAATCGAGAATCGAATTAGACGTGAAAGCGTGATAAAATTTATCACTTCACATCTTCACAGATCGGGAATTGACCCTCTGATGTGGTTCGTCAAGCAGAAGATGTGTGATTGAATCAATTTTTATTTTCGGATCAACTTTTTCATTTGGCATTGTGAGAATGATGTTTTTACCCTTGATTTCTCTGCATTGTGCCTCCAATTCTTCCTCTAGTGCATAACATCTAGTTTCAAACTGCTGGACTTTGAAAGATAAATCTTCATTTTGCTTTCGCAGGATGTTTATCTCAGCATTCAACTTATTAAAATCTTCTTTTGAAGCGAGTAAAGAAGTTGCTTTCGCAAGTTCGGTTTGTAGGGATTCATCAATGATAGTCTTTATCTTTTTAAGATCAGCATTGGAGATGGACATATTTGCTTCGATGTTAAATGTTACCGGTGCTCCTTTCAGATTTGGCGCTTTTGAGTATGAATTTTCTTCTGGTGAGGTTAGGTTTATTTTTCTTTTTTTATCAGTCATGTGATACAGTAGCTGATTGAATATTTGTTATGGTGCCTATATAACTAAGTTTACCTGATTATATTTGCACTTTCACACAATATTATTCAAAATACTTATACTTTCTAATATTTACTAGTTATTTTAGTGAATTAAACTATTTAAATTTGAAATAAAACTCGAGAGCGAAATAAAATTGAACCAACTACTTTCACACCAGAGTTGCCAACCTATCAGCAAGTATTTAAACGCTTATGACTGTCGATATCGGTTTTCTTCAAAATGCACTTCATTCAAAATTCTAAGTGCCATGCTGAACATTTTGGATACCTGTTATATTTATTTAAATTTTCACTTTATTTATTTAACTTTTACTTTCACATTGGATAATAAATTATTTTTTTCATTTAGTTTTTTTTTTTTTGAATTTTAATATAATGTAATACATATTTTTAATATTAATATAATATAATATTATGTCAAACGGCTGACTCGAACATTCAGAATTCTCTTTTCCGCTTTCGAAAGGAAAAATAGTTTCCCGGGGAATTCATGATTGGAGAATACTGCTCTCGGGAGAACACATCTCCCGGAGAGTAAATTTCCCGGGAATATTTAGAATTGGGTTGAATATTTTATACTGAAATGGGTAAAAATATTAAATACCTATTGTTTAAAATTCTTAAAATGTATGCACAAAAATTATTTGTGTTTTTAAATGGAGATAAATTGTTCGGAACTAAAATTTCTTCCTACACTTACTTTTGGGACTAACTACAATAAATTATCTACTCTTACACCAATTTCATGTTCCACTCAAAATTGGATTTTTTTACATGAAAATGTATATAACAATGCCATTTATAATATAATACTTCCAAAGACCTATAACTATTTGTCTTTTCAACAACAAATATATAAACCACCATATAATGCGCAAACGTGGCTCCAGAGGGAACGTCATGAGGTCATAAAAGTACCATACAAGTATAGTAAACACTTAGTAATTCAATTTTGCTTACAAAAACTCTATCAAATTTATTTAAAACAATGACATGTTACTTCTTTCGAAAATACTACCGCCGCATTCAAATTCCTTACCCCCAAAAAGACAACCGTGTCTTATAACTCTTCGATGCTAGCCCATTCAAATACGATCCTTGCATAATATTAAAAAGAAGGGCACGGTAGACACTGAGCGTGCCTCAGGGCGCCGAGAAGGTAAATCAGCCAATGGTTTTTCGTCAATTTGCTTTCCGAATTATAAGACGGCAGTTATTACAATAGGGGTATTCAGGATCCGATGCAACAAAAAGGTGTTAAATTGCGAAATTTTATTTTTTTCTATAAATCGTGAAGGCGCCTTTTCTATGCTATCGAAACTCTGGAGTAAAAATGCAAAATCAGTTTGAACACAACCATTCCTGACAGAAAATAACAGCTGCCAAACTGTCAATGACACCAGGCAAATTTTGCACCATTGTATTTTTCTGTTACAATAGGGTTAGGGTATAGCAAAAGTGCAAAAGTATTGTAAAATCTTAGTCAGTGTAAGTTGTTGTTGTGGTTGCACTTTTGCATTTTTACAATGATACTAGACCAGTTGCACCGGATCGTGAATACCCCTATTAATTTTTCACTAAAAGTATCCTTCACACAAGTCATGTCTACAACAAAATGCTTTACCTGTGAACGTACCACATAGTCTACACTAATACTTGTCGTTACTCTCCACTATTCTTCGCAGCCATTTTGTATTTTTGTTGTGTCATAAATTTTTTCGTCACTCGACTAGCAGTAGTGATTCTGTTTAAAAGGAAAGTTAAAAAGTGGAATTTTTTCAATAAAAAGTTATATTTATTTATCTTGCAAAGAAGATTTCAGAAGAAATCAATTAACGAATTAAATTTAATAATAGCATCCCAATCAAGTGTTTACCCAAGTTAGTATTCTTTTTTTTATAAATAAAAACAAAATAAGAAACCAACCCACCAATAGCAAGTGTCAATAAAAAAGAAAAACCTTTGTTCTTTTTTTACTCTGGTTTCGTATTAACAAATTCCAAACAACAGAATTTGTATAAATAGATAATTTGTTGATAAATACAACGGAAATTACGAAGAATAATAATTAAATAATTTAATTGAGCTGTGAGCATATAGTTTATCAACTGCGTTTTAAGTTTTTTTTCCAATTTTATCTCGAAAAAGTGAAAAAAATTAAACAAAGACGTCATGACTTACGTCAGGAATTTGCCTGTGAAAAATGTTTTTTATTTGTGGTTGCCTCCATCAACAGCAACAACAGAACAATCATACAAAAACTGGTCTTGACGTCGTGAAAATTGGAAAATTTAATTAAGGCTTATTGTGCGATTGTTTTCCAACGGAGGCATAATTTTCTTGCTGAAAAACAATCTATAAAGAGGGAGGGTGTCACAGACATATTTATTATCAACATAAAGCATTTTTGAAGCTGAACTGATCATCGTTAATCAAACGCTGATTCATGAGTCATGTGGGTACTTTGTGTGTTTGGTAATCAACAAGATAACAAAGCAGGCTGTTCTGCTACTTGAGCTTGAGGAAGTATCAATCACACATTGAGCTGGAATGGAACGAAGCGTTCAATGAGAAATGCCTACATTATATATATGGGAATGCTATTTGTGTTTTATCAGTTTTCATTCGATTGCAATTTGAATCCGTGTTTCGTTCTCGCACAAAGATGCTGACCCAGAAACTTTATCACTTAAAATACGATAACAAACTTAAAAAAAATCCATTTGAAACCAAATTTCTAATTTTACCTCCAAGCCAACCAACATTTTTACTATCGTTAGGTTAAAGTCGAATTTGCGATCAAATTATTATCTGTCTCATGACATGGTAGGTTTTTTTGCAATTACAATAATCCCAATTATCAATTGTTTTAAAATTTAAAGGGTCAAAGTTGTGTATAAAAATAAAAAAATGGAGAAAAGTTCTACTGTGTGTAACAGTCATATCCTATAAATTTAAAAAATACTTATTCCACTTCTAATCTACTACTTTTTTAAACGTTGATTGGTAAAATGGAGATCAAAAGCGATCTCGTATCTCAGATCCAAGTAGCGCAGTTTTGATACCAAAAAATCGTACGGACCTGAATAAGAAGACGATTTTTAACGGGAAACCACTCAAGCGGAGTGTCGCTAGAATCATTTCATGCCGTTGAGGAAAGAGAGGCTTTTAGATCAGAAAGAAGGGATCCAAAGGATTGCATTCTTAGTTTGACCATAAGACGAGACAATTGCAGTAGAAGTGAAGCACTACTGTTTCCTTTTTCCGCCTACGTCTACAAATGAGATCAGTTGTGGAGGATTTATTGTAAGTAGCCCATATCATTTTTGATATGGTACAATCGTTTGTCTGCCTACTGTTGGATCCGAAAGGAAAATTGAGGGAATGTTGCTCTTCATAACAACAACTAGGATAGAGACACTCCGCAAGCGAGCAATGTAGGGCAGAATATTGTTGTGTTGCTGTTACCGTAAGGTTTGGCAAACCAGCATTTTGACTAAAGTCTTTGTGCGCTGCAATATTCCATATTTTTAATTTGATTGTCAAGAGGTAGAAAATATAAAATAACACTTGGATTTGTCGTATATACCGCTATGTATTGTCTTATTTAGGCGCCAGTTATAGCTTTCATTGAAACCCGTCATTGAAAACTTTGACTATCAATTCTGAGGAACTTAAACAAATCAAACTGATGTCGTTATGGTACCAAAATGAAGGTAATAAGATATATAATATTTTTTGTCAAAAAAAATATTTTATTTGCTCTACCATTTTCTTGTAAATTCAATTTTGATTTTTCAATGATCATTGAAAACGCTTTCCAGCATTGAAAATTCAAAAGTGAATTTACAAGAAAATGGTAGGGCAAATAAAATATTTTTTTGACAAAAAATATTATATATCTTATTACCTTCATTTTGGTACCAAAACGACGACATCAGTTTTATTCGTTTAAGTGCGTCAGAATTGATAGTCAAAGTTTTCAATGATGAGTTTCAATGAAAGCTATAACTGGCGCCTAGCGGTATATTGCACTTTATCCCCGATTTTAAGTTATAACCCGCACTAAATCATGTGTTTTTTTTAAATTCCATGCATGATAAATTCAAACTGATAAGTACATATACTGCACTAGACATATAGTTGAGGTTTGGCTAGGAACGACAGTTCAAATGATGTTGCCTACGCAGGGCCTATTGGTCCATTTTGATCCCTTACATGCGGAGATGTTCCTAAAACTAATATTTGATGAAAGACTGGTTCATTTACGAACTAGTTCGTGCTTTCTAAATATTTTGTTCGTATTTGTCATTGGGACATGCACTAGACCGTCGAGTACACCAAGTGACAGAGGATCCTATCAAGGTTGTAATATTGTTTTTATTCAGTGATAAAATATACTGGGTTTTCTTTTCATTAATTCTAGGTCATAAACTTCCAGTCATACCTGGGTATCCAGGAATTATTGATTTTATATTAGGTCTAATCTTCCTTTTAATTACTGCTGCTATCCCTCTTTGATATTGAACCTTTCCTTGCCAGTTCATCTGCTATTTCGTTCCCTTCTATATTGCTATTTCCAGGAATCCAGCAGAGTTTGACTGGGTTTATGTTACCAATGTTGTTCAATACGCCTCGGCATTTTATCTCACTGGATAGTGCTTTGACAGCAGCTTGGCTGTCGCGGAAAAATATGATCTCTGACGAGCTCAGTTACAGGGCTGCGGAAGTGAGTACTAAGGGAGTATTCGTACTCCCCTGCCTTTCCATGTACTCCCGTACTCCCTTCACTAGAATTGTACTCCCCTCAAAAATATACAAAACTTTCGCAAACATTTATTAAAGATGGTATTTCCGATTTCATCGGATGCGTTCAACCCTGAAATAATGGGGGTTATCGTGAATAAAAAATTCCCTGGAAACTTTTCTCCAATTAGAATTTTGGGAACGTGAATGATGTTTGATGTTTAAAAGTTTCCCTCGGAATTTATTGGTATCGCGAATAAGCTTTCCCAGGGAATTTCGATGTCATTTATTTATACAATTTTTTCTTCGAGGGAAATTTATTTCGTGGCAGATTCACGATCGCAGGAAAAATTTCGAGGGAATTAAATATTCTGTTGAAAATTAAATTCCCTGGGAGATTCACGATAGGGTCCAGTCTGAAGGTATTCATTCATATTTTTGTAAACAAATGCATTACCTGGGTTGCTAAGTGTTCTGTAATTTCTGTTAGCATACAAAATAGAAAAAACCACAAATATTTATTTGCTAAAATATGCGGGAAATCTATTCACCGACATTTCAGTCAGTTTCCTTTGCAAAAATCGTATGTGAGTCTTTCTCTAGTTCCTCTTATACAAATATTTCCAAATCTTTTTACTCGTAACAATGCTGAGAAACTAAATGACGAAACGAGAAAACATCAAATTCTTCAACTGAGTTTGAAAAAGTTCTTGCAATATCTGTTCGCAAATAAAAATGATATTGGTAAACCAATGTTTAGCGCATTAAAAACATTGGTTGAATTTACATACCTAACAGTAGTGCCAATGCTGAACGCATTTTTTTTCCGTTGTGATTAATAAAACAAAACATAGAACCTGCTTAAGCATTACATAAGTAATGCAATTTTATTGGCAAAATCTCTTCTTCAAAATGTACATGTATGGCAATAAGTGTTGTACAATAAGTAGCCTAGCCAGCAAAGGACGTCTTGTATATAATTATTACACATAATTTATAAAAAAGACTGATATTGCGGATTGCATAACAATAAAATCTGATTTTTTTCACATTGAATGTGTTTAATACAAATTCTTCGATTAATTAATTTACTTGATTCTTCGATTTAGTTTTTTTTACTTATTAATACTTTTGTTTTCAGTGGGATATTTTATTTCACCTTTAAATGTTAAATAAAATGGGTTGAAGTACCAATTTCACAAATATTTTAATAAAGTTATATTTATTGATAATAAGTGGTCTATGCTTTTTTGCGTACTCCCGACACGAAACACACCCCTCCCGAAACGAAATACACCCCTCTAATCCTCGGAAATACTCCCATTCAATTTTTTAAAACGGCAGCACTGCTCAGTTATAGCCTTGATGGTGGTAAGATATACACCATCTCAAAATTAAGCTGATCCTACCATTGAGCATGGAATAACTCCTGTCCACAATATTTAAATTTGTTTCAATAAAATATAAAGTAAACAATGACACATTAAAATATAAAGTATCTAGAATAAAATTTTCAATATAAAATTCATTTTAATTTAAATTTAAATATACCTGCATATTATGTACAAAAATAAGAATAAACAAATATTTTTCAAGAGAAGTATACATAATTTATTTCGCAATATAAAAATTAAGCAAAAGTTGAAGAAATTAACTTTAGTAATTAAATAAATAGTATTCAAAAATGAAAATTTAAAAACAAAAACTAAATTTCTTATAAATCAGAAAAGTGTAAATATAGTTTCCTCTTAAAAGTGATAGGTGAAGCTATACTCTGCAGTTCGTTTGGAAGTGAATTCCACAAGCGAACTGCAGATACATAGAATGAGCGTTCTGCTTTGTTGTGCGATTCAATTCATTCATCGTGGATGACATTATCTGATACAACTCCACTCTTCTCCAGAACAGAATTAATGGAGTCCATTTTCAAGTTGTTCAACGCTCCTTTGATGGCCAAAAATGCGTATTTTTTAAACAATTTGGTGCAGCGCAGTCTTCACTGATTTACTTGTATGGTATGCGTGTTGGTAGTTGTCTGGACTGAGAAGGTCTCTAACATATATATCGATAATTCTCTCCAGAGTCTTGAGGAAGCAAGACTTATCGGTCTGGGGCCCTACTATGTAACTTCATTCTACTTTCGCATCTATTCGAAAGTTGTTTTCAATGCTATTTTAAGGTGGTACTGTATTGAAAAGTAGCATCCACTGTTCGCGTATTCGACTCTTCGCCACATAAACTCCAATTAATTCTGTTCTTTTTAATAAGTAAGTGCTTTAATAAAGAATTAGCAAGCTGAATTTTTGCGAATTCGACCAATTTATTGTAGAATCAAATTACCCCTGTAATGATTTGCAGTCGAGTGTGGCGGTTTTCGAGCTTTTGAAATAAAGACAACTCTTACCTTTCTCCAGCTGACGAGGGATCTTTCTAAATTAAATACACCTTTAGAAGATTGCATTAAGCCATGGGGTGATTATATCCGCGATAATACTCAAATAAATAGCATATTTTTTATTTATTAAAATTCATTTGTTTCGAGTAAGGAAAACAGGGCACAGATAACGTAAAAGTAAAACGATTGTTCGATCAAACGGCCACTATTGCCCTTCTTTTATATTAATAACAATCCTTAAGTCGTTCCTTCTGTATGTCTGTATGTTTGTGGGTCGATCTACAGCCTAGATCATGAAGCGATTTTTTAAAATGTTGTTTGTTTTTTCTTCAACTTTGCTAAAATTTCAATGGATTCCATATGTTTCATTTGTGTTATGCGTCTCTTAGTTGGATAATTAAGGGCCGTTTGCTGATACACAACATAAGCATTTAAGTTATACTTAAGCACTTATGTGACAATTTACGCAGAGGAAAAAGTAGCCCATAAGCGTTTTAAGTTGAGCTTAAATATTTATGATTCGTATCAGCAAACGGGCATAAAACACAAATGCTACCCGGCTTAAGCAACAATAGTATAAAAGGTAATGAAAATTATATTTGTTAAAACTGTCTGGACGTTGTCGAATCTTAACTAAACTACTCAAAATGTTTCGCCTTTCAAATTGTTGCTCCTTAATGATCTATTTTTGGAGCCAGAAATTTTTCATATTTACTAACATTTTGCGAAAACGTTTCATAGCACTTTTATCTTTAAATTTTAATATTGTCAGCAAAGGTAAAGCAAATACCATTTACAAATTTTTAGCTCTTCAATAAAATACAATGGCCACAAGGAAAAAGTCTCTATTAAAAGTCATCATTTTGGGTGACAGTAGCGTTGGCAAGACTTCGCTTATGAATCAATATGTAAACAAGCGTTTCTCAAATCAATACAAAGCTACAATTGGAGCCGATTTCCTAACAAAAGAAATTGTTGTAGATGATCGTGTTGTCACAATGCAGGTTTGTACAAATTCATTATTTTTTCCATTACTCGTGTATCAGAAATTAATTTTATCTTCAATACAGATTTGGGATACAGCAGGACAGGAACGTTTTCAGTCTCTGGGTGTTGCCTTCTATCGTGGAGCTGATTGTTGTGTTCTTGTTTATGATGTTACTGTTCCAACTACGTTCAAAAACCTTGATTCATGGCGGGATGAATTTTTAATTCAAGCCAGTCCACGTAATCCTGAGCATTTTCCATTTGTTGTATTAGGAAATAAAGTGGATTTGGAGACACGTCCCGTAAGAATTATTATTTTTATAAATATTACAAATTTATTAAAAATTATTTGTTAAAAAAAAATAGGTGCCAAACAGACGAGCTCAGCAGTGGTGTCAGTCGAAGAATGATATACCATATTTCGAGACATCAGCAAAGGAAGGAGTTAACGTTGAATTAGCCTTTCAAACAATCGCCAAAAATGCTCTTGCTCAGGAAGTTGGGGTGTGTTGTCTTTTTATTTTTAATGTTTATACATATATTTAAAAATATGGTTTATGGTGACATTTTACAATGGAATATTTATGAGCTTTATGTTCAATTTGTCCCATTCTAAATGGGTAATTTCAAAGCAAAGTAATGGAAGATTATTTTTCAATACTTTTTTTAACCGTAGAAATTACCTCAGTTTAAATTTTTGAAATTCAAATTGTGCCCTTGAAAAGAGGCAGTGGTGAAATGCATACATAGTTTTTAAAAACTTTGGACCAAATTAGATATTATTGTGGGAGCAAAAGTTGACATACTTAACTGCCGTTTTATTTTAGTTTGGGGTTACAAGGCATAGGTTTCAAAATCTGCAGCAAGATCTTGGGTGTGTTCATAAACGTCGAAATCTGCCCTAGTAGAATCGTCTTTCTTCTTTGTTGCATTAATGAACACTGATTCTGCAGAACGTGTGTAGGCTTGCTTAAGTACAATTTTAAGTAGTCACTGAATGTTCAGAAACGTCTGACAAAAATCAAAATTGGCTGCAAAAAAAAGTTGTGCTCAATCTTATCTGTGAATTATTAATAAATTAAAAAGGCAATAAAAATATAATTTCAAAAATAATTTAACAATACAAAAATAAATAAAGCTATAAAAATAAATTTCATAAAATTAAAAAATATAAATATAGAATAATTCCTAATTAATTGTTAACAAAACAAAAAATATTAATTAATTTTTTTTTATAACACGCGCTCAATGGATTATACTACCCTTTAAATGTTACAACACAGCGCGGTCGTGAGGTTAAGGAAGCGAAAGAAGAATAGGAAAGATGTGTGGTGCGATGTTCTAAAACTCGAGGTGATTGTTGTCTCAGATTTTATCTCTGACGGCTGAACTAATGCGGAGAAATTTCCGTGTCTTATTTATCGATGTCCCTTATAATTCGCATTAATTTTTTTATTCTTTGTCATATTTTATCGGTATACTAGTTTTACGCAATCACATGTTAGTGCTATGCCTAAACAGCATGCAATGAGTAAACCAGAAACTCATTGTATGACATTTTGGAATTGTTTTTAATGGAAAAATAAGAGCACATAGACTACTTCAGCGATCGAACCTGTGACCATGAGGTTGACAGGCGAACACAAAACTATCGCGCCACGGCCACCGGTCGTCCGGAAGGCTTGCGAAGACTTCTGAATGCTTCTGAAAGTGTTCGATTTGTATCAAATGACAGTTCTTCTGCTGGAAAAAAGAGAAATTTGATTCTGGATTTAATGTCAGAATTAAAACTAGAAAAACGCACGCATTCGATACCAACTATATGTCAAAGTCGATTTAAACGCTGTGTCATTCATCTTCAAGAAATAAAATTATCACACATGTGTGATATTTACAAATACCATATCTAGTGTTTACTTGTTCGATTGGGATCGAATTGTTCTTCCGGATTACCAATCGAAATATTACATTTTTCACACCTTAGTTTTTTTATTTACCTCCCGCACTTTCTGCATTCGAAAAAAACATGGATGTACCATCTGCCGACGCTGATAGCATTTGTGATGTTTTATAAACATATCTTCTGCAATTTATCTGTAAACTTTATAAAAACATTATACGCAGGTCTCTAAAAAATGTTTTTTTTTAATATTTGACAATAGCAAATAATATACACGACTGGATCGCATGAAATTGCTTTTTTAGTTCAAAACTATGTGTTTACAATGTTAAGAATGCTAACAAAAATTGAAGTTTTGTTTGAGATATATTTTCATAAACAATATCGTAATTTATATTGAATATGTCAAAAAAGCTTAAAAACTAAAAAAAAAGATGATTGACGATTTTGAATATTTGATAAACTTTGAAGTCAGAAAATTAATTTTAGTTTGAATTTTCGAAATTGGCATGATAAATACATTGCACATGCGTAAGTAATTACAATAATTTAGTAATAATAGTGTTAGGAAAAAGGGCAGAAAGAAAACTGGAGAAAGTTATTCTACGCAATTATTTTTTAGGTCGATATATGTACATATATAAATGGATGCACAAACAGACAGACAAAAATGCTATTTTTGATCTATAGTCGAGAACAAACCATCGACAAATTGATACCGAACTTTCGAATAGCTTGTTATCAATCGACCTTGACACTAGTTGTCACTATACTGTTTCTATCCGGAACTCACTCTAAAAAATGTATCTGCCCCATTCGGCTATTCACGTGAACAGTGAATTCAATTCACTCATTCGATTCTCATTCGTTCTCCCATTTCATATTGGTTTCGGTAGGGCGAACTGCACTATCCTACAATTCATTTTTACATTTATGTTATGTTAGAAGTTAGATGCTCAAGCGAAAATCATATTAATTTTGGTTAAAATTGTGATTATTGCTTTTTACAAAAGTATCTAGGTACTGGACTTTTTTTTCTGCCACAATAATAAATGAGAACATTCCCAAATTTATAACTATGGAAGAAAAAACTTGATAAAACGTGGTACCATGATTTTTCCTTGCAAAGAATAAATTTTCCTCGAATAAAAAATCGTATGAAATGACAGCAAAACTCCAGGGGGCAGTTATAGCGAACAGGAAAACGAATCAGGAAAAAAGTTCTAATGGATAATTTATGATAATTTAACGCGTTTTAAAATACAAATGCTACACTAATCGATGACGAGAATTTTTTTTGCAAAAAATATTTGCAATAGTACAATTATTTTTTGTTAAAAATGTATTTAATTATTTTCCTGATGAAAATTCATTTTTCGTGCCAACTGATTGCAATTTGACACAAAATAGAACAAATCATTCCAATGATTTGGGTCCCTATTTCTCTCGTCTCACTGACATTGTGGACGAAAAACTTTTTCGTGTGTGTTTCAATCAGGAAAATTTGATGGCAGACTAGAAGTGAGGCTTGCCAACTGACATAATTTTTCTGTCTGATATAAACGACCATCAGGAAAAAATATTTATTTTCATATTGTTTCAGACTTTTCCTGATGCGTTTACCTGATCGCTATAACTGGCTCCTTACGTGGGAAACTTTTGAGCATCATTCACGTTCATTATGTTCGAATGAAAATATTCCAGGGAAATTTTCATTCACGATAACCTCCATTACATTTGACGAACCGACAATTTTGTAACACTTAACCAAACGACAGGCAGACAACAAATGTCGAATTCGCAAGATTCGGATACGTTTACTTGACAAATTTTCTTTTTATTATGACCAATTCGAAAGGTTTTACAAATTTGACCAGTAAACCCACTAAAATTAAGTCAGTATTGATTAAATAATACAATGTATCTCCTAATTTGTAGTTGTTTCAATATTATTCTACTTCAAAAATTTGGTATTAAAATTTCATGAAGTAAGAACTTGGCCTAATTTTAGTATAAATATACGGAATTTGAAGTTTTTGACTTCATTGTTACTGCATATAGAGGGGGGTCGAATATTGCCTGAGTTTGCTTCTGTTAAAAAAATTGTGGGGCCAGAACTTGGTTGGGCACTACCGTCCTTTTTGATAAGACTAGCATTATTAGTATTATGATGTTTTTTTGGCAATCCGGAATCCCGGATTCAAAATAATTGTGTATGTGAAAATAATCAAAATGAAAAATAATGTTTGTTGCCTAACTATAAGATTGTTCAGTGACGAAAAAGTTAGAACAGAATACAACAGGACAGAACAGAACAGATTCGTGAGAAACTTAAGAACAAAATAGAACAACTTAGAACAGTCAGTCATTTGACAGCGATTATTAAAAAAATTATTGTTGTTTACCTACAATTCCAATTCATTTAGTTTTGCAGAAACATTCTTAAAAATAATCTGAAATGGAGTTGAATTTATTTAAAAAAATATTCTTAATGAAATTGAGATGATTCCGACAGGAAAAATGATTTATCAATTAAATCTAACACCGTAATGTTTTTTTTGTAGCAACAACAATTTGTTTTGACAGTTCTCACAAATCTGTTCTAAGCTGTTTTACCTAAAAAGTAAGTGCAGAAAATTCTGTTCTAAAGTGTTCCAATCTGTTCCGAACAGCCTCATTGAACACACATTATGATACAAAAAATTACAACAGTCGATTTTGACGTTCAAGTATATGAATGTGTGAGTGCGTCTGGTTTGGATTCTGATTTCAAATCGAGAAGCAAAAATATCTTCTTTTCAGAATAAGAACTGTCATTTTTTTCCCAAGTGAACACTTTCAGAAGAGTCCAGAACCCTTCCGGATTGCCAAATAAGAAAGAACGATATTAGTGACATTGTATTACATATCACATTACTTAAGTAGAGACACTGAAGCACTGGTAACAAGAACATCGGCTTAAATATTACATATATTAATACAACAGAGAGAGACGTAGAAAGAAAGAACAAACAACAAAAAGAATTGTATGGAGTGAGTGCGTTCACGTTAGCAGCAGAATATCGTACAATATTTCGAATGTATACCAGATTCACTAAGGCGCCAGTTATAGCTTTCATAGAAACTCATGATTGAAAACTTTGACTATCAATTTTGAGGCACTTATAGCGTTTTTATTTGGCAATACGGAATCTCTCTCCGATCCGGGATCCCAACTGAACACTTTTGTATGATTCTGACGATTCTGAATTTTAATGAGATTGTATGTGTTTAAATAATTATGTACGTGGATATATTCAAATTCAAAAAAACTGTTTGCTGCACAATTATGATACAAAAAATGACAGCAGTCGAATTTGACGTTCAAGTATATAAATGTGTGAGCGCTTCTGGTTCCGATTCTGATTTCAAATCCAGAAGCAAAATTCTCTTCTAGTCAGAATTAGGAGAACTGTCATTTTTCCCCAAGTAAACACTTTCAGAAGAGTGCCAAATAAAAACGACATTAAACAAATAAAACTGAAGTCGTTTGGTACCAAATGAAGGTAATAAGATATATAATATTTTTTGTCAACGACTTTCTTGTAAATTCACTTTTGAGTTTTCAATGATGGAAAGCGTTTTCAATTATCATTGAAAATTCAAAAGTGAATTTACAAGAAAATGGTAGAGCAAATAAAATATTTTTTTTTTGACAAAAAATATTATATATCTTACTACCTTCATTTTGGTACCATAACGACATCAGTTTGATTTGTTTAAGTTCCTCAGAATTGATAGTCAAAGTTTTCAATGATGAGTTTCAATGAAAGCTATAACTGGCGGCTAAGAATGAACAGCAGAACCATAGTTAATGAAAATTCATAGCAAATTCACATCCGACGAATAGCAGAATAGGGCTGTATTTCTTCAAATTCATTCGATCCAGTTATAAATGTTGTCTCTTAATTTTTGTGATCAAGTAAATTTTGTCAAAATATGTATGTATGTATCCTAACCATCATCGTACTATCAAAACATTAGTAAACATTCTATTAAAAATTGTCACTAATAGACTCATATTAACTGTTGATTTTTTTTAGAAAAAATGTACTTTATTAAATACTATTTTTTCCTTTCGAAAGCAGAGGGACGAAATCTACGATTATTTTTCTGACAGTGTTCATGTTGAAGATGACAGAAATAATCTAAACAATGATTCAGACAGTTGCCAATGTTAAGAAAAAACTCACTCGAATAAAACTAATTTAACTAAAAAAAAAAACATTCTATTAAAATATATCCTTCGTTTGCTGCAATACCAGTATAACGCAATAATTAGGGATTTTCAATTAAGTGTGAGTAAAATTATTGTCTCTCTTTATTTTCGTCGAACATCAAAAATCGATATCTCATTAATTTTACATAAAAGCGGTGTATTTGTAATATTATTGTCTGTAGTTACCGTGGCGTAATATACTTTCAAGCAGCCGAAATAGTCGGGTTCAACTACCACTTAGTAACAAAAAAAAAACATTTAAGTTCTACTCACTCAATAATTTGTCATATACCTCACATTTCAGTCATTCGACAGAGGCAGACAACTTTTTATCCCGTCCATTTCGACCGACTTACAACAAGCATTACACTATGGTTGAGAGTATACGCCAAGAGGCGCTGGTTTTTCTACCTATCGCCACGCCATTTTTTTATATTTTCAACAAATTCATTGTATCTTAATTTTAAATTATATTCCATTTAAAATGTCACCACCCATGAACTCATTATTAACCTTTGTTTTGTTTTAGAACCAAGCAAATTATATATAATATTATTTTTTTTCTTTTGCAAGCAGAGGGACGAAATTTACAATCATTTCCCTGACCAGATTCGCCTTGACGGTGACAGAAATAATCGAAACCGAAATTCAGATAACTGTCAATGCTAATAAACTCATTGGAAAAATATTCATTCGACTAAAACAATTTATTCTATTATTATACACAAATGAGTATAATAATTTATAAATAAAACAAGTAAGAATTATATTAAGTAAATAATTAAAAAAAAAAAGAAAAAAACAACAAAACAAAAAAAGGATGCAGCTGCAAATTAAAAATACAAAAACGTAAACAAATAAGAAATATAAATTAACAAATATTGTGCAGAATTTATATTTTGTTTTAAAAAAGATTTTTTTTTTAACAAAACAACAAAAGAACTTTCTTTGTGGTCTTATTATTTTATTGTTTTGTTTTGCAAGTGTTCTTATATTTTATAAGCAACATTTACTACCGTTGTCTTTCAGTAAATAAATTATATTTCAAAAGTAATAATAAAAAGTAATAAAATATTATATTTAGAGAAAAAAAGTGCATTATTTTTCGGCAAAAAGAAAACAAACAGAACTTCCAATTAGGGAGCTGGTGGCAGGCATTCGATTTTATATAATTTACGATAATATTAAAGTTACGAGACCAGAAATATCCGATTTGTAACCGTTATTCGCCTTTAAAATTTTGAAATAATTAACGCGTTTTGAAATTTAGCATATCTTTGCTTTAAAAAAAATCTAGAATGCTTTATCAAAAGTTGTAAAATTATAAATTAAGCCGGTATGTCAATTCGGGTAATGTCATTTAATTCGGAACTGATGAAACATCCACTGTAATGAATGAATTTATTCTTTGAGCAGTCAGGACTCTCGCATCTCTAGGGCTTAGCACACACCAGTTGGCTTGCAAATTTATATTGGTTTGTTTATGGCCTTTTTATTTGTTTTGTGTAATTTCGATTTCTTATTGAATTTAAACTACTTTTTAAGTAGTTAGTTAATTATAGGCCTGGTCCAAACTTTGGCAGCTTATTAAATTTTGAATAGGGGAATTAAATCACCTCATAAAGAAATAAAGCCTGGAACGACTCGAGCACAATTTTCAGCCAATTTTTAAACGCCATCACAAAATTTTTGTTTTCTTATATTTTTGTTTGTTTAAAATTCCCATTACTTTCTTTTCAAACACATAATTTTGTATTTTAGTGCTTTTAAATTAATTTATTTGTTCAACAAATGGTTTTGTACAACAACCAGGCTCTTTTTTTATGACAAAAGTCAACCTGACAATTGTAAATTTGCTGCCTCAAAAAATGTATTGCGCAGAAATTGTCAGGAAGAGGAAATATTTTACTCTTTCAATAGCGCTCTCTTCTGTCCAAAACTACCAAATTTGTGAGTCTGGGACACAAATTGGCAGAAATTGGTACCAATTGACAGTTTTGGACAGAGTGTGGATCAGAACTTATTATTTATACAAAAAAATGTGTATTCAAATTGAGATCAAATTGCTTTCTAATTTTTTTTTGGCCGATTAAATATTTTTTTTAATTTAAGTTTCACAAACACAGTGATACAAACAATGCAGAATCCATGAAATTGTCCCCGAGTGTTCTAATGGGGGGATTTATTCAGTATTCAGAGTTACCAATCGAAAAGGCCATTAGCGAACAAATAGACGTGCGAAAAAAATCATACTCGTGAGTGAGTAGCCGGTAATGAAGCTTATCATTTTTTTGGAAAATTGTATTTTAGAAATATTTTTTTGAACAACGATCAAATTAACCCGAAATATCCATCAGCTCTCTCCCTATAAGAAATATAGAAACTGTTTAAAAATTATTTTATCCAACGACTTAAGTTGTGTGTTTCATTTTATGTTTCAAACATTTTTATTTTCCCCTGTTTTAAACATTATTATTTTTTTATAAACAAAATTCAGTTTTTGTATAATGAAAAATGAAGGGATGGTCTCTCGTCATTACGGTAGATAAATATATTAAGCTCGCTTGTCACTGCTAAATAAACTTATCGCGAAAATAATCATTAAAAAAAAACATTATAATAATTATTTTATCTCAAATAATACAATTTTAATATGAACATTAAATTAAGTAAATTCATTTACAAATAAAAGAAAATAGTCCGAAATTATTTTGTTAAATAAGTTTAAAAATCAAATATGTAGTTGAAACAATACAACATTTTATAATTTGTAGAATTTCAAATTATGTTATTAAACATGGTTAAAAATGCGTTATGGAATAAGCATGATTAACTTTATTTAAAAACTGCAAACTTATACTATTTTTATCATCAACCATTCATAGGTACAAGTAATAACCTTGTATATTATTAATCATTCAAAACTTTATTAAAAAATTAAACTCAAAATGCAATGTTAGAAGAAAAAAAAACAGGCAAATTGAGGAAAATGATAATTTATTTTTCAATTAAACTTATTCGCATCTTGATTTCAAAATTTAAGTTTTTAACAATATTTAGCTATATAAAGTGAAAAACTGACATTTCCTTTGTTGTATATATAAAATATTTTTTATTATAATAAAAATAAAACAAAAAAACTTCTAAATAGTTTCTTCTAATTAATAAGATTTCGTAATAAATCTGATTGCCGTGAAAACAGAACTGCAGTGATTTGCCGAAGTAAATATAAATGCACCTAGTAAAAATATATTTTTGTAGAAAAATGGAAACGACACCTTTCTATTTTTAATGGCATAGTTTTATTAAGAGGTATTTTGGATGTTGCAAAGAAATTTATATTTGTTACATCACATTTACTCGGTTAAATTTTAGAACAAGTTTTTTCGGAGAAAACGTTGACTATCAGCCCTTCCCCATCAGCTGCCTACCCATAGCAGCAGTGTACGCAGCAGCATTTGAGCTGTGCAAGCCCCTCCTAACCTTACCTAACCTAAGGGATATTAACGTTTAATTATGGCAAACCACGAAGTTAACTTTTATGAAAGGTTTTGTTCTTAAACCAATTAACTTGATTAACATTAAACTTAGCATATCTTATAATATTATATCTTTAACATTGGCGTCTCTCCAGGGTGTGCAAGGTATGCATTGCACACCCTGTTATAACGACAACAAATTCTACATCAAACATTATGTATGTAGGTAATAAGATTAGCGCAAACTTTACACAAATTGCACAACCGTAATACATCTTAACTTAAGACACAGCCTACAATCAAAGGAACACATTATTCATCATTATCGCATAAAAAGAAGAAACAAATCAACCTCCACTTGAATACTATTGGGGTTTTCTTTTGGTAATTTTATATTTTGATAGGAAATTTAATTTTTTTCCTCGCGAATGGTATACGATCTCAGATTGATTTTTTTTATTTTGGTATTGTTGTAAAGGGTTTTCCAATAAGAGGTGTTATTTTGATATTCAAAAAAAAGAACTGCGTTGTTGAAGCGTGTATCGTTCCATTTTTATTAATAGCGTAGTTTCTACTTGTCAAATGTCAAAAAATGACAGCTTCAAAAGTGACAGCTACCGAAATAGCGGGCTATTCAAAATAACATCTTTTATTGGAAAACCCTTGGGTTTTCCAATAAGAGGTGTTATTTTGATATTCAAAAAAAGAACTGCGTTGTTGAAGCGTGTATCGTTCCATTTTTATTAATAGCGTAGTTTCTACTTGTCAAATGTCAAAAAATGACAGCTTCAAAAGTGACAGCTACCGAATTAGCGGGCTATTCAAAATAACACCTCTTATTGGAAAACCCCTTATATTCGTGTCTGTGGAACCAGTAACGGTATCGGATGGCAAATTACGCGATAATTGTTTCTTCATTCAAGTTTTTTTTTTTTGTAACACGAACCGATTTTAATGTTTAAAAAATAAATGCCGAAATTAATTTGGAGCATTACACAATTGCTATTATTTTTTTTTTAAACTTAAGGGGGTGGCCGTGGCGCAATAGTTGTGTGTTCGCCTGTCAACCTCATGGTCACAGGTTCGATTCCTGCCGTAGTCTATGTCTTCTTATTTTTCGATTAAAAACCAATTCTAAAAATAAATGTCATACAATGAGTTGCTGGTTTACTCATTACATGCTGTTTAGGCATAGAACTAACAACATGTGATTGAGTAAAACTAGTATACCGATAAAATATGACAAAAAGAATTAAAAAATTAATGCGAATTATAAGGGACATCTATAAATAAGAAACGGAAATTTCTCCGCATTAGTTCAGCCGCCATCCCTGGAGATAAAATCTGAGACAACAACCACCTACAGTCTCCGAATATCGCGCCACACATCTGTCCTATTATTCTTTCTCTTCCTTAACCTCACCCCCACGCCCGCGCTGTGTTGAAACATTTAAAGGGTATTCATACTCCCTTAAGCGCGCGTAGATTATAAAAAAAAAAAAAAAAAAAGTATGTTTTCACAACTTTATCAACTTTATTTTACTACTCACATAATTACTGAAAACAAAATCAAAATAACGGTTGTCAATTTTTCTGGTGGTGTAATGGTATTAGTAAAAGAGGGGTAAATCTGCCGAAAAATCTAGATCTGCAAAATTTATAACCGATCAAAAAAAAAATGATTTTTTCCCCATTAGAAGTCTTTAATTGTAAAAATCTTTGCTTCGACAGATCTGAAGGGGAAAAAATCAAATTTTAATTTAATACCTAAACGTAAGAAAATTCAAAGGTCATTGATTTTAACTTACAACAGAAAATAAAATAACATCGCAAACTACAGTGCATAGCTATTTTTCGTACGAGCTCCCTTTATTCATCAATCTCTCGATATCATATTCGTTGAGTGAAATTACATACAAAATTGGGCCCTAGCGAGGTAACCGTCGGAGCGGAGAATTCTCCGAAATCGTCCGAATTGGAGAATATTTGCTTCGAGGTAATCTTCCGCCAGCTGTGCGGAACATTTCTCCGACAAATCGTAAAATGTTCCGCTCCGACCAACGCGACGGTTACTTCAATAGGGCAGATTAACTCGTACGCTCGTACGGAACCACAATGTGTACCTCAAATAAATTCATCCTAATATTAAAACTACATACAAAAAAAACTCTGCTACAAGTATTTTTACAAGCTTTGATTGGTACCCATCTCCATCGCCATTCATCACCCTCACGACATCATATTTTCTTTGATGAATTTGTAGTTTTCTGTGCACTTGGCAGTCGCCCCTTCAGTCTGTATTCACAAGACGTCACAGGTCACAGGGACATTACAAATACATTTTTACGGGTTTTATTTGGATGAACTCGTACGAAAAATAACTATGCACTTCAGTCTGCGGTGTTATTTTGTTTTCCATTGTAGAAATGAATATGAATAAATGAACTTTGAGTTTCGTTATGTTTAGGTATTAAAGTTTTCAAGTGGAGGTTGATTTGTTTCTACTTTTTATGTAATAGTGTTTATTTGCATACTTTTATTTTAAAGGAAATAAGCAATAATAACATTAGAACAATGTCTGAAAGTGAAGTCGAAGATTATGTGACTAATATATTAGAAAAGCGTTTAGTTCTCATCATCTGTATATTGCATGTGTTACCAAAATCCCTAAATGTTTTCATTTTAATTTGTTTTCCAACTACCTGTCTTATTCAAAGATTTTCTCATAACTTCAACCCAGCGATTCCACGTTCAAAATTAAAAAAACATGACACGAAATTCATGATCCCTTATAAATCTTTCTACCGCCCTTGGTGTTCACCCTCATCAACAGCAAGGTTTTCCTTTTTCGGACAGCAAGAGAATTCATTCTCAATCAAAGAAGACAAATGCACACATTTGGGTGTTCTCCCAACATCAGCGCACCCAAATGATACAAATCCCCATATTAAACAAATATCCAACAGAAAGAGAAGAGACAATTGCCAGTACAAGCCTATATGGTTAAGTGTTCAACAACATTCAGTGCCCCGTCGGCCAGCGTCGTTCATTCCACCATAGGTTTTCGGATTGGTAGTGCAAGAGAAGCAGGATCAGTACACACTACGAAGAGAATTGGTAATTTGGTATTCATTTTCATTGAGCCTGCTGTGGATGTGCGCTGTGGTGCGGATTCATTCTCTGTACCTAGACGAAAACTTACCTTATAGATATTTATTTATTTATTTAGCTTATTGCGAGCGAATTACTTAAATTATATAATACAAACTTAAATTATAAATAATAAAATTAAATAAAATAAAATAAAATTAAAATTAATAATAAAATTAAATTAAATTATAAAAAATAGTGCGGTGGAGTGATGTTAGGCAGAGAAGGTGTATAGAGTTCTTCTAAGGGAAGGGGAACTAATGGAGAAATCGAAAATATCTTGTGCTGTATTGGCTAATCGAAGCATTCTGCTCATTGGATTGAAATGGCCGTAATTGGTGCGGTGGTGAATGGGGAGGCGGAAGAAGGGTACAGCTCTAAGGTTACGTGGATTGGTATCGATTTTAATCCATTCGAGCAACGCAGGAGAGTCTATGGCTCCAATGATGAGCTGATGGACGAATATTATGTCAGCGATACGGCGACGTTGAGAAAGGGTGTGCATGCCAATTAGTTGCAAACCGTCTTCATAAGGGGGTAAAATAACAGGATCAGACCAAGGTAGACTGCGCAAAGCGAATCTGAGAAATCTCCTCTGAACAGCTTCAATTCTAAGAGATTGAGTGATTTGGAAGGGGGACCAAACCTGACTAGCATATTCAAGGATAGGCCAGACGTATGTGGTGTATAAAGATTTGGTAACATGGGGGTTGGAAAATTCTTTAGACCACCGTTTAACAAATCCGAGGGTAGAATTCGCTTTCCCGATGATATGATCAATGTGAGAGCGAAAATTTAACTCCTTATCACATATAACCCAGAGATCACGAATAGATGAAACGATAGAGACAGGTATCAGAAGTGATAGATTCGAGGATTTGAAGGTATACGTTTACGTGAAAAAGTCAGATTGGCATTTACTAATATTAAGTTCAAGAAAGTTTTTGTTGCACCAGGTAAGAAAAGTATTTAGATCAATTTGAAGCAGCGAAGAATCATGAGATGACGAGATTACTTTAATTATTTTAATGTCGTCTGCATAAATAGAAAGGTCTGAGAAAGAGATGATTCTACCGACATCGTTTATTGCAAGCACAAATAGAAGTGGACCGAGATGGCTACCCTGGGGAACGCCAGAGGAGGCGAGGAAGGGATCGGACACTTCATTTCTGAAAACAACCCTGTATAAACGGTTCTCGAGATAAGATTTGACCCACTTGATGATCGATTGTGGAAAGCCAAAGGCTTGTAGCTTAACGTAGATTATTTGGCGACTGATTTTATCGAACGCCTTGCTGAAATCAGTGGTGATAACATCAACATCGTAGCTTTTTTCCAGTGCCGAGAGTGTCGTGGAGACAAACTGGGTAAGATTAGTCGTAGTGGATCTTCCCTTTAAAAATCCGTGTTGAAGTGGAGAGACAATTGATTTACAATGGAAATAAAGGGAATCATACACTATACTTTCAAAGAGCTTGGGGATAACGGAAAGTTTAGCAATCGGTCGATAGTTAGAGATTTCGTTCTTACAACCCTTTTTAAAAATTGGAAAAATAAAGGATTCCTTCCAAAGAGAGGGAAAAACTGACTGTGAAAGCGAGAGTTGAAAAAGATTAGTGAGGGGTTCATAGAGTGCAGAAGCGCAATTTTTAAGAAAAATTGCTGGGATACAATCAGGACCGGGTGAAAAGTCATCATTTAGTAAACTTAACTTTTCACGGACGGTATGCGAACTAATGTTAAGAGAAGACATAGAAGTATGCGGGCTATTTGAAAGAAATTTGTGGTAGTCAAGGTCAGGTTCATATAGATGCTCATGCTATGATCAGAGAAACCAGATATGCCAGCCAATGGCATGCCATGCGACACGTGAAAAACAAGATATAGAGAAAAAAGAGCTTTAATTTATTTTTATTTTTGGCTCTTATTTTGTTCATTGCGTGCTTGCGGTGCGGATTCATTGCGTGTACCAAGTACAAATACAAACATACTCATAAGGGACGTTCACGTACAAGTGTATAAACAGCGACGTCGAAGGTCGAACAAAATACAGAATGATTTAATGATTGCAGTATTAAATGTTATTTCTGATTCTGATAACATTTAATGGCAGTGCTAGATTTCAAATAAATAATATGAGAACCACTTTTCATCATATTTTGGAAGCATCTAGAAATGCTATTAATCTTTTCCAAAACGAGGTTTAGAAAGTTTTGAACTACGATATGGCCAATTATTTTTTTTAGAAAATCTTCAAATTGAAATGCGGTTCGAGTCGTTGACAAAATTTAAGTTACAAGCTTTACCTTCTACGAAAAACATTGTTGAGTATGGAAAAAAATGCGCTACTGAAGTTTTTGAGTGCCTAAAGTGTTCATATGGTGCATTTTTTTAATTTTGCAAGGCTGAAGAATGAATTAATTGTTTTTTTTAAATTTACTCAGCTTAAAAATATCTCCGTTAAAGACATTCCAAAACAGTTGATGCTCTTGAATTAAAAGAAACTTTCGAAAACAGCTAAATTGACTGATCTTAAAAATAGCCACATTGAGTGAATTTGTCGAACGTTTTTTTTCTGATTTTAAACACGTTAAATCGTATGATAGAAATAAAATAATAAAATGCAGGAGCAAAGATTATCGCAACTTGCAATTATGTCGATAGAAAAATTATTTTTAAAGGAAATTAAAGTAAAAAACAGTTTCTATGATGAAGTCTCGCAAGGTTTTTGAAGAAATCCCGACGAATTGAACTTTTATTGAAGTACTTCCTTTCTAAATTATAGTTTCCTTACAAAGAAAAACTCAAAAAAGTATAAAAAGAAAACCTCAAAAAAGTAATACAAAAAACACAAACAAAATTAAACAAAATAAAAACAACCTCCTCGTCGTAATCCTGAATCGTATCGAAGAAAATACAAAATTTGAACAAGTTAGTGAACGCCTTGCTTGTAGCACCACGGCACGTCACTGGTTCTCATACATATGATGAAAAAAAAAGAAACAATCATTGATGCCTGTAGCCCTAAACCAAATTTAACAAAATTAAAATCAACGTACAAAATAATTGGAAATGAGTAGGTACCCAAAGTACGCGAAACTTTAATTTCGATTTATATAAACAACATGATTGGTTGACGGCATTAATTAATTTTTAAAATAAAATGCACGACTTATTGCGTTTTTATTTGGCAATCCGGGATTCTTCTCCGATCCGGGATCCCAACTGAACACTTTTGTGTGATTCTGACGATTCTGAATTTTAATGAGATTGTATGTGTGAAAATAATTGTGTACGTGAGAATATTCAAATTAAAAAAAAAAAAACGTTATTATACAAAAAATGATAACAGTCGAGTTTGACGTTCAAATATATGAATGTGTGAGTGCTTCTGGTTCTGATTCTGTTTTCAAATCCAGAAGCAAAATTCTCTTCTTTTCAGAATTAGAACTGTATTTTTTTCCCAAGTTAACGCTTTCAGAAGAGTCCGGAAGAATTCCGGATTGCCAAATAAAAACGACATTACACGAAGTAACTTGATCTTATGTTCGATCGCATCGTATGCACAAGATTCTTGGTTCGATGTTTAATTAATTTTGTATATACAAAATATTTTTTTTCTAAATAAATTGTAATGGCAATTTTAAATATTTAATAACATAAATAGTTATAAAATAAAAAAAAATCATCTACCCGTTTTAGAAATACTGCTTTAAAAAAAATTGGCAAAAATCAAAAAAAAAAATATTTTTTTTTCGTAAATTTTGTTGTGCAGTATTATTTATAATTCGGAGGACCTCCTACATAATAATTTTGATCAAAATCCGTAGAGCCGTTTATGAAAAAGTCGACAGTCAAAAAAATGGTTGTATGGCACCGTTAATAACAAAATATCTAAAAAAAAAAATGTTGACCAAAATGTAGACTCTATACCTAAAGTAGTTAGCGCCATTTAAGAGATAATCAGCCCTATCACAAATTCCATCGTAATCGAAAATATGCTACGTTTCCCGATAAATCTATCACAAATTCCATCGTAGTGGATTCGGAGTGAAAAATTCGCTTACGATTTTCGAAGTTCGTAGAAATTGGTATCACTGAATTCGAATGGAATGAAATGAAACAGACTTTTTCTACGACAAACCATTTGTGTCGGACACTGAAAGCAATTGGTCCTTAACAGTTATTTTAAAGACAAATATAAGTATTTTTACAAATTCTATGGTTTTATGAATAATATTTGATTTTAAATTTCAATATGAAAGTCTCTAATGATCGAGATAGGCGACCTGGCCTCTCAAGGCTGTAAGAAACTGGCACAATAAGAAATTGAAAATTTCTGGGAAATTGTAGAAGGCAACCTTGGACTACAAGATTGGTTTAAATTTTCACATAATCGTGTGTGTAAGCTTAATTAAAATTGAAAATAGCACGGTATTGCTATTTATCCTTTCATTTTGACATACACCGCTGATTTCGAAAATAAGAATATTCCACTCGGATTTTGTGAAAGCTGTTTGTCGTAGATCGGGGCGTAACTGTCCGTGCGTGGAATTAAGACGATGGAATTCGTGATAGCGTTGAATAAAGATGGTACCGTTCATTGTTGGGGATAAAAAAAAAAACAATTCAAAAATATATTTGAAAGAAGAATGACCTTAAACGCTTAAGTAAGCATTAAGTATGAAGAAAATCGCTTCAGCCGTTTAAGATGTAGATCGTTCTATATACAGACAAGAGAGACAGAATTTCACTTTTTTGGTGTTCTCTATCATCGTTATGTCATGTTTGGTTAAAATATCAATTTTAATTTTTTTCGCAAGTAAAAATATATACATTTTCACGAATCGCACACCTATCCTATAAATTCACTCGACGCCACTGATGTTTAATAAATACACAGCAAAAAAAAAATGGTTAAAATGTTTCGATTAAATCGTAGATATTTTTTATTGGATAGTTTTTTTTTGTCAGCGAAATTTTATAAACAGTTAGTTAGACCTAAATTTACGGAATTATTACCTTAAACTAAATACATATATATGTTACACAGGAAGCTCCTTTAATGTTTCAAGCCTACCGAGAATTCAATATTGAAAACGCCGAATCCACTTTTTGGAAAGACATTAGGTATCCAATCAATTTTGAATCCAGTTTTTTGATTCTATTTAAGATTAAAATTTATAAAAAATTAAACCAAGAAACTGTTACTACAAAACTTACATTATTACTACAGTCAAACCATATGTGTGCGATGTACATTTTTGGAGAAATTTTCTTATAATTTTTATTGGGAACCACGAGATCACTATATTCGTCCACATAAGGAATAAATGTATTACCGTTTTGTTGGAATTTTCTTTCGACTTCCAAGGACATCTAGAAATGGATGTTGTTGGTTAAGTAATAGCCATACAATTTTATTTAAGAGTATACTCACATTTTTTGTTTTAAAAATATTCTGAACTTTAGATGCGTTTTGTAAAATCCATGTGTATTTTAAAAGTCCTTTGAGTTTACCTTTTTTTATAACCACTGTGCTGTTTGGAAGGCGACATTTTACACCATTTGCGAAACTTGAACTAAAGTGCGCAAAAACATCCTTAAATTAAAAAAAAAAAAAAACAATTATAAATAAAGGTTTTTTTGTGTAGTGTATTAGAAATGAAAATAATAATCTTGTATATAAAAATCTAAAAATTTGACATTCAACCAATATTGGAAGATTTCCCAATCGTGTATACAGCTTTAAGCTTATAGAGAGTTTCATTCAAGAAAAGATCTGATCTTTCTGACAAAAGATTTCATCTTTTTGAATTTTGAGAGTTTCATTCCAACAAAAAGAGCAAATCTAGGACAAATCTTAACACGAAAATTTGATCTCTAATGGGTTGGCAGATTGGATATGAATGCACACATACATGTAAAAAGTCTCTTCTGTCAAGGTTAAAATGGAAAATATTTTGTAATTAATTGTGAACTAGTGCCAATCCGTGTTAAAAAAAAAATAAGGAAATAATGGACGAAGAAATTAATAATTTAGATTTTATAAATTTAGTGGAGTTTTTGATTGCTTCGTCTTCGTCTTCCTCGTCATCTGATGACGAAGATGTGTTTTTTTCAAAAATGTGTGTCAGTCATTCACCAATACTACAATTAAATCTGGAAATAAGTTTCGTTGAAAAGATCAAATCTCGATTTCGAGAGAAGGTCTGAAATTTGAATGAAACTCGCTATAATGCACACGATTGGACGATCTTTCAATATTGGCCGAACTGTCGAAAGTCTTCCAATTGCAACCAATGAGCTGACAATTGCCAATTTTCTATCAAATGAAAATTGTCCGTACATACGGTTGGTTGATTTTATCCAATAATAGCGGCGTTTTATTATATACGGGTGTGGGTCTGGGTTATTTTTTAACACGTATTACAAAAACAACACGATATCCAAGTTTCTATCGGGGTTCTATCTGGGTTTGCAAATATTAGTATTAAGTTTGGCGATCAGAGGGCACATAACCCCGGTCGTTTTATTTTTATAGGGTGAACCATATAGGTTATGAGCGAAAATAAAGCACGGCTAATTAGACACTTTATTGGTAGAAAATTAGCTGCCAATTGCCGTCAATTTTTTGTCTTCCAATTGAAAATTGTCTGAGTACACGTTTGGAAGACTTTAGAAAAGCAAAAACTGGTAGAATTATTGGAAGTCAATTTTCTTGACAGATGATAGAGAATATGAAACTTTATTTTAGAAGTGAAGTATTTGTGATAGTAACTAGTTGTAAAAAAAAAAAATTTATAAAATATAAAAAAAGTGAAACAAATATGATGATCGCAATAGCGACTAATCCAATCATTTTCGACCATCTTTTTATAAAACTTCTTCTTCGCTATATTGACCGACGGTGACAAGCAGCTTCTAATATTTTTCCGCATCCATTTTCGTTCTTTTAAAAAACACTTACAAGCGAATAAATTAATCTTGTTTCTCCCCCAATTCTAAAGAATATTTATCTGCCAATTAAAAATTGGATGATGTTGTTGGCAAGAGCATGATCCAATTTTTAATTGAAAATAAGAAAAATTGGGTTTGTAGACGAGTTCAAACGATTGGCAGAAGTCTGCCAATTTTTTGATAGAAAATTGGTAGACGATTGGCTGCCAATTTATTTTATGTCAATTTTACAAATAAAATTGGATATATACATGGTTGTTAGAAAATTGGAAGAATTTTTTTGTGAAAAATCTGCCAATATTAGAAGATCTGCCAATCGTGTACACTTATAGCGAGTTTCATTTAAATTTCAAAGAACTCCTCTCAAAATGGAGATTTGAGCTTTTAAATGAATTTCGGTGTCCAAATTTAATTGTAGTATTGGCCGCGTTCCGTGGCATACCTAAAGCAATCCGGATTGCTTTGTGTTGTTGTAACGCCTAAGGAAAAACCAGCTGATGAACTAAACATATGTTGTCACAAAATCTCAAGCTATCCAAAAATTATTATTAATTTGAGGAACAGCTGATTCAAAACTTCAGATTTGTATGCAATACAACTGACTTAACTGAGAAAGCTACCTAGGTATCTTGGCTAGCCTATCGGCATTGCACCGAACGCGGCCAATGCTGAATGACTGACACACACATTTCTGAAAAAAACATCTTCATCATCAGATGATGAGGAAGATGAAGACAAAGCAATAAAAAACTCCACTAAATTTATAAAATTTAAATTATTAACTTCTTCGTCTATTATTTGTTAATTTTTTAGTTTAATTTTTTAACAGGGATTGACACAATTTCACAATAAATTAATAACAAAATAGTTTCCATTTGATGTTTGACAGAAACCTGCCTACCCACCAAAGATGAGATCTTTCGTGTTGAGATCTGATCCAGATTTGCTCTTTTTTTTTAAATGAAACTCAAAATTTGAAAAGATGAAATCTTTTGTCAGAAAGATCAGATCTTTTCTTAAATGAAACTCGCTATTATCTTAAGTCTTGTTAAGGCTCTAGAACGGGTCGACTGATTTGGATAATTGTTTTTTGTTTTGTGTGTCTGAATACAGGGGTGGTTGAGGAAAAGAGGAAATACTTGAAAACATAAATGAAGAGCTGGAAAATGGAAATTTGTGTTTTATATGGAAAATTGATGATTATATCAAGCGAGGGATATGTTTTAACGCAGCGCATCTATAAATTACGATAGTTCCAACGTACTTGCAATTTAAGTTCAAACTACTACAATTCTTCGTGCATCTGACCCTCGCGATGAACATAACCAAATCAGAAGGCAGTCGTTAGAAGTTTGTGGGGTTAACTGCATGCTCATTGGGCAACTGTGTCAAATGTTCGCATGTCACCAAGGCATCAAGCTAATTTTGGCAGACCCTTCCAGTCATTCCACTGTCTACTGTAGCTGAATTAATAAGTGTTTAAAATCATCAAATTTGAAAAAGAAGAACATACGATTGACAACTAACATGCGAGTGTTTTTGCAACAAGACAGGACTGTAGTTTTTTTGTGGCAAATGTTGGACACTGGAAAAATCTCAGTTGATTATTTCAGACATTCCAATGATTCCAATAAATTGCCATTCGAGTTCAAACGGCTGCAATTGACCGTGCATCTGGCAATCTTGATCACTATAAACACGACTCGAATTTCAACAAGCCGTTTCAGAAAACAAATAAAAAAATACAAATTGAAGAAACGAAGATTTGGACCGTTGAGAAAAATATCGTAACCTAAATTGTTCAAAGCAAGTCATATACATACGCACTTCCACTATTGTTTTTCAATGGCAGCCACAGCTGCAGCAGTAATTTTAATATGAAACTTTTTAAATTCATGGCTTATCGATGGAGATTATCAGGATGCTCAATTACATATTGTTTTTTGCATTGGTGTCACCTATAAGCAAATAGTCTAATGGTGTTGCAAATAATAAATTCAAATATGTAACCGCAAGTAAGATAGGACAAGCTTTTATATTTTGTGTGACTGGCCTAAGTACACAAAGTCCTGTAACTCTTGCATGAAACCGTCAATTTAATAAATTAAAATACAGACACATTTTTTCAATAATACAGATTGAATTTTCGTAAGAAAATTCATTCCTATTAAATTGCAGTTAGGCAACAAACTATTGCTTTCACGGCAACTGTTAGTAAGCCAACTGTATTTACAAACGCAAATAGAGTTTGCTAAGATTTCGAAATGAACTACACATATGCTTTTCATACATATCTCTTTTCTCCATTCGCTATATCTAGACCCACCACATTCCGTAAGGCGTTTTATTAACGAAACTGCTTCAGAAACAACGACTGATGTTTTAATAAAAATAAAAGTGCAGTAAAATGCCTTACTGATTACGGGTGATTGTTAGAAGAAACATGGTTAGATTTAAAACAAAACAAAAAACCAGCGAGCCTTACAGTAGTCGCACTTTTTTCACACTATCATAAATATCAATGGAGAGTTTACTTCTCTTCTAGCATTTAAAAAAATTGCACTAGTTTTTGAAATAATAAAAAAAAATATTTTCCGAAAATTATGGTATGCAGTATTGTGGGTTATCGTGTATAAAAATTTTCATCTCATTCGAACGAGGGAAGGAATATAATGCTTAAAAGTTTCTTCGGAGTTTGTTGGAATCGGAAATAAACTTTCCAAGGAAACATTTCATACAATTTCTTGTTTGAGGGAAAATTATTCCGTTGGTTATTCACGATCGCAGGAAAAAAAATCCAGGGAATAAAACGTTTCAGGAATGTCGTTCGTGAGTGATTCTTAGCCCATTATTTGGAATTCGAAGGACCCCCTGTACAAAAATTATGATGGAAATCCGTTGAGCCGTTACTTATATTTTATGTAAACAATTTTTTAAACCAAAATGTAGAAGACATCTATAATAGTGCACTGAAATTGTTTTTATCACAATCGTTAAGCCGTTTTCGAGATGATTAGGATTTATCACTTTTTGTACAAAAAATATGATAGGTACCGTTATTTGTAAGACTAAAGAAAGATTTAAAAAAAGGATTGGGCTAATCACCTAAGATGGTTAAGAACCAAGTTTGCAGAAAATCGCATCAGCCGTTTAGGCTGTAGATCAACCTGCAGGCGGGTCCTATTTTGTTCATGTTATCTTACGAAATCACACTCTCAGATTGCAGGAAAGCGAACAAAATGATGTTACACATGCAAAAAAAAGCAACTACATCTAAATTAAGAAAATATCAGTTTTATATCTCAACAATAGTTAATGTGAAAATATAATTTATAGGGGGTTCGAAATATTTCGTATGTCGTTTTTATTTGGCAATCTGGAACCCTACTGGATATTTCTGAAAGTCTTCGATTGGGAAACAAAATGACAGTACTGATTCTACAAAGAAGAGATTTTTTCACATATTATACATCAACACCAAACTTCAGAATCATTAGAACCAAAAAGAGTGTTCAGTTGGGATTCCGGATCGGAGAGAGATTCCGAATTGCCTAATTAAAACGCCAATTATTGACTTTTATTCATCATACTTACCTCGTGAACATTAAAGCTGATAAAGACATTTGGATCATCTGAATTGAAGTCGACTTTCATGTTTATGCACTCAATTACGTGATCCAGCCACATAACATAATCCAACGATGGACCAGGTGTCAACCCTTTTCCCGCATTTACAACAGCCGCAAATTCGATTGTCTTCTTAGGACTTTTAGGAATATCTACCTTTCTCGCTACTGTATCGATCTTTTTAGTTTTCTTTTTAGTAATTCTGACAGCATTATTTTTCTCAACAATTGGCACTGGAGTAATTGGTAACATAAGTTGTGGTTGGTTTTGATTTTGGGCAACAATTAAATCATCGACAATTGTATCCGATAAATCAGGCATTACTATGCTGTTTCCTTGGAAGAGATCGGTATCGGAGAGAATAACTCCACCGTGGCACAAATCAATTTGATTTGTCAGTTCAAATTGATCCATTAATTCAATATTACAATCACTTAATTCTAAACGTGTACTTTGTTCGTTCATCACGTCTATGCAGCTAAGAGCCTCCAATGCAGGAATATCTGTATCGTCAGTAGTACATCCAGAGACCATACTCGGATCACCTTGGTACAAACTTTTGTGCGTATTTGAATTTGTATTTTCCTCTTTTAATACTGATTTTAGAATAGTGTCAGTAAAATCGGATAAATCCTAGAAATTTCAAGAAAAAAAATCAATTGAAAATTAGATAAAAAATTCGACATGAAATATTTTATATGTAGAAAAAATTGTTTCAGTTTTTTTTTATAATTGAGCGCGCACTAAAGGGGGGTTTTGGCTACCCTTAATATTTTTAAACACAGTGCGAGCATTAGGAAATTGGACCAAGGAACCTTATAGATTACAGCCAGATCAGACGGGGGAAGAATTTTTTGCATTTCCGAAAAAAAAACCAAATACTTTGCAGCATTTTTGGCGACATCGAATATGTGGTCATTCCGCAAGAGGTGGCCTGTGATGCACATACCAAAGACTGACAGCTGATCGGTTTCTTCAAAATTTTCAGTCTATCACTAAGTAAATAAGTAAGTAGGTATTTTTCACTTTATTAATCATAATATCTATACATTGTTTTGATATATATAATGAAATTTATAGCTTTGGCTATGCCATCAGCCAGATTGGCATAAATATGCTTTAGTGCTTTTAATTTACTTTAAATCAATTTAAATGAATTCAGTCATTAACAAGCTTCTATATTTATAAATTGAATTTAAAAACAGTAGTGATTTCCAATTAGAATCATTTAATATTTGTATAGTTTCTTGCATTGTACAACTTTTTTTCCCTAAATATATCGTTCTTTGGTAGTAAAAAATAGGACAAACACTTATGAAATGGAAGCAGTCTTCTTAAGCTTGGATATTGCAGAGCGTACAGAATTGATCAGATTTTCCGTTGTATGGGCTACCATTTAAAGAAAGGAGTTCGCATCTTGATTTGAATATGAGGTACACTTCTTTATAGTTCAATGAGTCTTGAAAGTAGTTGTTATTTAATAAGTTGTAATTAAGCTGAGAGTAAATTATTCTACTAGTTGACTGATGTGCTTCAGTTGTTAATGTTTACCTCACATAATCTTCGTATTTTTGAATTATCTTGTAGATATTTTCCTTCAGTTGAGCTGGGTTATAATAATTGCACTCAAAAACTTCTCCGCACGTATAACCGATAGTCTGCCACTTCATGAACCACCAGTCTTTGTTTCTTAGTTCATACAGAAGCATTTGTTTGGTCAAACGTGTATCTGGGTGGGAAAGGACTTTAAGTATGCCTGGAGTTTTAGTGTGTTGGTGAAGAGTTTTGGTAAGCCTGTTTCTAAATACAGCGCATAGTTCGGGGTTCTCTTTGATAGGTTGAAAAGTTTGGAGTTTTCTACATACTCATCTATTCCTCACAACACATTCAAATATTTTGTATTTTGAAGACAGTAACACATTCTGATTTGAAAAAATATTCTTCAATGTCATATTCATCAAACTTTGGGATGAATTCGCCTTTTCTCCTAAATGCTTTTTGAAATCTAGTTTTGGGTACTATCACTATATCAAGGAGAATTTCCACAGGTATGGAAAACCTTTTACATAACCCCAATATACAAAAAGGATACTAAGAGCGATATTAAATGTTATCATCTAATAGCCAAACTTTCACATATCCCTAAAATTTTTGAAAGTACTTTGTACGAAATTTTAAGTTTCCGTTGCAAGTCCCTCATTTCCCCTAGACAACACAGCTTTCTTAAATGTAGGTCTACAACAACTAATCTAGTTGAATTCGTATCGTATACAGTCTCAGCTCTAGAAAGCGGAAGAGACGTTATCTCTACTGACTTTAGTAAGGCTTTTGACAAAATTCCGCTTAGACTAATACTTTTCAAAAAATCTCAATCTGGTGTGTCAAAAAATGCTTAGAGCTTAACATTGCCAAATGTCAATCAATCGCTTTTTCACGCAAACGCATAGGAGCTACTTTCTTCACAATCAAATCTTAGCCACTGTTGATTCGATTCGAGCCCTCGGCATATTATGTGACACATCGATAATATTATTTCAAAAGCCAATTTAACGCTGTGTTTTGTGAAACGATGGTCCAAAGAATTCTCCGACCCATGCGTCACCAGATCTCTCTACATAACTTTTGTCCACCCGCTACTTGAATACGCCTGCCATTTTTGGTCCCCATATCAACAAATTCATATATCTAGAATCGATAGCATTCAACACCGTTTCTTCAGATTCGCCCTTCGCGGCCTGTTTTGGAATAATCCTTTGATCCTGCCCCTATCAAAATCGTCTTCAACTAATTAACCTTAATACCCTGCAAGAGCAAAGAGAAATAACAGAAATCCTCTTCATTCGTCGACTTCTCTCAGGTTCCGTTGACTCTGAAACCCCCGTAACCTAAGAAACCCTCACCTCTTCTACATGCCTTCACATCGTACCTCTTATGGCTTCAATGAACATATTACCCGTATGCTGCGTAGGGTTGATTTAAAGGAAAACAGTTTCGACTTCAACCTCAGCACTCCCAGCCTAAAACACCTCCTGCTAAATCGTCCGCCCAAATCAAACCAATCTTAGCCATAAGTTTCATAGTTTTAAGTAAGGTTAAGTTATGAAGCTTGTATTAACCCAAATAAATGGGGGTATTGCCCCCACCAAAATTAAAAACCAATGCAGGTGCCGCCCATGGATAGCGGCATTGGAAATGGTTTTTGCTTTAAAGACAGTAGACAGCACGAGTTTTTGAAGCATTAAATTCTACGCTCTTTTTTATTCCCCATTGGACAATGATGTCAAGATCAGAATGAACTTATCATATGCTGCCGTTGCAGTTTCACATCCGAAGAACAAGAATGTGAATCTGAAAACGAATATGAAAAGTTGAGGGTACTATTGCCAGCAAAAGAATTTAATGGATTAGTAGTTCCAGATAATTTTCATTATTGAAAATGAGAAAAAGTGTTAGAGACAAAACGGAACCCTGGGGCACACCAGCATTTATTTTACGAACTTCACACTTGAAACCGTCCAATACAACTTTTATTGAGTGATCTGAAAGGTAATTTCTAATCCAACGAATAAGTGACTCTTCCTCTATACCAAATGCACGCATTTTTGATAAGAGAGCCTGATGCCAAACTCTATTAAATGCTTTTGAAATATAAAGCGCAATAATAGAAACAGACTGGACATATGCATTTTTCCATCCACGATGAAAGATGGAAAGCTTACGCAGTTGTTTTGCCAGCGTTGAAGAATAGATGGGAGGAATACTATCCGGGCTCGCGGATTTGTGTAATATCTAGGTCTTTATTGACTCCAGAAACTGCACGAGTGCGAAAGAAGAATCGTCCCATGAAATTGTTTACGCTCTCGAGTACTAGAGGAGTCATATAACACTTTATGGCAGCATCTCATTATCAGCGAATTGCTCTGCAAGCAAATTGGATTTTTCACGAGAGCTAACAAAAGGTGTGTCATTAAAAACAAGCATTGGAACTGAAGACGAAGTTGTGTTTTGAATGTTTTTTTACAAATTAGCAAAAATGTTTACTACACGTTGGTTATGCAAAAATTTGTTTCTCTGAATATGAACGTTGCAAGTCAAATTCGTCACTACTGAGGAAGCATATTGACCAGTTAAAGTTACGGAAGAAATTATTGAGACCCTCCCAGTTGGCTTTCTCATATTGCCAAACGGTTCTCTTAGGTGATTTTTCTTAAACTGAGAGGTGTTGGCTTAAGAAATTTGCAGATATGCCACAGTGGTCTGATGTATGTAAATAGAGACGATAATACACTTTTTAGGTTTTATTTATCAGGGTCAGAAATAAGAAACAAGTCTAGAGTGTTTGCGGATTGACCTGCAACGTTAGGGATTCGAATTCGAATTGGTTCGTCAACAAGCTAAGTCAGTTGGTTTAACTCAGTAAAGACCACAACAGTCCTTCCTTCGGAGCCAGCTAGAATTGTGTACGTTGCCAAAATCCAAATAATCATCATCCTAAACTGCTATTTTAGCTTTCATGAAGATAGATTATAGATTGTGTCTGGTCATCATATCTAAATTCCGCGAATAAATAGTCAAATAGTTCTTTCTTAGATAAATATTTTGAATGTAAAAATGAAATTTTGAATTTTAAAAATCTGAAATTTTTTAATAAAAAAAACTTACATCAGAAGGCAGCAGTTCGTTATCGAATATAAAGATATCTCCATTTGAAGAAGTATTTTCTAACACGGAAATCCCCGTATCGGGAACAGGAAGTTGAGGAGTCAAAACTGACATCATGTCTTTAGTGAAGTTACTGAATTCATTTTGAGATGGGGGTGTATATCTGGTGAGCACGGCGGCCAGCACCAAGAGCAAATGATCACAGATATCTTGTTTCAGCGACACCGAGTTGTTTGGCGAGAGGAGAATTTTCAGCTTTTTACAAGCGCACGAATACGTTTGAGTTTCTATTCGTTTGTCGTTGGTAAGAGCCGTCACATGCAGTCTCCCCGATGGAAATATATGCGATCTATCACAACTTGCCACAAATGTAGTACTGTTAATTCTCTGAACAGCGGGAACAACTGATTCATGTTCTTTGTAGGCCTCCCAAATACGAGCTTTGTCTTCAACTCCAATTGGAAGACTCCATAGGCTGTCATAGCGAATAATGAACTCTTCGGCAACTTTAACCGATTCGGAAATTGCCTTAACATGCTTGCAACTAATGTCCACATCCTTAGAATCGTACTTACAGGTGTCTACGAAACAAATAGCTTTCCTCTTTATCAGTAAACTTTTGTCTTCTTGAATGTAGGAGTCGGTGATTTGTACAAAGTTTCTCGGAGCGCATTCTCGTTCTTTGGTGCGAACACTGTATAATTTGGACTCAGTATGTGAGATTAACTTTATCGGGTCTATAGACTTCTTTGTGCTTAGAATTTGCTTTCTTAATTCGCATTGGAGATTTCGGCATAGTTGGCTGCGATTGCCGTTAAATGTTCCACAACCAGGACATCGTTTTAAGCCTCGCAAACTTCGTCTGTTTGCGTAGTCCTTTGATTTAGCTTGCTGGTCTGACATTTTTTTGGGTTTGTTTTTGTTTATAACGCATCCAATAACCGGTGGTGGGGCCATTTACCTTCTGGAGAGGATGTTTAGTTTTTTTTTTTTGTTGTTTTGATGTAGCGATAGCGACGAAGAAAGATTTCTCAAAACAAAAACTGAATTTATAAGAGGATTATTCGTAATTTCCCTTTCTGTCAAACGAAAAACGTAATTTTGAAGTTTTTGCTCTATTTTCTTGGGAAAAAATTAACTGTCAAAAATATACTAGAAATAATTTCCCACAGTAAACAGAAAGTCGAGATTTTTTCTTACTTCGAAAATAATTATGGGATATTTCTAAGCTGGTTGTTGCATCGAATACGGAAATTTGTTTTTCAAAGATAATGGCTAAGGCTAAGTACCAACTTAAATATTTTTTCAAAGATTTTGTTTAGACAAATAATGGCTAAAAACATATTAAAAAATTTAAATTAATTTTCATTGTTTTTATTATATACGCTACACAACGAGGTATAGTGAGCTTACAAGCAATAAGCACTTAGTCTTTTGACTAGGAGCGTATTCATAGTCATTTTAAAACCGAGTCTAAGTTTAAAGCTAGGTTTATTTTTAATTTTCGGACGTTGTTTCTATTTTTTTAAGTTTATCATTCCAAAATATGTGTAGTAAGACAAGTTTAAAATCTTATAAAAATATAAAACCAACAGTAGGTAAGTAAAATCGGTCTGTATTCATTGAACCAAAATTGTCTTAAACTGTAGTTAACTGGGCTTATCAGCTACAATGAATATACCTCATAGTTTTAGGCCGTGTGTGAATTGCGTTAAAATGTTGGTTGAATTTTGTAACTTGGTTAAAATTTGACACTAGCGTGGTGAATAAAATGGGTTAAAATGTAGGCAGCTGTGGAGCAGGCTAAATTTGCGTTAAAATTTAACGTTTCTCAAGATAGAGTAATTTGAAACTGTAAACGATAACCGAAAAGAAAGCTGAATTCCAAAAAGTTCAGATTTACTGGGAAACCATATACTAAATGTAAGTTTTAATTTATTCAATTGAAAAATTAAATTATATTATTATTTTTGTTTGTGTAGGGTCTCAAGAGGAAAAAACAAATATTATAATATTTGTTGATATTTTAACAAATATAAAATAATTAATTAAAATACTCATTGTATTTCATTTTGCAAATTGAATACAAATAGATTGATTTGTCGGCTTGTCAAATTCTACAGCTGTGAAAACTAGTGTTTACATACTAAATCAACAAACTAATCATAATGGGAATTGTTTTGAAAAGATTTGGAATTGTTGTTTTAAAATATAAAATGAACGATGTAAAACCGAAACATATTAGTAAAACTGAGAATTCGTTACTTTTTTCGTGCCAAATTATTAATTTTATATCTTCTAAGTCGGATTTTGGGAAAGAAATTAATTAACTTAAACAACAACAAAAAAATGTTTTTTAGGGAAATTTCGTAAATCTTGAAGGAATTTTAGCCAAAATAGTGTATTAATAAATCCCTTTTAACGCAATTCACACAGCAAAAAGCTAAA